>OX336383.1:21262083-22462083 GCA_946902895.1 Fragum fragum | reverse complement strand
CTATATACAATGCCAACTTGTTTTTGATGTCCTTGTTTTGGAGTAACCCATTCCCACTCAGTGACGCTTTTGGACGCCCCTAAAGAAAAACACTTTGGAAAACATTGTGTAAAATGAAGAAATTGCTTGCTTCATTTTCCACGATGTTTTCTACTTAGTAAGTGGAAAAAATCTGAAATTCCATAAACTTTAAATTGTCGTCTGCAACTCCTTTCAATTTGGACCAGTCTTAAGTTTTGCTGTTGAGATTTGGTTAAAAGTGAATTAGAGACTTGAAATATCATAATCCATTACTAAACGATAAAATTTTAGACTGATTCAAATAGAAAGAAATTGTAGAGTTGATAGAATTTCTACTACCTGTCTTTCTATGAAGGACGAAATTGCGAAAAATAGAAAAACTCTCTGGTACAAGCTCTCTCTTGGGAAGGGGATGTATTAACCCTTTCCTGTTCATATACAGGAATTTTCGTTCCTGTGATATTATACATGAGAAAACATTGTGGAAAAAGAAGAAATTGCTGGTAACAAGCAATTTCCCCTTTTTCCACAATATTTTCTACCTCCTAGGATGGTTTCATTTTAAATGGTATCCAGTTTTCAAAGTCGTCTGCAACCTCTTTCATTTCGGACTAGTCTAAAATTTCCAAAAACGGGAACGGGTTACAGCAGGATTGTGGGTAATGGGTTAACTGTTCCCCCTAGAACTATGTTACAACAATTAGTGTTACTGACCATAATTTCCCTAATTAACCCATTATCAGACGGCACAATTTTAGACTGGTCCAAATTGAAAGGAGTTGCAGACGACAATTTCAAGTTGATGGAATTTTAATTTTTTGGGTTTTTTTTGGATAGAAAACATTGTGGATAATGAAGAAATTGCTTGATCCAAGCAATTTCTTCATTTTCACAATGTTTTTCAAAGCTTTTTCTTTGAGGGGGGTAAAAAGGAGGGCGTGTTGGAATGGGTTAACCCATAATTTTAGACTGGTCCAAATTGAAAGGAGTTGCAGAGGACAATTTAAAGTTGATGAAAATTTAGATTTTTTTTAAACTCTCTGGGTATAAGCATTGTATGAAATGAAGAAAGAGCTTGTTATAAGCACTTTCTTCATTTTACACAATGTTTTCCCAATTGTTTTTCTTGAGGGGTGTCCAAAAGCATAAATGTGTTCGAAATAATATGAGAAACAGAGGCATAGCAAAAATCCTGACAAATGTATAATATTATTTCTGTTTTGATTTCCTCTAATTGATTTAAAGGAGGAAATTAAAGAGGAAATTATCCTTTAATTAGAGGAAGAGCTTTGTGAACTATTATTAAGGTGGGTGCTTTTATCAGGAGAAAATCTGTATTTTGAGCATTTAGCCCTTTACCATTTGCCGTATTTTAATGCAATGAAGAAATAAAGTGTTGGAAAACACTGTGGGTAAAGGAGAAATTGCTTGTAACAAGCAATTTCCCCTCTTAAATATGTATAATTTTGAAGGTTAACTCTTTCCTGTTTTTTTTCAAAACTTTAAACCTGTCCAAATTCAAAGGTTCTGCATGCAAAAATCTAAAGTAGATTTTATTTGAAAAATAACTATTTAGTAGGGTAGAAAATATTGTAGAAAAAGAAGAAATTTCTTCTTTTTCTACAATGTTTTCTCAATTATAAAATCACATGGGATTGAACAGGAACGGTTAAATCATTTTATATGATATTTTCAAAATTTTGGCCTCTCATTCCTTGTCACTCTAATACAGTACAGCTTATAATTCTTTATTTTAGGCCAGCACATGTACACAAATTCTGATGTCCATTTTCTCCCATGGCACTCGTAGCATGATAGCCAATTGATTTGTTTTAACATCTATTATACGAAATCAATAATATTATCTCAGTCTTGCGATTCCCAATTTCTCTGACGATGTCGATCATTTCCTGAGAAACTATCGTAGCAGATGTTTTCTTTTGTACGTTATTGTCATCGTATCTTCTGCATCGGAATTCGTCCTGTTTGATGTCAAAAGAGGCCGGGAAAATATTATTTCATTTGATATTAACCCTTGTCATGCTAAATAAATTACCTTATTGAAATGCTGTCAAATCAAAGGGCTGAAAGCACTGATAGAACTTGTTGTTCAAAAATCAATATTTCTTTTAGAAATCAACTTCATAAACAACTCTGGCAGGAAAAGTACAAGCAGGAGGTGTAGACTAAGATCAGCCTGCACATAAGTGCAGTCTGATCTTAGTCTACACCTCCTGCCAAAACCGGAATATTCCGGGCTCAGCATGACAAGGGTTAAAACATTTCCAGAGGACAATATTTAGACAGGGCTTCATTGAAAGAGATTTCTGTCCCTACAAAAAGGTTAAAAAAAGGTCATTTTGGTTCTAGGACTTTTCTAGAACTTCAAAGTTCTAAGTTTCTAAGTTATAGAAATCTGGGAATTAGCAGCTTGAGGCTAGGAAAGGATGTAGTGGTAGTACTGGTGTGAGGAATACCAGGAATCAATTGTTAGGTGCTCCAGCCCCCACGATATGACCGAAATACTGTTAAAAGTGGCATTAAACCCCATTCAATCAATCATGAATTAATACAGTTCAAGAACGTAAGTACAAAATAATGAATTTTCCTGGCTTCCACGTTCAAAAACTTTCAAGCTTCTTTTGACTTTCTTCTGTACAGTTTTCACACCTTTAACCGATTCCCTCACAAAGACGCTTTTTGACACCTATTTAAGAAAAAAGGCTTTGGAAAAATGAAAAAACAAGCAATTTCTTCATTAATTATCAACAATGTTTTCTTCCAAAAATTGAATTTAAAAAAATCAAAAATTTTATCAACAGCAATTTGTCATCTGCAACATCTTTTAATTTGGACCAGTCTAAAATTTTGTCTAGTAATGAGTTAACAATAATCCTGAAGACTTTACAAAGAAAGGGCTAAAATGAAAGAGGTTTCTAGGGACAAAAAAAGATTGAGGCCAAAATAGTAAAAATACTGAATAGTTTGTTTGAATGGGGTTTTACGCCACTTTCAATAATCTTTCAGTTATATCGCGGCGGCTGGAGCACCTAACATTGGCTTCCTGGTATTTCTCACACCAGTACCGCCATCACATCCTTTCTTAGCCTCCAGCTGCTATCCCACATAGGTCTACGATTATCAACCCATTGGTGGGAGACAAATAGTCGGAAAGGATGGGTGCCGCCGTCGGGGATCGAACCCGGGACCTCTAGATTGACAGTCTGACGACTACAAACTGCACTATGACGGCGGCCTAAAAAAAAAAAAAAAATACTGAATAGAAAATAGGATGCAGCCAAGAAATTCACACATGCTTTTGGACGCCCCTCAAGAAAATTAGGAAAACATTGTGTAAAATGAAGAAATTGCTTGTTACAAGCAATTTCCTCATTTTACACATTGTTTTCAACCTAAAAATTTGATAAAATAAAAAATTTATTAACTTTGAATTGTCGTGTGGGATTCCTTTCAATTTGGACCAGTCTAAATTTTTTTTGAGTGGGTATGGGTTAATCTGATAATGAGCAAGGGGGTTAAAATTTCCCTGCTTAGAATGTCAATCAAATTGGTAGGGTACGATACTAGAGTGACAGGCCAATGATTCCTCCGATACCCTAATGACAGAAAACGTACATTGTCCGCAGATGCTCGGTAATTTAATGGTCAATCAACTGACCACTATTTGTGTTAACCAATTCCTTGCAGACAATCCAGAAGAAAATTTTTGTAACTAATGATTTCGAAAGTACAGTGGAATCCTGTTAATTGCAATTAACCAATTTGTCAATACTTTGTTGCAATTAACCAGAAGATGCTATTAAAAGGAGCTATTTGTTCTTTAACCCTTTCCTATTTTGCAAAATGTTAGACCTGTCTAAATTCAAAGGTTTTGCAGATGAAAATTCAATGCAAATTTGATTTGAAAAGTAACTATTCAGTAGGGTTGAAAATATTGTGAAAAAAGAAGAAATTGCTTGTGACAAGCAATTTCTTCTTTTTCCACAATATTTTCTTAAATATAGAATCACAAGAACATAAAATCATGGGATTGTATAGAAAAGGGTTAAATCTAAAGTATGTTCATTAAAGTCAGTTGCAATTAAGCAGTGAATTGCTATTATCAGGATTTCATTTAAGAGGATTCCTCGTATGGTCTTCATGTTTTGAAAATTCATTTTGATATTACACTGAGCTTGACAAATTAACCCATGACTGGACGACAACTTTTTTACGGGTAAAAATTGAAAAGATGTTTCAGACTAGCATTCAAAAAATGTTTATAATTTCGAAAAAATAAGTTGAATATAGGGATGAAAACTTTGAGAGAAAAGAAGAAACTGTTTACAACAAACTTTTTCTCCTTTCCTTGCATTATTTTCCTTAACCAAATTCTACATAATAGCAATTTCTCCTTCCTTGCCGTGTTTTTCTTAATATTTTTTTTTCTTTAGCATAAAAGCTGGAACAGGTTAAATTAAAGTTTGACAAATATAGGCGGCACAATTATTCTTGTAGAAACATGGTACCTGCTTTTTATTTCAAGGCCATATTAGAATTCTTCAACCCATACTAGCCAAGAAAAGTCTTAGACTGGTCCAAAATTGAACAAGATGCAGACGACAATTTTTGATTTGTCGAACTTTTTAAATCTTTGTCTTTTGCGATAGAAAACATCGTGGATAATGAAGAAATTGCTTGTAACAAGCAATTGCTTCATTTTCCACAATGTTTTCCAAAGCCCATTTTGAGGGGTGTCAAAAAAACAGGACTATGTGGGAGTGGGTCAATCAATTCCCAAACTACAAAATTTAAAACTGGTTCAAATTTAAAGAAGTTGCAGACAAATAATATGAAGTTCAAGAAATTTTAAAAATCTTTTTCTTTTAGGATAGAAACACAATTTCTTCATTTTCCGCAATAATTTCCAAAGCTTTTGTCTCTATAGGGGGGTCAAAAAGCAGAAGTTTTGGGGAAAGGGTTAAGAACAAATTGTGAACATTTCTTGAAAAAATATAAATACCATCCTGATTAACCGATTACCAGAAGACAAAATTTTAGACTAGTCCAAATTGAAAAGAGTTCATGATGACAATTTAAAGAATTCGAAATTTTAGATTTTTCAACTTTTTGGGTAAAAAACATTGTGTGAATTGAAGAAATTGCTTGTTCCCTATAATTTCTCTTTCTGGGCATCAAAAAGTGTCATTGTGTGGGTTGAAATTAATGTTTGTGCATAAAGTCAATTACTACTATAAAGTTACAAGGAATTCTTCACTTTACACAATGTTTTCCCAAATGTTTTCTTGGGGGGCGTCAAAAAGCATGTTTGTGTGGGCTTAACCTATTCCCACACAGTGACGCTTTTGGACGTCCCTCAAGGACAACAGTTCTTCACTTTACACAATGTTTTACCAAATGTTTTCTTGGGGGGCGTCAAAAAGCATGTTTGTGTGGGCTTAACCTATTCCCACACAGTGACGCTTTTGGACGTCCCTCAAGGACAACAGTTTGGAAAACATTGTGTAAAATGGTTAAATTGCTTGATACAAGCAATTTCTTTATCTTCCACAATGTTTTCTATCCAGAAAGTTGAAAAATTGAAAATTTCATACACTTTTAATTGTCGTCTGCAACTTCTTTCAGTTTAGACAAGTCTAAAATTTAGCCGTGTGGTAATGGGTTAAAATACTTGGGCTAATTTCTGCTGCTTTTCTCTGTAAAACTGGCCATTTATCGTTTCCCTGCCTCAATAAGTTTCTTAATGGTGTCTTGAATATTTTATAGGAAACCGCCAAGTAAATCAATTTTAAACATACTCGGAATCGAAGACAGCAGCCATGACACTCACAATTGTCGATTAACTTCTAAAACGGTTAAACTGTACGTTGATCCATGCTTAAGTTACAAGTATTTTGAAGTCATCAGAAAATTTTAATTTGGCATGTAAAACAATTTATTGCTTGAAATCATTATATAAAAAAGAAAAATTGATATTACACAATGCAATATATAAATAAAGTGTGTTATTTTAAATTTGTATTTATATCTTAGTGTCAGCCATTTTTCTCCTAATCTTCAATCACGGGATGTCATGGGTTTGATCTCCGGTGACGGCACATATCCTTTCCGATATTTGTCTCTCACCAATTGGTGGATAATCGTAAACCTAAGTGGGTTAGCAGCTGGAGGCTAGGAAAGGATGTAGTGGTAGTACTGGTGTGAGAAATACCAGGTATCCATTGTTAGGTGCTCAAGCCGCCACAATATGTCTGAAATACTGTTAAAAGTGGCATTAAACCCCAATCATTGAATCAGTCAGTCAGCCATTTTTCAAGTCTGACACTTAAATAATCCATTGTCTGAAAACAAGTTTCAAGACCAGTCCAAACTCAAAGAAGTTGCAGAACAACAATGATTTAACCCATTCCAACACAGCAAAATTTTAGACTGGTCCAAATTGAGAGAAGCTGCAGACGACAATTTCAAGTTGATGGAATTTTGAATATTTTGGTCTTTTTAGATAGAAAACATTGTGGATAATGGAGAAATTGCTTGATTCCATGATGTTTTCCAAAGCGTTTTTCTTGAGGGGCATAAAAAGGAGGGATTGTGTGGGAATGGGTTAAAACCAGTATTTTTTTCAATACCGTATTTATGTTAATTACCAAACTAACAAAAAAAACCCTGACAACGGTAATCAGTCTATACACCATTTAATTGACACTTACAGCAATTTTGCAATCACCTTGTGACTTGAGCCCATTCCCACACTTTTAGACACAGCCCCCCCCCCCCCCCCCCCCCTCAAAAAACTTTGGAAAAGATTGTGAAAATGAAGAAATTGCTTGAAACAAGCAATTTCTTCATTATCCACAATGTTTTTCAACCATATAAAGATGTCGATCTTTTTTCGAATTTCAGCAATTAGTAACTTTTTGTTTGCAACGTCTTTGAATTTGGACTAGTCTAAAAATGTTGTTGTCTGCCAGAAATCCACAAGCTTCTGCATCACCCATGCCTATAAGTATAAGGGGGAAAAAAAGCCATAAATTTCGAAAAAATAACAAAGGAATTTCTATGGCTGGCTGGAAGCAGTGAACACCAGGCTTTTTTGTACAAATATGCTGGAGCAAGTCTTGAATTATTAATTGGGGAAACTTAAATTTAATAATCAATAGAATTCTTGCAGGTAGTTGTTGGAAACTGGATAATGGGAGATGTTTGTTGGATATTTTGTGAAAAAATGCAAATGGTTAACCCATTCCCGCACAGTGACGCTTTTGGACGCCTTTCAAGAAAAGCAATTGAGAAAAAAAAATTGTGTAAAATGTAGAAATTGCTTGTTACAAGCAATTTTTTCATTTTACACAATGTTTTCTACCCAAAAAGGTGAAAAAATCTAAAAATTTCATAAACTCTAAATTGTCGTCTGCAACTCCTTTCAATTCGGACCCGTCTAAAATTTTGTCGTCTGGTAATGGGTTAAAACAAGTCCAGTTCTTTTTTATGCCCCTGAAGAAAATATCTTTAGAAAACAGTGGGGAAATGAAAGAAACTGCTTGTTAACTCATTACCAGAAGGCAAAATTTTAGAGAAGCTGCAGACGATAATTTCAAGTTGATGGAATTTTAAATTTTCTTCAAGTTTCTGAATCGAAAACATTATGTTAACCAATAACCAGATGACAAAATTTTAGACTGGCCCAAATTCAAAGAAATATCTTACGACATTTTAAAGTTAATGAAATTTTGGATTTTGCCTCCTTTCTGGATAGAAAACATTGTGGAAAATGAAGAAATTGCTTCTAACAAGCAATTTATTCATTTTCACAATGATTTCCATGGCTTTTCTCCTTGGGGGCGTCTAAAGGCGTCACTGAGTGGGAATGGGTAAAATGAAGAAATTGCTTGCTTATTTCCCAAAATATTTTTCAAAAATTTGCTTGAGGGGTGTAAAAAAAGAGGGATTGTGTGAGCCTTAAGGAACAGTTTTGATTAAAAACATTGCTAGATAACAATACCTGATTATAGACTGCATTGATGTTGAAGCTGATCAGCCTGATCAGAGTCTTTGTACTTTTTGCCCAAATTTAATAGTTTGAAATGTCATAATATATGGCACAGTCATATTTTTTGATGAATTATGGCACAAGGAATTATGGCACGGAATGGTTTTGATAAAATATGTAACAATCTTGATTTTAGTAACCATGGAATGTTTTGGGGACCTAATGGGAAATAGTTAACCCTTACCGGTACAAACCCATGATTTTACGTTGCTGTGGTTTTATACTTGAAAAAACATTGTGAAAAAAGAAGAAATTGCTTGCGACAAGCAATTTCTCCTTTTCCCACAATATATTCTACCAGATAGGATGGTTTCATTTCAAATTGCATCCAGTTTTAATGACGTCTGCAACCTCTTTCAATTTGGACCAGTATAAAATTTCAAGAAACGGGAAAGGATTAATGCCTTTTAGGTGCAAATAAATTTCAGAGTCCTGGATAGGCAGCCAATTAAGGGTCACTATTCCAGGCTTAGCCATTTAAAGATCACTATTCCAGGCTTAGCCAAAAAAGGGGTCACTATTCCAGGCTTAGCCAATTAAGGGTCACTGTTCCAGGCTTAGCCAATTAAGGGTCACTATTCCAGGCTTAGCCAATTAAGGGTCGGTATTCCAGGCTAACCCAATTAAGATCACTGTTCCAGGCTTAGCCAATTAAGGGTCACTATTCCAGGCTAAGCCAATTAAGGGTCACTATTCCATTATGGTCACTATTCCAGGCTTAGCCAATTAAGGGTCACATTTCCAGACTTTCCTTGTTCATGTGATGGGTGTAAATAATATTGTTCTTAGAGTTTAACCCAGTACCACACAATGATGCTCTTGGAATCCCCCCCAAGAAAAACAATGGGGAAAGCACTTAGGAAAATGAAAACATTGCTTGCAACAAGATGAAAGATGAAAAAAAATCTAAAATGTAAAATAAACTTTAAGTTGTTGTCTTCATCTCCTTTCAGTCTGGACCAGTCTAAAATTTTGCAATCTTGTAATGGGTCAAAAGTGAAAATTTTAATCAGCGATTTAAGAGGGGTAGTAAACTACTATAAAAGTATAATCTCGGGGCTTATTGGGGAATGCTGTTGTTTTCGCCATTTGATTTGTTTGTTTGAATGGGGTTTTACGCCGCTTTCAACAGTCTTTCAGTTATATCGCGGCGGCTGGAGCACCTAACAATGGAATCCTGGTATTTCTCACACCAGTACTACCATTACATCCTTTCCTAGCCCCCAGCTGCTATCCCACATAGGTCTACGATTATCGACCCATTGGTGAGAGACAAATAGTCGGAAAGGATGAGTGCCGCCGTCGGGGATCGAACCCGGGGCCTCCAGATTGACAGTCCGATGCGCTACCAACTGCGCTATGACGGCGGCTTCTTTTCGCCATTTGAGAAATTCAGTTAAAACTTACGATCTAGTAATAGCTGCGTTAACCCTTTCCTGATTTTGGAATTTAGACTGGTCCAAATTGAAAGAGGTTGCAGACGACAATGACAACTGGAAGACATTTGAAATGAAACCATCATTTGTGGTAGAAAATATTGTGGAAAAAGGAGAAATTGCTTCCAAGCAATGTTTTCTCAAGTAGAAAATCACAGAAACGTAAAACCCTGTATTTGAACGGGAAAGGGTTCACCCATTACCAGACAACAATTTTTTTGGACCTGTCAAAATCCAGAGAAGTTGCAGACCACAATTTTAAGTTTATTGAAATCTTAAAAAATGTTTGTCTGTTCAGATGCTCTTAAACATTGTGGATGATGAGCGTTTGCTTATGACAAGCAATTTTTCTTTAATTTCCACAATTTTTTTAAGAAGTTTTTTATTGACGGGTCTCAAAAAGTGGGATTATGTGGGAATGGATTAATCAAGGATAGTGGCAAAGATCTGCTTTATTAAAAAGCAAAAAAACCTGAAATGTGTCGTAGACACGGATGCCTCTACATACTTGTCTACATGACCTTCAAAAAGTGGGATTATGTGGGACAGGCATCAAAACGTGGGATTATGTGGGAATGGATTAATCAAGGATAGTGGCAAAGATCTGCTTTATTGAAAAGCAAAAAAACCTGAAATGTGGCGTAGACACGGATGCCTCTACTTACTTGTCTACATGACCTTCAAAAAGTGGGATTATGTGGGACAGGCATCAAAAAGTGGGATTATGTGGGAATGGATTAATCAAGGATAGTGGCAAAGATCTGTGTTATTGAAAAGCAAAAACAACTGAAATGTGTCATAGACACGGATGCCCCCCCCCCATACATGTGTGACACGTGACCTTCAGTTGTGACCTTGAACTTGGAAGTATCCAACACAACTTTATGCATACCACTAGTAATCTGTTCGATCCCCAACAGCGGCACTCATCCTTTCCGACCATTTGTCACTCATATATTGGTAGAAAATCGTAGACCTTAGCGGGATAGCAGCTGGAGGCTAGGAAAGGATGTAATAATTATACTGGTGTGAGAAATACCAGGATTCCAGCCGCCACGATATAACTGAAAGATTGTTGAAAGCAGCGTAAAACCCCATTCAAACAAAAAAAAACACTAGTAATCTTCAAGGGGGAGAACAGTGCCTATTGATTTTGAAATCCATCAATTAATGCAGAAGATATGTTCAGGAATTGAACACACGCTAACACAACATCTCTCAACCCTTTCCTGTAAAAATCAGGATTTTATGTCGTTCTGAATTTATACTTGAGAAAATATTGTGGACAAAGAAGAAATGGCTTGTAACAAGCAATTTCTTCTTTTCTCACAATATTTTACACCACATAGGATGATTCCATTCAAAATTGAACCCAATTTTCATTATCGTCTGCAACCTCTTTCAAATTGGACCAGTCTAAAATTTTGAAGAACAAGGAAGGGTTAAACGCATCTACCCACAAACACATACACATGCATGCCATCACTCAGGGACAGAGATAACTCTTTATTACATGACAGGGGGGGGGGGGCAGTAAAAGAAAATAAGTTGTGGTTTACAGTAAAAAGATGGGTAACATAGATAGGCAATCGCCTTAAGGACCTTTCATCACGGAAGTGAGATGTTTCGATAAACTATGCACTGTATATACCTCTTTGATGATTTATTTTGATACGAATGAAGAGAATGACTTGTAGCCTCATTTTGTCCTCCTTTCCATCTGATTTCATGCTCTCCTCTGATTTTATCCCCTCCTGATTTTATTCTCTCCTCAGATTTATCCTCATCCTCTCCTTTTATCCTCCCCTCCTTTTATCCTCCCCTCCTTTTATCCTCTCATTTTGTTTTCTCCCTCTCATTTTATCCTTGTTGTCTCATTTCCCCTCCTCATTTAATCCCCCTCTTATTTCATCTTCTCCCTTATCTTATTCCCTCCTCTCATATTATACTCTCTCCCCCTCATTTTAACCTTAAATCACACTTTCTTTTTTCATCCTTCTTCTCTCATTTTATCACCCCCCTCTCAGTTCATCCTCCCCCTCCCTGATTTAACCCTTCTTCTCATTTTATCTTCTAGTCATCATTTATCTCCCCACTCATCTTATCCTCCCTCTTCAATTAATCCTCTCCTTATCCCCCCTCTGATTTAATCCCCCTCTCTTTTTATCCCCTCTCATTCTCATATTATCCTCTCCCTCTGATTTAATCCTCTACCTGTCCTTTTATCCTACCCCTCTTTTTTTATCCTTTCTCATTTTATCCTCTTCCAGTCTACTTATCCTCCCTCTCATTTAATTGTTCCCCTTTTTCTTTCCCCTTTCATTCTCATATTATCCTCTCCCTCTGATTTTATCATCCACCCAATGATCCCCTGGCATTTACAAAGAAAAAGGTTTATTGTTGATTTCACATTGCCGTAATTCTCTCCAGCTATGCATCCATTTTTAGCAAACGAAAATTTCATTTATCTTTTCTCTATGATGACCACAATGAAACTTAATACAAATGATCTAAGGAAGTGTTTTTAGGTTCATGTATGTCAAAGGTCAAGGTCACAGATGTACCCTGCTTGAAATCCTTTTCATATGAACCATTAGAAGCAAGTTGGGATCAAACTGCATGTCTGTGCAGGCTGATCTTTATCTGTACCTCAAGCCTAGATAAGGAATATTCAGGGTTAATCATTACAAGGGTTAATCTTATACTCGGGTGATTTGAGAGTGAGGGTGTGACAGAAAGTATGAAAGTAATCAAAGTCTGAGAAGGACATTACCAGACGTCAAATTTTAGACTGGTCCAACTTGAAAGCAGATGCAGACGACAATTAAAAGTTTATGAAATTTAAGATTTTTTCAACTTTCTGGATAGAAAACATAGTGTTAAATGAAGAAATTGCTTGTTACAAGCAATTTCTCCATTTTACACAATGTTTACCAAATTGTTTTTCTTGAAAGGTGTCCAAAAGCGTCACTGTGTGGGAATGGGTTAATCCAGAAGATGTCAATCAGAGATCTAATTCGGAAAATAATTATATAATAAAGAAGAATTGTGATTCGAGAAATTTTCAAAAAGTAAAAAATGCATCTCTACTGGTCTGAGAGTGCACAATTATTGCAGCAGCCAAATCACAGTAGTAGTGCATTGGACTCCTTGCCACGGGTTCCAGGTCTTGTTCCACTACTACAGTGAATATCCTTTCGACATTTGTCTCCCTTCAATGGATGGATAATCGTTAACCTAAGTGTGATAAGCAGCTTGAGGCTTGGAAAGGATGTAGTGGTAGTTCTAGTGCGAAAATACCAGAAAACCATGGTTAAGTGCCCAAGCCGCCACAATATGACTGAAGTACTGTTAAAAGTGGAGTTAAACCCTATTGAATCAAACAAAGAGTTCTACCCACAAGGATATTGATATATCAGATGCTATTAACCTAAAGTTGTTGACTGTTTTTATTTGAATTTGTACAAATCTGATTTTTGTCACCTGGTAATGGGTTAATCAGAATATCTAGGCAAAGAAATATAAATATGTGGTTTTACAAAAATTCCTATAAAAACTGGCACCAACATTTTCAGATGGATTAAATCAAGATGCAAAATGGTAAAATATTAGAAAAGAGAATTATTCAAATTGATAATTTTCAAATATTGATAGGCAGTCAGAATTAAAATTTCTTGAGGAATTAGTTGAATTTTCAAACAGCATAATTTATAAAAGCTAAATCAATTATCAAAGAGTGTAATTTTATGAATTTAAATTATGTAACTTTTACATTTTTTTATGCAAATCATCAGATGGCAAAGACGTAAAAAATTTGTCCACCTGTTTGAATATAGAACCAGAGGGAAACTAAAGAAATTATTGTTGAACAAAAAGTGTTCTGTAAAACCCCAAATAACTATAAATCTGGAAGAACTGTAAACTGTTGATCTGCAAGTGCTCCGAGGTCACCCAATATCTTATTTCAAAGGAACCTCACAATATAAGTGCTCCAAGGAACACCAAAATAGTGCCAATATAACTAGTTAGAGAAAGTTTCTGTGATATTTTATACTTCATCTCATCATGAATAATCAATCAGCTGCCCAGGACACGATGGACTCTCTAGCTCAGTCTGTTGTCTACAGTCTACAGGTAATTATTGCCCTTATTCCTCACCAATAAAACAAAATTTTAGACAGGTCCAAATTCAAAGAAGTTGTGGATGACATTCTAAAGATGATAAATTTTTTAAGTAGCAACAACATGAAAATTAACCCTTGTCATGCTGAACCCGGAATATTCCTGTTTTGGCAGGAGGCATAGACAAAGATCAGCCTGCACATATGTGCAGTCTGATCTTGGTCTACACCTCCTGATTATTCCCTTTAAGCCAGAATTGTTTAAATAATATTTTTTCATAAGAAATAATGACCTTAAGTAAAACTTTCCATTGATGCCAGTTCTTTGATTTCAAAGCAATTCTGCATAGGATTTTAATTCAGCATGACAAGGGTTAAGATATTTGTTAAAAACTTATAACAAGCAATTTTTTTATTTTCCAGATTTTTTTCTCAAACACTTTTTTGAGCGTCGTAAAAAAGTGGAATTGTGTGGGAAAGGATTAACAAGTTGACAAAATTTTGGATGGTATGTCAAAAATAAAAAAGGTTGCAGACAACATTTCAAAGTGAGTGAAAAATGAGAATTGTACAGGATGGGAAACAGTGTAGGGAAAAGAGAAATCGCTCTTCACAAGATATTTCCCCTTATTCTGCACTATTTCCTGAATATAATTGCTAATTGCTGGCTCGGCCCTTCGATCTCAGACAGGAAGTTCCACTTTGGTATTAAACGGTTTTTAGTTTGCAAAAATTTAGGTTCTGTAACATATAAAAAAAAGAATAGTGGTAAGTTGGCGACTTAAATGTCATAACTACAGCTTGAATAAGCTGTAGTTACAATGTGGGGGTAAAGTCACCAAACCAACGAAATGTGGTACAATAAAAATGTTGGCCAATGTCAGAGTTCAGAGGTCACTTCTGGTTTAAATGAATAATTTAATTGGTGTGTTGATTCTTTGATTGGCAGCGATTCATCAATTGGTTAAGTTAACCCTTGTCATGCTGAGCCCAGAATATTCCGGTTTTGGCAGGAGGTAAAGACTAAGATCAGACTTCACTTATGTGCAGGCTGATCTTAGTCTATACCTCCTGCTTGTAGTTTTCCTGCCAGAGTTGTTTATGAAGTTGATTTCTATAAAAATATTGTCTTTTGAACAACAAGTTCTATCAGTGCTTTCAGCCCTTTAATTTGACAGAAGTTCATTAAGGTAATTTATACAGCATGACAAGGGTTAACCTATTAACTCATTCCCACACAGTAAAATTTTAGACTAGACCAAATTGAAAGAAGTTACAGACGACAATTTTAAGTTGATGGAATCTTAAAAATCGTTGTCTTTTGGGTAGAAAACATTTTGGATAATGAAGAAATTGCTTGTAACAAGCAATTTCTTCATTTTCCACAATTGTTTTCCAAAGCTTTCATATTTAGGGGCATTTTAAAGTGTCGTTGTGGAGTAATGGGTTAAGTAGACCTATTAACTCATTCCCACACAGTAAAATATTAGACCAGACCAAATTGGAAGAAGTTACAGACGACAATTTTAAGTTGATGGAATCTTTAAAATCATTGTCATTTGGGTAGAAAACATTTTGGATAATGAAGAAATTGCTTGTTACAAGCATTATCTTTGTTTTCCTCAATTGTTTTCCAATGCTTTCATATTTAGGGGCGTTTAAAAGCGTCATTGTTGGGGAATAGGTTAAGTAGACCTATTAACTCATTCCAACACAGTAAAATTTTATACTAGACGAAATTGAAAGAAGTTACAGACGACAATTTTAAATTGTTGAAATTTTTAAAATCTTTGTCTCTCTAGGTAGAAAACAATGTTGAAAATGCAGAAATCGCTTGTATCAAGCATATTCTGCATTTTCCACATTGTTTTCCCGGACTTTTTTCTTGAGGGGCACAAAATTATTTCAAAACAGCTTAAAAATTTAGAAGAAAGATACAAACAAACATAGCGCCTAACCATGTGAAAACTGCTCAGGGTATTACCCCAGTTGACTCACAGAGAAAATTAGAAATCTCCTATTGGAAATTGTATCACTATGGAAATGTATGGTCTTTGAAGTTTGTTCCCAAAGGTATGATCAGAGTAATTAGGAGTTTGTGCTGTGAGCCTTTTTTTTTTTCCAGGTTACCCTTACACGAGGACAAAATTAATTGCAATTTACTTGCATCCACCATATACCAATAATTTTCCCTTTATTGTCTGATACTTGCTTGCAGGAAGCTTCACAAAGCTGAAACATTGACAGGGTTCATTGATCTTCAACGGTTGTCCTCAACCTTATTTGTTACTAATTTAATTTTCAGTTTCGTCTATCATAATGGGGCGTTCTAATTGGTCGAAAAAAATTATCCATAACCCCATGAACAAAATTTTGAGCACGCAGCAATTTTGTATGCTTCCGCACAAAATTGTCCCATACAAAAAGGTTTGAAAATTTGTAAAGCTTTTGTTTTATTCGCTCGATGCTATTAAATTATAAGAAATGAAGAGAATATTTTTTTGTTTACATGGAGGTATGAACCAAAAACCTAATCACACAATGTATGAAAACAAATAATATTCTCTTCATCTCTTAATTGTCAAAGATTGCAATTGGAGGTCAAATGTTTGCTGGCTTGACACTCTAAAAGTTGGTCTTTGACAACCATTCCAGCTTTGACTCTAGTTTATGGACTAGTTGATATGTGAAATGCACAATTTCGTAATTAAATTGGAGCCAAGGTACTTCAGCTGACGTCAAAATATTTTGTAACAGGAAAACATGCAATATATTGTGAAACACACATGTGACGTCTTCAGTGGAATTCATAATGTTAGGCTGATTTGGAAATTACATATTTACCCATTCCCACGCAATGACACTTTAAGACCCCCTTCAAGAAAAACATTTATTAACCACAATGTTTTCTAGCCATGAAGAAAAAAAATCCAAAATATCATCAACTTAAATTTGTTGTCTGCAACTTCTTTGAATTTGGAACAGATTAAAATGTTGTCATGTGGTAATGGGTTAAAGATTTCATACTCGGGAATTCTTAAATATGTAACATCTTGAGTTTTTGTACACCTTTCTTTAAGTGTTAGGTGACTAGTTTTGATTTTTCAACAGTGATTACATTAATATGCAACTTTTTCCAAGGTTGTAGACAAAAAAATAAATAAGTGAACGAAAGCATTTTTTTTCAAATTAAATTGATGTCCAACATGCTAATGATCTTTGTTTTTCTCTTTTCAGGTAAGAAAACAGACATTTTGATCTCTATGGTAACATGGTAGAGTGTTAATGTAAAAGTTGTCTGACTGCTCTATAGGGAAAAGTGTTAAGCTGTTCCCAGACAGAGAAGTATAAAATTATCCTATCATATTGTATGATATCAATAGGCAAAGTGATATATGAGATGTCACCTCTAATTATTAACTTTTAATTAAAATGTGAGTGTGTGAGACAAAGCAAAAAATGTTCATAAGCATAATTTCATACTTTTAAAAAACTTTTCTACTTCATTATGCCCCCCAGAAACTATGCTTGGGGATATGGAGGAGTCAACCTGTCAGTCGGTCGGTAGTTGGTCGGTCGGTCAGATGTGCACATACTTTTTCGGTTATGTTCCATTCATTTGTTCATTGAATTCAATACAAAACCAATTATACCTTTCCTGTAAGCTAAAGCAGGCTTAGGCGGCAGCAATAGTACAATTAGTAGCATATCAGACTTTCAATTGTGAGGTTTGAGTTGGGACAAATATCCTTTCCAACATATTTCTCCCAACAATGGATGGATAATCATAAAACTTAAGTGGAATGATTAGCTGGAGGCTTTGAAAGGATTTAGCGGTAGTACTGGTGTGAGAAATACCAGGAATCTATAGTTAGGTGTTCCAACTGCTGCGATATGACTGTAATACTGTTAAAAGTAGTATTAAAACCCATTCAAACAAAAAAGCTAAAACAGGCTCATACATATACAAAGGGTCCCAAGTGTAATCTTTCTAGTCTTTACTGACACTTTATTACAGCTTATGGGTTTATAGTAATGTGTGACATGACAAGTAAAAGTGAATCTGTACAATCTTACACATACAAAGGTATGATACATAGCTATTGAAAAATATAGAACCATCATACATGCCATCATTGTATCCAATAGAAAATCAAATTTATGTTTCCTATAAACCAAAATGTATGTAGGTGTGATCGTTCTGGTCTTTACTGACACTTGATTATGGGTTTATAGTAAAGTTTTACATAACATCAAAAAAGGCAATCTGTAAATGCGTACACATTTTATGCAATACCTATCAATTGAAGAATATTAGAGCCATCACTCAGTTCTTCATTGTATCCAATAAAAAATCAACTATATGTTTCCTGCAGTCTAAAACAGGCTCATACTGACATGACAGGTATCAGATCTAATCTTCCTAGTCTTACTGACACTTTATTAAAGCTTATGGGTTTATAGTAATGTTTGACATGACAAGTAAAAAAGAGAATCTGTACAAGCTTAAACATACAAAGCTTATGATACATAGCAATAGAAATATATAGCACTATCATTCAGTTCTTCATTGTATCCAATAGAAAATCAATTATATGTTTCCTGCAATCTAAAATAGGCTCATACTTACATGACAGGTCCCAGATGTAATCTTTCTGGTCTTCCTGACATTTTATCAAAGCTTATTGGTTTACATGACAACAAAAAAGTACAATCTGTACAAGTTTACATATTCATAGTATGATACATAGCAATTGAAACATATAGCACCATCACTCAGATCTTCATTGTATCCAATAGAAAATATGTTTCCTGTAAGCTAAATAGGCTCATACTTATAAGACAGGTCTCAGGTGTAATCTTCCAGTCTTGACTGACATTTTATTATAGCTTATGCATATATAATTCCTTAACCAGACAACAAAAAAAGACAATCTGTACAGGCTTACACATACAGAGGTATGATATATAGCAATTGAAAAACATGGAGTCATCATTCATCCCATCATTGTATCCAATAGAAAATCAATTATATGTTTCCTTTAAGCTAAAACAGGCTCATACTTATATGACAGGTCCCAGGTGTAATCGTTCTGGTCTTTACTGACACTTTATTAAAGCTTATGGGTTTATAGTAATGTTTTACGTGACAACAAAAAAGAGAATCTTTACAACCTTACATATACAAAAGTATGTTACATAGCAATTGAAATATATAGCACTATCATTCTGTTCTTTATTCTGTCCAATAGAAAATCAATTATATGTTTCCTGCAAGCTAAAACAGGCTAATACTTATATGACAGGTCCCAGGTGTAATCTTTCTGGACTTTGCCGACATTTAATTATAGCTTATAGATATATAATTCCTTAACCAGACAACAAAAATATGGCAATCTTTAAAGGCTTTCACATACAGAGGTATGATATATAGCAATTGTAAAACATGGAGTCATCATTCATCCAATCATCAAATCCAATAGAAAATCAATTATATGTTTCCTGCAAGCTAAAACAGGCTAATACTTATATGACAGGTCCCAGGTGTAATCTTTCTGGACTTTGCCGACATTTAATTATAGCTTATAGATATATAATTCCTTAACCAGACAACAAAAATACGGCAATCTTTAAAGGCTTTCACATACAGAGGTATGATATATAGCAATTGTAAAACATGGAGTCATCATTCATCCAATCATCGAATCCAATAGAAAATCAATTATATGTTTCCTGCAAGCTAAAACAGGCTCATACTTATATGACAGGTCCCAGGTGTAATCTTTCTGGTCTTTACTGACACTATATTACAGCTTTCAGGTTTATACTACAGTATACTACCAGTAAAAATAAAAGAAAATCTGCACAAGCTTACATATACAAAAGTATGACACATAGCAATTGAAATATATAGAGCCATCATTCAGTTCTTTACTTTATCCAATAGAAAATCAATTATATGTTTCCTGAAAGCTAAAATAGGCTCATACTTATATGACAGGTCCCAGATGTAATCGTTCTGGTCTTTACTGACACTTTATTAAAGCTTATTGGTTTAAAGTAATGTTTGACATGACAAGTAAAAAGGAGAATCTGTACAACCCGGCCCATACAAAAGTATGATACATTGAAATAGAAATATATAGCACTATCATTCAGTTCTTCATTGTATCCAATAGAAAATCAATTATATGTTTCCTGCAATCTTAAACAAGCTCATACTTACATGACAGGTTCCAGATGTAATCTTTCTGGTCTTCCTGACATTTTATCAAAGCTTATTGGTTTACATGACAACAAAAAAGTACAATCTGCACAAGTTTACATATTAATAAGTATGATACATAGCAATTGAAACATATAGCACCATCACTCAGATCTTCATTGTATCCAATAGAAAATATGTTTCCTGTAAGCTAAATAGGCTCATACTTATAAGACAGGTCCCAGGTGTAATCTTCCAGTCTTGACCGACATTTTATTATAGCTTATGCATATATAATTCCTTAACCAGACAACAAAAAAAGACAATCTGTACAGGCTTACACATACAGAGGTATGATATATAGCAATTGAAAAACATGGAGTCATCATTCATCCCATCATTGTATCCAATAGAAAATCAATTATATGTTTCCTGCAAGCTAAAACAGGCTCATACTTATATGACAGGTACCAGGTGTAATCTTTCTGGTCTTTACTGACACTGTATTACAGCTTTCAGGTTTATACTACAGTATACTACCAGTAAAAATAAAAGAAAATCTGCACAAGCTTACATATACAAAAGTATGACACATAGCAATTGAAATATATAGAGCCATCATTCAGTTCTTTACTTTATCCAATAGAAAATCAATTATATGTTTCCTGAAAGCTAAAATAGGCTCATACTTATATGACAGGTCCCAGATGTAATCTTTCTGGTCTTTACTGACACTTTATTACACCTTACAGGTTTATACTACCACTAATTTTTGACATGACAACAATAAAAGAGAATCTGTATAAGCTTACATATACAAAAGAATGACACGTAGCAATTGAAATATATAGCACTATCATTCATCCCATCATTGTATCCAATAGAAATGAAATCTTTCTAGTCTTACTGACACTTTATTACAGCTTACAGGTTTATACTACCACTTATATTTGACATGACAAATAAAAGAGAATCTGTACAAGCTTACATATACAAAAGTATGACACATAGCAATTGAAATATATAGAGCCATCATTCAGTTCTTTATTTTAGCAAATAGAAAATCAATTATATGTTTCCTTTACGCTAAAATAGGCTCATACTTACATATGACAGGTCATGGTGTAATCTTTCTGGTCTTTACTGACACTGTATTATAGCTTATATGTATATAATTCCTTCACCAGACAACAAAAAAGGCAATCTGTCCAAGCTATATACGAAGGCATGAAACATCACATATGAAAAATATAGAGACATCCATAATACTTCTTCATTGTATCTAATAGAAATTCAGTTAACCCATTACTCAACCAAATTGAAAGGAGTTGATGACAATTGAAAGTAGATGAAATTTTAGATTTTTTCAACTTTCTGGGTAGAAAATGTTGTGTAAAATGAGGAAATAGATTACTACGAGCAAAACTGTTTTCCCAATTCTTTTTCATGATGGGCATCCAAAAGCGTCACTGTGTGGGAATTGGTTAAATGATTTCTGTAAGCTTACACCAGCTTATCCAAATATGACAGGTCTCAAGTGAAAACTTTCTGCTCTTGTTCTTCTGACACTTTATTGAAGCTTATGGGTACAGTGATGCTTCATTAGACAACAGAAAAGGCAGAATCTGTCTGAATTTTATAGAATTGATTTTTATTAAAAAAAGCCGCCGTCATAATTGGTGGCGCATCAGACTCCCAATTTTCAATCATGAGATGTCATGGGTTCAATCCCCAGTTTTCTCAAGTATAAAATCAAAGGATCGTAAAATCCCGTATTTGAACGGGAAAGGGTTAAAGGTAGAGTAGTCCTTCACCAGACAACAAAATCTGTCCAAGATATACACAACTTTTGTTATTCAAAATATATGAAAGGTATACAGCAAGTATCATCAATGCTTCATAGTACAAATTTCTTGGATAGACCTTAGAGGTCTCATCAAAGGAATATTGTCTGGCTAAAAATCATTCATAACTGCTGATTTAATAGAAAAATGCATTTAACCCATAACTAGACTGCAAAACTTTAGACTGGTCCAAATTGAAAGGAGCTGCAGATGACAATTTTAAAATGATGAAAGTTTTGATTTTTCAATTTTCTGGGTAGAATACATTGTGGAAAATGAAGAAATTTCTTGTTGCAAGTAATTTCTTCACTTTACACAATGTTTTCCAAATTGTTTTTCTTGAGGGTCATCAGAAAATGTCACCGTGTGGGAATGAGTAAAATAGTGCTCTGTATTTATAAACCCTTGTCATGCTGTATAAATTATCTTACTGAATTGCTGTAAATCAAAGGGCTGAAAGCACTGTTAGAACGTGTTGTTCAAAAATCAATATTTCTTTTAGAAATCAATTTATAAACAACTCTGGCAGGAAAAATACAAGCAGGAGGTGTAGACCAAGATCAGACTGCACTTATGTGCAGACTGATCTTGGTCTACGCCTCCTGCCAAAACCGGAATATTCCGGGTTTAGCATGACAAGGGTTAAATGATGATCCAATACAAATCAATTTATTGTTTCCTGTAAGGGAACAGACTCAAATCCACATATGACAGGTCCCAAGTGAAAACTTTCTGATCCTTTTGACACTGTATTAACACTTATAGGTAGAGTATTACACTTTTTTGATACTTATAAATATAAAATTGCTTCTTAAAGAAACAAAAATATCAAAATTTATCCTAGCTCAATACAATGGTACATAGAGGAGTATTGGCATGCATCATTATATAATAATTGTTTTCTGTAAGCTAAAACAGTTTGATCCTAATATGACTTGATCCAAGTGAAAACTCTCTGATCCTTTTGACACTGTGGAAACCCTTAAAGGTATATTATTGCTTCACCAGACAACAAATATGTCAAAATCTGTCTGAGCTCCATACAGTTGTACGATAAACAAATAAAAGATAGAGGGGCATTGGCATGCCTCTTTATATGATAATTGTATCATGTGATGTTAAACAGTTTGATTCTATTATGTCATGTCCCAAGTGAAAACTTTCTGATCCCATTTAGGCTTCAACCTTTTCCTGTACAATCTCTGATTTTTACACTTCTGTGATACTGTACTTGAGAAAACATTGTGGAAACAGAAGAAATTGCTTGTAACAAGCAATTTCTTCTTTTCCAACAATTTTTTCTGTCATACAGGATGGGGTGTTTTTTGATTGTACTTACTTAACCCTTGTCATGCGGAATGAAATCCTTTTCAGAACTGCATGAAAATCAAAGGAGGCCCTGACCGTGGGTTAATTTCTACCCAATATAATTCTATGAACAACACTGGTTTGACAAGGACAAGTGGATGGTGTAGACTAAGATCAGACTGCACTTATGTACAGACTGATCTTAGTCTATACCTCCTGTCAAAACAGGAATATTCCGGGTTCAGCAAGAAAAGACTTAAAAATGTCATCTGCCTCCCCTTTGAATTTGGACAAGTCTATAAATTAGGAGAAAAAAAAAAGTGCTGGTACAGCTATTCTTTACCAGACAACATCGTATAGACACTTAGAATAGTATTGCAAGTAACCCCAACCATTTTTGTTCGTACAAAGTTATGATAACCAAATAGAGCTTCATCTTATCCAAGACAAAATCAATTTAGTGTTCGCTGTAAGCAGATACCTTATGACAGCATGGTCCCAAGTGAAAACTCACTAATCTTTATGACATTGTATTATTTCAACTTAGAGGTGTTTTAATGCTTTAGCAGACAGCGATAAGACAATCTGTTAATATTTCATTTGTAAATGATTACAAATGCAGTGCTGTCAATCAAAAGTGCCTATTACATTTACTTTATTTAATCCACTGTTAACCAAATAAATCATTTGGCCTCTAAGCATTTCCTTCATTTTCCAAAAAGCAATTTCTTCATTTTTCACAATCTCTTCTACCCCAAAAGACAAAGGTTATGAAAAATTTGCAAACTCAAAATTGTTGTTTGCAACTTCTTTAGATAAACTATGGTGGTGATGTAATTGAAAAACTGTAGAATGGGATGTGTTAACCTTGATACAAAAATAATATTTTTAGCTCAGCTGTTTTCAAAGAAAACCCGAGGTATTGTGATCACCTTGGCGTCGTTCGCGTCAGCATTGGCGTTGGCGTGACAAACTTTAACCTTGGTCATATCTCTGTTGTTATTGAAGATATCCTCATGAAAAGTGGCATGTGTATGGACCATCATAATAGCTATCTAGACTATCAAGGGGGATAACTCTAAAAGCATTTTTGTAAGGGTAATGCCCCTTTTTTCAACTGATCCAGCACCTGCAGCCGAGCATTGGCGCCCGTGGGCGGTGCTCTTGTTTCAATTAAACAATGAAATATATATCGTCAGGTAAGTGCAAAACAACGTAAGTATCTATACATTGCATAGATACTTGCGATATATATGCACTAATCTGTTGATATATTGTTCACAAGTAGTAGCTTTTGTTGTTCACTCAGTAACTAATAAATTGATCTTGCACCGATACTCACAATTTGAGGATTAATTGCGATTCTGTGTCTAATGTATAGACACTTTGATCATTAACGCAATTAAACAATTTCCCAGACAGTGACACTTTTTGGGAAAACATTGTTTAAAATGAAGAAATTGCTTATAACTAGGAATTTCTTCATTTTACAGAAAGTTGAAAAAATTTAAAGTTTTAGTAACTTTAAATTGTCGTCACCAATTCCTTCCAATTCGGATTTGCTAAAATTCTGCCATCTATTAATTGGTTAACCCATTCCCACACAGTGACGCTTTTGGATGCCCCTCAAGAAAAACAGTTTGGAAAATATCGTGTGAAATGAAGAAATTGCTTGTTACAAGCAATTTCTTCATTTTACACAACGTTTTCTAAACAGAATGTCGAAAACATCTTAAATTTCATAAACTTAAAATTTTCGTCTGTAACTTCTTTCAATTTGGACGAGTCTTAAATCTTGCCATCTGGTAATGGGTTAAGCCTCAAGTTGTAATGTGAGGGTTTATTGCAAAACTATTCTAAGTGTCTATATAATATTTCGACACTTAGATCTGTATTGCAATTAACCCTTGTCATGCTGTTTAGATTACTTTACTGCATTGCTGTAAAATCAAAGGGCTGAAAGCACTGATAGAATTTTTCATTAAAAAATCAATATTCCTTTTAGAAATCAATTCCATAAACAACTCTGGCAAGGAAAGTACAAGCAGGAGGTGTAGACCAAGATAAGACTGCACTTATGTGCAGGCTGATCTTGGTCTACACCTCTTGCCAAAACCAAAACATTCCTGGTTCAGCATGACAAGGGTTTACTCTTAAATTGTTCTCTATTAAATTTAAAGAGTTGTATAACTTTACTTTGTGTGTTTTTTCAGCAGGTTGTGATAAAATCACTGAAACACAAATCAACGATATAATAAGAATGCTTTCTCATGATTTTCGGCAATTTTTGAACCGTCAGTACTCTCATAAATCTCTGGTCACATGACTTATATATACCCTCATTTTTCTGCTTGATCAAGCGTGAGAATGTGCACTGAAGCAATACGTTATAATAACTCAATGCTTAATCCTTTTTGAAATATGTGATTTCTGTCAGAGTCAGAATTATGTTAACCCTTGTCATGCTGAATCCGGAATATTCCTTTTTGAGCAGGAGGTATAGACAAAGATCAGCCTGCACATATGTGCAGTCTGATCTTAGTCTACACCACCTGCTTGTCCCTTTCAAGCCAGAATTATTTATAAAATAAGATTTTAAAATGAATATTAACCTGTATCTAGTGCTACCAGTGATTTCAGTCCTTTTATTTTTTTGCAATTCTAAACAGGACTTTTATTCAGCATGACAAGTGATAATCCTTTTCCGTTTTTTAAAATTTAGACTGGTCCAAATTCAAAGGTTTTGCATATGACAATTTTAACTTGAACTTATTTGAAAAAAAAACAACATTCAGTAGGGAAGAGAATATTGTGGAAAAAGAGGAAATTGCTTGTTACAAGCAATTTCTTCTTTTTTCACAATATTTTCTAAAGTATAAAAACACAAGGACGTAAAATCCAGGGAACAAGGAAACAAGTGAAATTTGCCATGATATAACTGAAATAATGTTCAAACTGGCATTGAACATGTGCAATCATCAAATGTTATGCAAGTCTTGAAGCATTTATGAACAATTGAAATTTGCCATGATATAACTGAAAGATACTCTTCAAAGTGGCATTTAGCATATACAATATCACACAATTCTTGAAGCATATGAACAAGTGAAATTTGCCATGATATAACTGAAAGATACTCTTCAAAGTGGCATTTAGCATATACAATATCACACAATTCTTGAAGCATATGAACAAGTGAAATTTGCCATGATATAACTGAAAGATACTCTTCAAAGTGGCATTTAGCATATACAATATCACACAATTCTTGAAGCATATGAACAAGTGAAATTTGCCATGATGTAACTGAAAGAATATTCGAAGTGGCATTAAACGCCTACTATCATGATAATTATGTTAAACAAGTCTTCAAACACATGAACAAGTGAAATTTTTCCATAATATATTTTTGAAATATAACATTGAACATGTACAATCATGATATGTTGAACAAGTTTTAAAGCACATGAACAAGTGAAATTCACCATGATATAACTGAAAGATGATTTTGTAAAGTGGCATTTAACTCATACAATTTTTATATGTTACACAAGTTTTTACACCGTGCATTACAATGTGATATGTATTATAAAATACCAGTTGGTTTATTAGGTTTTAAATGGCTGTGTTTGTTAGATGTTGCAGAAAATTATGGGAGAATGAGTCAGTAATTTTGTAAGCTAGGTACAATTAGATATATTTGAAATCAGTTGTGAAAATATCATAATTGTAGATATTTCTAGCTGTAGTTACAATGTCTTGGTTGCGCACTGATGAAATGTTGCTCCTCTATTTATCTTGCACAAATTTACCTTAGGTGGCAGCTAGGGCAGTTGTACCTATCAACTGAAAAAAACGATTGCATTTGACTCTTTCCTGTTTTTCAAAATTTAAGACCATTTCAAATTCAAAGGTTTTGCAGACGAAAATTTAAAGTGGATTTAATTAGAAAAATAGCCTTTCATAAACTTTATATTGTTGTCTGTAACTCCTTTCAGTTTGGACCAGTCTAAAATTTTGCCATCTTGAAATGGGTTAATACTAAAAGAGACAAAACATTACCATTTTTGGAAACAATCTTCAAAAGCGTATCAATTTTGCACATGAATAACATGTAAACATGATGGCATTATCAGTATCCTAGGTCAGACATAGATGACATTCAGTACGTCAAAACCTACCAAAACGGTGAGGTTATCATTTCAATTTCACTGTTTTCGGTGATAAACTACGGAGAAATTTCAATAATCTACTGAAAAAGATTAACCCATTACAGACGACAAAATTTTAGACTGGACCAAATTGAAAGGAGTTGCAGACGACAATTCAAAGTTGATGAAAGTTTAGATTGTTTGAACTTTCTGGGTAGAAAACATTGTGGGAAATGAAGAAATTGCTTGTAACACAATGCTTTCCCATTTGTTTTTCTTGAGGGGCGTCAGAAAGCGCCACTGTGTCGGAAAGGGTTAAAGAAAATTCATTAGTTTAGACTAAGCAGTGAATAGAGATCAAAGGTTGCCGTTCTAAAACAAAAGGGTTAAGATATTGACTTCCTGTCAATTTTTCCTACCTCCACGGCCACAAAGTCTGAAGAGTATTTGAAATATTTCCTCATGAAGTAGCCTCTTGAGGGTTCACTCTTCTAGACAAATTCTAGAATTCATGGCTTCCATGTGAAACAATAAAAAAACCCAAATTATTTGAATGTATTTAACCCATGCCCACACAGTGACGCTTTTAGATGCTCCTCAAGAAAAACAATTGGGAAAACATGCAGTAACATGAAGAAATTGCTTGTTTCAAGCAATCTCTTCATTTCTATGTTTTCTACCAAAAGGTTGAAAAAATCTAAAATTCCATAAACTTTGATTAATTGATTGTTTGAATGAGTAACACCACTTTTAACAGTATTTCAGTCATATTGCAGTGGCTGGAGCACCTAACAATGAATTCTTGGTCTTTCTCACACCAGTACTACCACTACATCCTTTCCTATCCTCCATCTACTATCCCACTTAGGTTTACGATTATCTACCCATTGCTGAGAGACAAATGTCAGAAAGGATATGTGCTGCCACTGGGGATAGAACTCGTGACATCCAATAATTGAAGATTAGGAGTCTGATGCGCTACTGACTGTGCTATGACGGCGGCTCATAAACTGAGAGTTGTCGTCTGCAACTCCTTTCAATATGTGATTTTTTTTTTTCAGAAATTTTCTAAACATTCGTCATTTTGCATGTTATCACCGAAAACAGTGAAATTGAAATGATAACCTCACCGTTTTGGTAGATTTCAACGTACTGAATGTCATCTATGTCTGACCTAGGATACTGATAATGCCATCATATTGCCTTGTAATTCATATGCAAAATGACACGCTTTTGAACATTTTGCCCAAAAAAGGTAATATTTTGTCTCTTTTTGTATTAACCCGTTACCAGATGGCAAAATTTTAGACTGGTCCAAACTGAAACAAGTTTGACAACAATATAAAGTTTATGAAATTTTAGGTTTTTACAACTTTGTGGGTAGAAAACATCATGTAAAATGAAGAAATTAATCAATAGGTGATGATTAATACCAAATATCAAAGCTCTAGGCCCCTTATGATTTGATAGCGAACATATCCATTACGTAGCAGCATGGTTACATCATAAGTTGTCTCTAAAGGTGATGTCGATCTGTCGATCAAAACGAACTAAGGCCGAGCTAAATGTATCAAAGATATTTTTAGCTAGCAAAGCATCAGCTTTGATAGCTTAAGTTAACAGACAAATTCTGAGGTCGTCTCAGAGTTCAATGAGTGCTAACTGCCACTGGAGGCTTAACCACTAAATCCATTGAATGCCTACACCATAAAAATGTAGTTCTTGTGTACTTTAAGAATATTACAACTCTATTTGAATTGTAGTGACTGCTTTAAAAAGCATGCTACCTGACCCATTCCGACTCAATTCCACTTTTTAAGCATCTCAAGAAAATGCTTTGGAAAACATTGTGGACATTGAAGAAATTGCTTGTAACAAGCAATTTCTTCATTGTCCACAATGTTTTCCACCGAATTCGTCGTTGCCACTTCTTTCAATTTGGACCAGATATTGTCATTTTGTAATAGTGAACTCCTCTGTTATTTTAATCTTGTTTATTCATCATGATAACCTTTGACAAAGATGATTACTTTACAAAACCATGCTTTGCTAGCTTACAGTACTTTCAGTACTTTGATAACTGGTTTGTCTACAAAATTATCAGATCATCCGCGACAAATATTGATGTTCCAGTTGAAATTAAAGAAATCCCAATACTCCAGTTGAAATAAAAAGATATAAAAAGATAATTTTTATGTTATAAGTGGAATAATAGTGGAAGACAAGTGTACCAAATTTTGCTCAGTAACTTAATTTTGATTATTCTTAAAGCTTTTTTCTTTTTAAAGAAATAAAAACATGATTTTTATTTTGTAAGTGGCTTAGTTGAAATTAATAGTGGAAGACAAGTATACCAAATTTTGCTGAGTTACTTAATTTTGATTATTTTTAAAGCTTTTTTCCTTTTAAAGAAATAAAAACATATTTTTTTTTTGAAAGTGGCTTAGTGTAGAATAATAGTGGAAGACAAGTATACCAAATTTGCACATCAACTTTATTTAGATTATTCCAAAAAGCTTTTTTCTTTTATACATTCTTATAAGAATTCAAATTTTGGGGCTAGCTGTCAAAACGAGTTTGGAATCTTAAAATAATCTGTCACAGAATTATCGAGCCTTTCAGAATTTTTTGTAAGGAAATTCTTTCGCTCTCAAAAACCTAGTGTTTTTACGTCGTTGAGAGATAAAACTGGATAATTCTCCCTGATGGTACATAAAAGTGAACCGTCTAATTCAAGCCAAATGTGAACAAAATGAGAAAATGGGACGAGAAGATTTAATTTATTGAAATACAACAGTGTTGATATCGGGTCTTATTGAATTAGTTGAAGTTTATACTGCTATTTTCTTGCAAATGCTGAAAATCTTGGGGAAACTTTTTCTTGAGTTTTTGTTTTAGATGAATATTTTCCTTTATACAAAAACCTGGGGACTGTTTTCTGTGACCAAAATATCTTAACTGCAGTTAACATAATCTCTGTCAGCCCAATTAGCTCAGTTTGTAGAGCAATTGACTTCAAACTTCAAGATCACAGGGTTCGAGCCCTGGGCTGACCATATCAATTAACGAACTAATTGTCTTTTGGATGAGACGTTAAAACCGAGGCTCCATGTGAAGGTGCTATCCTTCGATTACCTTAAAGAACCAGGCGGAGCTCTCAGCAGATTGGTCCTGTATCCTTGCACTATACCCTGTAACAACTAACAGTCTTCTTGGGGTGTCGCTTGTATCGACATGTGCTACGGTAGCGAAGATAAATAAACGGAAATACACACACACACACAACATCAACTATTGTTATTACACATTTGATTGCTCATTCAAAGTGTTTGACCCATTCCCACACAATGATCCTTTTTGATGCCCTCAAGGAAAATAACTATGGAAAACATTCTGGAAAATGAGGAAATTGCTTCTTACAAGCAAATTCTTCATTATCCACAATTTTTTCTACCCCATAAGTAAAACAAATCCAAAAATTTAATCAACTAAAAATTGTCGTCTGCAACAGCTTTGAATTTTGACCAGTCTAAAATTTTGTTGTCTAGTAATGGGTTAAGTGAGGCAGATAGACAAGGAGACACATTGAATGCGTTAGATGCAATAAGCAAGTTGTTGTCAATCAAATAATCGAACGATCATTCAAATCATTGAAAGGCGTTGCAGATGACTATTTAAAGTTTATCAAATTTTAGATTTTTCAACTTTCTTGTTAGAATACATTGTGTAAAATGAAGAAATAGCTTGTTACACAATGGTTTATTTATTGATTTTCTTGAGGGGCTTCAGAAAGCGACATTGTGTTGGAATGGGTTAGCCATAGTGCTTATTCCTTTTTTTTCCCAGCTAGTTGAAAATGCGAAATTGTGTGTTAAAATGTCTATGGAATTTCATCCTCATCTTTAAGCATCCTCAAGACATGAATTTTCCTTCCAAAATGACTTTATACATGTATTAAACTAGTATCATTTTCTCGGGGAAAAAGTAACAATCTGAAATTGTTACTTAAATACACTCAATCATTTGAAAAGAATTATCATTCAGGGAGCAATAATAAATTTCATTTTCCAATTACTAACTTGAAATCCTGTCTTAACTCTTAACCCGCTAGGAGGCAAAAAATTTGTGACTGCATCATGGTCCAAATTGAAAGATGTTGCAGACAACTAAATTGCATTTCCAATTAATGAAATTCCAAGATTCTTATAATTCAGTCAGTAACACGCAGTGCTCTAAATCTTGCGGCCATGAGTATGAACCAAAAATAACAAAATTATAGGTAGATGCAGCAATATATGAGAAATACTGTTGAAAGAGCTGAATCAGGGGGTAGCCCTAGACTGGGTTTTACCGGTATATCTGGGTTTTACCAGTATATCTGGGTTTTACCGGTATAACCCAAAGACTTTACTTCCCGATGATGACCAAATTTGGTCAATACCGGTTTTCAGCTAATTTCTTTACTCCCTGTAATTCAATAGGAAGTTAATTGAATGTAGCATGTTCCCAGATAATTTGGCTCATGTCTGCATTTAATTGGAAATTCTCTTGTAGGTCATTTATACATGATATCCAATAATTGTTTTACCCATACCCACACAGTGAAATTTTAGACTGGCCCAAATTGAAAAGAGTAGCAGACGAGAATTTAAAGTTTATGAAATTATGGATTTTTTTTAACTTTCTGGGTAGAAAACATAGTGGAAAAAGAAGAAATTGCTTGTAACAAACAATTTCTTCATTTTCCACATTGTTTTCCAAACTTTTTTCCTTGGGGACATCTAAAGGCGCCACTGAGTGGGAATAGGTTAATTGGAAATTTGCATGTAGGGTATTATACATGATATTCAATAATTGTTTAACCAACTTCAAGACTACAAAATTTTAGACTGGTCTGAATTCAAAGGAGTTGTAGACAACAATTTACAGTTAATAAAATTTTAGATTTTGTTCAACTTTCTGGGTAGAAAACATTGTGAAAAATGAAGAAATTGCTTGTAAATAGCAATTTCTCCACTTTACACAAGGATCTGCGAATTGTTTTTCTTGAGGGGCGTTCAAAAGCTTCACTGCGTGGGAATGGGTTAACCCATTACCACACAGGCAAATTTTAGACTCATCTTAATTGGAAGGAGATGCAACTCGGTACATTACTGACATTCTTTCACTTTTTGGTTAGAAACCATTGTGGGAAGTGAAGAAATTGCTTGGAACAAAGTTTTCTCGTGCTATTCTATACCAGCTGAAGCCGCCATCATAGCGCAGTTGGTAGCACGTCGGACTGTCAATCTAGAGGTCCCGGGTTCGATCCCCGACGGCGGCACTCATTCTTTCCGACTATTTGTCTCTCACCAATGGGTCGATAATCGTAGACCTATGTGGGATAGCAGCTGGAGGCTAGGAAATGTGATGGTAGTACTGGTGTGAGAAATACCAGGATTCCATTGTTAGGTGCTCCAGCCACCACGATATTACTGAAAGATTGTTGAAAGCGGCGTAAAACCCCATCCAAACAAACAAATCTATACCGGCTTAAGATGGGCATATATTGATTCTTTCTTTCAATCTTTATTGACCACCCTGAAGTTTTGTTTAGAACTGTATACTGAGACAATTTTTTCTTTCTAATTTTCAGGTCCGTACCTTATTTGTTAGTGGCTTACCTATGGATGCAAAACCTAGAGAACTCTATCTACTATTCAGGTCATATAAGGTAAGAAGTCATGAAAAATCCTGTTCATGATTCTAAAAGAAATAGATTTTTATGCCCTTGCATCGATAAGATCGGGGGCATATTGTTTTACCGTTGTCCGTCTGTCTGTCTGTCTGTCTGTCAGTCTGTCTGCAAAACTTAACCTGTCAACTAAATATCTTCCTATAACTTCAATCCTGATTAAGTTACAATGCTAATATTTGGTATGTAGATAGGTCTCAACAAGGCACAACTGGGGATGGTCATTTCATCAAGGTCAAGGTCAAAATTTTTACCCTTTTCCCTAAAACAAAGAAAAAAAACAATAAAAATCACCCGTTTCTAAAGAATTCCTGTTTCGGTGGCATAGTGTTTCACAAACACATCTTGTTACTATTAAAATTTACCCATCTTGCTCATAATTTGTTCAAAATTCTCTATCAAATAATTTGACCTATTTGCCATTATTATGATCAAAGTATGTGACCCATTTGGTGAGAAATATTCTTCTGGGTGGATAACTTAATATAAAAACACAACATTAACCCTTTCCTGTTTCGCAAACTTTTAGACTGGTCCAATTTCGAAGTTTTGCGGACAAAAAATCAATGTGGATTTAATTAGAAAAATTAACCATTCAGTAGGGTAGAAAATATTGTAGAAAAGATAGAAATTGCTTTTCACAAGCAATTTCTTCTTTTTCTACAATGTGCCGCCGTCATAGCACAGTCGGTACCGCGTCAGACTCCTAATCTTCAATTATGGGATGTCATGGGTTCGATCCCCAGCGGCGGCACATATTCTTTTCGACATTCGTCTCTCACCAATTGGTCGATAATTGTAAATCTAAGTGGGATAGCAGCTGGAGGCTAGGAAAGAATATAGTGGTAGTACTGGTGTGAGAAATACCAGGAACCCATTGTTAGGTGCTCCAGCCACCATGGTACGACTGAAATACTGTTACAAGCGTCATTAAACCCCTTTCAATTAATCTACAATGTTTTCATTATTATAAAATCAGAGTGACATAAAAATCAGGGGTTGAACAGGAAAGGGTTAAACTTAATTTTGTGAAGATATTTACTCTTGTCAGGCTGAATCTGGATTACATCTGCTTTGGCAGAGGTATAGACTAAGATCAGCCTGCACATGTGTGTAGTCTAATCTTTATCTACACCACCAGCTTCACTCATTAAGATGGAGTTGTTTATAGAAATAATCGATAAATAAAATATTAATACCTTTTCATGCTGAATACTTTTCCTCTTTTCACGATATTTGAAAACTTTTACATAATTAGATCAATCTTGCATTAAAAAAATACTCTCAAAACATCAACAATGGGCAGGTAATGTAGACTAAGATCACGTCTGTGCAGGCTAATCTTAGTCTATACCCCTGCCAAAGCCATTGTCAAAGCAGGAATATCGTGGGATCAACATGACAAGGGTTAACCCATAGCTGGTCCAAATTGAAACAAGAGCAGACGACAATTTAAAGTTTATGATATTTTAGATATATTCAACTTAATTTTGGGTGTAAAACATCGTGGAAAAGGAAGAAATTGCTTGTTGCAAGCAATTTCTTCATTTACACAATATTTTCTAGATTGCTTTTCTCGAGGGGTGTTCAAAAGCACACTTTGAATTGTCATCAGCAACTATTTCAATTTGGACCAGTCTACATAAGTGCCAACTGGTAAAAGGTTAACCCATTACCAGACAGCAAAATTTTAGACTGGTCCAAATTCAAAGAAGCTGCAGATGACAATTTTAAGTTGAAGAAATCTTCAAAATCTTTGTCTTTTTGGGTAGAAAACATTGTGGATAATGAAGAAATTGCTTGTGACAAGCAATTTCTTCATTTTCCACAATGTTTTCCAAAGCTTGGGGGGGGGGCTTAAAAAGCGTCATTGTGTGGGAATGGGTTAAGGGGTGTCAAAAAGCACACTTTGAATTGTCATCTGCAACTTTTTCAGTTTGGAATAGTCTACAAAAAGTGCCAACTAGTAATGGGTTTTGGTATTCAAAGTTGTGAACAAATGGATCATCTGTCAAAATGTGTTAATAAATGATTCAAATATATGATCTCTTTTTGTTCCCAACTTAATTAGATTTCTGTGTATCGGCTGAACGCGAAGCTTTGAAAAGCCTAGATCACATCGGTATTTTATAATTAATCTGCGTAGATCAGGAGATTGTTCTCTGATCTATATTTTCCTGTGGAGAATTGAATTTTTCACATTCACTAGTGAAAAACGTCTGCCACTTTTCAATTACATATGAATGATGAAACCCAAAATGGTACATCCAGTCTCATTGGTTAGTTAGCTATCATCCCTGTTAAATTGATACTCATTGGATGTTTCCATCAGTCATTTCCCTAATGTGATTATTGATTGGCTAATTTAAAACTGAGCTTGCAGCTATGAATTATTAAGTAAACTGCCACTCAGAAATACCCAAACTTAATTATTTGTTACATTGTCTGTATTGAGATTATGAATGTCTTTTCTGTCAGAAACCTTTAACCCATTCCAACACAGCAAAATTTTAGACTGGTCCAAATTGAAAGAAGCTGCAGACGACAATTTCAAGTTGATGGAATTTTGAATTTTTTCGTCTTTTTGGATAGAAAACATTGTGGATAATGAAGAAATTGCTTGATACAAGCAATTTCTTCATTTTCCACAATGTTTTCCAAAGTTTTTTCTTGATGGGCGTAAAAAGGAGGGATTGAGTTGGAATGGGTTAACCCTTTCCCGTTTTTGGAAATTTTAGACCAGTCCAAATTGAAAGAAGTTGCAGACGACAATGAAAACTGGATGCCATTTTAAATGAAACCATCCTATGTGGTAGAAAGTATTGTGGAAAAAGGAGAAATTGCTTATTACAAGCAATTTCTTCTTTTTCCACAATGTTTTCTGTAGTATAAAATCACAGGAACGTAAAATCCCTTATTTGAACGGGAAAGGGTTAAATTGGTTTTTGCCCATATTCGAGGTTTAAATTTGATCAACAAAGATAGACAAGCTTGCTACCATTCTAAAATTTAATTAGGTTCTTGTCTAGATTTATAAGAAAAAGTGTTCTTCACATTAGATTATTAAGCCGCTAAATAATAATCTTAGGAATTCTGAACGAGGACTCGGCATTAAGTAGCTTGAACAAGTAGCCCTTACCACATCAAATATTTTTTAACAAAATAACAAAAATCGTTCTTAAATTAAAAACGCCTCAAAAATCTTATTTAGCGGGATTTTTCTTCTAGGCGAAAAGAACGCACCTCTGATTTTAGTTTTCAAAAAATCTGTATCAAATATGTTTTGTTTAGATAAGTTTCAAGCCCTCCAATAATTTAACCCCTTACCACACGACAAAATTCTAGACTGGTCCAAATTGAAAGAAGTTGCAGACAATAATTAAAAGTGTATGAAATTTTAGATTTTTTCAACTTTCTTGGTATTTCTTCTGGACAATCATAAAAATGATTGTTGAGATAAAGTAGTCATCGAAATGGAGAAAAACAAAACAGAAATATAGATTTGACAGAAATATTATTTAATCTTTTCCCACACAATGACGCTTTTGAACGACCCTCAAGATAAATAAATGATTAGGGAGGGAAATGTTGTGTAAAATGAAACAAGCAATTTCTTCATATTACACGATGTTTTCTCCTAGGAAAGGTGAAAAAATTATAAATTTCATGAATATGAAATTATTGTCTGCAACTCCTTTCAATTTGGAGTAGACTAAAATTTTGATGTCTGGTAATGGGTGAAAGAATTTGAAAGAAAAAAGGCTCCCTGTCTGTGTTTTGCATAACTGTAGGGAGTGTGCATTAGGTGAAATACGGTATTTTAAAACTACTCTCTTGGAAATGCAAATGGCCAACATCTATTCCACAAATTGTTGGTTCCAGTCTAATTTTGAGTAATGTCTATAAAACTGCAATAGGCCAATGACACGCAACTATTCTTCAATGTCTATTTTACATGTCAAATCATCATTGGGCTTTGGAATATTAGATCCAGAGCTTATTCAAGTTGTAGGTACTTGGTTCTCGTGGTATCCGTAGTCAAGATGTAGAAAGTTGTCTTGAGTTTGATTTCTGATCTTGGTTCTGTAATTGGCCCAGTCATAATCTGCGCAAGTACTGGTGTATATTCTCCAGGAGGCAGAATTGAGAAGGATTAATCTAAGTTGGAAGAACATGTTTCCCAATCGATGTAAAATGAATAGGTTCCATTGTTGTTACCAACTAGTACTTGTAAAATTCTTGGTTAAAAGAAATACTTCATTTAAAGGTATTGCAACATATGTCAGTTTAGAAGAAGAATAGAAAATGGACCTAAAAAGCTCAAGAGCTTTGGTTAAGTTTCATGAAATATTGCAAGACCTGTTAACCCATTACCAGATGGCAAAATTTTAGACTGGTCCAAATTGAAAGCATTTGCAAATAACAATTGAAAGGTTGTGATTTTTTTTTCTCAACTTTCTTTTTAAGACCCATTGTGTAAAATGAAGAAATTGCTTGTAACAAGCAACTTCTTCATTTTACCCAATGTTTTCAAAGCAATTTTCTTGAGGGGCATCAAAAAGCATCATTGTGTGGGAATGGGTTGTGGAGATGGCTTGAAATAATGGCTCCTTCAGTATTATGGTTTAAATAGGCAGCAGACATGCAAACCGGTTATGTGCAGTGCACTTCAGCTAGGATAGTGGAAAAAGTATGTGGTAAATTGAAATATGTCCTATCAAAAGATCGAAAGCCATACTCCAGGATTTCTTTATCACAAATATTTTGTTTCAAGCAAAAAGGAATGATCCAGAAATTTCATAAAAACAAAAACAATAATTATTCATTGCAATAGGTGAACTATTTTACATTGAGAAATTCTACCATAAATAAAAGTTTCTGCCCTAGCCAGCCTGCAAGGTATTTGCAGACTATCTGGTCGAGGGTGGATATGTTTTTGCACTTTCCAGATGGTCCCTTTCGTGGGAAATTTGAATGGTATTTGAAGGGATACAATCCAGCATTGGCCAATCATATTTTGTATTTTTTTAACAGAAAAATGGGTAAAATTACTATTCAATATGCCTTAGATCTGCCAAAAATGAAAAGTTTTGAGCCAGGTCAGTCTGCACAATCTGCGCTGTCAAAACAAGGTCAACATTTTTGTGGTTTTGATATGGTCCTTTATTGCATCATGGCTGACAAGTTTGTGTAACCCATTACTGAACAAGAAAATTTCAACTTGGTTTGAATTTGGACCAATCTCAAATTTTGTTGTCTGGCAATGGGTTAATAATTTGGCTACCAAATGACAGTATTTTAACCCCTTACACCACAACAAAATATTAGACTAGCCCAAATTGAAAGAAGATGCAGACAACAATTTAAAGTTTATGAAATTTTAGATTTTTTCAACTTTCTGAGTAGAAAAACATTTTGAAAAATGAAGGAATTGCTTGTGACAAGCAATTTCTTCATTTTTCACAATATTTTCCAAAGCTTTTTTTCCATGGGGGTGTCTAAAAGCATCACTGAGTGGGAATTGGTTAAAAGCTTGTGATAATGTCTTCATTTTTGCTTGTCTTATAATTGAATCGATTGATGATTTTGTAATATTTTTTTCTCTTTCAGATTTTCATTAATTTTATCACTTATACACTAAAATGATTGTGTCTTATTGTATATTTATTAAAATGACTGTATATTATGTTATTATAAACAGGGATATGAAAATGCCCTTCTTAAAATGATGGGCAAAACAACACTTGGTAAAACAAATAATGTAAGTACGAAAAACAATTAAGGGACATAACTCTGTTAGTACTGTATGAAGATATATATTATCTTAGAGTATGCTACCATTGCAGTAGAGGTGGATGAACTCTGCATTCATGACTTTGATTTCAATTTTTTTCACAAACACGAATCATTTTGTCACACTTGTACTTGGGGCAGCTGTATATATCATATTTCTCTTAATAATAGCTCTCACCAATGGATGGATAATCGTAAAGTGGGATAGCAGCTGGAGGTTAGGAAAGGATGTAGTGGTAGTACTGGTGTGAGAAATACCAGGAATCCATTGTTAGGTGGTACAGCCGCCGATATATGACTGAAATACTGTTAAAAGTGGCTTTAAACCCTGTTTAATCAATCAATCAATCTTGATAATAGCTCCCTCAGAGTAGCATCCCCTATAATATCTACAAAGATTTTAGGATCTGTTCCTCTTAACTTTCATTAATGATTGTTTTGTTCAAATAATCCTTGGGCAAAACAAAAAAATTTAATAGCTATGATCTCTGTGAAAATTACTTACAAAATGGGAGCTCCTTGTTTGTGTTACATATTTAATTTAAAGAGCATTTTCTAGAAGAAATATGGTACAAAATGCCTTCACTATTTTAACCCTTGTCATGCTTAACCCAGAATATTCCGGTTTTGGCAGGAGGTGCAAATCAAGATCAGCCTGCACATAAGTGCAGTCTGATCTTATTCTACACCTCCTGCTTGTACTTTCCCTGCGAGAGCTATTTATGAAATTCATTTCTAAATAATATTGAATTTTGAACAACAAGTTCTATCAGTGATTTCAGCTCTTTGATTTTACAGCAAATCAGTTAGGTAATTTATACAGCATGACAAGGGTTAAGATTCACCAATATAGGGATTACAAATTGACAAAAAATTTCTTTCAGTTCTTACCGACTTATTTTGATGTAAAGATCAATAAAACTTGATTTTTGACTAAATTTTGATCATTTTGAATTTGATCGACAGAGATTCTGCCTCTATAGAGCAAAGAGTGTGCTTACATACTCTTTTATGTACTACATACTCTAAGATTGATATTTCTGAATATAGACCTTAACCCATTCCCACAAGATAAGATTTTAGACCAGTCCAAGTTCAAAGAAGTTGCAGACGACAATTTCAAGTTGATGAAATCTTTAAAATCATTGTCTATTGGATAAGAAAACATTTTGGATGATGAAGAAATTGCTTGTAACAAGCAATTTCTTCATTTTCCACAATTGTTTTCCATAGCTTTCATATTGAGGGGCGTTTAAAAGCGTCATTGTGTGGGAAAGGGTTAACCCATTCCCACAAGATCCTCTCTTTTAGCTTTCTTTAAGAAGAAGGCTTTGGAATGCATCTTGGAAGATAAATAAATTTCTTGTTACGAGAAATGTCTTCATTATCTGCAATCTCTTCCAAACAAAATTACAAGGATATTAAGAATTTCATCAACTAAAAATTATTGTCAACAAACTACTTTTGAATTTGGACTAGTCTAACATTTTGTCATCTGGGAACGGGTTAAATGTTGAAATAAAGATCAAGTCCCTGTTTCCATAGTAATGCTGTTTCTATAGTAACATACACTTCCTCTTGTGACGTCACTTTTGTTGCGAAAGATCCGCATAGTCACTGATTAATTACGAATATGTCTTCACTTTACTTGTTATTAACAACATGTTTCTATATCTGCTCTGAAACTGCCACTGAAGAGACGAAGGAGATCCTATTAATTGAAATCCTGATAAGTGCAATTTACTGCAAAATTGCAACTGACTGTGCAAAATTACCAAAGTTATGATGTATACAAAATGTTACTTTTAATTGAAATATCTGGTTATTTGCAACAAAGCTGTTAATGAATTGGTGTTGTAATTTGGAGTCCAAAGTACCATTGAGCATAAAAATACAGTAAAATCCTATTAATTGAATCCTGATAACAACAATGCACTGCTCGGTTGCAACTGATTATGCAAAATTACTAAAGTTAATGTATACGAAATGCTACTGTTAATTGAAATATTTGGTTATTTGCAACAAAACTGTTAATGAATTGGTGTTGCAATTTGGAGTCCAATGTAGCATAACGATACAGAAAATCCTCTTAATTGCAACCCTGATAATAGCAATGCACTGCTCACTTGCAACTGACCATGGAAAACCATTGGAGTTATGTAACAAAATATTTCTGTTAATTGCAACTTCTGGTTATTTGCAACACAACTTATGATAAATAGAGCATATGAGTACTTTGGAATCCTCTTAATTAGCCTCCTGATAATAGCAATTCACTTTTTAATTGCACATGTAACTTCTTATTCTAGATGAGGTGAAAAATAAGCTTGTCAAGAAGAAATTGATTGACAGAATCTTTTCACATATAAACCTTCCAAAACATTCTTTTAATCCGTTCCCTGAAATCTGTTAAAAACTCTGGTTGCCATGGCAACAAAAATGAAATTTTAAAATAATCTGTAAAAATCTTCTCCTGACCCAAGAGGCATATAGCCTTGATGTTTTGCATGATGCATCAGTATATTGACCTTCTTCAAAATAGCTAAAATCATGACCCTCTGAGCCCCAGGGGCAGAGCCCCAGGACGGGTCGGTTTAAATAGAAACAAAGTATGGCCAATTGTATCACAATCCTATCCTAAACATAGAATTAGACTGTTAAAAGGAAAAGAGCCTTTATCTCAGGTGAGCGCCCCTGGGCCAACGGACCTCTTGTTATAAATCCTAGTTGAAAAAAGTAATTCTCTTCATCTGTTTCAATTTAATATTTCAAGGAAATTATATTAAAATGATGTCAAAATAAGACACAGATATATGTGGAATTATTATAACTCAAATCTTTACTAATTGAAACAGATGCAAATAAAATAAACTTGTGTATCATACTGATTTTCATCCAAGTGTTCTAGAGTTTTGTTAGAAAGGGGCAATATAAAGTGAATTGGTTTTTGTACATTGTATCAATCCATTCCAACACAATCATATTTTTGTATGGTTCCCAAGGAAAAAATATTTGAAAACATTGTGAATAATGAAGAAATTGCTCATTATAAATTATCGACAATGTGTGTTATCCCAATAGACAAAGATTTTCAAAATTTTCATTGACAACCAAAAATTGTCCTCTGCAACGTCTTTGAATTTGGTCCAGTCTAAAGTTTTGTTGTGTGGTAATGGGTTAATTCCTGTTCAAAAGAACAAAAGAAATCAATCATTGTATTTTGCGAACAAAAGGAAAATAACCCATAAGATTATGCAAAATTGAAATAGAGTGATTATCTCCCTTATCTAGTTCTTAAGGCTTCTCACAGTATTTTGTGAAGTGCAGAAATGAAATAGAGGGATCATCTCCCTTATCTAGTTCTTAAGGCTTCTCACAGCATTTTGTGAACTGCAGAAATGAAATAGAGTGATCATAATGAACTGGTGATGTTATTGACATCTCAAATATTTATTCCTGACCAGACTGCTCTGGTGTGTCAGTTATCCAAATAGTATATTATCTACTAGGATACTTTCTTGTCTCAACCAATGGGTGGATAATCGTAAACCTAAGTGGGATAGCAGCTGGAGGCTAGGAAAGGATGTGGAAGTACTGGTGTGAGAAATACCAGGAATCCATTGTTAGGTGCTCCAGTCGCCACGATATGACTGAAATACTGTTAAAAGCGGCGTTAAACTCCATTCAATCCATCAATCAACATTCTTGTCTCAACCCATGGCATGCTGAACCTGGATTATTCCTGTGTTGGCAGGAGGTGTAGACAAAGATCAGCCAGCACATAAGTGCAGTCTGATCTTAGTCTACACCACCTCCTTGCTCCTTTTAATTCGAAAATGTTTGTAAAATTCAATTTTCAAAAGAAATTTTGACTTACAAGTAATACTTTCTGTCCTTTGAATTTTCATGTAATTTCGAAAAGGATTTTATTCAGCATGACAAGGGTTAAAATTCAATTTAAATGTGTCTAATCCATGAAACCTTCACCAATGATAATACATCTCTTAAGCTTTAGGTTTTCCAAAAAGTACATCATTCCATGAAAGTATGAAATAATCACTGACTGTGCAAGGACATTCTTAGTCTACCTCGCAAATCCACATTTTGGTACTTCAAAGAAATTTGAAAGCATTGTAACTAAAGCAATGCTCCTTTTTCTGGCAATGTTGGTATCAGTTTTTAAATTCAAATGTACTTTGACCTACGGTTATGCAACTTCTTAAAATTTTGTTGTCAGGTAATGATTTAACCCATTCCAACTCAATCCCTCCTTTTTACGCCCCTCAACGAAAAAGCTTTGGAAAACATTGTGGAAAATGAAGAAATTGCTTGTATCAAGCAACTTCTTCATTATCCACAATGTTTTCTATCAAAAAAGACAAAAAAAAATCAAAATTCCATCAACTTGAAATTGTCGTGTGCAGCTTCTTTCAATTTGGACTGGTCTAAAATTTTGCTGTGTTGGAATGATTTAAGTCAAGCACATTCTACTGTCTTAGCTGAGAACGTAGTATTACCATAATTAGAAATTCTGCTGAATCTAGAAATGAAATTAGATTGGTTTTTCAAGCTATAAAATCAATTACTTCTTGGTGTGAATGAACTTCGGCAAATAAATCTGACTATTATATCACAATTATTCCTTAATTACAAACTGTAGAACATTTTATGAAGAATTATCTGTATATTATCACTACAGATAATGATATATATTTCAAACAATCTACATATCCCCAGATAAAGTACAGTTAACACATTACTGAATTTTTATCCTGCATTATTGTAAGGGACTCTCCCCCCCCTCCACCCCCCCCGAAAAAATACGCAAAGTTTACAATGTTTCTTTGGATCAATCAAGTGACTATACAGATACTCAATTTCCTATGCTTTCCAGGAACAAAAGTACTTATGTACACAATTGACTGTACAATTGAGCATCATTTAAAACCCATTACTATAAACCTTTGTTCACCAACTGGCTGTACAGAAACTCAAATTTCTTTACTCTTAAGTGACATAAAATTAAGTGCTTCTAAAGAATAAACTTTAACTTACACCTAAGTTCACCAACACCAACACCAATTACCTTAATGTAATGAAATATTTTTGTATATAATTGCAAGTGACTTTTCAACAAATACACTATAAAATGTCCTGCTCAGTAATTTTACTACAAATGACTGCATGCAGTTGCTCAATTATCTGCTATCAAGTGACAGAAATGCTATCGTACATTATGGCAAGTGACTGTACAATATCCATCTCCTTCATGGTTACAGTACAAGTACCTCTTCAGTGGCAGTTTTAGAAAAAATCTTGTCAAAGCCAATTTATAGATGTGATTGTATTATTTTGAATCTTGTTAAAATCAGGTATTCCATTGGTTAGAAATTTCAAAGCTCAAGCCTTAGGCACAAATGTTAGTGCATGATTATTTAAATTGATTATTCGTGGTTTAATTGAAATATTTGTAAATATGGCATTTAATTACATTCAAACTATGAAAAGACAAAAAAAGGTTTTAAGTAGAAGAGCCATTTGATAAATATCATTTTAACAAGATTTTATGAATTTGTAAGTTTCAATGATTCAGATATAAGGGGTATATTCTATTTATCTTGTGTTGTTTTACATTGTTTTAACCCATTTCCAAGCTTCATTGTGTGGGAATTCGTTAAACTTTCTCTTGTTGTAATGTGTAAGAAACAGTCAAAAAAGGAAAGGATGATGAAACATTTTGTCTGATTTCAAGCAAGTATTCCTTATTGAATCTGACTCATTGAAAAATAAGTGAACTTATTGTATAAGATTATAGCTAATGTTCTCCATTCTCATTCTAGTAATTTGCATGATGATACCATATTTGGAAATACTGTTATAATTTGGTAATGAAAAGAAACAATACAACAAACTTGTTTAATCAAATTTATTTTGATTACCGAATAAGGTATAGAAGGTAATATCGACAAATTTGGCTTTGTTTAGTCAACATTTATATGAGCCTATTTCGCATGTCCGTGACTAGCACATATTGAGCACCCTGGACTGCCATTCAGGGCAATAAGAACATTCGCTGATTGTTTAAAGAAGCTTTGGGTCAGTATCTATCAACAGAGGACAGAGTGAAGACTCTGATCAGTCTGTGTGGATGCAAAGGGTGATCTGAGTCTTTACTTGGCACACATGTGTAATGGTTGGAAATGTCACGCATGCAAATGAAGTATTACCATACATTAGGGAAACAAAAAATGTTAACCCTTTACCAGACGACAACATTTTAGACTTGTCCAAACTAAACCAGTTGTAGACATCAGTCTAAAGTCTATGAAATTTTAGATTTTTTCAACTTTCTGGATAGAAAACATTGTGTGAAATGAAGAAATTGCTTGGTACAAGCAATTTCTTCATTTTACACTATGTTTTCCAAATTACTTATCTTAAGGTGTGTCAAAAAGTTTCACTGTTTGGGAATGGGTTAAGCTTCAGACTTTTGCCATTGAATGAAAGTGGAGTTTATATCGCAGAACAAATTTTCATTTTTTTTTTTTGTTCTTTCAAAACTAAGATAATTGGTATCGTCGTGCAAATTAACTTTTATGATGACGAGAATCTGTCGCTTTAAATAATTACGATGTTATTCTATGTTCTGTTAGTGTCCTCAGCTGTTTTTTTTCCGAAATAATGAACAACTCCACAGAGCCTCAAATAAGAGGAAGTGACGAGGATCTAAATTTGTTATTTCTCATCCAAACCCTGTATTGTGGGTACTGATTGAAATTGTCTAGACAAGATATTTGACAGATGGCCAAATTTAAAAAAAAAAAAGACATCCGTGTTAATCATTATTTTTAGTTCAGTAACTTAATCATGGAAACTTGTTCAAGCTGTAGTTAGGACATTTATGTCGCCAATCAACTTTAAATTGTCTTCTGCAACTCCTTTTAATTTGGACCAGTTTAAAATTATGTCGTCTGAACGGGGAATGGGTTTAGAATGCATAATCAAATTTTATACTTTGAAAACAAAATCATTTCCTCTTTCTGGAGCTCTGGACTCTCCCATTAACAGACGTTATAGTAATCGGCATGATCACCGTTCACGCTCACTGTTTTGTGTTTCATAGTTCACGATTATTATGCTATGTTTCCAGGGTTACGAAGGGTCGCTATTGAAAGTGACCAATAAAAATGGGAAAAATACATCAGTAAGTATGCGATGCACGGTTTGTAGACAGGCTTACTAACTAGACGGCAAAAATACTCTGTGTGAAACTGACTGGCGCTCAAATAAATAGGGAATATTATATTATAGTTTTGATGGGCCAGTGTCTAACAGTTGTAACTGCCTTTATGTTGATAGGCAGTTACAACTGTTTTGTGCTGAATAAAAAGGTTTTGATACAAAACCTCATGTTCGATTCGAGCTGCATTGGAAAATTTTGGTATTTCACTAGACCAAAGGAGAATGACCTTACAATAGGCATATAAATGATGGAGTTAAATCATGCTATTTTTTCGTAAGAGATATTTTTTGTGATTTGGATATGAGGTTGCAGGTAAGTTCTGACATAAGCATGGTTGTGGGTTGAAAATAAAAGGCTTTGTCTTAAACCATTCCCACTTTTTATGCGCCTTAAGAAAATTGTTCAGGAAAACTAATTAGCAAATGAAGAAATTGCCTATTACAAGCAGTTTCTCATTTTCTATATTGTTTTTTTGCCAGAGTGACAGAGATATTTGAAATTCTACTAACATAAAATTGTTGTCTCAGCAACTAAAATTTTTAAATTTGGACCAGTCTAAGATTTTATTGCAGGGGTGTGGAATTCCCATGCCCGACTTGTCCGACTCGGGCTTTTCTACCTGCGGGCAAGTCCGTGGACAAGTAAATATCAGGGCAAATCTTGGAATGATACTAAATAGATAGGAGAGATTTATGAGCGGAATGTTTGTATCTAAGGCTAGAAAATATTTTTTTAATGAAGAAAATGCTGATTCCCAGCATTTTCTTCTTTAAAATAATGTTTTCTCAAAATTTATCCGTTCTTCATCTCTTCACGGGCAAGTCCATTTTGATCCTGGACAAGAAGAAAATCACATTTTACTTGTACATGGACAAGTAGAGAAAATCCGTATTTCCACATCCCTGTATTGTATGGTGAAGGGTTAGAAAGTAATTTATAGTGAACTTTGAAAAAGAATATAAACAATTCTAAGACTTTGGGGTTGGGTTAACTTATATTTATTTTCAATCAGAGTGTCGATTGGTCAGATTCATGCAAAGTTTGCTATTTTGATTCTTATTGATGGATATACTGCATTTTGCTTTGGGATTGTCACTAATCAAATATTTCTGAAGTATATGTACCTTGGGTTACATAGCCGATGTTTCAATTTATACCCGGTGGCGGCACATATTCTTTCCGACATTTGTCTCTCACCAATGGGTAGATAATCGTAAACCTTAGTTGGATAGCAGCTGGAGGCTAGGAAAGGATGTAGTGGTAGTACTGGTGTGAGAAATACCAGGAATCAATTGTTAGGTGCGCAAGCAGCCATTGTATGACTGAAATACTGTTTAAAGTGTCGTTAAACCCCATTCAATAAATCAAATGAATAATAATAATAAATCAAATTAATTTATAGAATACAGTGTTGGGTTAGCAAAACTAAAATTTTTAGTAAAAGTACCCTTTTTCATTATAATTGAATGAATCTTTAATTTCCTATGACAATAAATAGATACAACACTGTTCTGAGAAAGTACTTGCCTTTTTTTAATTGGAAAATTAGTTACTGATATCAGAAAATCAAGATTTAACTGTCAATTAGGCAATACAGTCAGACCCAAAGGAAACCTTTCAAGTTTGGGGGCTAACTTGGAAAATTTCAAGTTTTGGTTGGCTAACTTGAAATATTTCTTGGAATATTTCTTAAAACATTTCAAGTTTGGGTTGGTTACTTCAAATATTTCTTGGAATATTTCTTGGAACATTTCAAGGTTGGGGTTGTTAACTTGCCATATTTCTAGGTTGGGATGGCTTAAACTTGGAACAATTCTAGGTCTGAGTGGTAGGTGGTATAGAGTAAGATCCTGTGCATATGTGCAGGCTGATCTTAGTCTTTACCTTCTGCAGAAAAAAGAATATTCAGTGTTCAGCATTTAGGTTGATCATTCGTGTAATTTGATTGGACAGATACCAGAGCAAAATATAGTAGCATCCAATCGGAATGCTTGATATATTCCTTGCTTTATATGTACATAGTCTACCCTAGCTGAATAAAATGTATGTAATTTATTTTCTATAAAATAAATAAAAAAAATTTATTTGTGCTTTCCAAATACATTTATACAAGTTTTTACCATATCAGTCTATTGTCCCAATTATTGTTTGCATTTGTACCATTTAGCATTATAGGCTAGACTCCTTGCTTTTAAGATTATCAATGTATCATCATGATTTTATCCCCATTTTATGACAATAGTAAGTTTTGAGTGAAAAAAATGTATTTATTGTGGGGTTTGGGATGGGGGTGTCACCTATTAGTCCTTGTCATGCTGTATAAAATCCCTTAGAAAATTGCATTTAAATCAAAGGGCTGAAAGCACTGTGATAGTACTTGTTGTTCGATAATCAATATTTCTTTTAGAAATAAATTTCTTAAACAACTCTGACAGGTAAAGTACAAGCAGAAGGTCTAGACCAAGATCAGACACCACATTAGTGCAGTCTGATCTTTGTCTCTACCTCCTGCCAAAACCAAAATATTCCGAGTCCAGCATGAAAGTTTTAGTTTTGCTGAGTGATTGAATATTTAATCAGTTTCTCTTGCGGTAAAAAAAACAAGTAAAAAGGTGCTTAATTTATAGCATTTGTATGTAGAAATTCCTATCAAGTTTCTTAATTTCTCAATTAATATTGGTATCGTGATCAATTTGATCCGATTATATTAGTCGTTTAATTTTTTTGGGAAAAAGAAACTATTTTGGGTAAGATTTCCTTGTTTACAAATAAAAGTATAGAGACCGTTTAGAAGACATCCCCTGAAGAAAGAGCATTAGAAAACATTGTGGACTGTGAAGAAATTGCTTGTAACAAGCAATTTTATCAATGTTTACAATGGATGCCAAATGAATCTTGATAATCAACAACAAGAACAGCAATAACCCCTGGAATAAAGAATGACATTTCATCTTGGCTTCAATCTTCAATCATGGGATGTCACAGGTTCAATCCCTGGTAGCGGCACATATTCCATCCTACACTTGTCTCTCACCAATGGGTAGATAATCATAAACCTAACTGGGATAGCAACTGGAGGCTAGGAATGAATGTAGTGGTAGTAATGGTGTGAGAAATATCAGGAATCCATTGTTAGCTGCTCCAGCCGCCACAATATGACCGAAATACTGTTTAAATTGGTGTTAAACCCCATTTAATGAATTGTCTAAGCTTTAATTTTCAATTTTCATTTGTAGACTGGGCAAATGTAGCAATTTCAGATTTTCTAATCCCTTTTTTTACCTACTAATGATATTAGAACTTTGAATTAGTTTAAGTATTGTTTTGTGAAAAGTATGTGAAAGTTTGGTGAATAAGATTACTTAATATTGTTGGATTTCATCGAAATACTTTTAGAAATGCATGACTGTTTTCAAATTTGCCTTCTTTAACCCATTCCCACACAGACGCCTTTAGACACCTGTTTAAAAAAAAGTTTTGGAAAACATTGCAGAGAATGAAGAAATTGCTTGTTTCAAGCAATTGCTTCATTATCCACAATGTTTTCTACCCCATAAGATAAAGATTTTTAAACTTTCATGAAAATTTAATTGTTGTCTGCAATTCCTTACAATTTGGACCAGTCTCAAATCTTGCCGTCTGGTAATGGGTTAAATACAACCCTCCCTTGCTATGTTTTATTCATCAGTTGGTGCTTCGGTCCATCCGGTTTTGTCCATCAAACTTAACTCCTATGTTTGTGGATTTCGAAAGAATTTGGTACTGTTGTTCTCCAGCACAAACAGATTTGCCATTTGAAACAAATTCTCAGATAGCACTAAGGTCTAGGTCACAGCTGAAGGTCAAATGTTCAAGTTGAACTTGTCCAGAGCATATCTCCTCCATTTGTGTGTTGATTTCAAAATAATTTGGAGCAAATGTTCTCCATTATGATTAGGTGTATCATTTTAAAACAACTTCTCAGATAGTATCACGGTCAAGGTCACAACTCAAGGTCAAAAGTTCAAATTGATCTTGTATAGAGCATATCTCCTACATTTATGGATGGATTTCAAAGTAGTTTAGGAGAGTTGTTCTCCATCATGAATAGATGTATCATTTTTAACAAATTCTGAGGTAGTTCCATGGTCAAGGTCACAGCTCAAGGTCAAATATTTGGCATGCACATACGTTTTCCCTTTAGAATTCCTTGTTAAACTTGGCTCCCTTTAATTTTTTTCCTCTTTGTTTATTCCTCCAATCTCATGAATGCGTACAACTCTTGAGCATGGCAACTTTTCTGAAGCTGCTTCCTGAAATGCTGTTTACTCTTTGATGAAATTTTGTTCATATTTTCTATCCCTCTGATATCAAAATATCAAGATATTTATATTTTACAACCTGTCTGTCTCTATATATTGTCTTATTATAAATCTTTTTTAATAAGAAATATCTAATTTGTAGCAAATCTTTCATGCATTTGAACTGCTTCAATATTCTATTTTGATAGAAATATTAGATGGAAATACAATGTATAAGTGGACATGCAATCTCCTTCCAAATGAAATTAGCAGTGGGTTCTCATGAATTTTCTAGGAATGTTTAGAAATGACTGTATCAATGAACTAGAGTTTCACAGTCTGAAGTTACTTCTAAAGTAGTATGAGTATTTAATGGTTACAGTCGACATTTTCAAATCACTTTTGTTTGTTCATTTGTTGTTTCATTATTTGTACTTCAAATATATCTTTAAATGTATTTTACAGCCGGTTGGGTTCGTGACATTCAGTTCCAGAGTTGCTGCAGAAGCAGCCAAGCAAGATCTTCAGGTAGGATTTATGGTATCATGTTACCTTTCCCTTTTTTGAGATTTTAGACTTGTCCAAATTGAAAGAAGTTGCAGATGGCAATGAAATTTGGATGCAATGTGAAATGAAACAATCCTCTGTGGTAAACAATATTGTGGAAAAAGAGAAATTGCTTGTTACAAACAATTTCTTCTATTTCGACTATGTTTTCTCAAATATAAAATCACTGGGATGTAAAAGCTAGGGATTGTATGAGAAAGGGTTTACCAAGTCCCACTAAAAATTTTTTAAGACCATTACCAATTTCAAAAAAGTTTCAGACAACATTTTAAAGTTGATGATATTTAAAACATCTTTGTCTTTTTGGGTAGAAGCAACTTCTTCATTTTCCACCAGTGGTATCACGTAGGACTCCTAGTGATGGGGTCCTGGGTTTGATCCCGGCTTGGGTGAATTTATTTTCAAACATTATCCTCTCACCAATGGGTGGATAATCTTAAACCTAAGTGGGATGAGCAGCTGGAGGCTTTGAAAGGATGTAGTGGTATTACCCCAGCTGCCGCATGATGACTGAAATACTTTTGAAAGTGGCATTAAGCCAAAGGAAAGAATTCTTTAAATTATGTTCAATGTCATCAAGGCTAGAATTTTGACCCATTCCCATGCTACAAAATTTTAGACCAGTCCAAATTAAAAAGAAGTTTCAGACAATGCAAAGTGGGATAGCAACTGGAGGCTAGGAAAGGATGTAGTGGTAGTACTGGTGTGAGAAATACCAGGACTCAATTGTTAGGTGCTACAGCCGCCGCGATAGCTGCCACGATATGAGTGAAATACTGTTAATAGTGGCGTTAAACCCCATTCAATCAATCTATTTTGGTAGGAAATATTGTGGGAAATCATGAAGTTGCTTGTTATAAGCAATTCCTTTATCTTCCAGAGTGTTTCCCCCACCTTTTTTCCTAAAGGGGCATAAAAAAGCAGGATTGTGTGGGAATTGATTAAAGATTAAAAGTGGAATTCTTTTAATTATATTTAATATCATCAAGGCTAGATCTTTAACCAATTCCCATATGACAGATTTTTAGACTGGTCCAAACTGAAAAAAGTTGCAGACAGCAATCATGAGTTGATGAAATTTAGAATTTTTTGCCTTTTGGTCTAGAAATTATTGTTGATAATTTCCACAATGTTTCTTAAGAGCTTTTGGTGGAGCCTGCTTGCGGTGAGCAAAGCATAGTTGTTACAATTTCACTTTGGTGTTAGTGTATGCGTGCGTTAGTTTGCTCGTCTGCATTTTTGTACAGAGCATAACTTCTACATTTAAGGATGGATTTGAAAATAACTTTGCACAGTTGTTCTTCTTGATGAGTGCTAGTGTCACACTAAATATTTGTTGTGATACTTCCAAGGTCAAGGTCTTACTTTGAAAAACATTCTGTGCACAACATTCTGTGTATAAATTAGCGGGCTCGACTTTTTGTGCTTGAAAAACCTAATTCTCGTTTTCTTAGGTGAGTAAAAGAGTGGATTTATTTGGGAATGGGTTAAGCCAAAATTGATTGTTTAAATTTTTAAGATTTTTATTTATAGGCTTAAAATTATTATAGAACGCTTTATCTAAAAATAAATGAGTAAAAATCTAAATGAAAAGAATGTACAAATCAGACTGAAGATCTGTCAGATATTACATGTACTGACGTTGTCGACATATTTCTTTCAGGGAGTAACGTTTGACCCAGATTTAACACAGACTTTACGATTAGAATTTGAGTAAAAATCTAAATGAAAAGAATCCACAAATCGGGCTGATAATCTACCATACAGATATTATATGTATTGATGTTGTCAACGTATTTCTTTCAGGGAGTAAGGTTTGACCCAGATTTACCACAGACTTTACGATTAGAATTCGCTAAGAGCAACACAAAAGTAACGAAACCGAAACAACAATCCCCGCAGCCTGCGACACACCCGACACTCATACATCCCATAACAGGACGTAAGTTTATATTTTTTCAATTTTCGATAGTATTTCTAGCCACACAATGCCACATGTTCTGACGTCACCTGTTTATTTCATTCACTGTTAAACCCATCACCAGACAACTAGATTTTAGACTTTTCCTAAATTTTAAAAGAAGTTGCAGACAACAATTTATAGTTGACGAGATTCTGAAAATCTCTGCCTTTTGGAATAGAAAACATTGAGGATAATGAAGAAATTGCTTATAAAAAGCAATTTCTTCATTTACCACAATATTAACTGAAGCTGTTTTCTTGAGGGGTGTCAAAAGGCAGATTTGTGTGGTAATGGGTTAATCCATTCCCGCACAATCCCTCCTTTTTACGCCCCTCAAGAAAAAAGCTATGGAAAACATTGTGGAAAATGAAGAAATAGCTTGTACATGTTTTAATCAATTTCTTCATTATCACAATGCTTTATTTTCTACGAGATGAAACTATTTAGAATTCAATCATTTTGAAGTTGTCGTCTGCAGCTTTTTCCAGTTTGAACAAGTCTAAAAAAATGTTTGGGAATGGGTTAATTAATGTTTTGAAAGTCTTTTATATAATCGTATCAAGTATCACATTGACAATATGAAGCTTAAAAACTGGCCTTTGCAAGAAGTATGTTTACTATTAAGTGATCCAAAAAGGAGGTAACCAATCCTCTAAATTTCATAAAACACAACATTTTGTCCTTCTTACGCACAAATAAATGAATTTGCACTTACTGCGTTGTTTTATGACCAAAGTTGTGCACCATTATCATTGTGCTACCAATATTATATGCTGTTCAGAACAGGGGTTAACACTAACAGTGTCCCATGATCCCCAAGATCCCGAGGATCCCTAAATACTGGAAGGGACCCCAGCCATCTTAGGCTAGGGGTTCTGTCAGGACCCTTCAATATTTTTCCAGTACAATAGATTTTAATGTATCCTGATTTTTTTGTTTGCTTGTTTATGTAGAAAACATTGTGGATAATGAAGAAATTACTTGTAACAAGCAATTTCTTCATTATCCAAAATGTTTCTGAAGCTTTTATTTCAAGTTGGGCTTAGAAGGACAGGAATGCATGTGAATGAGTTATGTATATCAAGGAGGGATCCCTGATTATCTGGAGGAAACCCTGAAGTAAAAAGTAGGGATTCCTGTGGGATCCCATTGAAACAAAGTTAGTGTCAACCCCAGCAGAAATATATTTATCTCCTTGCATTGCAGTATCTGATAATCTGTATTATGCTTATCATCAGCATCTTTCTTAACCTTTGTCCTGCTGTATATTTGTCCTTTTTTCACAATATTTTAAAACTTTTCACATTAATTAGATCAATGTTGTTTGACCAGATTTTCTCAACATTAGAAGAAACTGCAGGTAGCGTAGGCTAAGATCAGACTGTACATCTGAGTAGGCTGGTCTTAGTCTATACATCTGTCAAAGCCATTGTCTAAACAGGAATAATTCAGGATTGGTATAAAATTCCAACACAATGACGCTTTTTGACATCCCTCAAGAAAAACAATTGGGAATACAATGTGGAAAATGAAGAAATTGCGGAACCAAGCAATTTCTTCATCTACCGCAATGTTTTCAACTAAAAGATCTAAAATTTCAAATTTGTTGTCTGCAACTGCTTTCAATTTGGACCAGTCTAAAATTTCCAAAAACAGGACAGGGTTAATCAACAGCTTTGTCAGAAAGCATGGCAAACTTTGAACTCTTTTTTTGCTGTATAATGCTAGAAATTGACAGATCAATCAAAATATTCATTTAGACCTCAAGTGAACTTTGAACTCTAAAATTGGCCAACATTTAAGTTAAGTATCTTTATGGTTTGACTTTTAGACTATTTTTAGCTCAGCTGTTTTCGGAGAAATCCCAAGGTATTGCGTGCGATAGCCCTGGTGTCGTCATTGTTGTCATCGTCATGCAAAAACTTTGACATTTTGTGATATCTCTGGTTCTACTAAAGGCAACGAAAAAAATACTTATTAAGAGCAATTTCTTCATTTTAACACAATGTTTATCTAAAGCCTTTTTCTTGAGTGCAATGAATAAAGTGTGATTGTGTGATAATGGGTTTAATAAAATCATCAGGATGCAATCCATTAACCAATTACTAATCTACAGAATTTAAGCCTAGTACAAATACAAAGAGATTGCAGATGACAAAACAAAGGTTGTTTGAATTGAAATTTAAGTATAGAAAACAGTGTTAGAATTGAAGAAATTGCTTGTCACAAGCAAATTTTCTCTACTCAGAATGTTTTCCAAAACCCTATTTCTGTAGCCATGTAAAAATATGGGATTGTGTACAAATGGGTTTAGTTGTATGATCCGCTTTTTGTTTAGCTTGCCCAAAGAACAATAATGATATGATAGCAGTCGTGATTACATTTAGGTGAAAAGAAAAATTAGTTAAAAAATCTACGAAGTTGGATTTTTTTCCAGCGCAAGCATTATGACTTTTTTACACACTAACAGTTACCAGCACAGATCCCTTTGCACTAAAAAGTCTTTTGGCATGGTCCTTTTACAAGTATGTATTCAGGTATGGATGGAACCTGCCATTAGTTCTTATGCAACGTGGCAACTTATGACAAGTTTTGTACCTGTAGTTGTCTGTAAATCTGTGAGCGTAGTTGGCTAAAAATGACCGTAAAAGAATCCAGATTGATGATCTTGGATTTTAAATATTGTACATTTCCACAATACCAAAGGACATTTTTAGCTCGGCTGTTTTTGGAGAAAACCTGAGGTATTGCTATAGTCTTGGGTTGTCGTCGTCATCGTGCGAAAACTTTGACATTTTGTGATATCTCAAGTTCTGCTTAAAGGCATTCATTTGAAACTTGGCACACTTGTTCACTATCAAAAGAGCAACCTATGCTATCAAGTGGGATAACTCTAGGTACATTTTGTCCACAATCCAGCACCCAACAGCCGAGAATAGGCACCCCTAGGTGGTTCTCTTGTTATATATGGCAGTATTAGTTTTCCTTGATGACTTCACGATAGTCAGGGCTTGTGTTTGACTTGTAGACAAGGGTGTTGACCCTCAAAAGTATGACAATTTCCGGGTATGACCCTTAGCAATTTAATTCAGATGGGTCATTTTGACCCCTCTGAATAAAATTTCCATGGGTCCTAACAGGAAATATTGGCCCCTCTGATAAATTTCCATGGGTCCAAACAGGAAATATTGACCCCCTCTGAATTAAATTTCCATGGGTCCAAACAGGAAGTATTGACCCCTCTCAATTAAATTTCCATGAGTCCAAACAGGAAATATTGACCCCCTCTGAATTAAATTTCCATGGGTCCAAACAGGAAATATTGGCCCCTCTGAATTAAATTTCCATGGGTCCAAACAGGAAATATTGACCCCCTCTGAATTTAATTTCCATGGGTCCAAACAGGAAGTATTGGCCCCTCTGAATTAAATTTCCATGGGTCCAAACAGGAAGTATTGACACCTGAATTTAATTTCCGTTGGCCAAACAGGAAATATTGACCATTTTAATATTTTCAGTGATGTAACTTATGCACTTATGAACAATGTTTAAATTAATTGTTTGCTTCATATCTTCATAAGTGGAGAAAAGGCCCTTTGGCTTTTAAACTTTCAGAATTATACTCATGATCTACTCTTTTTGTTGTTATGACCCACCTTCAAAAGAAGCATTGACCCCAACAATATTTTTGTTCAAGGGGTCAATAAATTTCAAAGCCTAGCACAAGCCCTGATCATCTCTGAACCTTAGCTCAGAGTAGATTACAGTACGGAACATCGTAAATATGACAATCTTTTTTACATGTACAATCCGGGCAATCACGTTCAATCACTGTTCAGCGTTCAAACCGGTAGCAATCACTATTTTCCGATCTGTGATCAATCAATCCTTAAACAAAAGCATCGAATCAACGAATTTCAATCATTCCAATAATGAACATTACCATATTAGTTTCGGCGATAAAGGTTTTCGTTCAAATCAATTTCGGAGATTTGAATTTGAAAAAAAAAAGATTTTTTTTTCCTTTTAAGTTGATTGACAATGATAAAGTGATTGAATGAAAAGTTTCACTGACTGAACGCTCAAGTCTTGCCTAGAAAGCATTCAATGTGTTTAGATCGGAAAAGTGATTAGTGTTCACAATCATTTAATAACAATCGTGTAGCATTCAGCGTTCAATCATGTTTGTATTTGATTGTCGAATTTAAGATGTTCCTTACAGTACAGACAACTGTATATGATTGAACCATAACTTTCCTCACTTTTCAGGACATATATAGGTCCACACTTTTTTTACCTTTTACTATTCAATGTTATACTGTACACTTGCATTCAAAGATGGATTCAATTCGTCACACAATCAACTTCAACAACTGCTCGTACAATATTTGCCTCTCACGTGTGAGTGTTTCTTTCTTCATTTTCACAGAAGACCTAGGTGCCGCGTTTTTTCCCGCGGCTGGGCCCGAGGCCTTGGTTCCACCACATGCCTTGGCCTACCCCGAGTTGGCCCCTGCAACAGCCCTTCATCACACGGCACTCATGCAACATCCAGCCCTTGCACAGGTCCCCGTTCGGGTTAGTTATCTTTACGTTACTACTCTCACTTTGTCAGAGCTGAAGGAAGAGGGAGTGATATATACTTCTAATTAATCCATTACCAGATGCCAACATTTCAGACTGGTTCGAATTCAAAGAATTTGCAAACAACCATTTATAGTTCATTGAATTTTAAAAATTGTTGTCTGCAACATCTTTGAAATCGGATCAAGTTGAAATTGTGTGATCTTGTGGTGGGTTATACACTATCTGAATGTTGTCTTAACTCGTTGAATTGCCTCTGTTTGAGATGGTTTTAATGAGAGAACCAACTTTATCAGAAGTATTAACTGCCTGTTTCCTAATGCTCTGTGATTCACTAAACAGGATCTATTCGTAATAACGTAAATTGTTTTGCTTTATAGAGACAATAAAACATTATCATTATTTGGAAAAATGAATTTATACGGTAGTTCATTTTTTACGAGTTATTAACAGCATCAATTAATCGGGTTTTTTTTGTGTGTGTGTGTGTTTTTTTGTTTTTTTTTTTTTTTATTATTTTTTTCAATTCATAATTTTTATAACACCACATTTTAATGGAATTGATGGCACTTTATTTTTTTAAAGTTTTCTACATTTGTGTAGATTTGTTAGAATCCAATTGTTATCAAAAGTATATATATATACATTTTCATCGATATTGGTTTTTCAAATATTTCAGACAAAACCGGCAAAATGAAATAGGTTTCTTTTAAGCAAAACACTTTACTACATTTACTTTTCGAGATCCGTTGTATAACAGTTGACCAAGTAAGAGGGATTACTGCATTTTAGCTGACCATTTTGTATCTACATGCGGTGTCCTTTGCTAGAACTTTCTATGTAGCTGCTAAAAGAACAATTTTAATCATGGAAAATAGTGTATAATGATTTGAAAACTACTTTATAAACGTTCTAGAAATTTGACGGTATCACTTTTATCTTGCATAAATATAGCCCACGAATAAGCTTTATTAAGATCAAGTTCTTTTGATTCGTTTAACCTATTACCAAAATGACAAAATTTTAGGCTAGTCCAAACTGAAATATTTTGCCGACAACATTTCTTACTTGATATAAGTTTATTTTTTTATGCCTATGGGGGCTAGAAAACACTGTTGATAATAAAGAAATTGCTTGTAATAATTTCTCTCTTTTTTACACAATGTTCTTCAAAACTTTTTTCGATAGGGGTGTGAAAAGGCGTGATTGTATTGAATGGTTAAATTATCAAATCATAGTCTTTCCCCTCTTACTTGGTTCATAAAACTGCGAATGGTGCACCTTTGAATGTTATGAATTTATATGTTTAAATTTAAAGATTAAATATTGTCTCGACCAAAGGAATTCCAAATAGGTTATCTTAACATAGTTAATGAATGTCTATGCGCATATTTTTACGGGTTCGATAATGGAGCAGGAAGTTTGAAAAATATCTATGATAGTTTACAAAGATATAAAATTTTAGACTGGTCGAAATTGATAGAAGCTGCAGACGACAATTTAAAGTTGATGGATTTTCAAATTTCTTTGTCTTTTTGAACAGAAAAAATTGTGAATAATGAAGAAATTTCTTGATACAAGCAATTTCTTCATTATCCACAATGTTTTCCAAAGTATTTTTCTTGAGGGGCGTAAAAAGGAGGGCTTTAGTTGGAATGGGTTAAATACTTACGTAAAGCTGACTGCTTGTTTAGCTACAAAATTCACACATTAAGTTTTGAAACAAATAAAGTAGCAATTTAAAGAAGTGTTGTAGATTCATATATTTTGTTAAAAAGAAAAACATTTAGGTGACAGATATTTGCTGTGCATTCATTTTGTAGAACTAGTTACATATTTAGGGACGTTAATCTATAGCTATGATAATGGAACATGGCAGTCATTCAAAAAGTAGATTGACCGGTCAAAACGTTTCCCCCCACGGGAATTGCCTTTTGACCTCTGACATTCATAGACTTGCATGAAGCATTTTGGTTGGTTTGGCAACTTAAGCGTCGTAAGTACAGCTCACGCTAGCTGTAGTTGTGACATATTGGGTTTTTTGACATGTTACGGACCGGAGTCATAGCACAGTCGATAGTGCGCTAGACTCCTAAATTTCAATCATGGGATGTCGTGGGTTCGATCCCCAGCGGCAGCACATATCCTTTCCTACATTTGTCTCTCATCAATGGGTGGATAATCGTAAACCAAAAAGGGATAGCATCTGGAGGCTAGAAAGGATGTAGTGGTAGTACTGGTGTGAGAAATATCAGGAATTCACTGTTAGCTATTCCAGCAGCCGCGATATGAATGAAATACTGTTAAAAGTGGCGTTAAACTCCAATCAATCAAGAAATCAATTAAGGATGTTTAAGTAGAACTTTCTGATGGAGCTCGTTGGATTGCCAGCAATTCGTCAAATGGTACATGGCAGGTGTCAGGTTGATTCCGAACAATCCTACTGAGCTATTTAGAGTTCTTAAACCCTGCTAGATTCGTACTGTAAAACCTTAAACCCTTTCCCATTTAATCCCTGTGATTTAAATACCTAATTCATACTTTAGAAAACATTGTGGGAAAAGAAGAAATTGCTTGTTACAAGCAATTTCTTCTTTTCCACAATATTTTCTACTCTACTTAACTATTTTTGTTTTAAATAATTTCAAATTTCATTCCCACAGAATCTCTCTTTAGCATGCTCCTTTGAATAAAACCTTTGTAAAACATTGTGGGAAATAAAGAAATTGCTTTTTACAAGCAATTTCTATTTTTTCTACAATGTTTTACAAACCTCAAAAGACAAAGATTTTTAAAATTTCATGCATTAGAAATTGTCGTATGCAACTTATTTGAATTCGTGCCATTCTTTTTTTCTTTTATCTGTTAATAGGTTAATTATGTATTTCGATGATCTTACTTTCAATTAACTCGTGAAGTCTAGGAGTTGTGACATGCTCCTGACAAAGAAATTGCAATGATATTATCTGGTTGGCACCATTTCGATCGCTGTCTTATTTCGACACAAGTTTACTATTATTTCTTATTTTGCATTTGTTGAAATTTGAATTTAAGTTAGTTTCTCTTCACGGATTTTCACAGTCAGAAAGAACGTTAAGTTGAAGCAAGTATTACGACCACCTTTCTTCTTTAAATAGCACCTAGCTGAACAATTTTGACGGCACAATTTTATTATTATACTTTTGGTATCATGTACTGTACCATCAACTTAGGGGCGTAACTACAGCCACTTTTCACTGTGATAGTACTGTTTGTTTGAACCATATATGAGACATAAGAGATGGTGTAAGAAACAATTCTTATATTTTCCTGTTTGAACAGAAGGAATAGAGAAAGATCACCTTGTGCACCAGTGCAGTCTGATCCTATTCTAGACCCCCTGTATATCTTTTTCAAGTTGTTTATGAAATTAATTTTCGAAATGAATATTGACTTACAAATTTGTGTTTAAAGACTTAACCATCTTTAACTATCTATTTATTATCAATTTTATTAAGAGATGAAGAGAATATTTTTTGTTTTCATGGAAATATGAACCGAAAAAACTAATCACACTGTATGAATACGCGATTCATACATTGTGTGATTAGGTTTTTCGGTTCATACCTCCATGAAAACAAAAAGTATTCACTTCATCTCTTATAATTTAATAGTATCGAGCGAAAAAAGCAAAAAAACCTACATCTTTTGATACCTTTTTGTATGGGACTATTTTGTGTGGAAGCATACAAAATCACTGCATGCTCAAAATTTTGTTCATGGAGGTATGAATTCAATTTTTCGACCAATCAGAACGCTTGTTTTTGATAGACGAAACTAACAATTGAATTATTTTGTGATAAAGAATAAAAATGGTTTGCATGTTTGTTTCATCATTTATTGAAGTCATAGGTTGTCATTATTGACGAGGATTTTTTCCATTCTAAAAACATTATTTCCAATGTCAAAAAGACGGTTAATCTCATCTCTTATGTTTTCTTTGGTTCAACAAAGCGCAACATTACTAGGCCACGAAGTAATCACAAAATAAACGAACCCCACCCACTTAGCACAAAACATTGACACTAAAGTAAACACGATTTTACAGTTAACACTATTTTAAACAAAATCACAAATCAAATATAGAAAGAATTGCTTTTAAATGCCCGATCACATCGACTTGCATTGAACACTCGCCACCGGAAAAATGCATTTTGGATACGGGAATATTCACGAGGCATTATGCTTGTTCTACCTTTTTTCACGCTGGATCATTTTAGCCCATACCTTTTTTTTTTTAAAAAAAGCCATGAATGTTTCAAAACAAAAGTACCTTTTTTTTTGTTTTTTTCCTTTTTAGACAAGAGTCTGTATCACATGTGAGAAATACCAGGAATCCATTGTTAGGTGCTGCAGCCGCGATAATATGACTGAAATACTGTCAAAAAGTGCCGTTCAATCAATCAATCATATGTGTGAAACATGACTCTATCTTGGTTGATTGCTTACTTTTAAAGGAAGTTTGTTGTAACCTGTAATAAGTGCTCATTCCCAGTCGTTGCTTTTGAATATTAAATCATTTTTAAGCATGTGAAGGAAATACTTTGGCCAATTCTCACACAATGGCGCTTTTTGGTGCCCATCAAGAAAAAAGATTTTAGAAAAGATGTAAAATGGAGAAATTACTTGCAACATGCAATTTTTTATAGACTTTAAATTCTCTCCTGCAACTGCTTTCAATTTAGACTAGTCTAAAACTCTCTAGTCTAATAATTGTTTAATTGCCTTTAACCACAATATTTTATCTCTCTCATTATTCGCATAACTAAAGTTTTTTTCTATTCACTGGTGTGTGATTCACTGGTCTTAAGTTTTGTTTACAAACAAACAACTGATTTTGTTAAGCAAGCGCATATTGGATGAGTCAAAGGACATTCCCTTTTCCCGTATGTTTCACTACCCAGTTTTCCTGCCTACAAACACACAAATCTCTTAACCCTCTTTACCTCCAAACTATCATCATTTATTCACATTTCTTCTTGTTTCCAATTTGTTTCTGAATTTTGGCATTGCGTCACATTAAACAAGTTTGAATGCCAAGAAGGGATCATTTTAATAAAGATCTCACATGTTTTATGCCCTTGCAACAATAGATAAGGGTGTATATTGTTTTACTCATGTCCATCTGTCTGTCTGCTGAAAACTTAATCAGTGAACTTAACGAGTTCCTATTTCACACTATTCAAGTTACAATTCTTTGGTAAACAGATAGCTTTCGACAATAACCAACTAGTTGTAGCATCAAGGTCACGGTATAACCCATATTTTCAAAACTTTACCCAAAAACTTAACCGGCGAGCTTATCATTTAAGAGATGGAGAGAATTTTTTTTTTTTTTCATGCAGGTATGAACCGAAATACCTAATCACACTATGAATGCACGAGGCGGATTCATACATAAGTATGATCAGGTTTTCGGTTCATACCTCCATGAAAACAAAAAACATTCTCTTCATTTCTTTTAATTTGATTGATTGCATCAAGCGAAAAAAGCAACAACTTTACAAATATTGATACTTTTTTGTATGGAACTATTTTGTGCAGATGCATATAAAATAGCTGTGTGCTCAAAATGTTGTTCATGGAGGTATGAATATTTTTTCTACAAATCGTTTTTGATAGAAGAAAATAAGAATTAGATTATTTTCCTATAAATTTAGTTCTATTCAAATTACGTTGCTCATATTTGACATGATCATAGCTTTTATTGATATGAATCATGCAGATACCAAGGTCATCGGACAAGGTCAAATATCTTGTATGCCATCGCATCAAGTATTGAAAGCGATAATTCGGGGAATGTCATTTCACCGTAGATAGTACATTTTACTTATTTATCCAGGATCAAAATTTACAATTTTTTAAACCCTCCCAATTTGGAATTTTCTTTTTGTTATTTCGAAAAATTTTTTTTCCTTTTTGATTTTAATTTCACCATACACACATTTCAGTTTTCCATCCTATATTATTCTTTTCCCTTAATTTCAACCCATAACCAGACGATAAAAAATTTAGACTTGCCGAAAATCTAAGATGTTGCAGAATTTTGAATTGGCGGAATTTTAAACTTTCTTGCTCTTCGAGGAAGGAAGCATTTTGGATAATGAAGAAATTGCTTGTAACAAGCAATTTCTTCATTTTCCACAGTGTTTTATAAAACTTTTCACTTGGGGGTATCAAAATTATATGTCAAAACAATAATTGTGTGGAAATGGGTTAACTTTTTTAACTATACACAGCATTATCTGACCCGTTGCCCTCCTATGTTTATTTGCTGAACTTACCTTGTAACTTTCTTCTGTATAAAAATTATTTTGCAAAAAAAAATCACAAAATCATTTAACGAATTAACCGTCACTCAAGTTTGAATGTTTTTTTTTTCTTTTGCTTTTTTATATCCAAGCAGCTTACACGTTGTATTTTTCCTAATAAACCACACGTTGTTCTTGTAGGCCGTGGATGTAAACACCCTTGCCCTGCAGGCGGGTAGCCCATTAGGTTATGAGGTAAGGGAAAAAAGTATAATCCTTTCCTGTTTTTGCAAACTTTTAGACCCGTCCAAGGTTTTGCAGAAAATTGTAAAGTGGATTTAATTAAAAAAAAAATAAACATCCAAATGGGTAGAAAATATTGTAGATAAAGATGAAATTGCTTGTTACAAGCAATTTCTTCTTTTTCTACAATGTTTTCTTAAAAATTAAAATTGCATGGACATAAAACCAGGGATTGAACAGGAAAGGGTTAATCTTCGTAAGTTAAACTTGACCAGGTTTTAGTTAATGCATTACGAGAACAAATATTCGTTTCGTCACCTTAGTAAATAAAGTGATTGATAATTTGAATGACTTACACGAATCAACACAGCTAGTAGACCTCTTGCAACGTCAAATATGCACAAAAGTCACTGTATATCCACAAATGAAATGACCAGAATATGGTCTCATCAATTATCTCATCTTTTGTTGTACACCCAAAAACTATGTTTTGGGGGTATGTAGGAACCAGCTTCTCGATTGGTTAATTTGTCGGTTGGTCTCATGGGATGCCATGGGTTCGAGCCCCTGTGGCTGCACAACTTCTTTCCGACATAAATCTCTCACCAATGGGTGGAAAATCGTTAACCTAAGTGGGATTGCAGCTGGAGGCTAGGAAAGGATGTAATGGTAGTACTGGTGTGAGCTATACCAGGAATCCACTGTTAAGTGCTCCAGCCGCCGCGATATGACTGAAATACTGTTTCAAGTAACGTTAAACCTCATTCAATCAATCAGTATTGGAGCTTTGGACGTTTGTTGAAAAAGGCTTTATTTCAGTGACGAAATGTTATGTGACAAGTACTATTTTGAGGAGTATTAAGCGAAATAAGTGACGGTCCAGTTTCAGATGGTTACTACTTGCTTAAACAATTACCACACAATTTTCCAACTTTTCGTGCTGAAAAAGAAATCTCACATAACATGGTGGATAAAGAGGGAAATACTGATAACCAACTTATTCTTATTTTTTCAGCGATATCTTGCACAAAGTTTAAAGATTAGAAAACATTTGAATCTTATCTGCTTCTTCTTTTAATTTGGACGAGTCCTGAATTTTGTTGTCTGGTATTAGGTTAATGAAAAATTTACTTCTAAAATTAGGTTAAAGCATGATACTATAGAGCAACATTATGCTTTTAATAGCTTTATACATATGTTATTATTTCAACTCATTCTCACTCAATCCCGCATTTTACACATACAAGAAAATAAGTAAGAGAAATCAACAAAAACTAAGAAATATCAACAATCAATTTTCCTCATTATCCACGGTATTCTCTATCTCAAAAGACAAAATTTGGAATACCATCAACGTTACATCTTTGTATTAGGACCAATCCAAAAATTTTTAGTGTAGTAATGGGTTGATATTTCTGAGCAATATTCTTACAAATTTCTTAGTCATGCAATAAAAGTGTCACCGAGTCATGAAAAAATGTCACTTAGGCATGTAAAAAGTGTCACTGACTCTTAAAAGAAATTGTCACTGAGTCATGTAATAAAGTTTCACTGAGTCATGTAATAAAGTGTATTTGTTTGAATGGGGTTTTACGCCGCTTTAATAAAGTGTAACGGAGTCATGTATTGAAGTGTCACCTAGTCATGTAATAAAGTGATGTTTTGGTTAAAGTTAGCCCTTTAAGCTACCCGTGACACAAATTTTCCCTTCTAGTAAATTCACCAACTTTCACGTATATAACGTCAACACATATTTCTTTCACAAATGTATGAGTGATGAATTTGGGAAGGGTAGCACTATTTTAATGTTTGTATGTTAAATTGTTATCAGCGTACTTGTTTAGTGTACATTAAGTGGAATCCTCTTAATTGCAATAGCTATTTACTACCTTACCCTGTACTGCTTTTCAAAATTTTTGACTTATCCAAAATCAAAGGGGTATCAGACGACATTATGAAGTAAATAAATTCTAAATCTAATCATCCAGTTTATAAGAAATTATTGGCCGCCGTCATAGCGCAGTTGGTAGCGCGTCGGACTGTCAATCTAGAGGTCCCGGGTTCGATCCCCGACGGCGGCACTCATCCTTTCCGACTATTTGTCTCTCACCAATGGGTCGATAATCGTAGACCTATGTGGGATAGCAGCTGGGGGCTAGGAAAGGATGTAATGGTAGTACTGGTGTGAGAAATACCAGGATTCCATTGTTAGGTGCTCCAGCCGCCGCGATATAACTGAAAGATTGTTGAAAGCGGCGTAAAACCCCATTCAAACAAACAAACAAATATAAGAAATTATTATTGGAAAAGAAGAAACTGTTTCTCAAGTTTAATATCACAGGGACGTAAAAAGTCAGGGATTGCACGGAAAGGATTACAAATGAAAAATGATATAAGCAGGTTATATTCAATCTAAAATTTACTTAATGTGTTCACATATCCGTAAGAACATACTGAAATATTTGACGCTTTGTCTTCTGTCTTTACTGCGAGTATTAAAATCATACGCAGATTATGGAATAAAGATTAAGTCTAGGACTCGAGGCAAAATCTTTGACATTCTCAATTTTTTTTTTTTTTTTTTGCAAAATTTAGCCCTTGTCATGCTGAACCTGGAATATTTCTGTTTTTGAAAGAGATAAAGACAAAGATCAGTCCGCACATAAAGCCAATCTGATTCTAATCTAAAGCACCTGTTTGTCCCTTTAAAGCCAGTTTTATTTAAATGATGAATTTTCAAAATAAGATATTTACCAAAAATTACAGCTTCCAGTGCCTTCAGCCCTTTGGCAAGTTTTATTCAGCATGACAAGAGTTAAAAATCAGTGACTCGATGCAAAATTTATTGACATATTCATCAATGTTCTGCAAAGTTTTAAATATGTGAAATTCGTTTTATATTGATTTATCTCCGGTTCTAAGTATGTGTATTAAGTATCTTCGCGATTCTTTTTCAAAATTTACATTTTCTTTTGTTCTATTTTTAGATCCACCCTGCCATGGTGCATCCCGCTTCGGTTTCGGCCACATTGCCCCATCCATCTATGGGGGCTACGCCTATTTTCACTAGTCCATTAGGGGCTATACCACAGGTGAGACAATTTACACGAGTACCAACGTAGCGGTAACATAATGCTGATTGCTAGTCTCGTCCTGTCTAAGTCATTACCAGACGACAAAACTTTAGCCTGGTCTAGATTCAAAGAAGTCTGAGACGACAATGATTAGTAATTGTTGATGTTTTGTTTTATTTTGAGTTTGAAAACATTGCGGATTATGGAAAAATAGCTTCTTTTTACAGAAGCAATTTTTAGCTCCAATTGCTGAAAGCCGGGCTACTGTAATGGCGTTGTGTCCGTCGTGCCTTAATGGGCGGGGCTAGTTTCCATTTATATGGTAAGAACTTTGAAATCTTCTTCTTAGAACCTAATGGATGGATTTCAATCAAATTTCACCGAAATGATCCTTTGGTTTACTTGGCGGGGCAAAATGGTTTATTGAAAACTTATTTCCTCAAAAACCTGTCGATTGATTTCAACCAAATTTCACTGAAATGATACCCAGATGCCTGTTTGTAAGAATCCTTCATATGAATTTGATTGGTTGAAAAACATGGCTATTATGGTGTTGGGTTATGTCCATATATGGTATACAGTTAAATTTTTACATAACGAATTTTACAATTCAACTTTTGTAAAAACTATGAAAGTTTGAAACGGTTCTCTTGATTTCAATTATTTAGATTTAGTTTCATTTTATTCAGTTTATTTTAAATTCTTGAAAAAAAATTGCTTAGTCAGTACATTCAAGCCTGTGGAGCGATACAGGCGCTCAAGCGCCTCTAGGTTCATTGTCAACAATGTTTTCCAATTTTTTTTTTTTTTTTACTTCGGCGTCTCAAAGTGATATTGCATGGGAATGGATAAAACTTGGCTTTGTTGCCTCATATTACGATTATTATTTCACAATGTTTGATGAAAAATATTTTTCCCAAATCAGCAAAGTTGATAAATTATTTTATTTACAAATGATAAAACAAAACCAGGACAAGACTCAGGCAATCGGTATTACTTGGTAACATTGCAGCTTTATGTGTTGCACGAACTATAATTTTACAACATGCAATTATATCAATTGTGTTTTAATTTCAGTTTTAAAAGTAAAAAAGATGTAGGAGAAATAAATCTATGTTTTGTCGAAAAGCAATTTACCATAGCAAAGATTGAATTCTACTTGTCTAATTACCACTTTCCCGTTATACATCTTAAAGGTCTAGATTGAATTTCTGCTGGCTAGTTTATTACTTCTTCTCGCTAATGTATGATGAATGAACACCAAGAATGGCAGAAAATTTTCCCCACGAGTGTTTCATTATCTTGTTCACAAACACCTTCGTACAAATTTGTCTAACTTATTCTACGTAAACATTCATCTTTACGTCCAGAGTCTTAATCCATTTCAACACAAAATCGCATTTGGACGCCTCAAAGAAATAAAGTTTGGAAAGAACATTGTAGGAAAGAAGAAATTCCTTTTATAATATGTACCATTTTGTTATTATTTGAACACCGTTAAAAATACATAGCTCTTATTTAGGACAAAAGTTTCTTGCATTTATAGGCATCAGTAGGTCGTTATGTCTATGTCGTTCATGACGATCAAGTTAACTTATCAAGGTCAACTTAGTGCAAAAGATTAACATTATACAAAAATTAATAAATATACATTACTCTTATTTGGGACATAGGTTCCTAGCGTTAGTAGGCAATGGCTGTAAGGCTTAGGTCATACATAAAGACCAAGGTCACTTAACAAGGTCACACTTCTGGAAAAAATAGTCTTTTAGGGGGCAAGGGGTTTAACAATCACATCTTGTTTTTAATAACAAAAAGCCTGTCTTTTTAAAGAATGAATTTCTTTGTTAATTTTTGTGAAAGAGCAGATGGTTTTAGATAATATAATAACTTTGTAAACAGAAGTCTGAATATCTTTAAAGCATTACATGCATAATTTAGGAATTACAACTATCAATTAACCCATTAACAGACGACATAATTTTAGACTGGTAAAAATTATAGACGACAATTTAAGATTTGTGAAATTTTATATTGATTCAACTTTTCTGGGTAGAAAACATTGTATGAAAAGAAGAACTGCTTGTTGCAAGTAATTTCTTTTATTTTACAGAATGTTTCCACATTTTTTTCTAATAAAAAAGCGTCATTGTGTTGGAATGGTTTTATAAATCGATGAACCATTCATTCATGAAGACCGGAAGTGAACTTTGAACTCCGACATTTATGAGGGGAAGTTTGTTGGTTTGGAGGCATTAATTTAATAAGTTTAAAAACTTATTCAAGCTTTGGTTACAATATTGAAATCAACAACCAACCATTTTTACTTTTTATACGCAAGAGGCGGTTGTATATTTGCGCCATCTTCTCCGTCTGACCGTCTGTCCATCCGTCCGTATGTACGTCAACTTTTCTCATTAGCGCAACTCCTCCTAAGTTTCTGGTTGGATCTAAATGAAACTTGGTGGATGTTATAACCTTAATTGGTAGATGTGCATGACGTAAGGATTTTAAGGTTCATTGATTTTTGCCTCAGTAATACCCCCCTTAAAACTTTTGGGCTTATTGAAATTGCAGCCTTGTGAACGCAACTAAAATGTTTCTGGTTGGATCTAAATGAAATTTGGTGGATTTTATAACCTAAATTGGTAGATGTGCATGAAGTAAGGATTTGATGGTTCATAGATTTTTGCCTCAGCAATGCCCCCTTAAAACTTAGTCTCTTGGGCATATTGAAATTGCAGCCTTGTGAATGCAACGCCTCCAAAGTTTCAGGCTGGATCTAAACGAAACTTGGTGGATGTAATGACCTTAATTGGAAAATGTGGATTGAGTAAGGATTTTATGGTTTGTTATTTTTCCCTGAATTATGCCCCCTTAAAACTTTGTATCTGGGGCTTATTGAAATTGCTACCTTCTGAACGCAGCTCCTCCTAACTTTTTGTCTTGATTGGAATGAAACTTGGTCAATGCCATCACCATAATTTGTAGCTGTACATGGATCAAGAATTTTATCGTTAATTTCCCTGAATTATGCCCCCTTAAAACTTAGTCTCTGGGGCTTTTTGAAATTGCAGCCTTGTGAACGCAACTCCTCCTTAATTTTTGTTCGATTTAAATGAAATTTGCTCAATGTCATTACCATAATTTGTAGGTGTACATGGATCAAGGATTTTAGGTTCAATGATTTTTGCAAGATTTATGCCCCTTGACACTTAGTCTCTTGGCCCATTCAATCAATCTATTATAACAAACAGTTTGAACTTGACAATTTGAAAAGGTAGTCTGCAAACGTTTTGAAATTGGTTCTGTCAAAATAAGTAGTGTCTACAATTACTTTCGTGAAAAAGCAGCAAAGTGGCGGTGTATATTGTGACTATGGCACTCCTGTTGTTAACTGTTACTGGCCATAAATTTTGCATGTTTGTGCAGTCTAATATCGAAGTTGAACTTACTGTCAGAGCTCAGTGGATATGGCAGACGATCCATTAATTCCTACTATGAATGAAAAGAATCGTAATCGATGATTTTATATACTATATTTCTAAAGTTTCTCAAATGTTATAATTATTATGCACTGTAGGTCACCAATATGATTAACCAAACCCAAATATTCACCCTGAATTGCACTTTTCATGTTTTATGGGTATTCTTATATTGTTTGCATATTTTAAGAATTTAGTATGTACATTTGCAAGACCTCATTTAACCCATTCCAAAACAACAAAATTTTAGACAGGTCTAAACTGAAAGGTCTTGCAGACGACAATCTTAAAAACAAGATATTTGAAAAATGTTTCTCTTTTAGGGTAGAAACATGATTGGCATTGAAGAAATTGCTTGTTACGATGCTTTCTAACGGTTTTTCTTGAGGGGCATAAAAAAGCAATATTTTGTAGGAAAGGGTTAATGAATAAATCATATTTAGGATGATTTCATGTTTGAAATTGTCGTCAAATAATCCTGTATGCAAGCATTGCTACGTTTAATCAATCGAATTTCGCACAATCTCGCTTTCTTACTCGCCTCAAGAAAAAGCTTTCGAAAACATTGTGAAAATGAAGTTAAACCTTGGTCAAAGCAAATTCCTCATTATCCTCAAGGTCTCCTAACTTAAAAGACAAAGATTAGGTAAATATTGTCTTCCGCAACTTCTTTGAATTTGAACCAGTCTAAAATGTTGACGAGAGGTAATTAGTTAAAATGCACGAATATAAAATAAAAACATACAGTCAACAACTTTGGAATATCCCATAAAACAGTTCTGCACTTTATGCTATTGTTTAACAAACATGTGAACCAAATTTTATACGAGCTTGAATCGGACAAAAGGAGCCTCTGACTGTAATAGCAAAGTTGATTTAATTCTTTAACGTATTGGGCGTTTTCAAAATCGTAAATGAAAACAAAATGTATTAAACTCATCTCGATCAATAGGACAATACCTTGTTAATTTCATTACTGTATTTATTAGCATTTATTACCTTACCCATTAACAGATCATTGGATAAGGTCCATTAATTCAAATTGCTGCAGACAGCAGCCGGCAAAATTTGTTCAACCTACTTATTCATTATTTATATTTTTTTTTCTTTCCCAAAAGACTTTTTGGCTGCAAATTTTCAATTTGGACTTGCCTAATATTTTGTTGTTTGATATTGGATAAAATGGACATAGTCTCTAACGACATTTAGAATACTAAACGGCACCTCTCATCTGATGACTGCTCCATTACGTTAAGTCTGGTAAACATGTTATTAACTGTGATCCAATCTTCATCTCTGTTTCTAAGCAGGCCGTGAACGGAGCAGCGAGTTCTCCCGGAATTGCCGGGGTTTCCCAAAACTCACCTTGTTCAACGTTATTTGTTGCTAACTTAGGCCAATTCTCCTCCGAACAAGAGCTTAAAGATTTATTTAGCAGGTAGGTTTAGAACGGGTCTTTTAATTTCAAAGAATTTTCATCGTCTCCTACAGCTCTGTATGAAAAAGGGTGTTTCATCTAAATCTTTGAGAGAACAATTTTCATTATTAGTCATTACTATTTCTCTTGGACAGAAAAGGATACTTGTAGAATGAACTAAAACTTTAAAAGTATTCTTTTTGAATTGAACTTTACTTTCTAAATATCTGACTTTTTCAATTTTACTGTAAAAAGATTAAGTGTAGAAAAAGATCTAAAAAGAGGGATAGTGACAGAATACTGGCTGACCTCCGAAAATTTGACTGAAGTAATAAACGACATTTTTTGTAAGACAAGTAACCAGGAACATAAAATAAAAGACAAACCATTGGTTTGCGACTTAAGCATCGTCACTACACCTTATCTAGTGTTGGGCCAAAATTCATGTCTATCGTTGTTTAATATCTCAGTCAAATTGCAATGTTGGAGGTCCTGTTTGGTCAGCATTATTAGCTCACCTGAGCACAAAGTGCGAGGTGAGCTATTGTGATCGGTCGTTGTCCGTCGTCCGTCCGTCTGTCTGTCCGTCTGTCCGTCTGTCCGTCCGTCCACAATTTCTTTAAAAATCTTCTCCTCCTAAACCAGTGGGCCAATCAAGCTGAAACTTTGCAGGGATGTTCCTTGGGTGAAGTTCTTCAAAAGTTGTTAAAAGAATTTAATTCCATCAAAAACTCTGGTTGCCGCGGCATTTGAAAATTGGAATCTTAAGTAATTCTTTAAATATCTTTAAAAATCTTCTCCTCCTAAACCAGTAGGCCAATCAAGCTGAAACTTTCCAGGGATGTTCCTTGGGTGAAGTTCTTCAAAAGTTGTTAAAAGAATTTCATTCTGAGAAAAAATGTTTTAACCGCGGCATATGAAAATGGGAATCTTTAGTAATTCTTTAAATATCTTTAAAAATCTTCTCCTCCTAAATCTGTAGGCCAATCAAGCTGAAACTTTGCAGGGATGTTCCTTGGGTGAAGTTCTTCAAAAGTTGTTAAAAGAATTTAATTCCATCAAAAACTCTGGTTGCCGCGGCATTTGAAAATGGGAATCTTTAGTAATTCTTTAAATATCTTTCAAAATCTTCTCCTCCTAAACCAGTAGGCCAATCAAGCTGAAACTTTGCAGGGATGTTCCTTGGGTGAAGCTCTTCAAAAGTTGTTAAAAGAATTTCATTCCGTGAAAAAATGTTGTAACCGTGGCAAATGAAAATGGGAAATTTTAGTAAATCTTTTTTTTTTTTTTTTTTATAGACTTCAAGGCCATAGACCTTTATATTTTGTATAGGGCTTTATCATATGGTTCTCTACCAAGTTTTTAAATATTCAATCTCTGGGGTCAAAAATGGCCCCACCCCTAAAGTCCGAAGTTTGGAAAAATGCTTAATTAGAGCAATTTCAAAAGAATTCTCCTCTTAAACTATAAAGTCTAGGATATTCATATTGGGTATGTAGCATAACTAGATGGTTTTGTACTATATCACTTAAAGTTGTCCTCCCAGGGTCAAAAACGGCCCTGCACTAGAGGTCCCAAAATTGGGAAAAACGCAAAATTTGAGTATGTTAAAAAAAAAAATCTTCATTTTAAGGTGGAGGGCATTTATATTTTGAGTGTAGCATAGCCTGGCTGTTATCTATCAATTTTGATTAAAATTATGCCTGTAGGTTACCCCTTCCCTGGGTGTCCAAAGTTCGTAAAAATGCTCAATTAGACCATGTTCAACAGTCTTCTCCTCCCAATCTACAAAGTCTTAGGCATTCATATTTGGTATATAGCATGAACAGATGGTTCTTTATCATGTTAGCTAAAATCTTAGCCCTGGGATAAAACATGGCACTTCCCTATAGGTCCAGAATTTTGGAAAACATCCAATTAGAGCAACTTCAAAAGACTTCTTCTTCTGAAATATATGGTGAAGGGCATTCATATTTGTTATGTATCATGACTAGATAATTTTGTACTATGTTATAGGAAAAAATGCTCGTAGGATAAAAAACGTCTCTGCTCCTGGGGTCAAAAATTGCATAAATCGCATTGAAAGACTTCTTAAATAGAAATGGAGAAATGGCTTGTCACTCCCTTTCTCACAATGCTTTTTTAAACCTTTTTTTCCTGAGGGTGACAAATTCTGGGATAGTTTGGTAATGGATTAAACAATAAAGCCAAAGGCATTCATTTTTTTGGAAAGCATTACTGGATTGTTTTGTACAAAGCCCAAAATCTTATATTTTGTTTTATTTATTTTGCTCAAGTTAAGTCTTTTTTATACAAAAAAGGACTGTAATTTGCGGATGCCTCAGGTGAGCGATTTAGGACCATCATGGTCCTCTTGTTCATCAATCGCAGCAATTACTCGCTTTAGTTTTGACCTGAAAGAAGCTTTAAAATAATATGTTAAAATGTAGCTAGTTTATTATTTTTTTTCGTCTTTTTTAGAAACCTTTCTAAATTCTAAATATGAATCTTTCGAAATTTAACCCATTACCAGAAGACAAATTTTCAGACTGGTCAAAGAAATTGCAGGCAACAAAATCAACTTCAAGAAATTAAAAAAACAACTTTGTGTGATAGCGAAGAAAAAGATTGTGTGTGAATGGGCTAAACAAAAAAATGAAAAAAAGTTTTCAAAAACTTGCTACATTTTATAGCAACACAAAGCATTGGTATTTATTTGCTTCACCAATGTAAGAAAGTAAATAACAAATCATTGTTTCAAGCATCTGAGCACCGTTTTGTATTGTTTAGATATCATGAATTGTTGAAAGTAAACACGAAACATTTTGTCGAAACTATCAAATATGATCTTGCAATGTCACCTTTCCTATCATTTGACAAGCCACGCTACACGGAATGCTAACCTATAAACGTCACTTAAAAATGTGTGATCTTTCACTCTGAACTGAACCATCGGAAATCTCAAAATTGAATTAAAAAAATCAATATTTATATAACAAAAAAACTAAAAATTGGTGCTTTACTTTGTCGCTAGTAAGCAAGCCAGGCTACATTTTATTCCTAACCCGTTTCCAAAACAATCCTGCTTTTTTACAACCCCCACAAAGAAAGAAGCTTGGAAAATATTGTATAAAATGAAAAAAAATACTTGTAGCAATCGAGATAGACAATTCTATTAAAATTTCATATACCTGAAATTGTCATAAGCTACTTTAATTATATTTGAACCAGTCTAAAATTTTGTCATCTGGTAATGGATTAATGCAGCTTCTAGAATGGTACTTTTCAGTGTGTTTGTTTCACATTATTAGTTTTATACCCCAAACCTCCTTTCTGTTTTCTTCTATGTATATTAATTTGGGTTATACCTTAGTAACAAAACATTGTGTTTTTTGCAGTTTTCAAGGTTTCAGCAGATTAAAAATGTACAATAAAGGAGGGTCACCGGTAGCTTTTGTCGAATACCAGGTAAAAATACAGGAAGATGACGCCTTTTATAAGATTGGATAGTCAGACTGTTAATATTTTTGTAAATTAAAACTTTGTCTTTGATACAATAGGTTATCATTATAAGTATCTGCTTTGATAAAAAATTTCCATTTACGCAAACCTTAATTGACGGATCGCGGTGTCGATCAAAAGAGTCGATTGACAAATCTTATCACTTATTGAGACCTGGAGTGAACTTTGCATTTTTATCAGTCGGATGACCAAATATCATAAATGCAGCTTATTCAAGCTATAGCAAAGGTATTTCAGTTTCCAACCAATGATATGCCTTATTATTTTATGTCCCTGACCGCATTTTATACAAAATATTGTTGCTTATTTCATCAGTCTTACTGCCATGTCCCGGCCGCGGCAAATATCCTTTTACGACATATGTCTCCCACCCATAGATGGATAATTGCAAACGTAAGTGGGATGAGTAGCTGGAGGCTTGGAAAGGATGTAGTGGTAGTACTGATGTGAGAAATACCAGGAATCCATTTTTAGGTGCGATATGACTAAAATACTGTTAAAAGTGGCATTAAACCACATTCAATCAATCAAAGCATTCAATCAACCTAACTGCTATGTTGGTGATCATTGGTTGGGGTCACCCGCCGATCCGTCAATTGGTTATTAAAAATAAATTGTTAGAGGAAAGGCATAAAAAGAATCTTTCAGCTGACCAGAATACAAGCAGCTCAAAGGGAGCTTTTGTGAATGTTCTTTGTCCGTCATAGGTCATGTGTTGTGCATTTGTCAACAATTATTTAAATCATGTTCTCCTGATAAGGAACCTTCATGATACTTTAAAGGAATGATCATTGGATGAAGCTCTGAAAAATATGATAATGGGAAACTTTTTGGCGAGCAATTTCTCCTTTCAACACAGTGTTTTCTTGGCACTTGTTCCAATTCTAGCGCAATTTGAAATGTCGTCTGTGACTTCTTTCAATTTGGACTTGTCTAGAAATGGGTTGAATTGTTTTGTATTCCTCGTAAAACACATGGCATCATTTTGTTAAAATAGTGTTTCTACGTGGAATTTGGTTGAAACCAAAGTGTTTCACAAGAAAACTCAGGTTAGCAATACAGGACCATCATGGCTCTCTTGTTTGACTAGTTTGACGAAATTTGGCACTGGAATTATTTTCATACCCTAAGCTATGAAAAGATTGATCTCAAAATTAAACTAATTTCATGATTCTTTTTACAAACTTTAAAAGAAATTGAAAAATAAGCTAGCTGGTGACCTTTTACCTTTTTGTTTTCCAAATCTATAGGACGTTAAACAGGCTCAGGATGCTCTGAATAGACTACAGGGTTTTGTACTACTCTCGTCCGATAGAGGAGGTATCCGCATTGAATATGCTAAACATAAAATGGGAGAGATTGTTACGGCTTAGGTCGTGATTGCGTCATACTGCACGTGCTCGTAACATATCAAGGTAACCATGATCAAACTGATGTGTTACTTGAGTGAGGGAATTTTCTGTACATCGATCTTTTTAATTGATTGGAAATTGTGTCTCGGGATTTCCATGTCTTTCAAATGCGGTTACACCATCTTCTCAGTCTTATTACTTTTTATTTAAGCAATTTTTTTGGAAAGACAAAGACTCATGCGATGGTTAGACAGGTTTAGCAATTTTTTTTCTAAGATTTAAAGCACCATATGATAAGAGATATTTTGTTTTGTTATTCGGGATTTCTTTAAATTAGCCATATTTAGTTTTTTATACTATATTTTCTCCAAAACCCTTGGTGTGTTTTTCATCCGCTTTCACACAGTCTCTCACTGCATGTTAAATCCCGGATTATTTTAGTATGATTTTCAATTCTTGGTGGATGGTCCGCACGCACAACTATCTATTTTTAGTAACAGTGTCACCCGATTGTGTATCTCTTGTTTACACAGATAGCATAATGACTTCGTTAATGTGCTTTTTCTTTATTTCTGTGTGATAAATAATTATGTACTCTGTCTTTCGAGATTTAGAAATCTAGTTTGTCTGTCGAGCCACGAATTTCGCCTGCACCACACTTTCACTTTTTGTACAATCTTGGAAACCTTTTTAACTAGAGCATAGCATATTAACCTCTATACCGCAATTACTATTAATATTTCTACTGCAGATCTTCTGACCTTTGCTAATTACAGATTAATAGGAGTGAATTTTCAAGGAACGGTACAAAGCTATTGCCAGTGCATACCGTCAGTGGGGACCAAAAGCTTGTGCAGTAGTTACGAGAGTTTGGGCTCCCACCAGCGATATATAAGCTCATATATAATAGCTATGACCCTACCCTCTGGAAATATCCCCTTATGTCTGTTTAATTACCTTTATCTTTTAACCTATTACATGACAACATTATTTTACACTGGTCAAAATTCAAAAAAGTGCAGACGTTAAATTTTCCGTTGATTAAACGTTAAAAACCTTTGTCTTTTTGAGAAGAAAACAGTGTGAATAACGAATAAAATTGCTTGTAACAAGCAATCGCATTATTTTCCACAATGTTTTCAAAAGCTTTGGGGATTTCCAAAAGCGGGATGGTGCTGGAATAGATTAATTTTCCTTCAAAAGAAAAGAGATAGCTGATTTCACCATTATATTCGTGTTATTCATAGATTATTTTATATACTCTTCGTATCTTTTGGCAATATGAGTATTTATAACAGAATCAACCCGTTCCTACACAGCAAAATTGAGAAAAGTTGCAGACGGCAATTTTTAAGTTGCTGGAATTCTATTTTTTCCATCTTTTTGGATAGAAAAATACTATGGATTATGAAGAAATTGCTTGATACAAGCAAGTTCTTCTTTTTCCTCGATGTCTTCCAAAGATGTTTTAGGGGCGTGAACAAGAGGGCTTGTGTAGGAATGGGTTAAATGAGCTCTTAGGAACCAGTGTTAGAGAATAGATCGCTTAAAGTACCTGGGTCCAAATTTTAGTGTGCTTTGAATACTGAATTTAAGGTTTTGGCAAGATGTCCAGAAAACTATTTTAACAGAATGTATTTCAAAGTTAAAAGGGATAAACGTAAACCCATTCTTGATACATCGCAAAGCAGGAAGTGTTTAAGTAAGTCTTAATTGTTCTGTTTAAACATTAACATACATGTATTTTAAGCATAATTTATGTTACATGATGTGTTAAGTAAGGTTAAATTTTTCTAAAAATCTAATCGGTGGTCTTTCAATAATTATTATTAACCAATTCCCACACAATGACGCGTTTGGACGCCACTTTAGAAAACCAATAGGGAAAACTTTGTGTAAGATGAAGAAAATGCTTGCAACAAGCAATTTCTTCATTTTAACCAGAAAGATTGTAAAAATCTATATTTAAATCAATCTCGTCGGTGAAACACGCAAAGGTACAATTGAATGAAAAAAATGAACAAATACAATATAATGAATATCTGCAGCTTTCAATCGATAAAAGATAAACTGATGAAAATCTTAGCAAATGTCTTTAAGCTTTTGCCACAAAATCTCACCTAATCTCACATTTTCAAGGCCCTCAAGAAAAATTCTTGGTATAAGCAATTTCTTCATTGCCCACAATGTTTTCTAGCTTGAAAGAAAAAAAATTTACTTACAAATCAATTTACTTACAAATGATCGTTTTCAATTCCTTTCAATCTAGACCAGTCTAAAGCATAGGTTAAAGGATGTTTATTTTGGTAACAATTTCAGATGATAAATCTCTAGATCTATCATATCAAAAACTAAACATTTATTACGAAGTCCGTCTGATCAAAATTCAATAGGAAGCGCAACATTGTAAGACTTCATGATTTTAATTCATGTAAAAAGAAAATCTTAAATTTTCATCCAAGACAAGACGACAATATATTAGACGTCCAAATTCAAGGACAATCTTTTAAATGCTGAAATGTTCGAAATCTTTGTCTTTTAGGAAGAAAAATTGTGGATACTTAAGAGATTACTTGTTATAGGTGATTTCTTCATTTTCCACCATTATTTCGACAGATTTTTTTCTCAAGGGGCGAAAAAAAGTAGAATTGGTGAAAAGACATACTATCCTCTCATGGTAATTTCCTTATAATTCTTACTAGGATATATTGGGTTTACACAAAATATGCATATGTTCAACTAGGCAAAAAAGAATAAAGACTCGCAATTTTAACAAGAAGTGGCGTCTGCAACTTTTGTTCCGAAAATAGACCACTGGATTGATATATTGATAGTTAAGTTACTTTAAAAAGATGGTATTTCTGTTCTTTTGCTCATAGCTACTTGCCATTTCTCACACCTGAAGAATTACAATGTTAATCCGAGCTACCAGCTGCTCATTTCACTTAGGAAAGCTACTTATCTTTCACCCACTGATGAGAGATAAAAGACGCGTGTCTTTCATTTTTATCCAATCTTGGAAAGAAGCTTGAACTTACATCCAAAAGAATTAAAGCAAAACATTAACAAAAAACTGTCGCCTGCAACTAAAATGTTGTTGTCTGGTAATGGGCTCAATAACATAGTCCGATAATTCCTTTCTCAGTCACAGCTGAATACAGAAGTTTGATTGATAACAAGGGATTAAAAGCCACATTCAAAAGTTTTTCAGGTACGTGGCTTGTGCTCCTAGCATGGGTTGTCATGGGTTCGATCCCCGGCGGCGGCACATATCCTTTCCGACATTTGTCTCTCACCAATGGGTGGATAATCGTAAACCTAAGTGGGATAGCAGCTGGGGGCTAGGAAAGGATGTAGTGGTAGAACTAGTGTGAGAAACACGAGGAATCAATTGTAAGGTGCTCAAGCTGCCGCGATATAACTGAAATACTGTTTAAAGTGGCGTTAAGCCCCATACAATCAATCGAGCCTCGGCGGCGGTATATATCGTTCCGACATTTGTCTCTCACCAATGGGTGGATAATCGTAAACCTTAGTAGAATAGCAGCTGGAGGCTAGAAAAGAATATAGTGGTAGTACTGGCGTGAGAAATACCAGGAATCCATTGTTACGTGCTCCAGCCTACGCGATATAATTGAAATACTGTTTAAAGTGGCGTTAAACCCCATGTAATCAATAAGTGCAACACCGATTTATCAACACATTTAACCAGAAGTTGTTATTAAAGGACCTTTTTTATTTTAATGTTTGTGCATAAAGTCAGTTGCAATTAAGTCGTGAATCGCTACTATCTTGGTTGAGATTAAGAAGATTCTACTGTAACAAGCTAGACGTGCGTGTCGGGGGTTTCCTGTTTGGATTCTGTCTCTTTCTGTCCTTCTGATGAGACTTAAACCTAACCTTTCTCCATATGCCGGCAGATTTTTAGAGGAAAGTCAAACCCTACAACACAAATAGCCCATTCATCCTCAACCTCTCTTTTTTATACGCCAAGGAAATATAATTATTAAAAACATTGTGAGAAAGGAAAGATATTGCTTATAGCTAGCAAAATCTTCTTTTCTCACAATGCTTTCCACCTAATATGACCCTTACCTTTCTACTTAAATCAACTTTTAATTTGTCGTCTGCAGTCTTATTCAATTTGATCTAGACTAGAATTTTATCGTTCGGGAATAGGTTGAACGATAATGTACAAAAGAAAAACGGAAAATTCAGACAGAAATAAGTACAAAAGCAAACGTCGTCATTATGAAAGTGCAAAAAACGAAAGAACCCGTCGTGTTATCAATGTGTAATTTATGCAACCAAATATCAATATAGATATGTAAAGTATGAAAGCACGCGTCGTCATTATCAATGAGTAATGTGCGAAAGAAAACGTCAATATGAATGTGTAATGTACGAAACAACACGTCATTATGAATGAGTAATATACTTGCATGTTTTGCCCCTCCTCCCAGGGTGCCGACCTGCCTATCCCCCCGGATTGGCCGGGTCTTTCAGCAGGTTGCTCGGAGGGGAGAAGGGGTTTTTTACCCTCAGCATCGGATCACAATCCGTTTGCCGAGCAGCTTGAGGTGTATTTATAGGCTAACTTTCCCAATCGATCTAGAGCTCTAGTAAAAGTCTATGATATGTAAAAGTCTAAAATATTTGCACCCTGTGCTATTAAAGATAAAGGTAGAATAAAAAGTCAGAATAAAAGCAAAGTTCGGGAAGGAGGAAAGATATGGCACCAGCTGCCAGCAGCTATTACAAAGACTCCCCAGGGCCATTAAAAATGAACGTACATTATTTACAAAAGTCCATAGGGTGCGCGAGAGGATGATAGAATTCACCGTTTTCTATAAGAAAAAACTTTACCCCGTTAAAATGACCTCTTTACAATCTACAATTGAAAGTGAGGATTCAAAAAATGTTAAGTAATATACTTAAGCAAACGGCTTCTTTATCAATGTGTAATATACTAAAGTAAACTTCGTCAATGTAAATGTGTGATATACCAAAGCAAACGTCGTCATTATCAATGTGTTATATACTAAAGCAAACGTCGTCATTATAAATGTGTGATATACTAAAGCAATCGTCGTCATTAAAAATGTGTGATATACTAAAGCAATCGTCGTCATTAAAAATGTGTGATATACTAAAAGTAAACGTCGTCATTATAAATGTGTAATATACTAAGCAAACGACGTCATTATCAATGTGTAATATACTAAAGCAATCGTCGTCATTAAAAATGTGTAATATACTAAAAGTAAACGTCATCAATGTGAATATGTAATATACTAAAGTTAACGTCGTTATTATCAATGAGTAATGTGCGAAAGAAAACGTTAATATGAATGTGTAATGTACTTAAGCAAACGTCGTCATTATCAATGTGTAATATACTAAAGTAAACGTCGTCAATGTGAATGTGTAATATACTTATACAGAATCGGTGACACACGGTGATTTAATTACAAACACTCATCCAATTACATACATGAAATTCCCTAACATCAAGTATTTTCACTCTTCTATAACTTTGTTAATTGACGATTAGGACAAACCAGATATGTGCATTTTTATGCCCTGTATCGAAAGATCGGTGCATATTGTTGGTCCGTCCGTAATCAGGGAATCAATCCGTCATTTAAACTGAAAAAAAACCCGTAATGTTTGATATTTTACTAAGACTTGGATGTGTAAGAAAAGCTGAAATCTAAACCCTTTACCCCTGAAATTGATATCAAAATTTGATCGAAAAACTTGACATAAAAGTTCTCCTGGTTACAATGGCCATACTGGGCATAGTTATAGATATCACTGACGTGCATCTGCTAATACATGTACCAAGGTAAACGTTATTATCTGACAAGGTCGAGGTCATCTATAAAGGTCATGCGTCTGAAAATATTTGCCTTTTTTGGCAGTGTAGTGTTTCAGAAACATATCTTGTTACCTGAGCTTCAAGGTACAAAAGTGTATAAACTGGTACCGTCTGATGGTAATGTGACTTATGTTTAACGTATAATTGGTGAAGAAAAATTACCGAAGTCATATCTTAGACATTACTTAACCCATACCACACAAGAAAAATTTAGACTGGTTAATATTGAAAGATTGGTCACAGACAACAATTTAAAGGTGGTGGAGTTTAGAACTTGTTTGCCGTTCAGGGTAGAAAATATTGTGGGCATTAAAGAAATCGTTTGTTACAAGCAACTTCTTCATTGTCCATAATCTTTTCCGATTTTTTTTCGTGGGGGACGTCAAAAAGCAGTCTTGTGTGGGAATAGGTTATTCTTTTACGTGAAAATTGGAACTTTCTTTTTCTATCATAGATCATGTTCTGTTTATAAATTGAATTCATTCGATTTCCAGTATGGGCAGTTAAGTGTGAGCCGGCATGCTAAGCTCTTGTCATTACTATAATATTCGTTAGTTTCGAAGAAATAAATTGGATAATTCAATGAAAATGAAATACTCTTTTTATTCTTGTTAAGTAATTAAATGCAAATATTTTACAGGCAAAGAGAGAAGAAATGACGACCTCCTCACCAACGCCATGCCTTTAACTTGCTTAGCCAGTCTTCAAAAGGTGCCACGATTTAGAAAATCTCACGGCCACTGAAGTCATGTGATGAGCACTTAGTTGCCATGGAAACCAGATTAAAAAGTGCATGAACTGTAATATATTTGAACAATCATGAATTGTTAAAAATCATGTTATTTATGAAAAAATATGCATGTTTATATTTAATGATATTATTGTAATTCCATTTTGTTAGTGATTTTTTGCTGAAAGAAACTACAAAGTCGAGACGCCTATAAGTAATGAAAGGTAGATTTGTATTTTGTTGGCTCAACATGTAACCCAATACCAGACGACGAAAATTTAGACCCGTTAAAATTCAAAGAAGTTGCAGATTTCTATTTTTAGGCGATTAAATTCGTTATATCATCGTCTTTGGGTTAAGAAAATGTTGGGAAAAATGGAGAAATTGCTTTAAATGATTACTAGTACTTTAGGTGCCCTCAGTCCTCTGATTTTAATGAAATTTTGAAAATGATTGTATTCATTCTGACAAGGATGAATATTATCATATGAAATTTTATCAGCTACTAATTCCATTCTACAAAATATTGATTATGATTACCTGTGGTTGATAACACAGTTAGAATGTATTTCAAACAACAAAATAATACACGCTAAGAAAGACTTAACAATATTGAACAAATTTTTGAAGTTATTTCCAGCAAAAATCAGCTATTTGAATCGATATATTTAACAGGTTGTTAAATTTCATATCAAAGTTGTGACCATACAGATGTTGTTTATGTTCGAATCATCCATGTCAAATGTGAGAGAGAGAGACATCTTTTTATGTAAATAGCGTGCTATGTGATTTGTGGTTTCTTTTCTCGGTTTTTGAGGTCGTGTTTTGTAGAAGGGTGTAGAATTGCTTTTTTCTTTCAAAATATTTTGTCTCAATTTATCATAGTCTATACTTATCATTGTTTGATTAAAATTATGAAATATTAAAGGTTGTTATTATACCCCCAACCAATAAAGTAGATGGGGGTATATTGGTTTCATCATGTCTGTAGACGTTTTTCATTTCTGTGCTTGGACCAAGTACAAAACAGCACAATTTTAGACCGGTCCAAATTGAAAGATGATTTAAAGTTTTTGAAGTTTTAGATTTTTTTACCAACTTTCTGGGTAGAAAATATTGTCGAAAAATGCAACAAGCAATTTCTTTATTTTACACAACTGTTTCTCATGTGGGCGACGAAAATTGCCATTGTGTTGACTCTATAACTCATTGACCCACAACCGTGAAACTTCATACAATTGTTGCCAATGATCCAAGGAAGTGCCGTATTGTTTTTGGGTCACGAGGTTAAAATGTCAAGGTCTCAATTGAACTTTTATGGAAAACTGTTTCGTGAGGCACTTGACATAAGACCTTGTAACTTAAAACAAATGTTATCAATATCCCATGGAGATAGCCTATTGTGTTTCCATAAAGCAGGTCAAAGATCAACTGTGTTACCTAAATGACAAATTGCTGGTAGGGTGTGCAAGTCCAATTTGCAACAATTATAGTTTTAATTAGTTTGTGATTCTTGGTGAGTGATTATAAGTCATAGGATTTAACGAATCCGTCCAATCATGTTTGAGACATATCCTGAGTGCAAAACTTTAATCATCCAATGATGTTATCAATGTGGTATCCAATATATAGGTCACTTTGTAGCGCCGCTTTGTCTGCATGTCCACTCATCGTCATTTCTTGTCGAAGGGAGGTAATAAAGTATTCTGTCTTGTTTTGAACCCAAACAAAATTTCCACAAGATTAAGTATTCAAAAACATTACTTCCTAAAATGATTGCCCTTTAAACCCATTCCCATGCTGCAATATTTTTAAAAAAAAATTGCAGATGAGAGTTTTAAGTTGGTAGAAATTTTAATATCTCCGTTAGGGTAATATAATGTAGATAATGAAGAAATTGCTTGTTACAAGCAATTTCCTTATTTTCCGCAATGTTTCCCTTACTTTTTTCCTGAGAGGCAAAAATATCGGATTGTTTTGGAACTATTTGAACAAAAATTCAGTCTGAATATTGTTTATCCAATATGTATATGATTGAGAACTGTTGTAGAATATTCATGTAAAGGAAACATGGCTCTTGAGAGTATCGTTTAGTCATTTGACATAATGCCATATATTTCCTCTTTTTTTTACCCTTGATTACATCGTGGGAAATAAACGTATCTACGTCTCAAGCATTATTGTCCCCACTTAAGATTTCTAATTAGTAAGGTATTTTGAATCATTGTTTTATACCACGTTTCAGGAGCGTATTGGTGTACTACTTTTTTCGTTGGAATGGTGTCTAGATATATTAACTGTAAACAGACTTGTTCACTGGTTTAACTGTGGCACAGTCATCTTCACTATTTACAAATGGTGTCACAGCCTAAAGAGCTCACTAGTTACTAGGTCACGCATCTCGACAGGACATACAAGTCTCAACAGATGGGTAGGTGCAGGACTAAGGTTTTTGTCTCTGTATCGACGGTTAATCACGTTACTGTTCTAAGCGACTCGCGATAAACCGTCGATATATTCAGTAGACAATAAGTGTTAGTTTTATACATGCCACTTGAACTCATATTGTGTGAATGCGTTTTTTTAGTTTATAGCTGTAGATATGAAGGGGCGATAACTTTAAAAAGCAATTTTTTTCCCTTCACAATTTAACCCGTTACCCTACAGTATAAATTTTGGACTGCTCCAAATTGAAATAAAATTTGAACTTGATGGATTTTTTTCTCAACTTTCTTGATAGAGAACGTTTTGGAAAAGGAAGAAATTGCTTGTTAAAAGCAGTTTCTTCATTTCACTCATTGCTTTTCCAATTGTTTTTCTTGTGTGTGGGGGTGATGTTGCGTCAATAAACGCCATTGTTTGGGAACGGGTTAAAATATTTAGAAGAATCGTAAAACTAGTATAAGATACTGCAGAAATTATAGAAAAAAGATCTCTTGCAATCTACGACTATATTTTTCACAGCCATTTTCTATGGCATTGCAATGAATAAAAGTGGTCGTAATTAATGATTTGATGAACAAATTGTAATTTTCTCTATGGTTGTATTAGAAGACGCTCCCTCCAACTAAAGCTTCATTATATTGGTGTGTTTAGAGAAATCCATGTTAAATTTTTTTTCTAAAAACGTTGCTATGTACCATTTGATCTTGATAGATAGGTAATTTCATTGAATACATATGGCAGATAACAGGAAGTTAAAATAACGCTACTTAGTTCAATCGACCAATGATAGCTGTCAATAAGAAAATAGTTGAGAAATGAAATCATTCATTTCGACTGGAAATTAATTTTGTGCTTCGACATTGACCGCCTTTTATGTCCAGCATATTTGTTGGTTTGGTGACTTAAACGTTTTTATTACAGCTTTTTCAAGTCGTTTAAAATTGAAACTTGACTTCCTGTCGTGTCACTGGGCGTGGCCATCGGAGTTAATGGGCGGAGCCAGCTATTGATCAATTGATTTAATAGTAAAAAGTAATTGAAATGTGGCACTTAAAGACACCTAGTTGGTTTCAAATAAGTAAGGCAGAATCTTAAAATTTGACTGTAATAGAAATGTCAACTTTGCTTTTCAAATTGGATCTGAAATTAAAGATTTGTGCAAGTGCTTTGAAAGAATGTGAAATGGAATAGGTAATAGGGCAAATTACTCAATTATGCATATGTAACTTGTTCATCTTCTTTACCCATTACCATACGACAAATTTTCGACTGAGCGAAACTCAAAGAAATTGCAGACAATATATCAAGATTTGTAAACCTTTGTCTTTCCGACTAGAAAACTAATTTGATACTGAAATCTATATGGGTAATGACAATCGCTTGTAGCAATAAATTTCTTAATTTTCTAAAACAAATTCAAACTTCTTTCTCGACGTCGTCGAAAAGCTTGATTTGTGTGGGAATAGGTTAAACCAAGATGTCTTTTTGGAACTAGGGCATTTGAAAATGTATGTTAAATTATAAATGTAGAGGTAATTGTAGAAAATTATTCCCTTAGATGAAACAAAACGTAACTTTCCGTTAACCCATTATCATATGACAAGGTTTCAGATTTCTCTAAATTGAAGATGTTACAGGCGTCAATTTCGAGTTGGTGAAGTCTAAGAAATCATTGTTATTTAATGTAGAAAACATTGTTGACATTTAAGACATTGCTTTTTGCCATGTTTCCAAACCTTTTAATTAAATATGTAGGATTGTGTGAGTATGAGTTACAGTTTACTTTATTTTTGTGTTCAGAATGTCACAGAAATAACAAAGATTCTCAATTTTGAGTGTTCATATATTCTTTTATTAATCAACATGATAGCCTATCTTGATTAAAGTTCCAAGGGTCCTGTTCTACCTTTAATGCATTTTGACACAATTCCTTTTTAACGCATCTCTATAAAAAAAACTTTGAAGACATTGTTGTAAATGAAGTAATTGCTTGTAAATTCTTTCATGAAACGCAAGAATTATTTAATTTTCATCAGCTACTCTATTTTCTTATTAGTCTAAATTTTTGTTCACTGATAATGGGTTTTGGATAAAAATTTTGTAAACTCACTTGTATCGAAAACTTTTAAGAGAGAACTCATAATTGCGTTGTAATTCAAGTTTCGGATTACATCTTTGAAGGCATAATATTTTTCCAAATATGCAATATATTTCTATGTGTATATGCAATAGGTTAGTATGAATTTGTTATAGTCTCGTTACGCTAGTGAGAAGATATAGAAGGATATGGTTGTTTTTAAACTATTTGAAACATATTCATTGAATACTCAAACTTTATTTTCAAAATTTAGCTAGCAATATTCTACATTTTTCCTTACAATGCAATCAGTTAACACATTCCCACATGGTCTTGCTTATTTATTCCCCATCACGAAATAAGGTTTTGAAAAAAACATGAGGAAATGAAGAAATTTCTTCATGATCCACAATGTTGTCTACCCCAAAATACGACAAAGAATTTTGAAATTTTTAAACAACTAAAGATGCAATTTCTTTGAATTTAGGACCAGTCTAAAATTTTGTTCTATGGCAATAGGTTAAAATGCTATATTATATCCTTGTTGTGGCAGACAATTTCAGATTCGAACAAAATTACCTTTCAGCTATTTGTAGTAAATGTACCAGCATTTGAAACATTTCCCTCTTTTTTTCGCCTTACCTTTAACGTAGGTTGTGATTTAGATGAACTAAGGTGAATAGATTAGCTGGGTTGTGTTTATAATGATGGAATTACTTGATATATATACCGAAAATATGATTAGAAGCTATTAATGTATTCTTTGCTAAGTGCAAGGTATTTTGTATGCAGGGTGACTGGTTGTTTATTTGTGACATCTGTTAGATTGTTTTCTTTTTTCCTTTGTCAACAAAGTTGACTCAATAATCAGGTATATGTGATGATAGTTGTATAAATATTAAACAGATTTATTCTAGGAATTGATATGTGAAGTCTTGTGAATAACCAAGCCCACATTTGAGATTTGAAATTAAATTGATTACCAGATGATAAAATTTTAAACTGGTCCAAAGTCAAAGAACGTGTAACAAAAAAGTTAGAGAGGTTTGTTGGCGATCTAAACATCGTTACAGTTTATATATGCTGTAGATACGACATTTAAGTCGCCAATTCTTCACATAGATGGTGACCATTGTCGGATTTCAAAGTTAACTTCCAGTCTAAATGAATGATTTCATTGGTTGACTGATTAATTGGTTTACGACCGTGCTTTGTCCATTCTTACAAAAGGGTTGTGTAACCAAGTCTTAGTGTTCATAATGATAATAGATATAGCGTGTTACAATCCTTACAATGCAATAAGCATGCTGGACATATCGACTCATTTTATTAGCTCGGCTGTTTTCGATGAAAACCCGAGGTATTGTCATCACCTTGGCGTCGTGTGCGTTTGCGTTTGCGTGACAAACTTTAACCTTAGTCATATCTACTATACGTTATCACTCTAATTATCAATATTTCGGAAAAAATGCCTTTATCAAGAAAAAGAAAATGTTCTAGATTTAAGATTTATTTTCTTTTTGTCGAAATATTGAAAATTAGAGTGAGTATGTATAGTGTTTTAAACAGTTCCCCGAGGAACATTATTGTGATACTTAGTTATATCTCTGCTCTTATTGAAGATATCTTCATGAAACTTAGCATGTGTATTGACCATCCCCGACGGCGGCACTCATCCTTTCCGACTATTTGTCTCTCACCAATGGGTCGATAATCGTACACCTATGTGGGATAGCAGCTGGAGGCTAGGAAGGGATGTAATGGTAGTACTGGTGTGAGAAGTACCAGGATCCCATTGTTAGGTGCTCCAGCCGCCGCGATATAACTGAAAGAATGTTGAAAGCGGCGTAAAACCCCATTCAAACAAACAATGTATTGACCATCACAAGAGCTATCTAGACTATCAAGGGGATAACTCTAAAAGCGTTATTGTTTGAGTTATGCCCCTTTTTCGACTTAGAATTTTTGCATTATCCAGCACCGAGCCGAGCGTTGGCACCCGTGGGCGGTGTTCTTGTTTATATTGTTTGTAAGGCTAGAAGAAAATATCTTTCTGCGTAAAGGTTGACAACATCTGATGATAATGTTCAAATGCAGTATTTTGTATACACAAGTGTTTTGTAAGAATTCTTACGAGGTTTTATCAACGAATTCAATCTTTACCGACACGTAAAATAACAATATTTACAGAAAACATGTGTATATGAAATATGTTACTGTTTACTTTTGATTGTTGTTGTTGTGACATGTTTTATACTTATTGTGGTTTCGTTAAGCAACGACTTAATGTAAATTTACTTCTTAGTTGATCCAGTAACATGCCATTAACCACTTGAGAATTATTAGACTGGTCCAATTTGAAAGATGTTGCATACAACAATTTTTAGCTCTTGAAATTTAAGATATCTTTGTCCTTTGGGGCAGAGAATAAAATGGATAATGGAAGTAATTGCTTGTAACAAGCAATTCCATCAATTTCCTCAATGTTTTTCAAAGCTTTTTTGCTTGGAAGTGAGGCCGGTAGAAAAGCGTGATTGTGTGGGAGTGGGTTAAAAGGACTAAATGAGCAAATGGAACTTGGGAGCTATATGACATTGGTATTTAATTAATAAAAGAAATAACCGGTAGTGCTTGCTTGTTTAAAGACCTGATGTTTTTAAAGTTAAGTTATAATGAAACTCATTCGTGATTTGTTCATCAAAACTTTACATTGTTTCGTTTATTCATCGCCAAAAAGTTGTGACTGAAAAGCTTTTAATTTCTGAACTCATAAAAGCTGAATTAGTATAACAAAAACTGGTGACCTTCGACGGAAGAGCCGAATTACATTCTGCCTAAATCTGATTTGGTTAAACTATTTCATTAAAGATGAACAGATGCATTGTAAATCAGAGCAGAAATTTATCAATTTTGGAATCCTACAAAAATTTTGTAATGGCAATAGAAACATGTTATTTGAAGCGGAAATTTGGCTCTTTAACCCATGACCACCATTCCAACACAATATGACATTTATACACATTAGGAAGGCTTTGGAATACATCTTGGGAAAATGGAAGAATTGCTTTTTGGAAGCAATTCCTTCGTTATCCACAATGTTTTATACTGCAAAAAAAGACTATTAAAATTCCATCAAATTGATTTATCTGCTGCGACATCTTTGAATTTTGATAATCAGGCAAAGGGTTAATATTCTATAGAAAGGTAGGAAATACATCAGAAATAATGAGCCAATTTTCAAAAAAACAAGATATATAGAATATATAATATTTCCAACCAATTTCCTTTCACTTTCGATATCCAGGACCAAATCAATCTGGGCTTATTGGCATGTTACTATTTCCTCTAGAGTTGTTAAACCGAACATTCCACTTATTTCTGTGCATTAAAACGCTATTTTGAATTTTGTAAGAGTTTGCTTATTTCCTTACAAGGAAATACACATGCTTATTTAAATCCAAATAAATCAATTCAGAGTTTGCAATCAACCAATATGTGAGTAAATAGGTTCCTTAAAAGAATGATAATGAACGCTACTTTAAAGGGAGGTATCGATGTTTCTGAAACCTAGATAAGAAAAATTTGTCAATCGCCAAAAAATACGCTTAAGCGGACGCTTAATACTTAAATTTATGTCCGATATCGTTTTCGCGATATTCTGATAGTCTTAAAGTGACCTTTTTTGGTTATAAAGGAAAGGTCCAGTGGAATTCCAGGTTATATTTAGATATCACGGAATTTGGTTGTCGATACCGCATGACTTCATTTGCATATGACCCAAAGTCAACGGAAGATAACAAATTGACAAGCGGCACAATCATTGTCCTACATTATGTCACATAAAATGGTTGGCGCAAAACTATGATAAGTGTCCATATTCGTTTTACCGCTTATGATAGTTTTGACTGATCTTTACAGAATTTAAGACCGGCTAGCGAACATAACTCCTGTTGACGTATGTATGACATATTGATGACGTTGTTTGAGCAAATTCAAACTGAATATGGGATTCCAACGGTTATACGCTTCGCGTGAATGATCCAATATTTTTTGCAACTGTCTCGGCTAAATCTAAAAATAGATTAACAGCCTACGTAGGCTATTAGGGAAAAATCCTTGTTTATTTAGATAAACGACCTCTGATTTAAGCAAAACTACTTTCCAGAATATTGTATTAAAATAGTATACGAGTTTGAATAAGAATAATCAAAATCTGTGACATGAAAAAAAACATCGATACCTACCTTTAAGCAAAATTGGATGTGCTTATGCAATTTCAACAAGCCTTCCATTAAAAAAACTGATATAAAAAACATTTTTGAACTTTGCGATGGACCAACAAAGGATGTTCTGGTGTACAGTTCATATAATAGTGAGAAAGAACTCTTTCAGACGTTATTGTACATATGCATCTAAAGGGAGGTAATGAGGTGCCTTAAAATTCGGTCATTATTGGACAAGGGAAAACAGTTTTGTTGTGAACAGAAATTAATACTTAATTGTATTTTATAGTTGTTCCAGTTGAACAACTATCATTTTTCTGTAAATTTTACTAATGATTAAGTAAGCATTTTGATGCGGACAATGAATGTTAAGTTTGTCCTAAAGAGGAATAAATACTCAACTAAAAACTCCAGTCTAAGTGATACAAAAAATGAAATTGTTAGTCATTCTCTCAAATGAGTTCTGGTCAGCTGTTTTTATCTTGAATTTGAATTTAATTAAAAACTGAAAGTCGCGAAATTAGCTCCCTTTAATTGCATTTTGGTTTATTCTTTTGTAAGATATATTTTAGTTATGTTGTAACTTGATTTGCTCAAGGCTAATACAATATCAAAATACACTTTTTCGGGTTATGAATCGATGTATCGAATGTTTTCTTAATTTTATTTATTATGCAAAAAAAAGTTCAGTTTACTTTTCATAGTTTTCATTAATCGTGTTAAGATTTTACAGCCCCGAAAAGCAAAAAGGATGCTTTAAGTATTCTATTCTGTTTTTGTTTAAATAAAGTGATTATATTGTTTAAGCAGATGTGTGATGGTCTGCTTATATAAAGATGGTGTACTTCTTGACCAGATTAAATTGAGACTATGTGCATAGATCATTCGGGTTAGGACTTATTCCAAATGTTAACTTGGTGACAAGGACATTTAGGGCATCTTTAGACTTTTCTTTCAATAAAAATTTAAAACCTTTGGTATCTCTAATTTTGTAAAACCGACCTACTGGATTAATCGCTATGGTGATTGAAAAGCTTGGGCTCGGATAAGATATGGTACTTTAAGTCCTTGTAACCAATTGTTTTGTACTCCAGCCTTTGCGGTGTGAATAAAAAATACGAAAGTGTTGATTAACCCTATACAATGAATCAATCGGTGTTCCCATTAACACCCAATAAGCTACTTCATTGTTGAATACTACAATGCTCAATTTTCAGTTAAATTTTGTCTATCAGTACTTTGATTTATTATATGACCTACAATGTTGGAATGAAGTAAACCCGATATTACATGGGTGATACTTCACTAGTGTGAATACTAAGCAAAAGAGCAAAAGCCTATGGTTACACATTTTCATTTAAGAGATGAAGAGAATAATTTTTGTTTTCATAGAGGTATGAACCGAGGTTTGAATACACGAAGCAGATTCATACATTGTGTGAGTAGGTTTTTCGGTTCATACCTCCATGAAAACAAAAAAAATATTCTCTTTATTTCTTATGAATTAATAGCATCGAGCGAAAAAACCTAAAGCTTTACAAATTTTGATACTTTTTGTATGGGACTTTTTTGTGCGGAAGCACACAAAATCGCTGCGTGCTCAAACTTTTGTTCATGGAGTTATGAATATTTTTCGACCAATCAAAACGCTCGTTTTTGATAGACGAATCTAAAAATTAAATTATTAACGTTTAAATGACTTCATCATACGTCATTTTACTAAAATGTTGTATGGATCATCGATTTGGCGGAATATTATAAATTGATAAATTCAATTATCTTTAGTATTTCATCACCAAAATATGGTCATATTATAAATACAATATCACAATTGTGTTCATAAAATATGGAATTTATTTCACTTGTCATCTAAAACGGATTAAAACTCAGTAATGTCTTGTTTTTATCTGTTTGTAGATGACTTGTTTAATAAATTTAGAATTCCATGACCCTTATTTAAAATTCTACATGTACAATATTCAATCAGCCTTTAATAGAAAAAAATCCTTGAAAGTGAAGAATAGTCTTACTCTTCGTTATCATTAACGAATTTTGTGTATTTCATGTCCTAAAATGAATAAAATGTGAGTAATTAATACTTGTTTCGACTTGAATTATTTCCTTTTCCTTGGTTGTCTCTGAAGCAATATGATCTTATAGGAGTCTACGATGTAAAAATTATGAACCCATTACCAGACGACAAGATGTTAGACTGGTTCAAATTAAAAATATGTTGCAGACGACAACATTTGTTTGATGACATTTCTAAAGTATTTTCCTTTTTGGGAAGAAACCATTATGGATAATGAAGAAATTTCCACAGTATTTTCCAAGGCTTTTCTTGGAGGTGCCAGATGTATTCTTGTGTGGGAATAGGATAAGCGAATCTTGACGAGCTCCATCGTGTCTTTCGTCTTGAGGTAGAACGCCAGCTTCCTCAACAAGAGGTCCGGAGATCGATTCTCGGAAGTATCTTTCTGGTGGCACGAGAACTGGTGTATTTACTAGGAAACCAGAATCGTCAATGATTGATTATATGTGGGAAGAACATGTTTTACTAATTGATTTCTAAACTGAAACCTTGATTTTACATCTCATACGAGACTGAGATCAGCTCGTCTCATGGACTGGTAGCCAGGCTTTGTTAAAGTCGACTATGGTACCAGTCCATTTGTCTCACAACTTGAAAAACAATATCGTCGAATATTTTATTGTCATATTATTTCAACTGAAAACTGATTCTACATTAGTACTTGAAAGAGCTTTTAAGATATCGGTTATGCCTGTTATCTGTAGAAAACAAGAGGGTCGTTAGCCCTAAAGTGCTCACCTGCGACAAGGTTCAGAGATATTAAAGCGATACATTATATGCAACCTTTAAGCTTGGTGACTTGTCACAAGAATGTTTTGAATAAGAGATTCATCTTTGTTTCTAGATACGTTAAGGTGCGCTCTTGATGAGTCAAAAATAAGATTTATAACACTTTCCTCTTTATTCCTATTAACAGGGAAGACCCACACAGAGAGTCCAAATATGACCGGGGCAACAGAGCAGCCGGTAGTGCGTATGACTTCTAATCATGGGTTCCCGGATTCGAGACTTTGAAATTATGGTGTGTTAGGACTGGTGTGAGAAATATCAGAAATCCGTGGTGAGGTGCTCCAGCCGCCGCGATATGACTGAAATGTTAAAAGTTGCGTTAAATCGTATTCGTCAAATCAACCAAACATAACCAAAGGGACTTAAAATGAAAAAAAAAACTTGTACAACCTCACTTGGAGATCGTATATACCAAATCTCGATTTTATGAAGTTCCTCGTTTTAGAGGGAATTTTATTTTAAAGATTTCTGTTGTCTTCGTCGGGGGTTCAATAAGAGCCTCAAACTTATTGAACCCTGTCGAAGAAACATCGAGTTTTGAAAGCGCCAGTGTTATACTCTAATGATTAATACCTTTTAGCTCTACGTAATATAATCACTTTGAAGTGCCAGAAGTTTTTGTTTGATGGTTTTTGGTTCTCATTCCAACTCACCATTGGAATTTCTAAACAAAAAGACATAGTTGGCCGTCGTTTGGTTATTGAATACCTTGACCTAAAAGGCTTATCGGCTCAGGTAATTCACGAGGACATGGTGTCAATAAAAGGGGTGCATGTCCAATGTTTTAGCATAGCGAAGAATAGGCCTCTGAAATTAAAGCGGGGGGGGGGCATAAGCTTACATAGTGACAAATATGGAAATCGTTTTCTACCTACAGCTCTAATATCGGTATGTGGCATCATCTGGTGGACCTCTAACAAAATAGTATGAATTATGGCCCCAGGGTAAGAATTAGCCCATTTCCGAATGTCACAAATTTATAAAAAGGCTTATATAGTGAAAACTTTTAAAATCTTGTTCTCCAAAACAAGAGGGCCTGGAGCTTTGATATTCTGGTGGACCTGTATCAAAATTGTATAGATTATGGTACCAGTGTCAAAATTAGCCCGTTCCCGGACGTCACAAAATTAACATATGCTTACATAGTGGAAAATTTAAAAATTTTCTTCTCTCAAACAGAAAGGCCTTGAACTTTGACATTTTGTACGTAGAAAAATTTGGTGGACTTTTATCTATTTTTTCTACTCTTCTGACTCGGGTGACCAATAGGCCCTATGGGCCTCTTGTTGTATTTGCAGTTATTTTCAATATAAAATCAGTTATATCACCTTAAAAAAGTCGGATAGCATTAAAGTTAGAAATCTAAAAATTGAAAGCCAAAATCTTTCATTTTGCGCAAGAGCCGCTCTAAACGCTGTAGATAAGAGTATGAGATGACTAGGCCACAAAATTGTCATCTCAACTTGGACCTAATCATTAAAATACATATCATGTTGGCAGAATTGCGGTGCATTGTATCGCAGATAGGTATCTCACAGGCAAGTTTCATTACAATTATTTATAATTCGCTAGAGTTTTGTAAATGAGGATGAAACGTGGTTTGACTGCTTCGAACCTAAGACACAACTACTGTCGAAACGATGGAAAAATCAAGGGACATCGCCCTCGAAAAAGGCCAAGACAGCAATATCCCCAGCAAACAAAAGATATTGTACCCGTTTTTGAACCTATATGGACTGTCCATATTACTCCTATAATCCTATAATGGTAATATTTGGACCTTCATTAGCATTAACATTTCTTCACGGACCCAAATAGTCCCAAGATGGGATTTAGAATCTAATATGAACAGCGTGTTAAAATATGCATACATACATTAATTTGGTATTCAACCTATTAATGTCGAGTAAGATAGATGCCTGAGTCGTGATCTAAAGGTCACTGGTTCGAGCTTCGAGCTGGTTCGCCGTCCTCAAGATGGGTTATGGGCAAGACACTTAATAGCAAAGATCTGGATTGTGGTTTTCTAAACGACCGCTATAACAAAAAAACTTTCGACGCTATCAAAGTAATACTTAATTACAATAAACAAAAGTGGTGGCGCGAATACCAATGGATAGCCAATTTTCTAACGGAAGAAAAGGATTGATTACTGTATTGTACCCTGATGTTGACAATATACCTTGATGACAATTAATTCAATTATTAGGTAGAAACCATATCTAGATACTTTGGAAGCCATTTTTTTCATCCAAATGCACTCCAAACCTACAGTTTACGCCCTTAATTTTCTATGATTTGGGCTTTGTTCGTTGATTTTCGTTGCTTTCGTAACAATATGGGGGTCCATTAAGTCATGTATGAGTCCTGTATATGAGTCCTTTATGAGTCCACTATGGGCTTAATTTCCAATTTGGGAAAAGGGTTCAATGTGAGAATTTTGCCCAGTTTCTGTCCACGTGTTTGTTTGTCACATGGTTCTGTATTTTGGATTCTATTGACACTATAGCTTCGGGTATATTGCAGATATCGTTATGCAGCTTCGTGCAAAATAAAACCCCAAACGAAAAAAGGCGTGGAAAACTGTTTATGTGCGTGCTCTTCCATCAGGACTATGCTGAAGCACACAAGTTCACTGTTGCCATGACTTATTATACAACACACTCAATGCTTTGGTTTTTAAACTGGTTGAGCATCAAGCTCTTTCACCTGGTTTAGCTCCGTCTGACTAATACTATTCCTAGATAAAATAAGAAGCCAGAGGCCGCTATTTTTCCACTTGTGATGACTCAAACAAGGTGTTGACTCGTTTGGGGGGGGGGCAAAAGATGCTAGCTTCTACAGGGAAAATATCCAAATGCTTCAACACCGTTTGACAAAGTGTGTAAGTTTGCAAGTTGACTTAGTAAAAAAGTATATGAAAATATTTAGGTCAACTCATTTCTCCTTGCATTAGGCCACGGACTTTTAAATCACACATCGTATTGTCAGAAATCCGTATACCGAAAAAATCAGTGACCCTGTTTCTTTAAAACATACTTCCAGCCTACCATAGCTATTAAACCATTTGACCGGTAACGCTGATCGATTGCTTGTAAACAATATGGCGGAAGCGGGATGCGGAGTTCCTCATTTTTACATGAAAAGGGTAACATTCCAACTTTTTTATCTCAAACAATTTCGATTGTTGATGCGAGAAATGTTTTCAAATCCCGCGACGTGTCCAAATTTTTTTTAACAAAATGAGCTGCGCATGCGTAAGCCTCGTTTTCGACTAAAGTAAGAAAAAAACCTAGCGGCAAGGCTTTCCATGTATGAACCGAAAATCGGTGGGTACCTGTCAGCTTTGTTAAAGTCGACAGTGGTACCAGTCTATTTAACCATTTGCGTAATGCGTGATCTTTTCATTTATGACTATATCAATTCTCAGTTTGTAACTGGTAAGTGTAATGGTTTTTCACATTATCACATTTTCCCACGTACAGGCTGTCCAGCAGCTTCAGTATAAAAAATAGGGCAAATTTTAGGGACAAAAATTGGACAAAAATCAGGGCAAGTTTAGGGCTAAAAATTTGAAATCAACGGCTAAATTAGAGTGGAAAATGATTAAGAATTGACTTACCATTTCATTGTTGACAAGGAAAAACTAACTCTTCTTATCTTGATTGCAGAAAGGGCATCTTGCAGAGTCTCATTGTCTCAGCTATGTGTTGAGTTTGACCTGAGAAAACAGGATGATATACATAACATAAATAAAACTAATATAGAGAGGTTGACAACGCCATTCAACACCTGTCACTTAAGCTTCGCATACTTAAATAATAAGTATTGTATTACAAATCTATCTCAGGTTGCTTGTGGCCTCCTCATTTCCCCTTGTAGCCACGATACTTCCTCACAATATTTTATGTTCTTTTTATTTTTCTTATTTTTAACTGAAAGGGTCCATAGTGTTAAATTTCTATGTCAAATTAGTCTGGATTTCCTAGAAATTTAAAGAACAAAGCTTAAAGAGGTAAATAACATATTACATAAAGGCAATAAAATATGTCAGAAGTGATTGAAAAGACATATGAACACACTGCACTTTCTATATTCCTCACAACTTTAAACTTAAACAAAACTTTTGAAGGTATGTTTGATTTGAAATGTAGGGGTATCAACACATTATGGATAAATAAACTGCAAGTATCACTGTGATAATCTGTCTAATTTGAAAGATGTTGCAGACAAATTTAGAAAATGATAAATACTAAAATGAAACAAAACATACTGTAGAAGCAATGTGGAAGAGGAGGAATTGTTTGATACAGTCGATTTCTCCTTTTCCAAAATGTTTCACTATGTGTGCTTTTGTTGTTGTTGTTATTTTTGCTTTTTTAAAGACATAAGGATAACCTGTGTTGACTAGAAATCATATGTAAACAAGCAAAATACTGAAAAGTACTGTAAGCTAGCACAGCATTGTTTTGTTCAATAATCTTCTTTGTCAAACGATATCATGATAAAGAAACGAGGTTAAAGTAACCAAGGAGTTAACCTTTTCCCACACAATCCCTCCTTTTTCCGTCCCTTAGGAAAATAGTTGGGGTAAACAATGTGGAAAATGAAGAAATTGCTTATTACAAGTGAGCTAAAATACCTAGGAGATAAATTTGCATGCAGAGTTTGCAATATTTCTTTTGTTTGGTTTTTTTTGTTTGAATGGTGTTTAACGCCGCTTTTAACAATCTTTCAGTTATATCGCGGCCGCTGGAGCAATTGAATATTTCTGAAAAACATTAGAACTACTTTTTATGGCGTAGGCATTTAACAGATTTAGTGGTTTAGCCTCCAGTGGCAGTTTGCACTTACTGAATTTGAGACGACCTCAAAATCGTGTCTGTTAACTTAAGCTATCAAAGCAGACGCTTTGATAGCTACAAAGCAAACTATCTCAATGGCATTTTTTAAAAAAAGCTCATAATCTCCTTTGATTAGATTACTAGAGATGTATTAAAATATAAAAAGAAAGCACATTCTTCAAAATAACGTGATTCAAGTAGGCAAATATGATTTCAGTCCTTGAAACAAAAACATCTGTATAAACTGATGTCAAAAAAAATATCTTACTTGAAAAAGGAGAGGGAAATGGTGGCGAGATTCACTTTTAAACCATACTTTTTGAAAAAAATTATCCAGCAATCTTTTTGTTTTGAGTCAAATTCCTTTTAATACAATTCACATTGTAGGTTAGTGGTGTTTTATGCCCCGTTGACACCTATGGTCATGTTGTGCGCAAACAAGTAACTAAAAGGTACAATGTGCAAAACAAGGAGAAATAATTGAAAAGTAAATTTACGAAAATCAAAAACAATGCTAAAGTTGTAAACTTTAACATTTAACTAAAACTGATGTATACGAGCGGTAAAAATCTAAACAACCATGTACAATTCTAAAAATATCTTAAATACGAACCTAAAGTTATATTTTGTAGTACAAACTAATGGCTTTCAGGAAATCAAATACGCGTTCCATTCTAACGCTTTAAAATAGCTGCCTCATACTGTCAACCTTGAAAAAGCCATCTCTGGTGTTATAAAATCAACACAGTCAAAAAATATATGTTTGACAGTAAGAAGAGCGTCGCAGCGAAAAGACCATGGGGGCCATAGGGCCTCTTCTCCTTTAAGAAGAAAATAATACGTCAGCAGCGTATGACCTATGTTTAAACGGGCTAAAAGTATTTCTTCACGGCGCTTTCATCTAAAACTAGGTAGCCATTCACCAAGATCATGTTTAATAGTCTAAAGCTTGTTAACTTGGTCTGAAGGATCGCCCCAAAATTTCTGCCATACATCCATTTAGACCAAAAGGTCGATGTACTGTCATTAACTTGGCTGGTGTCGGTGGCTTACAGGTTGACTTTAAACACTGAAAACTTGCTAGTATCTCTGTTTTTACTAAAGATAGTTGCTAAAACTTGAAACTTGTGTTCATTATCACCATATTAGATCATTCTCTTAATGCATTTTTGCTAGCTTAAGCACGAAGTTCAGAATGTATATCGCCAAAAAAACTAGCATGTGCTCTACAGACTACATTTTTGGATTGACTTACTTGATATTTGTGCAGAATGTTTGTCTGTATAAAAATATGCCAAGTTCGATATTGGGTCAAAAACTAGGTCTTATCTCAAGAAACTTCTTTGCAATTAACATGCTACTTTTTCTGTCAAAATTACCCTGAAACATTGTTTGTTCTTAATTCCTCAGTAAGATTTAATAACGGCTCATTTTTGTACAATAGCAGAAACCTGATGATGGATTTCAACTAATTTCACAGGAATGGCCTCACAGGAATGGCCCTTAGGTGACTCTTTCTCAGACTCCATAATTTGATTTTGATCATTAGAAAAACATGGCTTTTATGGTCGAGGGGGTTTACAGTCAATTTAAAAATCAAAGTGCCGTAGGCACTGTAATTGGTCATCACTGAGAAATTGGACATATCGTTGCATTCCGACTTTAGAATTAGGGTCAAACAACTTTAATTTCTATTACTTTCACAACACGTAGGGTCTATCCTAGTGTATGATATTTCCGTGAAAGTTAATTAGAACTAATATTATTTTACATGAACGTAAGACCTTGATGCAACATGGGTACCGACAAATAAGCAACTTTTTGTGAAAACTTTATTTCTAAAAATTCTCGATTGTTATATAGTCATGATTAGATGATCCCTGCAAGCTTTTTCTATAAAACCAAAAACAGAAAAAATGTGGAAATATGATAATTTAAGTTTAAGAGCAAATGCTGACAGCAGGTTCATGAAATTTCAAAACCTTCCTTTTTCTGGGCAGAAATTAACAAGTTCCTAAACAGCGCTGATTATAAACAAAGGAAAATACAATTGATACTATTATTAGGACGAATTCTTTAGACAGCTTGAAAGCATAATAATCAGATTTGCTCTCCAGAAGAACTTTCAGTATTTTGATTAACTTATGGCTGGAAAATAATTGAGTGGCAGTATCATCTTTGTTTACACCTCGATATGATTGAAAGAAAGGGTTGGTTATACGCGTTCATCACTAGCGGAAAATCCTTGAAGCATGCATCTTTAAAGCGTGTGACCGTCCAATTTTCCTTTACTCCTTTTAATAATTCTTCACTAGTAAAATGAAATGATTTCTTTCCTGTTTTCCCGTCAGAATATACGTCCAGTTGGGCTAAAGGCAGTTTTGGTAAATTGCAGCGACACAATCTCGAGTTTATGGTTATATAAATTGGTCTACGACCAATTAAAAACCAACATTTTCATCTGACTAAGTAAATGAATTTTACGTAACTTGAAACTTGTAAAAAAATTTTAAAAAAAGTTTGAAATGCTTCTCTAGAACTATTTAAAAAGAATTAAATGACAATATGTATTTGCCAATATGATTCGGTTTATATTGAATTCACTAAACACCATTTGTTTAATCAGTACATTCTGGCTTGTGAGCGATACATGCCCCCAAGCGCCTCTAGTTATTACATTTGTCAAAGGTCATGACCACAGATGAACTTAAATAGAAACTAGTCAAGCAAATATTTGACAAAGAACCATAAAACTTTTCAGGAATGCTCACAGGTCTTTCTCGTATTCATGATCCTACCATTGGTTGTGGATTTATATAAACTTGTTATATGTAGCCACTACTGTGTAGCTCATTCAATATTAACAAGAAATAATACAAGTTCTAAGGATCATTGGCCCTAAAGCGCTCACCTGAGTCGGTGGCTGCAGAAGTAAAAGGGTCTAATCTTCAATCATGGGTTATCAAGGGTTCGATCCCCGGCGGCGGCACATGTCCTTTCCGACATTTGTCTCTCACCAATGGTTGGATAATCGTAAGTGGGATAGCAGCTAGAGGCTAGGAAAGGATGTAGTGGTAGTACTGATAAGAGAAATACCAGGAATCTATTGTTAGGTTCACCAGTACTACCAAAGTGTAAAATGGAGGCCGAAGGCCAAGAAGTGCAACCAACCATAGGTTAGGTGATGTTTACGTGTGCAAAGGTGGCCATCATTGCACCACAACACTCTATAACGGCTTCTTAGAGGCAAGCAAGTAGAAAAGTCTACTTGTATACATTACACTTTCGATCAATTCCTAATCCACAATTCTTCTTTCAATCAATCCGACAAGTATTACATTTGTACATTCCCTTATGTGTCCCCTTTTGCTGGGCCAATTAACCTAGTCCGCGTAAGAATCCAAGAATCAGTTGACCAAGTAAATGACTCGTTTCCACAAGAACTGAACTTTGAACCGAGGCATTTGCCGACATGTATGTAAATGACTATTTGTTGGTTCTTAAATTCAAAGTCTAAAGGAAAGCTCCTTAAGCTGTAGTTACGACGTTTAGTTCGACAACCGATGGATTTATTTTGGTGTAAGTGGCCTTTAAGGTAGAAAAAACGCCATTTGATAACGAGGGGAACATTTTGTAAGAGCAAGTGGTAGTGGCCAGTTGATTGAATAGGGTTTGACCAGCGAGCCGTAATTTAAATGACATTTACCAGCATTTACCGGAACACTTTTTTGTGTGTGTGGAGTTATGAACCGAAAAACTTAATCACACTGTATGAATACGCGAAGCGGATTCATACATTGTGCGATTATGCTTTTCGGGTCATACCTCCATAACAACAAAAACTATTCGCTTCATGTCTTATAATTAAATAGCATCGAGGGAAAAAAACAAAAGCTTTACAAATTTTGATACCTTTTTGCATGCGATTATTTAGTGCGGAAGCATACAAAATCACTGCGTGCTCAAAATTTTGTTCATGGACTTATGATTTTTTTTCCGACCAATCAGAACGCCCGTTTTTGATAGACGAAACTAAAAATTAAATTATATCGGTATACACGGAAAAATTGTTACAAGTGCCAGAAAACATCTTAAGGTTGGTAATTAAAAACACACTAAGGCTACCTAGATCCTGTTAACGCATTTTCTCCCTTTTCAGAAAATCGGACAAGGTGTAAGAGACGTTATGCTGTTTGTAAAGCTATACCTCGAGGGTATGACTCCGTTCAGGTAGGGATTCACCACTCTAGTACAGCCATAAGATAGGGATCGAAGATTAGAGAAATAACTGTGGATAAAGTTTATATTACGATCCAACCTATGACTTTTTCGGGAGACATCGAAATTGACGAATCACTGTATGGTTGAAAGGTGAGGCACCACAGGGAACATGCAAGAGGCAATCACTATAGTATAATTCTTTTAAGCCTTTCTGTTACTGGGCCAACTGAAACATATGAAGTACCAGCTATCAAACCTGTATATTAACCAAGTTGGGTAAAATTCTAGAACTCGCTAAATTGATAGAAATTGCTGTTGACAATATAAAACTGGCCCTGTTTCTTTCGAACAGCCAGGCACACAAACCAGAAATGTGTGCGAATGTGTTCAGAGTTTGTGGATTGATATCTATAGAGGCACTACAGTCTGGAGTTTTGCTAAGGTTCAATCATTTTTTTATTTGCTTTTCCACCATGTTTCATTTATTTCATTCTCTTCAGAGACATCAAAAAATCAAGATTCTGTGGTAATGGGTAAAGGGTTAGTTAACCCTTTCTCGTACAATCCCTGATTTTCACGTTCCTGCGATGTTATAATTTATAAAGCATTGCAAAAAAAGGAATTTGCTTTAAAAAGCAATTTGTTCATTTACCAAAACATTCTGTTTTATCCCGAGGGAGGCTTATGTTTGGAATTGAACTTACTCCATAATAATTTAATTTTTAGTTTTGCCTATCAAAATCGGGCATTCTGTTTGGTCGAAAGAAATTATTCATAACTCCATGAACAAAATTTTGAGCCCGCAGCCATTTTGTATACTTTCGCACAAAATAGTCCCATTCGAAAAGGTATCAAAGTGTGTAAAGTTTTTGCCTTGTTTGCTCGATTCTATTAAATCATAACAAATGAAGAGAATATTTTTTTTCATGGAGGTATGAACCGAAAAAACTAATCACACTATGAATACGCGAAGCGGAATTATACATAAGTGTGATTAGGTTCCGAAAAAACTAATCACACTGTATGAATACGCGAAGCGGATTCATACATAAGTGTGATTAGGTTTTTTGGTTCATACCTCCATGAAAAAAAACACATTCTCTTCATCTCTTAAATGCTGTCCGCTATCGCTTTTAGTATGAAAAGAAAGGTGTAACGGTCGTCATTTTGAACCCAGAATATTCCAGTTTCGACAGGAGATAAAGACAAAGATCAGGCTGCACAAATGTGCGGTCTGTTCTTCATCTAAACCACCTACTTGATTCTTTGAAGCCAGAGTTTTATTTAAGATAAAGGTTAAAAAAAGATATTAACATACAATTAATTTTTCCAGTGATTTTAGCTCTTTTGCTTTCATCCAAATTTGACGAATATTTTTTCAGTCTGAAAAGGTTTAATCCATATCCACAATAATAGAAAACATTAAATGATGCGCCCAACCCAATCTAGGACCTGAACATATACAGCAATTGGTTTATTTCGCATATTTGCATAAACGTTGCCATTCACGTTACAATTTGACTCAGTGAGTTAACATGTTTTTCTTCCCCAGGTATCTGAGATGCATCTAGAGTTATCCTCCTTGATAGTATAGGTTCTTGCAATCGATGTAACCAACAAAACTAGCAATTTTAAAGAAATCTATGTGCTCAAGGCTGATTATGTTTTAAAATTATAGGTAAAAATATAACAACCCTGTGATAATCATCGCCAGCTGGTAGCGTGAAACAACCGGGGCCTTATATATCTCCTTTGGAGCCTCCTGGGTAGTATATACATTGCATACATCCCCCACAATAGGCTGGCAGTAAAAGTTCACCCCGATTCAAATGACTGTTTTTCACACAAATGTGATTCAAAATTTCCAATCCCCTTACACCAAGCATATCTTCGAAATGAGATTGGGCATGCTTCCAGGCATCCTCAATGGCATTTGTGTTCATTATCAACCTTTCTCCAGTAACCACATTCTAGTACCCAACGCAGAGTTTCTCGGCGTATGCACTTAAATGATTATCATAGGTCGACTGCATACGTATTTAATGACCATTCTTTTAGCGTCCTTAGTCAGGTCTAATGATTTGGCACTTTGCAAAATTGTTCACAGAGTGCAAGTTACTCTTGCAAAGTCTTGTCTTTTCACCGTAGTAGTCTATGTGTGTGTTTTTCGTTTATTTTGATAAGTTTTTCCATGTGTCTGTAGTGCATAAGTTGTCGTTCGTCCGTCCGTAAGTATATGTCATATGTCTGTCTTTTTCTGGTATATGTGACCGAAACCTCTGATAATGCTTGTTTTGCCTATCGTCTGTCATCTATATCCAGTCAGTCTTAGACAATTTATATCCTTCGTAACTGTCTGTAAGTCGATATTCACCGATTTAATTAAAGCACTTCTCATATCGGCAAACTGTAACTAGTGACCTGATAGACGGTACAAGATCAGCAATGGACTTGGTCTTCCAATCTGTCGATCGTTTCAAGACATGATTAACAGACTCACAATTCTAATAAGTCCACTTCTCGTCAACTACATGTATGTCCATTTGTGTCGGTCGATGAAACATATTTTAACAATGGTCGAAGCCTAGTCTGAAAGGAATTAGAAAATCTCACCGAAACTTTTGTCAAGCGTGTCTCTAGAAAGTCTCATTTGTGGTCAAAACATACGACATCGTTGCTGTCTAAAATACCATTGTCTCCACAAATCCTCGTTTCTAAAATACAACGAAACTTCGTTGTCAACGAGTTTTTGTATAGCATTTTGTCTCAATTGACGGATGCAGAGTACATGACTGCTTTCATAGAACACGCACTGACCTGCTTTGGCCAGATATTTTTCACCATCTGACCCTATAGCAAGTCTGTCAGTGGCCACATTTTTTGGAAACAAGTTTCATTTTCAAATTGTGAAAGAATGGTGCTGTATGTCTCAAAACCGCTGTTGTCGGATATGAATAGTAGACCAATGAAAATGTTTTTCCCCAGTTTGAGTTCTTACAAAAGACTGTTGTCTGTAGCATGTGACCGTGACGTGCATATCGCACAGATGAACGTTTTGTCTTCACCCAGTACTGAATTGCCTGTAAAACTTTTTTTTCAAATCAGGCAATTGCTTAACAGTATAAAGGATAACAGTTGGAGTTTTTCCGCTTGTTCTGATGACTGCATGAACAAAGTCATCAAATTTAACGTCAATTTCGTTTTCATTGAATATTCTTTTTAAGTCGCGTATTTAACTTATGCCATTCGGTCGCGTCACTTCGTCGTACTTTGATTGCAGTGTCTTGTAAACTGATGGGGCTTCATTTCCTTCATTAATTGCCTGGCTTCGTCAAGAACAAAGTTAGGCATTCGCATTTTATCTGTATTTTGCTTTGCATTTGCATGCGCTCAAAGCCTAGGAAAAGCTACTTAATTACTAAACTAGAGCAAAGGTACTTATAAGGCCACCATTGCCAAGCCATGACACTCTCTTTTTGTAATTGAAGCTTATCTTGAGAACATTGTGATATATATGGACAAAAATAACTCTAACAGGACTTGGTTGCGGGTCTAAAGATATATACTCCCGTTTCTTTGCATTTGTATTTAGTACTGCACTCAATGTATACATGTGGCCCGATTCGGAAAAATTCCGATACATAGAACGTCGTTTAACAGTTTATCAAAGTCGTTAGTTACTATCACAGATAAAGTCATTGTGTTTTTCATAGTGTCGTATACCTTGTTTTGTATGAGTTCTAGAGCAGTAAACAGTCGAAGAAGAATGTGGCGATCTTGTGAAGCTGACACAGATAGGAAAACAGCCCTGTATAGACAATTACCGTCTCCGACCTCAAGTGTTTGGTATGATTTAAGCATCGGTGGATGGAACAATTTAAGAATTTGTCTGGTTCAAAAAAGATATTAACATACAAATAATTTTTCCAATGGTTTTAGCTCTTTTGCTTTCATCCAAATTTGACGATTATTTTTCAGTCTGAAAAGGTTTAATCCATATCCACAATAATAGAAAACATTAAATGATGCGCCCAACCCAATCTAGGACCTGAACATATACAGCAATTGGTTTATTTCGCATATTTGCATAAACGTTGCCATTCACGTTACAATTTGACTCAGTGAGTTAACATGTTTTTATTCCCTGGGTACCTGAAATGCATCTAGTGTTATGCCTCTTGATAGTATAGGTTCTTGCAATCGATTTAACCAACAAAACTAGCAATGTTAAAGAAATCTATGTGCTCAAGGCTGATTATGTTTAAAAATGATACGTAAAAATATAATCACCCTGTATTACAACAGCTTGTAGCGCGAAACAACCGGGGCCTTATATGTGTACTTTGGAGCCTCCAGGGGTGTCTATACATGGCATACACTACCACCCCCAATAGGCTGGCAGTAAAAGTTCACCCCGATTCAAATGACTGTATTTCACACAAATGTGATTCAAAATTTCCAATCCCCTTACACCAAGCATATCTTTGAAATAAGATTGAGCATGCTTTCAGGCATCCTCGATGGCATTTGTGTGCACTATCAACCACTCCAGTAACCACATTCTAGTACCCGACGCAGAGTTTCTCGGTGTATGCACTTGAATGATGATCATAGGCCGGCTTCATACGTATTTAATGACCAGTCTTTTAGCGTCCTTAGTCAGGTCTAATGATTTGGTACTTTGCAAAATTGTTCACAGAGTGCAAGTTACTTTTGCAAAGTCTTGTCTTTTCACCGTAGTAGTCTTTGTGTGTGTGTTTTTCGTTTATTTTGATAAGTTTTTCGATGTGTCTGTGGTGCATTAGTTGTCGTCCGTCCGTCAGTATATATCATCTGTCTGTCTTTTTCTGGTATATGTGACCGAAACCTCTGATAATGCATGTTTCGCCTATCGTCTGTCATCGATATCCAGTCAGTCTCAGACAATTTATATCCTTCGTAACTGTCTCTAAGTCGATATTCACCGATTTAATTAAAGCACTTCTCATATCGGCAAACTGTTACTAGTGACCTGATAGACGGTACATGATCAGCAATGGACTTGGTCTTCCAATCTGTCGATTGTTTAAAGACATGATTAACAGACTCACAAGTTTTATTAGTCCACTGCTCGTCAACTACATGTATGTCGATTTGTGTCGGTCGATGAACCATATTTCTAACAATGGTCGAAGCCTAGTCTGAAAGGAATTAGGAAATTTCACCGAAATTCTTGTCAAGCGTGTCTCTAGTAAGTCACATTTGTGGTCAAAACATACGTCATCGTTGCTGTCTAATATACTTTCGTCTCCAAAAAAATCTTTACAAATCTTCGTTTCTAAATCACAACGAAACTGCGTCGTCAACTAGTTTTTGTTTGACATTTTGTCTCATTTCAGATTACATGACTGCTTTCACAGAACACGGGCTGAACTGCTTTGGCCAGATATTCATCATCTGACCCTATCGCAAGTCTGTCAGTGGCCACATTTTTGGAAGCCAGTTTCATTTCCAAATGGTGAAAGAATGGTGCTGTATGTCTCAATACCGCTGTTGTCGGATATGAATAGTAGACCAATGAAAATGGGTTTTTTCCCAGTTTGAGTTCTTACAAGACTGATGTTGTAGCATGTGACCGTGACGTGCATATCGCACAGGTGAACGTTTTGTCTTCACCCAGTACTGATTTGCATGTTCAACATTTTTTTCCCCAAATCAGACACTTGCTCATTAGTATAAAGGATTATAGTCAGAGTTTTTCCGCTTGTTCTGATAATTGCATGAACAAAGTCGTAATTGTCTAAGACCATATTCTCGAGAATTTAGAAGTTGTCAGCTACATTTTCCTTGGTAAGTGAACGTCATTTTCGTTTTCATTGAACATTCCTTTAAAGGTAGGCATGTCACGGATTTAAATTATTTTTATTTCCTCTCATATATTATTTGAATACAATATGCCGCAAAGAAGTTTTGCAAAAAATCTGAGGCCGTTTATCAGAAAAAAGCAGGGTATTTCCTTAATAGGCTACGTAGGCTATTAATCTATATTTAGATAAATCCGAGAAAGTTGCGAAGAATTTAGGACATTCACGTGGCGCGAATAACCGTTGGAACCTTTCGTTTAGTTTAAATTACATCAAACCAACGTCATCGTTACGTCATCAGGATTTATGTTCGCTAGCCGGTCTGTAAACATCAGTCCAAAACTGTATAGCCTTATATGTGACATAATTTAGGACGTTGGCTGTTTCGCTAGTAAATTTGTTACCTTCATTTTACTTTGGGTCATATGCAAATGAGATCATTTGATGTCAACAGCTGAATTCCGTGATATCTAAAAATAACCTGGAATTCCGCTGAACCTTACCGATAAAACCACAAAAAGACTTTTTAGGTCTATTTGATTACCACTAACACAATACCTGACCTAACTTGAAGTATTAAATGTTTGTTTGAGTCTATTTTTCGGCACTTGGTAATTTTTTCTTATCTAGATTTCAGAAACATCGATACCTCCCTTTAAGTCGCTTATTTAACCATTGTCCTTCGGACGCGTCACTTTGTATTACTTTGATTGCAGTGTATGGTAGACTGATGGGGTTTCATTTCCTTCATTAATTGTCTGGCTTCGTCAAGAACAAAGTCTGGAAAAGTTTCTAAATTACTAAACTAGAACAAAGGTACTTATAAGGCCACCATTGCCAAGCCATGACACTCTCTTTTTGTAATTGAAGCTTATCTTGAGAACATTGTGATACAAAAGACAACAATAACTCTAACATGACTTGGTTGCGGGTCTAAAGATACATACTCCCGTTTCTTTGCATTTACATACTCCCGTTTCTTTGCATTTGTATTTAGTGCTGCACTCAATGTATACATGTGTCTCGATTCGGGAAAATTTCGATACACAGAACGTCGTTTAACAGTTTATCAAAGTCGCTAGTTACTATCTCAGATAAATTCATTGTGTTTTTCATAGTGTCGTATACCTTGTTTTGTATAAGTTCTAGAGCAGTAAACAGCCGAAAAAGAATGTGGCGATCTTGTGAAGCTGACACAGATAGGAAAACAGCCCTGTAAAAGCAATTACCGTCTCCGACCTAAGGTGGTTTGTATGATTTAAGCATCGGTGGATGGAACAATTTAAGAATAGACCTTTTCACGGTCTCACAGCGCATGCGTCAAATCGAATCTCGTTAAAGGCGATATTTACCCAAGACTTTGTCACGTGATTGATTGCAGGGAGTCGATAATTTATCACTATATAATCCTATATAAATTGTCTATTTTGAACGAGCAAAAATAAAGGTTAAAAATCAAAATTTTGGTGCAAAAAGGGTTTCAATAGTTTAAAACGACCTGGTGTCTAGGCCATATGAAACATTACGTACCTCGAGTTTTGCGAAAATTACCCTTTCATACAATAATATCTCCTACGAAATAAGATATTTTGGACATATTTTTAACTCCCCCCCTCACACACATACAAGGAAGGAAAAGTAAATAGTTATCGTTTGTGACTCGACGCAAACACTGAATGATTACGTTGATGAATGGAAAATCCCGCCTTGCAGTATACGGAGAAGTGTCAAACATCTTGACAGATATAATATTGACTAAAATAACATTCCAATATTAATCCATTCCCAATGAATGAATTTTTTGACTGGTCCAAAAGAAGCTGCAGACGAGATTTTAGAGCTAATGGAATTTAATTAATTATTTATTTTCTTTTTTTTTCCTCATGGAATAGGGAAATATTGTGGTTAACGAAGAAATTACTTTATCCAAGCAATTTCTTCATTTTCCAAAATGTTTTCATATGCTTCTTCTCAAATTGACATTCGCAGCGTTCTGGTAATACAAGTGTTGGAGGAAAGGAGAAAATATATTCTTTGATTTATATAATCTGCTTTTCGTCTAGATATGCCATATACCGATTAAAAAGTGTATATGGAAATTCAAAACTGAGAGCACTATATATTAACGAAAAAAGGATTATTACAGAAATCATAATAGTATGATGACGATGTTAATAGTGCGAAGAAAAGAATGAAAAATAGAAATAATCAAATGTAATGATTATAATGGAGTGCTGTTCGGTAAACAGTCTTGATGTAAAGGGTTCCCTTTGGTATATCACATATCTATATGGTGTTATGTGTAGACGGCAACATGTCACCAAGCATCCAATTAACAACACCGCACACTCTTTATATGTATATTAGTAAAATTTAGGAATTGATGAAACAAATTTGCCTTTTTATGTTTCAACCGATATGCCGCCAAGTACTGGGCCCTGATCGACGAATCAACTAATCCGACCAGACGTCGTTTTCAATCGGCACGGGAATATTATTGCATGGTGTTTATTTATCATTATCATTTCAATCTTTTACCAAAATAAAAATAAATTGAATACGCTTAACAACTTTGAGTGGATACTTTTTGCTGTGGGATATATATTATCCTAAAAAGATGGGTGGAAATGACAATTGTTGCGTGGCAGATTGTAGATCGACAAGGCATAACTATAATATATCCTTCCATAGAATTCCGAAGAAACCGGAGTCTAGAAGAAAATTATGGATAAAGGCAACTGGAAGAGTCCTCCATGGAAGAAATAAATTTGCACCAACGAATAATTCTTTATTTTGTGGTCGACATTTTGTGAATGGGAAGAGAAGTGATGATCCAACGTCTGTGGACTTTATACCGACAATGAATCTTCCGGTGACTTTGCCAGTAACATTGGGGCAAAGGAGAGCTACTGTTTCCAGTATGAATTCGTCCAAATATGACGGAGCAGTAGAAACCCTTGTGAAAGAAAACTGTAGCGTGTGTTACACCAAAAAACGCGTTTTGTTGCCTGAAATTGACCTTAGAAATGAGCAGAACGAAGTTCAGATTTCACATGAGCGGTCAGATGAAATGACAGAATGCGAAATGCTGCATTGCCAAATGCCCTGCGAGGTACGATTTCTATTAAAATCTAACGTAAGTTTGGTAGGACTTTCCCTGGTATGAAGCAAGGACACGGGAACTGATTAAATACAAGCTGGTATTTTCCACAGTTTTTTCAATGTGACTGAGTCTCTGGACAAATCCCTCTTCAAAGTATTTTTCCCTTTCCTGTACAAACCCGGGATTTTACGTGACTGTTATTTTATACTAGAGAAAACATTGTGGAAGAAGGAGAAATTGCTTGTAACAAGCAATTTCTCCTTTTTTTCACAATATTTTCTACCACATAGGATGGTTTCATTTGAATATGTATCCAGTTTTCAATGGCATCTGCAAACTCTTTCAATTTGGACCTGTCTAAAAATACAGAAAACAGGAACTGAGGGTTAAACGCCTTCAACGACTTGTAGGCCCGGACGCTTTCTTTGTCAAACGATTTGTCCCGTGATTCCACTAAATATTTTTTAAATTTTGATATGTCAAAGGCCGGAACATTTTTCAAACCATTTTCCCATCTATTGTTCGGATTTGTAAACACTGACTTCACAAAAAGAAATTTGTTTTCTGACATTTTAACACTGTTAAAGTTCGGGGTCGTATCGAGCCTTCTTATTTTCTATTGAGTTTTTCAAACCGGAAGTAAAAACTCCCCGCAACGGGGAAATGTTGTTGTTGTTATTTTTTGAAAGCGTCTAACGGATGTAGACTTTTTAGTCATCTGGCGCTTTGCGTGAAAAGGTCTATTTGTCTGATAGTCTTATCTGTCATCATTTTTGTGGTTTCTCAATTTGTGTCTTGGTACAGTTTCAAAAGATTTTCCTCTAAGATGGCTGGGTTATTGAGCAATTTTTCGTTTCCCATGCTTTTCTTCGGTCTAAAAAAAATAAGATTTACGATCAATTGTAGTTACCGGGTTGTGTATCCGTCGTTAATTCAATTATACTAAAAAAGTTTTTAGACCATATGCAGGTGAAGGACAAGGAATATGTTATAATTGCAACATTCCGAGCTCGTAGACAATGCCTTTCCATTCAGAGTAAAGGATCCTCATCCCCGAATGGCTCGACCTTGTCTATATATCACTCCAAATAGTCCCTTGACTCTTCTGAAGGTTCCCTGATTTGCATAACACGACAAATTACCTCTCCTGGAACCTATCTATCTATCTATATATACTGCCCAACTCCCCTTTCGGGTATTACTGGCAGGTGGCAGGAACCGTTACATAATCATTACTGAAACACTTATTAAATTTTGAATCTCGTTGTAAAATGTGTATGCCTACATACTGGACAAAGAGTCGTTGTCCAGAGCGTGTGGAGTCGTCAAAATTACACATATGTTCATTTAATATGGTGCTTGCTGACAAGCGGATATATCGTCCCTTTGAGACCTTATGCAGTCCTACACTTAAGTGACTTCCAGCCAGAAATTTTCTGGAGAAAGTAACTGTAAATTATTTTTCTATGGTCAGTTAAAATAAGCAAACTGACCCCAAATTCATCCCAGGATACCAGATTGTTTCTACTGATAAGCCCAGAATGTAATTTGAGTAACTTGACTATAACATTTGCAGTGGCAATGAATCCAATTCTTGACTTTTGAATAAAATATTCACTCTATACATGTCTGCAAATCCATAGTCACCCATTATCATAAAATTTGCCTTTTGTCAAACTAAAGAATATGAGCTTTGAGAAGCAAAGTTGGAAAAGAAGCAATGACTCATTTTCACAAATAGTTTCTAACCTTAATAACATTTTTTTCAATATTAATGCTTTTTAATTTAATGTATTTGGTCTCTTTTAATTTAAACAAGCCTAAGCTACTGTTAACCCTATCCTTATTGAGTCACAGGGTCTCCGTTCTGTAGCCCGCCGAGATAAATAGTGTGAAAACCTTCATTTTGTAAATGAAGAAATTTTGTAACATAACAAACATTTTTCCAAAGATATTTCACAGCATTTTAATTTGATTACATTACAATTTAGACACACTTTACATTGCAGCTTGCGTCTTTATATCTCACATTGTGCTCAGTTCAGGTATGCTTTTGTGATCGTTAAATGTCTGTCGTCCATCCTCCGTCAAGCGTCGTCAACAAATTCTTTGTTAGCACTCTAGGAGCCACAGTTTTGCCCAATCTTCATAACACATGGTCAGAATGTTTGTCTGGTCACAAGGATGAACTGAATGGAAAATGGGAACGTCCCGTCGGAAAACGCAGGAAAAGGGCAATGACAATTTCTTTGTTAGCACTCCTGGGGCAACAATTTTTACCCAATCTTAATGAAAATTAGTAAGAAACTTTGTCCAGTCACAAGGGTAGACTCTATCGAAATACCAATTTCTTTGTTAGCACACTAGGGGCCACAATTTTGACCCAATCTTCATGAAACATGGTCGGAAAGGTTGTCTGGTCACATGGATGAACTCTATTGAAAACGGGAAGGTTCTTTAGGAAACCATTGGAAAAGGGGCCTTAATGACAATTCGTTAGCACTCTAGGAGCCACAATTTTGGCTCAATATTTTTCAAACTTGGCAGATCAGAATAGTGAATCCTATCGCAAATTGGAAGGATTCAATAAAACATGGGAAAGGGATCTTAATGACAATTTCCTTGTCACAATTATGGTCAAATCTTTATTAACATGGACAGAATGTTTGTCTGAGCACAAGGATGGACGCTAATGATAATGTTTGAACAAACAAGCATTTTTTTCTTTTTCCACAATATTTTCTACCATCATTAATGATTATTTTTCAAAGTAGGTCCACTTTAAATTTTTGTCTATAAAACCTTTGACTTTGAACAAGTCTACAATTTTGCAAAACTGGAAAGGGTTAAATTTCTGAAAACGACCCCTAGCTCAATCAGCATTCAGGCCTGTGGAGAAATTCAGGCGCTTAAACGCCTCTGCTTTACATCGCCTTGTTGGTACTGTAATAAAACAAATATTACAAAAATACTATCTAAGGTTACTGTTGGATTAATGTATGCCCTATGTTATGGGAACTTAGAATTTAACATGAAGAAAATGAAAAAAAATCAAAGAACTTAAATCTTCTCAAAAACCATTTGGTGTAGAACATTCAAATCTTTCACTTGAAATCAGACTATTGATCCCTTTCCAGAATACATGTACATGTAAGTTTTTACTATAAATCAAAATTAGCCTTTTATTAAGGGATTCAGGATTAAGTATTAAATAATAGGAACCCATTATATACATATATTCACCTCCCAAACAATTGGGAACTTTCTCGAAATGCAAAGAGCTTTCAAATTTTGCATGAAACATTTCATTTTGTCCACTACCAACCTAAGTCAAATTATCACCAGTACATAACAAGAGTCGTCAGAGACAAATTATGCTCCCTGAATAGCCCTGTTACAAAGTGTACAAGTGTACAATAAACAGGAAAAAGGGTTCGGACGGACATGTTAAATTTATATATATATCCATGAGCTGTGACCTTGACCTTGGAGCTATCTGAAAGTTTGTCTCAAATAGCACATATATTCACAATATTCACAATAGAAAACAATAGTGCAATGCTATTTCGAAATCAATCCATAATTTTAGGAGATATGCTCCAAGCATGCTTAATTTTAATGTCTGACCTTAAGCTGTGACATTCACCTTTGAGCAATCCGATTTTTTTTTTTCAAATTGCACATCTACTCATGACTGAGAACAACTGTGAAAAGTTATATTGAAATCCATCTAAAATTGAAGGAGCTATTTTCTGGACTTGCTTATTTTTAATGTTCGACCTTGAGCTGTTACCTGAACATCGGAAACTATATGAATACTTTTTTCCAGTCGCACATCTACTCATGATAAATAAACAATCGTGTAAAGTTATTTCGAAATCTATCCATAACTGAAGGATTTATTTTCTAGGAATGTTACATTTTCACGTTCAACCTTGAGCTGTGACCTTGGAGCTATCTGAAGATTTGTTTCAAATCACACATCTATTCATGCTAGAAAATAATAGTGTAAAGCTATTTTGAAGTCCATCCATAATTGAAGGAGCTATGGTGTGAACAATGTCAATTTTGAAATTTGACCGAATTGGAAATGCTTCATTTCAATCGGTGCAATACCATTAGGAATTCACATGTGAAGCCTCATCCAATTTAGCGATTTTATATGATTTTCTTTCTATTTCTTTTTACCTCAAAAACTTTTATTTGTGTGTAGATAGGAGGCTGCTTATCGGTAGTTTGGTTAGTCGGTCCAGTCCGTCTGTGAAGCTGAAGATTTTTTTGCCAGCCATTTTCTCCAAATCACATGATGGATTTATATTCTAAACTGGATATCAAGCAAGGATGTGTATATTCTATTTTTGGTTAGTTATGGCCTTTTGTTGAAAAACCTGTTGTTGTTGTTGTTGTTTGTTTGTTTGTTTTGTTTGTTTTCATGGTTTTCTTTTTTGTTTTTTTTAATTCAGTGACAAAATGTTTTTACTGCGAATTGGAGTAGTGTGTGTTTATGGGGGGGGGGGGAGTTGGAGGGGTCTGTCTGGAATCGAATCAGATGAGATCAGAACTTCGTTGTTTATGGTCGGTATAAAAAAATGCTTGGTAGGGTAGAATCACCATTTGGTATATTGTAAATTAAAACTATAAGAATTCATTATTGTGAACTTGACCGTGAAAATGATACATATTTAGCTTCTGATTTGACTTACGAATTTCATTCAATGATAATATCTGGCTTTTGGTGAGAAGTAAAGAAAGGCGTAAAGAAAGTCAATTTATAAAACTAGTTTTATAGTTTTTATGAAGAGGACCTATAACAGAATTGTTTATTCAAACCATGTTTTACGAAAAGATGTTTCTTGATTTTTAATGGCATTAAGATATACAAAAGATATAATTGTTTCATCAACTCCCACCCTCGCAATTACACTTTTTGACGCCAATCAAGAAAAAACAATTTGGTAAACATTGTGTAAAATGCAAAAATTGCTTGTTGCAATTTCTTTATTTCATACAATGTTTTCTCACCATAAAGTTGAAAAAACCTAAAATTTCATAAATTTCATATCATCGTCTGCAACTACTTTTAATTTTGACTGGTCTAAAATTTTGCCGTCTGGTAATGGGTAAAAGAAGTACATGACTTGTACAATATTGTTATGAACAAATTTGATATGACCGGGCTTAAAGGAATCATCTTAATATTATAACAAGCATTGGTTCATTAGAGTCTTTACTAGTCAAGCTTATCTAACTCATTCCCACACAGTGACATTTTCTACCCCCCCCCCCAAAAAAAAGAAAGAAATGTTAACAGATTGAGTAAAATGAAGATTTTTTTGTAACAAACAATTCCTTCATTCTCCACAATATTTCTATACAGAAAGTTGAAAAAAAAACTAAAGTTTAAAAATGCCGTCTGCAACTCCTTTCAAGTTAGACCAGTGTAAAATTTTGCTGTCTTGTAATGGGCTTATGTATACACACAAACATATTGTACGATAAATTAGAATGACCCTGTGTAATGAAGGAAATCCATATGAAGAAAAAATATTTCAACCAACATTAGCAGACTCGGTATGATCTTGGCCATTATTACTCATTTTTCTAAAATGGTTTGCTACTTTTTAAGAGATCGGTAAAAATTAAAAGTTCTATTTTAAGGCATTTAAGTAAGAATTAAGGGCTTTTCATGTACCTCTGTATTTTACATGACAAGTCATTAACCCAATCCAACTCAACAAAATTTTACTTAGACTGGTCCAAATTGGAAGAAGCTCTAGACAACGATTTCAAGTTCATGTAATTTCAATTTTTCGTCTTTCTGGAAAGAAGCATTGTGGATAATGAAGAAATTGCAAGTTATTATTGTGGATAATGAAGAAATTGCAAGTAATTTCTTCATTTTCCACAATGTTTCCCAAAGCTTTTTTATTATTGAGGGTCGTAAAAAGGAGGGGTTTTGTGGAAATGGGTTAAATCAGGGTGTAACCTTTTAACAAATATACATTCAGTAGTCCAAAATCACATGATACAGAATGTGATTGAAATGGAAAACCCATCTCTGAATCTGCTCGGAGAAACATAAAATCAACAGAATAGATTGAATTTTAACATCGATAAGACCAAAGCTGTGACTTTCTGTTATCATGATTCTTGATCTAATAGTCGGTGGGTCAGAATAGTTTTATTGCCCCATGCTGATAAACTCTCCAAGTATGCCAAAATGACCGTTACAGTGATTAGGAGATCAGATTTTATCTCGATTCACTAGTGAATATTTTCAGGCACTAAAGTATCTGACTGTATGCATGCTGTCACTAGATGATTTTTTACATAAAAGGAGCCCGTTTTTTTCTGTCTTTTTTTTTTTTTACAGAATAATTGCAATCGCTTTCAATGTTTTGCCTAATTTCATATTGGGCGACAAAAAGTATAATGATTTGTTAGCGATCTAAACGTCGTAACTAGCCAACAGTTTGCTGTAGTCATATTTAAGTAGCCAAACCAGCAAATTTGTCAGATAAATATCGGTTCAAAGTTCACTTCCGTCCTAAATGAATTATTTATTTGGCCGATTGATTCATTGATTCATTGATTCATTGATTAATAACGCGATCCGTCATTCGTCGGTAATATGTAGCTCTTTTTTCATGTCATTCGAATTCTCATGTAAACACCGTATATTTTCCGGCGAAAGGACAACTGACGAAACGTAGACCAAAATTACAAAATGTCCTTTCGACGACGAATTATTGGAGCATCTGTAGGATTTTCTGGATTTCTTGGTGCAGGGACGTTTATTAAGTTATTCAAAAATGAAAAGGAACCAATTGATGCCAAGTCCCATTCAACAATCACGTCTGCTAGCCAGAGAAGAAGTATCACAGTAGACGGATACGACCTGAAACTCGTCCAAATTTTCATAAGACACGGGGCCAGAACTCCATTACATCTTATTCGCAACGTTGAGGAGGTAAATTGCAGTAACACTATCAGAATAAGAGAAAGCGGAGAAATCTGTTTCAGATATTCAGCTAATTTTTGCTCTACTTGCCAAAGGCCAATAGAGCTATAGCGATGGCTTTTTTCCGTCTGGCTGTCCCTCTGGTAACTTTTCCTTGTTTACGCAATAGAGTTCACAGTTGTCATCGGATTCCCTTCAAACTTTCTCGGAATTATTGTATCATCATAAGGATCATTCCTTTCAAAATTGGGTCATATCCAACAAGAAACACTGGAACAGGGGCCTTATTGAAATTATAATCTGATTCTTATGAAAATTTCACAGGAAGAAGATTGTGGGGTCATAAGTTAACTTCCTTTCGGAAATTGAGTGGTTCCGTCATGAACAGGGCTCCGGAAATTTGTCCGGGACAATGCCCCCCCCCCCCCCCCCCCCGCCGGCAAAAACGAATATCCCGGCAAAAACGAATGCCCCCCCCCCCCGGCAAAAACGAATACCCCGCCTGACGTCACAAAAATGTCGGGTCAGTCCATTTTACCCTATAGGATCGCAGAGTCGTGACGTACATCAGAAAGACCGACGAGACAAACTCGAGTGGGTCGCCCACATGTTGCACTATTTTCTCAGAGTAGAATTTATGCACAAATCTCGGTCATTTGATTAATGTAGTTAATTTGCGATTTATAATTCGGATGTTATCCAACCCCTGAAGTAAGATTTCATGATTCGTTGTTTCTTTAATTTTATTGACGCACATTTTGACGATTTATTAAGCGACGTTTTCGTTTATATTCAAATTATCAGAATTTTGTAGGTTCCACATATTGTTTGAATTCTAAAGGCTACCAATCTTACAGTGAATGAAAATTAATAAAACAAATATTAACAACATGACTTTTTTATACAAACTTCAAACCCGGTCTCACACGCTTACTTGTGATGAATGAATTTTTCAAAAAAGCTTTGTGCTGAACTTTTCCAAATTCATTCGAACAGCAACGGAAGCCTCCCGTATTGTAGTAAAAGAAATTTGTTTCAATGGCAATTTAAATTGACGCAGTTTTAGATGAGCATTTTGATAAGACCACGAACGTGTGGAATTTCAAACCGATTTTCTATTACAAATACTCGATATCCGAAGTTTGGTCAAGCGCGAAACTGGCTAACTGCTATTTAGGTCCACGTGCGGATGGGCACTTGACTGGCCGGCGGGTAAACTAATTATCAATTTTAATCCCTTAATCTGCAGATAAGGTGTGAAACCCTCGAGTTATTTCGGTTTTAAAGTTGCTTTTGATCGATAATGAGCGAGTTTACCAATATTTCAAAGAAAATTTCGGACCGATTTTGGTGTTACTTTTTGGGAATCCAATTGGTCTGGCAATTCAAAATTCGGTCCAGACCGGCAATTTATCGGTTTTCCGGAGCCCTGGTCATGAAACACAGGAAAAGGGGCATTGAAGATTGTTTCTCAAAAGAAAGGGGGCTAAAGTCCATTTTTTTTTTTTTTTTTATATTCATTCTTCTTCAAGCAATTAACTTCCTTAAATATCAGATTTCATTAACAGAAAACTTGATAACCAGTAGAGTGTCTCAGGCCCTCATGGGCCTCTTGTTTTGTTATCCACAATGTTTCTACCCAGAAGATAAAAAATTTCCAAAATTTCATTAGCTTTTTATTGATGTCTGCAACCCCTTTCAGTTTAAACTGGTCTAAAATTTGGCAGTATGGTAATGGGTTAACACATTCCCACACAACAAAATTCTAGAATGGTCCAAAAAGAAAAGGATTGCAGACGACAATTTAGAGCTTATGAAATTTTAGATTTTTTCAACTTTCTGGGCAGAAAAACATTGTTTAAAATGAGGAAATTGCTTGTCACAAACAATTTCTTCATTTTACACAATGTTTTTCCATTTGTTTTTCTTGAGGGACGTCCAAAAGCGTCATTGTGTGGAAATGGGTTAAGATAATTAACTATTTCAGGCCATTTATCCATCCGATTTGATCCTTCATCAAGTTCCTCATACAATATTCAACTATTTGGAGAGAGATTTAGATGGAGGTCCAAGGTCCATATCCAACTATGAACTTCATTATCTTAACAGATATCTAAAGGTGAGACAAACAGATTTAACCCTTTCCCCTTTTTTTTTTAATCTTAGACTGGTCCAAGTTGCATAATACTACGAAAATTGGATGCAATTTGAAATGAAACCATCCTTTGTGGTAGAAAATATTGTGGGAAAAGAAGAAATTGCTTGTTACAAGCAATTTTTTTCTTTTTCCACAAAGATTTCTGAAGTATAAAATGCCAGTGATTTTAAAACCTGGGTTTGTACAAGAAAGGGTTAATATCTCAAATTCTTTAACAAATAGTTTATTAATTTCTAAGCCATCTAATGATTCATGGATATGGCTGCCTTAAATTATGAGTGCCTACCTTGATATTTAAATGTATATGCTTATGTTACCAAAGGTAACAAGCACATGAATTAGTGGTGTGAAAATACATTCTTCTCCACTTGTCCCCAGACAAAGAAGTCATGATTTTTTACTATTCCAGAATTGAAATTAACGTGTTTGCAAAAAAGTGAAGAGATGAATTTCCAGAAAACTCTGATAATGAAACCCAGCATTTCTTCTTACCACAATATTTTCTGATACCTTCTATATAAATGTTATAATATTTTTCTAATCTATTATGATTTATCTTATAATGTGTATTTATTTTTAGCTCCACCAGTTGAAAGCCATTAGGTTATTGTCATTGTGTGTCCGGTGTGGGTCTGTCCGTAAACTTTACTTTAAAAATCTTCTCAAAAAGTGGTGATCAAAATTCAACATTATTTTACAGAAATGATCTTTGGGTGACCTTTTATCACATTTTCTTTCAAAGAATTTCATCAGATGAAAAAAATGACTTTTATGGGTGGGGCATTTATAGTGAAAGCTTTGAAAATCTTCTTCTTAGAAACCAGTGGATGGATTCCAACCAAATTTCACAGGAATGATCCTTCGGTGACCAAATGATTCCCAAAAAATCATTTGATCAGAAGAAAAACATTGCTTTTGTGGGCAGAGCTAATTTCCATATAATTTATAGTGAAATCTTTGAAAAAAAAATCTCATAAATCAGTGGATAGATTTCAAGCAAATTTCACAGTAATGATCCTTTGATGACCCTATATCAAGTTCTTTAACCCTTTCCTTTTCAATTCCTGGTCTTTACGTTCCTTTGATTATATAATTGAGAAAACGTAGAAAAGAAGAAATTGCTTGTAACAATTTCTTCTTTTTCCACAATGTTCCTCCCCTACTGATTGGTTATTTTTCTTTATTAAATCCAAATAAAATTTTTGTCTGCAAAACTTTGAATTTGGACATGTTTAAGCAAAACTGGAAAGTGTTAAAAGTATTCTGATCGAATGAAAACAAAGCTTTAATAGGGGAAGGCTAATTTCTGTATATTGTATTTACTGAAAAAATTTCTCAGAAACCTTTAGATGGATTTCAAGCAAATTTCACAGGAATGACCTCTGGTGACTCTTTGTCAGATTCTCTCATAGATTTTATATCGGTTAAAAAACATGGCATTTGAGGGCATCTCTTATGTCCATACATGGAATACATGGAGAATTTGTAAATCTTGTTGATATCTTTTCATCTGACTCAGTAAATGAATTCTACTTAAAGGTAGGTATCGATGTTTTTCCATGTCACAGATTTGAATTATTATTGACATTTCTGGCTTAAAGGGGACACAAGGTGTTGAAGACTAAGATTTCAGTGAGTAGATTTTTTTTTTTTGCAATATGTGGCAAAGATGATTCATTTTATATTGAATGCCTGAAAATACCATTTGCTATACCAGTACATTCATAACCAGTACATTCAGGCACTCAAGCCCCTGTAGTATTACCCCTTGTCATGCTGAGCCTAGAATATTCTAGTTTTGGCAGGGGGTGTAGACTAAGATCAGCCTGCACATAAGTGCAGTCTGATCTTTGTCTACACCTCCTGCTTGTAGTTTTCTTGCAAGAGCTGTTTATGAAATTTATTTCTAAAATATATATTGATTTTTAGCTCTACTGGCCAAAGGCCACTAGACCTATAGCGATGGCTTTGTCCCGTCCGGCGTCCGTCCGGCGTCCGTCCGTTAAACTTTTCCTTGTTTACGCGATAAAGTCCACAGTTTTCATCAGATTCTCTTCAAACTTTCACAGAATGATTGTACCATCATAAGGATCGTTCCTATCGAAATTGGGTCAGATCCGTCAAGAAACACGGGAAATGGGGTCTAATTAAAACTTAATTAAAAAATCTTCGTTTACGCGATAAAGTCCACAGTTTTCATCGAATTCTCTTCAAACTTTCATATAATGATTGTATCATCATAAGGATCGTTCCTTTTGAAAATGGGTATGATCCGTCAAGAAACACGGGAAAAGGGGCCTTATGAAAATTTAATTAAAAATTCAATTAAAAACCTCGTTTACCCAATAAAGTCCACAGTTTTTATCGGATTCTCTTCAAACTTTCACAGAATGATTGTACCATCATAAGGATTGTTCCTTTCGAAAATGGGTATGATCCGTCAAGAAACACGGGAAAAGGGGCCTAATTTAAACTTTTTAAAAAATCTTTTTTTTTGCAATAAAGTCCACAGTTTTCATTGCATTCTCTTCAAACTTTCACAGAATGATTGTATCATCATAAGGATTATTCCTTTTGAAAATGGGTATGATCCGTCAAGAAACACGGGAAAAGGGGCCTTATGAAAATTTAATTTAAAATTCAATTAAAAATCCTCGTTTACGCGAATAAGTCCACTGTATTCATCGGATTCTCTTCAAACTTTCTCAGAATGATTGTACCATCATAAGGATCGTTCCTTTCGAAAATGGGTATTATCCGTCAAGAAACACGGGAAAAGGGGCCTTATGAAAATTTAATTAAAAATTCAATTCAAAATCCTAGTTTACAAGATGGAGTCCACAGTTTTCATCAGTTTCTCTTCAAACTTTCACAGAATGATTGTACCAACATAAGGATCGTTCCTTTCGAAAATGGGTTTGATCCGTCAAGAAACAAGGGAAAAGGGGCCTAATTAAAACTTTATTAAAAAATCTTCGTTTACGCGATTAAGTCCACAGTTTTCATTAGATTCTCTTCAAACTTTCACAGAATGATTGTATCATCATAAGGATTGTTCCTTTCGAAAATGGGTATGATCCGTCAAGAAACACGGGAAAAGGAGCCTTATGAAAATTTAATTAAAAATTTAATTAAAAATCCTCGTTTACGCGATTTAGTCCACAGTTTTCATCGGATTCTCTTCAAACTTTCTCAGAATGATTGTACCATCATAAGGATCGTTCCTTTCGAAAATGGGTATGATCCGTCAAGAAACACGGGAAAAGGGGCCTTATGAAAATTTAATTAAAAAATCCTCGTTTACGCGATAGAGTTCACAGTTCTCATCAGATTCACTTCAATTTTTCACAGACCGATTGTACCAACATAAGGATCATTCCTTTCGAAAATGGGTATGATCCGTCAAGAAACACGGGAAAAGGGGCCTTATGAAAATTCATTAAAAATTCCATTAAAAAAATCCTCGTTTACGTGATAGAGTCCACAGTTTTCATCGGATTCTCTTCAAACTTTCACAGAATGATTGTACCATCATAAGGATTGTTCCTTTGGAAAATGGGTATGATCCATCAAGAAACACGGGAAAAGGGGCCTTATGAAAATTCAATTAAAAACTCCATTAAATATCCTCGTTTACACGATAGAGTCCACAGTTTTCTTCGGATTCTCTTCAAACTTTCTCAGAATGATTGTACAATCATAAGGATCGTTCCTTTCGAAAATGGGTCTGATCTGTCATGAAACAGGGGAAAAGGGGCCTTATGAAAATTTAATTAAAAAATTCTTGTTAACACTCTGGAGTCAATAGTTTTCATCGGATTCCCTTCAAACTTTGACAGAATGATTGTACTATCATAAGGATTATTCCTTTTGAAATTTGGTATGATCCTTCAAGAAACACAGGAAAAAGGGGCCTTATGAAATGTTTAATAAAAAATTCTCATTAATAATCTAGAGCCAACAATTTACAACGGATTCTCTTCAAACTTTCACAGAATGATTGTACCATCATAAGGATTGTACCTTTTGGAATCGGATATGATTCCTCAAGAAACATAGGAAAAGGGGCCTTATTAAAATTTAATTCAAAGATCTTTGTTAACACTCTAGAGTCCACAGTTTTCATCTGATTGACTTCAAACTTTCACAGAATGATTGTACCATCATAAAAATTGTTCCTTTCAAAATTTGGTATGATCAGTCAAGGACCACGGGAAAAAGGGGCCCGATTAAAACTGGATTGAAAAAATCCTCGTAAACACAATAGAGTCCATAGTTTTCAACAAATTCTCTTCAAACATTCCCAGAGTGATTATTACATTAAATGGATTGTTCCTTTCGGAAGTAGGTTTGATCCATCAAGTTTCATGGGAAAAGGAGCCCTATGAAAATTTAATAAAAAAAATCTTAGTTAACATGTAATGGCCCTAGATTTCACCTGATTGACTTCAAACTTTCACATAATGATTGTACCATCATAAGGATTGTTCCTTTCAAATTGGGTCTGATCCATTGAGAAACATAGGAAAAGGGGCCTTAGGAAAATTCAATTAAAAAAATCTTAATTAATGCTTGTAAGTCCACAGATGAGATGGGGTTGTCTTTATACTCAAACAGAATAATTATACTTTTGTAAGAAGAGTTCCCTTTGGAATTGGTTCAGATCCATCAAGTAACATGGGAAAAGGGGCTATATGAAAATTCAATTAATAAAACCCTGTTAACACAATAAAGCCCACAGCTTTGATCAGATTTAGTTGAAACTTTCACAGAATGATTGGAAGGTCATAACTATCATTCTTTTCATATCAGGGTTTGAACTGTCAAGAAGCACAGGAAAAGGGGCCTTATGAAAATTTCATTTATAAATCCTTGTTACCAAGTCCAGAGCTTTCATCGGATTTTCTTCAAACATTCACAGAATAATTGTACAATAATAATGATTGTTGATGTTTGCATCAGACCTGATCCGTCAAGTATCACAGGAAAAGGAGCATTATGAAATTTAATTTTAAAATCATTGTACCGCAATAAAGTCAACAGTTTTCATCAGATTCTGTTAAAACTTTCACAGAATGATTATTCCATCATAAGGATTGTTTCTTTCCCAATTGGGCCTGATCTGTCTAGTATCATAGGAAAAGGGGCTGTATGAAAAAGTATAACCAAATCCTCATAAACACAACAATGCCCTCAGTCTTTATCAGAATCTCTTCAAACTTTAATAGAATGATTGTACCCTCATTTGGATTGTTCCTTTGTAAATTAGGTCTGATTGGTTAAGTGACACAAGAAAAGGGACCTTATAAATATTTTATTACAAAACATCATTATTACAATAAAGTCCTCAGTCTTTATCATTTTCTTCAAACTATCATTAGGATTGTTCCTTTGTACATAGGGTCTGATTTGTTAAGTTTCACAGAAAAAGGGGCCTTATGAAAATTTAGTTACAAAAATTCTTGACACAATTCAGTCCACTGTTTTCATTGATTCTCTTTAACTTTTAAAGAATGATTCTACCTTCATTAGAATTGTTCCTTTTGAAATTTTGTTTGTTCTGTAAAGTATCACGAGAAAAGGGGCCCTATGAATATTTCACTATAAACTCATTAACACAATAAATTCCACAGATTAAACAGATTGATTGTACCATCATTCCAATTGTTGATTTTGACAGTGGATCTGACTAAAGCAAGGGTCACATAAAAAGGGGCCTTATGAAAAACTCTCTTAAATATTCTGGGTAACACAATGATGTCCCTTGATTTCACCGGATTCACTTCAAAATTTCACAGAATGATTGTACAAATACTTAGATGGTTCTTTTCAGAACTGGGTACAATCCATCAAGTATCATGTAAAAAGGGGCCATATTTTTTTTTTTTTAAATATTCTAGTAAACATAATGAATTTCCAATATTTCATCGGATTCACTTTTAACTTTCATAGAATGATAAAACCAACAGTAAAATATCACGGGAAAAGGGGCCCTATGAGAACTTGAATTTAATATCTTTGTTAACACAATAAAGTCAACAGTTTTATTGGATTCTCTTCAAAGATGCATGGAATAATTGTGGCATTTGAAACACAGGAAAAGGGGCCTTACAGATTATCATTCAAAACATTCTTGTGTATGTGATGAAGATCACAATCATTATCAAGTTGTCTTTTAAATTTCACAGGACAATTGTCGGGTTGTAAGGAAAGTTCCTTTTGAAATGAAATTGATCCATCAGAAAACACAGGAAAAGGGGCCTTATTGATTTTCATTCAAAACAATCCTGTTTATGTGATTAAGTCCACAATTATTGTCAGATTCTGATGAAATATTCACAGAATGATTGTAGGGTCATAAGGTAACTTTCTTTTGGAAATGGAGTGGATCCGTCATGAAACATGGGAAAAGGGGCCTTGAGGATTGTTGCTTAAAATGAAAAAGGGGATAAAGCCCCTTTTTTTTTCTTTATGCATTCTTCTTTGAGCAATTAACTTCCTTAAATATCAGATTTCTTTAACGGAAAACTTGATAACCAGTAGAGCGTCTCAGGCCCTCATGGGCCTCTTGTTGAATAACAAGTTCTTTCAGTGATTTCAGCCCTTTGATTTTACAGCAATTCAGTAAAGAAATTTGTACAGCATGACAAGGGTTAATATCTATGTTAAAATGACACACACACCCCCCCCCCCCCCGAAATAACAAAGGGTCAAAACAGAAAATTTTTCGATTTTCAAGGGTCAAAACTGAGCCCTCACGAAGCCCTCATGAAGCCCTCAATATATATAAGCATTAATATGTTATGATAAAGATATAACATCTTGTTTTTGCTTTGAGCTGTGGAGGAAAATTTTGATATTTCACAAAACTGAACATTGAGTGGATTATCAAATTTTCCTCCACAGCCAGAAGCAAATGCATGATATTGTATTGTATTATTCCATTTATTATATACCTATTTTTATTGAATAAATTTGATGAAATAATGGAAAACTCTGTATTTCTACAAGTGTTTCCTTCTCCTTCACCATTTTGATTACATTTATTTGCAATATTACGTCATATGTAGAATTAAAATGAAGTCATCTTATACTACTTAATATCGATGGGTCATATAAATAAAGAAAATAAAAAATATAGGCAGTTACTGTCAGTAAAAAAATCTGTATCTGACAGTCTCAAATACGATTTATATCGATGGGTCGGGTGAAACAGTTGTAAGTTACAACTGTTTCACCCCGACCCATCGATATGTAATCGTATTTGAGACTGTCAGATACCTTTCTTTTTTGCTGACATGTCCGATGTTGTCTGTGTCCAATGTATATATATTACTAGAATTATTTATAGGTATATAATTTAATTGTTAGTTTCATCTATCAAAAACGAGCGATCTGATTGGTCGAAAAATTTAATTCATACCTCCATGAACAAAATTTTGAGTACGCAGCCATTTTGAATGCTTCCGCACAAATTAGTTCACCACAAAAAGGTATCAAAATTTGTCAAGTTGTTGCATTTTTCGCTCGATGCTATTAAATTATAAGAAATGAAGAGAATATTTTTTGTTTTCATGGAGGTATGAACTGAAAAACCTAATCACACAATGTATGAATCCGCACAGCGTATTCATACAGTGTGATTAGTTTTTTTCGGTTCATACCTCCATGAAAACAAAAAAATATTCTCTTCATCTCTTAAATAATATAATAGACATACTCATGTTTTACAGGGTGGATCAAAAGTTGGTGCACTATCAGCGCTAGGTCAGGATCAGATGTATATGATTGGGCGGAGGATACGTGAAGAATACGTGACGGAGACGGGGTTTATCAGCGGAGTTTATAACCCTGATGAAGTACAGTAAGGTTTGAGAAGTTTTATAGATCAAACATGACAATTTTCTTTGATCAGGGGTCGACACTAACAGTGTCTCGGATCCCTGAAAATTGGAAGGGACCTTGGCAATCTCAGGCTAGGAATTCCGTCAGGATCCTTCAATATTTCTCCAGTACAATAGATCTTAATGTATCAACTACTGCTTCTGATTTTTTGTTTGCTTGTTTTTGTAGAAAACATTGTGGATAATGAAGAAATTGCTTTTAACAAGCAATTTCTTCATTTTCCACAATATTTTCTGAAGCTTTTTTTTCAAGTTGGGCTTAGAAGAACAGGATTGCGTGTGAATGAGTTAATTCATATCAAGGAGGAATCCCTGATTATCAGGAGGGAACCCTGAAGTAATAAGTAGGGATTCCTATGGGATCCCACTGAAGCAAAGTTAGTGTCAACCCCTGTTGATGACCCATTACCATATGACACAATTTTAGTCTAAATTGAAACATTTTGCAGTTGGCAAATTGAAGTTGGCGAAATTAAAAAAAAATCATTACCTTTCAGGGTAGAAAACAATGTGAACAATGAAGAAATTACTTGTTACAAGGAGTTTCTTGAATGTCCACAAAGTTTTCAAAAGCTTTTTTATTGAAGATGCTTAAAGAAGCTGGGCTCTGTGTAACTGGAATGTCGCTGGCAGCCTGCAATCCTTCCTTTCTGCACCATCATTTAGATCAGCTATTTTCAAAAGGAACCCTGAGGTGTTGCTATGGCCTGTGTTGTTGTAACTGCAAAAAAACTGACAATTTCTAGTATTCTTGCTATCATTCAAGTTATCCACTCGAAATTTAGAATTAATACTCACTATCAAAATAGCAATCTATTCTATCAAGGTAGAATAACTCTAACTGTAATTTTGTACAAATATTCATACAAGTACAATGATTTCTCTGTGTATTTTTGTATGTCTTTATGATGACAGATATTTTATGCTACTGCTCATGGGTGCATCTTGAGTGCCCAAGACATTGGTTATCAGTGCGATGTGCATGTTTCATTCTTTGTGTTTTCTGACAGCACTTTTTATGTGTTGTATCCTTCAAAGTTCAAGGTCACAACTGACAATAATAGGACAAGCACTTAACCCATTCCCACAATAGCCCTCATTTCACACCCCTCAAGGAAAAAATCTTAGGGAAAACATTGTCAAAAATGAAGAAATTGCTTGTATAAAGTAATTTCTGCGTTATCAAAAGACCATCTTCTTTCAATTTGGACCAGTCCAAAATTTTGTTGTGGGTTAAGGGGGGCATCTGTGACACATTAACAGTTCAAGGATGTCTTTCATCTCCAAATGTTTTTTCGAGCCCGCTTGCGGTGAGTGAGACATAGTTGTCACAATGACAAGTCGGTGTATGTGCGTTAGTCTGTCTGTCCATCCGTCAGAATTTGTCTAGACAATTATTACTCCTAAATTTGTGGATGGATTTCAAAATAACTTGGCATAATTATTCTTCATCATGAGTAAATGTGCCATTTGAAAGAATTTTTGAGATAGTTCTAATGTCAAGGTCACAGCTCAAGGTCAAACACTAAAATTCATGGTCAAGGTCAAGTTGATGGTCAAAACTTTGCAGGCTCAACAGCAGTTGTCCTGCAGGGCAACCATCTAGTATATAATTTCAGTATACGATCTACAAATGTAAATAGAACAGTAGATACAGCTCGATGTTTGATGGCAGGGATGTTTGGTAAAGAAAGTTTAAATAGGTTACAAGGTAAGACAATTCTTCCTGCTGCAACTACAGTGGAATCCTCTTAATTGCAACCCTAATAGTAGCAATTTACTGCTTAACCCATTCCCACACAATGACGCTTTTTAAAGCCTCTCAATATAAAAACTTTGTAGAACATTTTGGGAAATGAAGAAATTGCTTGTTATAGGCAAATTCTTCATTATCCACAATGTTTTTGACCCCAAAAGACAAAGATTTTAAAGATTTCATCTAGATATATGAAAATAGTTTAGTATAATTTTCAATAGTATGTAAGATGCATCTCTCAAAGTCTGAAGTATCAAGATTTGCCTGTTTTGAACCGTAGAAATATCTAAATCTCAAGATAGGGTTTTTTCAGATTTTGGATGGATGGTTGATTTATGAGCCATCACAAGCTTTGATAAGAATTCTTAGAACTCAGTGATGTAATGAAGCAGATTGTATCATTTCAAAAACCCAATCCTACAAAATATCGCTTTATTACGCCCCAAGGAAGAACACTTTGGAAAACATTAAAGAAAATGAAATTTCTTCTAACAAGAAATGTCTTCATTATCTACAATGTTTTCTACCCAGAAAGACAAATAATTTTCATAATTTAATCCACTTGAAATTGTCGTTCGCAACTTCTTTCAATTCGGACAGGTCTAAATTTTGTCATCTGGTGATAAGTTAATCCAATACCATGAGAACAATGTATCCAAGTGACAGATTGCAGATTATAATTCTAAGAATATTTTGAAATTCTATAAAAATTTATTTGACTAAATCTTCATCTCGGACAAATGAAATTTTGCCCAAAACTTTTCCAAATAAGTGAGATACCCCAGGGTCGGAATGATCCTTTTTAGATAGACAGAAAACATCTGTTTTGTATGTCCTCCGTTCAGAAAAAGATCTAGCTAAGGATAGGTGAAAACCTTAAAACTTTCCTGTTCAAACACGGGATTTTACGTCTTTGTGATTTTATACTTGAGAAAACATTGTGGAAAAAGAAAAAATTGCTTGCAACAAGCAATTTCTTCTTTTACCCCAATATTTTCTACCACATAGGATTGTTTCATTTTAAATTGCATCCAATTTTTATTGTCGTCTGCACTTCCTTCTATTTGGACCAGTCTAAAATTTAAAAAAAACGGGAAAGGGTTAAATCATGTTATAAATGTACAGGCTTATGGGAAGCAATCTTAGATTGACTATTTTTATGGTGTCCATGGTCCAGAATCAGAGTTTCTACTTCCGCATCAAGAGGCCCTGAGTTTGATTCCAGGAGGGGCGATCGATCTTGGTTCTGTCATTGGCCCATTCTTTTGGCAGGAGTACTGGTGTCTTTTCTAGGAACCAGAATCGACAGGGATTAATCTAAGTTTGAAGAACTCTTTTTCCGAATTGATGTAAAATAAATGGGTTTGTATCAATCTTCTCCCGACATCTGCCCATCCACATCTTGGTAACACATTTCATCCTACAGTTATGGACAAATTTGAATGAATATTTTTACAGAATGTTTCCAGTCAACTGACCTTGTATATATTTTCGAGGTTGCACTATTTTAGGGTGCATCACAGAAAAAAGGTGCTTAACCCATACCCACTCAGTGATGCTTTTAAAGGCCTCCAAGGGCTGAAAGCTCTGGTATTACTTGTTGTTCAGTTGTCAATACTTCTTTTGAAAATTAATTTCATAAATAACTCTGGTTTCAAAAGGACAGACAGGAGGTGCAGTCTGGTCTTTGTCTTTACCTCCTGCTATTCTGGGTTCAGCATAAGGGTTAATTATCCACAATGATTTCTACCCCAGAGGACATAGATGTTTAAAATTTCATCAACTAAAAATTATTGTCTGCAACTTCTTTGAAATTTGACAAGTGAAAAATTTCATCGTCTAGTAATGTGTTAATGTATAACTGCTTGATAAAAGGTCTCTCATCATGGAAAAATTTCTCTTAGAGATATACACAAATAATTTCATATCAGTTTTGTCTATCAAAATTCTTCTTCACTGATTTACTGAAGATTTTTTTAATACCACCATGAAAAAAATGTAATAGTATTGAGCCACTTGTATCCTTATGTTCAAAGTAGTTCCATGAAAAGTGTCCCAAACTACTAGCTTCTCTGTCTTTTTATCTCACCTTAGCACATTGTGGTCTGGGTGAGCTAATGTGATCAAGCATTGTCTGGCTTTCGCCCACCCGTCCATCTGTCGTCTGTCCTTTCACAATTACAAAAAACCTTCTAAACTAACCATGGAATATCAACCAAACTTCACAGATATGATCCTTAAGGTCCTGCCCTTTCAAAAAACTTATAGAATTGAAATCCATGAAGAAATTTTGTTGCCATGGCAACCTGGCAACCGAGTGAAAAAAAATTCTTCTGCTCCTAAACCATAAGATCTAGAGCTTTGATATATAATGTCTTCATTTCATACCTACATGAGAGAAAAAATATTCTCTTCAACTTTTGAAAACAAAAAATAATTCTCTTCATCTCCTAAATGAATTCTTTGAATTACAATACTTTTCTTCCAACTGTAAACTAGTTCAAGTTAAGAAAATGTACCCACAAGAAAACATGGATAATGCAGAAATTGATTATATCAAGCAATTTCTTCATTTTCCACAATGTTTTCCAAAGCATTTTTCTTTAGGGACATCAAAAAGTGTCATTTTGTGTGAATGGCTTTGTGGGTTAATGGCTTGGGCAATGTTTTATTTGGCTGGTGGTATTAGATAGTTAAACCTATATCTGATTGTTTCCTATGTCAAATAGATATTTATGATGCAATAAGATACCACATCACATATACATCAGATAAATGTTTGTTTCATTGTAAGATTGATTTATCTTTCATTGAGTGAACAACAAAAGCTATATTTTCCTGAGTGGTATGATTTAGTTGTTTAATTGTTCATAAAATGAAAGATAATTTGATCTTACAAGATAAACAATTACCGTTACTCTATTTCTTTAATTATTAATTTTTCATCTGAAATCTCTAAAAGTAGGTCATTGAGCACATGATTTATATGGGCTGTTTTCGGCTGGTACTATCGTTCTTACAATAGTAGATGCAATCAGATCCCCTCGATCAATTCCACAAATCAAATTAGAGTAAAGAAAGGATTAAAGGTAAAATAACGTCATATTGGTAGGTACTAAAGTTGTTCAACTGAAACATTAGTTTAACCCATTCCAACTCAGTCGCTCCTTTTTACGCCCCTCAAGAAAAAAAAATTGGAAAACATCATGGATAATGAAGAAATTGCTTGTATCAAGCAATTTCTTCATTACACACAATGTTTTCTATCCAAAAAGACGAAAAAATTCAAAATTCCATCAACTTGAAATTGTCGTCTGCAGCTTCTCTCAATTTGGACCGGTCTAAATTTTTGCTGTGTGGGAATGGGTTAAATGGAAGGAATGTTGGTCCCAGTTGAAAAAGGCCATGGTAAAATGATGAAGGCATTGGTGTCTTCGGTCCAACTTAGATGACGTTCAGATGATGTTTAAAGGCTCAAAAGGATCAAAAGCTGGGCCAAATCTTTGAAAAAGTGAGTTTACTTTTTTGATATTTTCACCCATTTTAGAAAATACACAGAAATATCAATATTCCACTGGAAAGTATTTACCCATTTCCAGACGACAAAATTTTAGACTGGTTCAAATTCAAAGGAGTTGCAGGCGACAACTTAAAGAAATTTACATCTTTTTCAACTTTCTGGGAAGAAAATATCGTGGAAAATGACGAAATTGCTTGTAACAAGCAATTTCGTCATTTTACACAATGTTTCCTTAATAGTTTTTCTTAAGGGGCGTCCAAAAGCGTCAATGTGTTGGAATTGGTTAAAAGAAAGTACTTATTTCGATACAGATCCTCCAGTGATACATATCTGTGATAGTAGAAATGATGAACTCATACCAAGAACAAGTTATTGCCCGGTTTTACGACATATAAATCATTCTGCGATGGCACATGGTGGAGATGCCCCTGGGATACGGGAAGACAGATTAAAAATAGAAGAAGTTCTTGGTAATTCCTGATTTAATTATTCTTGGGCTCAGTGCCAGACTGTCCAAAATGCCAAAGTGTTGCACTAACCCCTTAACATATTACGAAGAGACATGATTCAAATTGAAAGGAGTTACAGGCAACAATTTGAAGTTTATTATATCAAAAAATTAAATATCACATAGGCTAGAAAAAATTTTAAGGAAAAGAAATAAAATGCTTGATACAAGCAATTTCTTTTCATTTTAGATCACCTGAGCAGAAAGTGCTCAAGGTGAGCTTTTGTGATCACCTTTTGTGTGTTGTCTGTTGGATGACGTCAACAATTCTTTAAACATCTTTCCTCAGTAACTGCTAGGTGGATATCAACCAAACTTTGCAGAAATATTCCTTGGGTGACCCTTCTCAAAAGTTGTTCCTGAAATTTTGATTGACCCCCAAATATGGGCGTGGCAAGGCAGGGCAGTTTTTGACTTTGAAATCTTTAAACATCTCCTCAGTAACCATTGGGCCAATTTCAACAAAACTTGGCATGAATGTGCCTTGGGTGACCCTTCTCAAAAGTTGTTCCTGAAATTTTGATTGACCCCCAAGTATGGGTGTGGTAGTTTTGACTTTGAAATCTTTAAACATCTCCTCAGTAACCATTGGGCCAATTTCAACCAAACTTGGTATGAATTTGCCTTGGGTGACCCTTCTCAAAGAATGTTCGCTAAATCTTGATTTACCCCTAAATATGGGCGTGGAAGGGTGGGTCAGTTTTTGACTTTGAAATCTTTAAACACTTGGCCAATTTAAACTCAACTTGGCATGCTTCTTTCTTGGGTGACCCTTCTTTGAACTTGTTTGTGAACTTTTGGATTACCCCCAAAAGGGACATGGCGGAGTGGGGCTTATTTCAATTTTGAAATCTTTAAACATCTTAGCCCCCCACAAACCAGTCGGCAAATTTCAATCAAACTTTGCATAAATCTAACTGACAATGGCTAATGGGGCTATTACTTCAATCATGGGTGTCCAGGGTTCCCACACTACCGGGAAATAGGGAATGAGACAAATTTTTGGGTGATTCTTATTTCACTCTTGATAGATGAAAGGCACAGGACTCAATTAAGTCAGTGACAAGTATCCCCCCCTCCTTGCCTGTAAGGTTTTATCATACAGTGTAAATTACATGGGAATGCCTTATGATGTCACAATTTCAGCCAAAAAGAGAAATTGGTATTTGTTTCACCAAAAAGTACAAGTATGGTACATTTGTACTTAATTTTCTGCTAGGATGGGAGGTAGGTGTCCAATTTTACAAAATATATGATTGGAGTTCATAAAACAAATATTGAGGAGAAATCAAAAGAAGCAATTTCTTCTTTTTCCACAATATTTTCTTCAAAAATTTAAAGTGGATTTAATTAGAAAAATATCTATTTAGTAAAAAGACAACATTCTGGAAAATGAAAAAAACTGCTTGTTACAAGCAAATTCTTTTCCTTCAATTTTTTCTCAATCATAAAGACATAGGACATAAAAACCAGGGCTTGAACAGGAAAGGGTTAATTAAGTGAGTTATGGCTAGTGACATTTTTTACTCACATAAACATCATCTTGTTATTTGGGGTGCAAAATATCCTTACTACACCTTTTTTCAGGCTCTAGTTAGGACATCTTGCACGCCCAACAACAGCTTTTCTATCTCAAATTATTTTTGGTTCTTGAAATGCATGAATGAAACAAAGAACTGGAAAATTATGCCATAAGATTACTGCCTTACTGTGTTTGAAAATTCATTTTAACCCATTCCCTCACAAGCCCTCCTTTTTACGCCCCTCAAAATAAAGGCTTTGGAAAACATTGTGGAAATGAAGAAATTGCTAGTATCAAGCAATTTCTTCATTATCCACAATGTTTTCTAACCAAAAAGACAAATTCAAAATTCCATTTAACATTAAATGGTCGTCTGCATCTTATTTCAGTTTGGGCCAGTCTAAAATTTTGTTGTGTGGGAATGGGTTAAAACAAAAAGAACAAATTTGGCAGAAATTTTCTTAGGAGGTGTCCTTTTAAAATTATTAAAAGAATTGAAATCCGTTCAAAACTCTGGTTGCCATGGTCACAAAACTGAAATTTTCAAAAGAATCTTTAAAAAGATCTCCTTCTGACCAAGAAGGTTCAGAGTCTTGAAATTTTGCATGAAGCATCAATACATTGACCTCTTTCAGAATTGCTAAAATCATCTCCCTGGGGTCCTCAGGGGCGGAAATAAAGATGGATATTTAAAAGGACATCTTCCAAACCACTGGGCAAATTTCAACTAAATAATTTAAATTGGTTGAAAACTCTGTTTGCAATGACAACAAGAGTAAAATTAAAAGAAATGAAAAATCATCTCCCCCCTCTTTCACCCAGAAATTGAAGAATATTGAAAGAAGCATCAGTACATTGACCTCTATCAAAATTGCAAATATTTTAGAGCCACAGGACGATTGGTCTTAAATAGAAAAAAAGAAGGCAACTCTTTCTAATCATTTGGCCAATTTTAACCAAATTTGGCAGAAATTTAGGTGATGCTGCCCCCTTTTAAATAATTACTAAAAGATTTGAAGCTGAAGTTACAAAGTTTAAGGTTGCCAACCAACCATTTTATTTTTTGCTATAAGTTGCTGACCTCAAAATTTTACTGTTTAACCTTTTCCTAGTCAAAGCCAGGATTTTACATCGCTGTGATTTTATAATTTAGAAAACATTGTGGAAAAAGGAGAGATTGCTAGTAACAAGCAATTTCTATCTTTTCCACAATATTTTCTACCACATTAGGATGGTTTCATTTCAAATTGCATCCAATTTTCATTCTCAAGCAACCTCTTTCAATTCAGACCAGTCTTAAAATTCAATAAATCGAAAAGGGTTAACCTGTCAGAGCTGAGTAGGCATGGGTTGTGATTCATTGACTGAACATAAATCAAAGTACTGAAAATACTTTAAGCTAGCAAAGCATGATTTAATTTAGAAAATCTTTTCCCTGTTGGGTAGAAAACATTGTGGACATTGTAGAAATTGCTTGTTACAAGCAATTTCTTCTTTTTCCACAATGTTTTCCAAAGCTTCTTTCTTGAGATGCTTAAAAAGAGGAAATAAGTGGGAATTGGTTAAATAGCATGTTTTTGACAGAGTTCTCTACAATTTGAATAGTATTTGCAATATTCCTGAAATACATAAGATCTATTTCTTATGGTGTAGGCATTCAGTGGAGTTGGGGGTTAAGCCTCCAGCGGCAGTTTGCACTCGTTGAACTATGAGAAGACCTCAAAATTTTGTCTGTTAACTTAACCCTTTCCTGTTCAAACATGGGATTTTATTTCCCTTTCCTGTTCAAACATGGGATTTTATGTTCCTGTGATTTTATACTTGAGAAAACATTGTGGAAAAGAAGAAATTGCTTGTGACAAGCAATTTCTCCTTTTTCCACAATATTTTCTACCACATAGGATGGTTTCATTTCAAATTGCATCTAGTTTTCATTGTCGTCTGCAACCTCTTTCAATTTGGACTAGTCTAAAATTTCCAAAAACGAGAAAGGGTTAAGCTATCAAAGCTGACACTTTAATAGTTAAAAATCTTCTCCGTGTTTCAGGTATAGATCCACATGACCATCACAAAAAGCTCAACTTTGTAGACCTGCGAGATGATCTTGTAGCTAGAGAGGTTTGTACTTGATATTTACCTTATACCCAACATTTTTCCTGGAACCCTTTCCCACATAAAATTTTTTTAGACTTGTCCAAATTGAAAGATGCTGCAGATGACAATATCAAGTTGATTGAATTTTAGATTTTTCAATTTCCTGTGAAGAAATCATTGTGTAAAATGGGGGAATTTTACTGTGGCAGCCATGCCAGAGTAATGGCTGAGGCTTACAGAGAAAAAAAGACCCAACTCAAATGTTAAAGCACTATTTATTACATTCTGTGTATAATCTTATTATACCCCCCCCCCACTATGTTTGTGGGGTATATAGGTGTCAGTTTGTAGGTTGGTCCGTCTTTCCATCTGTCTATAGCTTTTTCCTGTCCGCTCAATTTCTGGGCAACCATTGGATGGATTTGATTCAAAATTCACTGATATAATTAGTATCAAGCAGAGATGTGCATATTCTTTTTTTGGTTACGGTCCATTGATTTTTGACACAGATATGGCCCTTTGGTGAAAAATCGTGTGCGCTCAATTTCTCAGCAACCATTAGATGGTTTTGAACAAATTTCACAGAAAGGCTCGGTTTAAGTCAGACATGTGCATACCCTATTTTTGTTATGGTCCATTGATTTTTGATTGAGTTATGACTGTTTAATTAAAAAGTCAATTTTTTGTTACGGTCCTTTGGTGAATAGCACTTGTATATAGACAAGCCCTATTAGGGGTAATTAGTCCGCTTTGCAACAATGTCTAGTTTGAAAATGATTTTATTGTCATGAAAGAATTCATCTTTGTATTTTACTAGACAGTCAAGATATTTGCTCTGGTAATTGACCAAATGCTGGCCCTGCCCACTTGCTTTGGTAGTCTGGCCCATTGGTTCCAACAGGAAGTCCAGCTTTCATTTATGGCTAGTAGCATGAAACAAAAGCAAAATGGATGTTTGGTGACTTAAGCATTGTAGCCATGGCTTGAATAGAAAAACGTTATTAAAAATGGTGGCCAATGTCTAGGGTTAAAGCTCATTTCTGATCTAAATGAATTATTTCATTGGTCAACTGGTTATTTGATTGAGTGGTCAATTAATTGATTGCTGGCCTTATCTTCTGATTGGTTGATTGATTCTTTGATTGACAGGGGCAAGCCGTCCGTTGCATCTGCGATTTGTCAACATTACAAATTCAACAAAATAATGCTTCAACAATTTCACTTTTCTAGAAAGTTCTAATTTGATGAAGTGGCAAATGACCAGTTTCAACTGTCAGTCAAGGAATAAACTGACCAATCAAATGATTTATTCAGTCTAGACCTGAGCTGATTAACTCCGATATTTGCCGCCATTTTTGTTAACCTTTTTGGTTGGGCAACTTAAACATCGTAACTACAGCTTATTCAAGATGTAGATATGCAGTTTAGGTCATCAACCAGCCATTTACTTTTTTGGCCATGCTCTGGCCATAAATTTTGCAAAAAATCGCCGTTAAAAATTGAAGCGGAACTTCCTGTTGGAGTAAATGGGCGGGTCTTAGGGAGTCAGTGGGCGGGGCCAGGGATTGGTCAATTCTCAGACAATTTAGATAGAATGTCTTGACACCAGTACTAGAATATTTGAATTATTGAAGTGCTTTTAGCTTTAAACCATTAGCAGAAGTTAAAATTTTAAACTTGTATCAATTAAAAGAAGTTGCTGATGAATGCAGCGTAGAAATCATGAATAATGGTGAAATCCTAAGATACATGAAAATGTAGGTTTGGAGGTAATTAATTAACCCTTTTTATATATTTTTTTTTTCTTTTAATTTTAGACTTGTCCAAATTCAAAGGGGTAGCAGACGGCATCATAAAGTTATTTCAATTGAAAAATAACCATCCTATATGATAGAAAATGTTACAAGCAATTTCTTCTTTTTTTACAATGTTTTCTCAAGTATGATATCACAAGGAAGAAAAAATCAGGGATTGTAAGGGAAAGTGTTTAAGTATGTCAACCCATTCCAAAAAGATGCAGCTTTTTGAGGCTGCTCTTCACAAAAGCTTTTGAAAACATCAAAACCTATAATTTCAGAGCAAACCTTTAAAACACCAAAGTAGCCTGTAATTCTCTCAAAACCTTTATAATTGCCCTAACTGGCTGCCTACGAGCTTAACGCAAGTTATGGATATTTTTCTGCATTTTCCCTTCTTTTATGTGTAGTTAAACTGAAAATAGGTATACACAGTGAGTAAGATATGTATTGTATTTCATAATTCAAATAGTATACATCATCAAAAAATTACTTTGGTATGTCTGTGGGTTTAATAAAGAAATGAGAACTCTGACGAAAAAAACTTTTATTTTCTCTATTTTTCTATATTTACACTAAAAGGCCTTTATTTTCATACATTGGAGCCTTTATAAAAAACTTGATATTTGTTTTGGCCTGCTAGGAGGCTTGACAATGTTTTAAAGCTTAAAAGATGAAACATTTCATCTTCTAAAAATTATCATCTGCAACTTCTTCAAATTTATTCTGAACAGTCTAAAATTTTGTTGTCTGGTTATGGGTTAATAATTTAATCTTTAGTTTCGTCTATCAAAAACGGGCATTCTGATTGGTCGAAAAAAATTATTCATAACTCCATGAACAGAAGTTTGAGCACGCAGCGATTTTGTATTCTTCCGCACAAAATAGTCCCATACAAATAGGTATCAAAATTTGTATAGGTTTTGTTTTTTTCGCTCAAGCTATTAAATTATAAGAAATGAAGAGAATATTTTACGTTTTCATGGAGGTATGAACAAAAAAACCTAATCACACAATGTGTGAATCCGCTTTGTGTATTCATACAGTGTGATTAGGTTTTTTGGTTCATACCTCCATGAAAACAAAAACTATTCTCTTAATCTCTTAAATGTAGGTAATATTGATAATTTTATATTTAGACACATGGATTACAAGTACCAGACGTTTTAAAGCCGTATAGAGAACAAATAGAAAAGAATGCAGCACAGATCATGGTTTGGGCCTTCAACGGACATAAGGAGTAAGTACTGTCATTACTGTATATAAGCACACATGCTAACTACATGCACATTTTTAGCGGCTAATACTAACATTTCTTGATCCCATTTCCAGCTATGTTTTCTTTTGCTGTAATTGGACAGTAAATATTTTTCTCGTCTGGGAGCTGGTTAAATGTCAAAGAAAGAAGAAGTTTAAACATAATGAAACATATTTCTTCATTTTCAACAATGTTTTCTACCTAGAAAGTTGAAAAAATCCAAAATTTCATAAACTTTAAATTGTGGTCTGCAACATATTTCAATTTAGGCCAGTCTAAAATTTTGTTGGGTGGTAATGGGTTTAGATATATTGTACTCAATGAAGGATCCTAATGGGATCACTAGCCTGAAATTGCTGGATTCCCTTCCAGTTTTGGCGCAGTCGGTAGCCAGACTCCTAATCTACAATCATGGGTGTCATGGGTTCGATCCCCGGCGGCGGCAAATATTCTTTCCGACAATTGTCTCTCACCAATGGGTGGATAATTGTAAACCTAAGTAGTATAGCAGCTGGAGGCTAGGAAAGGATGTAGTGGTAGTACTAGTGTGAGAAATACCAGGAATCCATTGTTAGGTGCTCCAGCCGCCGCGATATGACTGAAACACTGTTAAAAGTGGCTTTAACCCCATTCAATCAATCAAACAACCCTTCCAGTTTTCTTTGATCCTAGAGAACCTCGGACACCGTTAGTATCAATCCCTAGTTTTAATTAAAAGTTTTAGCAAAATATTTCTGCAGCGTTTCTTGCAATCTATAATAATTAACCCATTCCAACTTGCCAAAATTTTAGACTTGTCCAAATTGAAAGAAGTTGCAGACAACAATGTAAGGTTTATGAAATTTAGATTTATTCAACTTTCTGGGTAAACAATGTTTTCGCAATCATTTTCCTCGATGGGGCGTCTAAAAGAGCCTGATTGTTAGAATTAAGTATTAGAATCTTTTATTTCATTCAAAATTTGAAACCTTTAACACCTATGATGATAATTATTGCCTGCATCTAGAATGATGACCTTGACCTTAGACCTACTGAAATGAAATTGCTGTAACTTACCTAATGCCATTTATGATCATATTCCATACTTTGTATCATGTATGGTGACCTTGACCTTGACGGACTTAATGAAATTGCTTTTAACTTTCTTATGCCATTTATGATCATATTCCATACAGAGCTTCATCAGGTTGTAGGCTTTCACTTTGTATCATGTATGGTGACCTTGACCTTGACCGACTTAATGAAATTGCTTTAACTTACTCATGCCATTTAAGATCATATTCCATACAGAACTTCATCAGGTTGTGTGCTTTCATTTTGTATCACGTATGGTGACCTTGACCTTGGTCTCCTTTCAAGAAATTCCTCTTACCTGACATAGGTTTTTACTTGACCTTTGATCCTTCTCATGCTGCATAAATTACTTTACTGAATTGCTGTAAAATGAAAGGGCTGAAAGAACTGATAGAACTTGTTGTTTAAAATTCAATATTTCTTTTAGAAATCAATTTCATAAACAACTCTGGCAGGAAATATACAAGCAGGAGGTGTAGACCAAGATCAGACTGCACTTATGTGCAGGCTGATTTTGGTCTTCACCTCCTGCCAAAACCGAAATATTCCGGGTTCAGCATGACAAGAGTTAACAATTTGATTTTGAGGAAAATAAGAGTTCAAGAGCTATATTGTCTCAGGCCCTCAATGGTTGCTCTTTTAGTTATAGGGGTCATGGAAAACTGTGTGGTAACAGATTTTTGCCAATGATTATGGAATGGTTATTTAACCATTCCCTTAGAGTGACGCTTTTGGACACCTCTCAATAAAAACAATTGGTAAAACATTGCCTAAACTGAAGAAATTGTTTGTAATAAGCAATGTTTTATACCTAGAAAGTTGAAAAAATCTCAATTTTCATAAAACATTAATTGTCATCTGCAACTCCTTACAATTTGGACCAGCCTAAAATTTTGCAAGATTTTTTCAAAATAGCAGAAAAAAACATAGCTTGAAATGGAGAATTACTAGTTATTTCTGGTTTTCTCACTTTATACCATTTATGGAACTCATTTGCGTGTTGTTACAAAATGACATCTGCTAGTTCTTTAAGGTTAGCCCCGATAAAAAAAGTTGTGTTTTGTCAGCAACCTATTCCCGCACAATTTTGCTGTTTTGTACCCCTCAAGAAACATGCTCTTTTGTGCCCCTCAAGAAACAAGCTGGAAAAACATTGTAGAAAACGAAATGAAGAAATTGCTTGTAACAAGCAATTTCTTCATTTTCCACAATGTTTCTTGTCCAAAAATGACAAAAGAAATGTAATATTTCATCATATTTAATTTGTTGTCTTGCAACTAATTTGAGGTAAGTCTAAATTTTTGTTATCTGCTATAAAGGTTAGATAAAGCAAAACAACTGACTTTGTGGTCGTATTTATCATTTCAGTGCTGAAAGAGATCTGGCCATGAAACTGTCAACTGGACCTTTGATGAAAATGGTTATTGATAATATTGACAATTGTGACAACAACAAGTAAGCTAATCCAGGTTTTGATCAAACAATTGGATATTATTATTTATATGGTTTGTCCAATCAGAGGCCTTGTAATTTAGTTTTGAACTTTACTAAGTTAAGCAGAGTTTTCTTAGATTGGCTGTTTTCAGAGAAAACCCTTGGTATTGCCATCACCTGGGTGTTGTGTGTGTTGGCCTTGGTGTTGGCATTGGTGTGACAAACTGTAACCTTGGTCATATCTCTGTTGTTATTGAAGATATCCTCATAAAACTTGGCATGTGTTTTGACCATCACAACAGCTATCTAGACTATCAAGAGGGATGACTTTAAAAGCGTTTTTGTAAGAGTTATGCCCCTTTTTCAACTTAGAATTTTTGCATTATCCAGCACCTGCAGCCGAGCTTTGCACGCTGGGTAGTGCTCTGGTTGTTTGAACAATTACTAGATGACAAAAAGTTATACGGGTCCCAGTTGACCAACCTCAGCTGTCAATCAAGGAATCAACCGACCAACTAAATCAAGTTCTTCAGCCCCGATCTAAGCTTTCAACTCTGACATTGGTCACCATTTTTAGCTCTATTTGCCATCGTGCGTGCGTGTTTCCATCCGCCCGTCTGTCCATCTGTCAGTAAATGCCTTTTCATCTTACTTAAAATATGAATTTTGCATAACTCAACTTGACTTTGTAAAGCAATGAAAAGTTTTAAATGCTTCACAAAAATTGTTTAAAAGATTTCATGGACTAGATTCATTCGCAAGAGATGGCTAAGAGGATTCAGTTTTTATTGAAATCTGAAAACACCATTTCCTTAATCAGTATATTCAGGCCTGTGGAGCGATACAGGTACCTAAAAGTTATTGTTGGTTTGGCAGCTTAAACATTTTCACTACAGCATATTCAAGCTGTAGTTAGGTTTTTTAGGTCACCAACCAACAATTTTGCTTTCTTTGTTACATTCTACTGGCCATAAGTTTTGCAAAATAATGCTGGTAGATATCGAAGCGGAACTTCCTGTTGGAGTTAATGGGTGGGGCCCATGGAATAAGTGGCTAGTTAAAGGCAATTTCTTCTTTTTCAACAGTATTTTCTCTAGTGTAGAAACACTTAAATGTAAAAACCAGGGATTCAATAGGAAAGGGTTAAACATCTTGTTTTTTTGGCTCCACTGGCTGAAAGCCAGAGAGCTATTGTCCTGGCGTTGTGTCCTTCATGTGCATCTGTCCGTCCAGTCGTCCGTCCATCCTTCCGTAAACTTTTCCTTTAAAAATCTTCTCCTCAAAAAGTACTGAACATAAATGATCCTTGGGTGACCTTCTATCAGATTCCTTCAAAGAATTTTAATCAGATGAAAAACATGACTTTAATGGGCGGGGCTAGTTCCATATATGGTGAAAGCTTTAAAAATCTTCTTATCAAAAACCAATGGATTGATTTCATCCAAATTTCAAAGAAATGATTCTTGGTTGACCCTTTATCAGATTCCTACAAAGAATTTTGATAGGATGTAAAACATGGCTTTAATGGGTGAGGCTAATTTCCATATATGGTGAAAGCTTTGAAAATCTTCTTCTCAGAAACCAGTGGTTAGATTTCAACCAAATTTCACAGAAATGATCCTTGGGTGACCTTCTATCAGATTCCTTCAAAGAATTTTAATCAGATGAAAAACACGGCTTTCATGGGGGGGGCTAATTTCTATATATGGTAAAAGCTTTGAAAATCTTCTTCTCAGAAACCAGTGGATAGATTTAAACCAAATTTCACATAAATGATCCTTGGGTGAACCTTTATCAGATTCCTTCAAAGAATTTTTATAGAATGGAAAATATGGCTTTAATGGGCGGGACTTATATATATGCTAAAAGCTTTGAAAATCTTCTTCTCAGAAACCGGTTGATGGATTTCAACCAATTTCACAGAAATGATCCTAGGGTGAACCTCTATCAGATTCCTTCAAAGAATTTTGATTGGATGAAGTATATGGCTTTAATGGGCTGTCTAATTTCCATATATGGTAAAAGCTTTGAAATTCTTCTTTTTAGATCCTAGTGGATTGATTTCAATCGAATTTCACAGAAATGATCCTGTATCAGATTCCTTCAAAGATTTTTGATTGGATGAAAAATATGGCTTTAATGGGCAGGGCTAATTTCCATGTATGGTATATCAAGGGCTTAGAGCAAAAACATAGTAAGGCTCTATACATTGTATAGAGCCATACTATGTTTTTGCTTTAAGCCCTTGCTATGATATGCTGAATTCATTGTTAGGTCTCCAGCCACAGCGATATGGCTGAAATGCTGTTTAAAGTGGCGTTAAACCCCATTCAATCAATTAATCTTATATAGATGAATGTATTTTTTTTCCAGAACTAAGCTGTATCTGTATTCCTGTCATGATTCAACCCTGAGTGGCATTCTGGGACTTTTAGATATTTATGACTTAAAATGGCCGCCATTTGGATCTGATATCAGATTCGAGTTATATGAAAATACAAACAAGGACAGAATTATTCGAATATCATTTAATGGACAGGTAAATTTATGTAAAATTTAAGAGATGATTCATACATTGTGTGATTAGGTTTTTTGGTTCATACCTCCATGGAAACAAAAATATTCTCTTCATTTCTTATAATTTAATAGCATTGAGCGAAAAAATCAAAAGCTCTACATATTTTGATACCTTTTTGTGTGAGACTATTATGTGCGGAAGCGTACAAAATCGCTTCATGCTCAAAATTTTGTTCATGGAGTTATGAATAATTTCCTTTCAATTTGGAACAGTCTAAGATTTTGCCATCTGTTAATTGGTTAATCAAATTCAGTAATAGTCTAGTTTCTTAACCCATGTCCACACAATGATGCTATTTGACACCCCTCAAGAAAAACGATTGAAAAAACATTGTGTAAAATGAAGAAATTGCTGCTGTCTGGTAATGAAATTATCTTGTCTAAAATAGATAAGGTTTTAAATTTTGTTAAAATGGACTCATCTCAAAGAAAATCTCATGACAGTCATCATTCAGTCCATCTTTGCATTTTTGGCAAACAAATGGACCCAAAACTTTTTAGCTCACCTGAGCACGTAGTGCTCAAGTGAGCTATTGTGATCCCCCTTTGTCCAGCGTCCGTCCGTTGTCCGTCGTGCGTCATCCATCAACAATTTCTTTAAACGACATCTCCTCCCAAACCTCTGGGCCAATTTGAACCAAATTTGGCAGAAATGTTCCTTAGGTGGTCCCCTTCAAAAATAGCTAATAGAATTGAAATCCGTTAAAAACTCTGGTTGCCATGGCAACAAAAGGGAAATTTTAAAATAATCTTTAAAAATCTTCTTCTCCTGACCCAGAAGGCACAGAGCCTTGATATTTTGCATGAAGCATCAGTATATAGCCCATTCCGAAAATACGTTGAAAGAGTTATTGCGCTTGAAATACTCTCCCACGTAGTGAAACTACAAAACGGTCCCAATTCTACTTCCTGGTAGCAAATTTAGACAAAAGAAATGGCAGATAATAAGGCATTAATTAAATCGACTCAGAAGAAACGAGTTTATTGTTCCATATACTTTAATTATCGACGGAAAATAGTTGATGGCCAATCTATCATGACAGACGATGGACACGGCACCATCAAAAAAAAAATCGAGTTTCAAACTCTAGTTCGGATAAGAGTTACCACTGTTTATAGGGACAAAGAGTATATATAATGAATAAAATATGTACAAAAAGATCTCCTCTTAGAGTGACTTTTCTCTGAAAAGGATAAAGTAAATAAGGCCTTAGTAATGATTGGTCCAATGTCTTTAACCTATTACCGAATAACGCAATTTTAGACTGGTCAAAATTAATGTTACAGACACCATTTTCAGATATAATATAGGTGAACTTCAAAAATGGTCCTAGGAAATACTTTCCTTTATATTGCATATAAATCTGCGTTTGAAGTTCACATTTCATTTGTGTACACCAAATCTGTTTTGAATAACAAATCTTTTGCTTTCTTCGAAAAATAAAGAAATATAGTACATTGTAATTTATGTTTTGAAATGCGAATGTTAGTAAAAAAGTCAAAATGTTTCCTCAGATCAAACACATTTTATTAGAGGTAAGATGCAATCACACTCAGAGGTGAACAAACTTTTGTAAGATACCAAATAAGAGCTGTTAGTAAACAGCAAAACTAGATTCAACTCCAATGATTGCCTGGGTAATAAATCCTTGCTTTCCCTTTACAAAACAATATAACAGGTCCAAATTGAAAGAAGTTACCAATAACAACTTTAAGTTGATAGAATTTAAATATCTCACGTATAGGGTAGGAAACATTGTTGAAAATTTTCTAAAAATGTTTTCTAAAGTTGTTTCCTTTAGGGGCGTAAATAAGCGGTAGCTAGTTAACGCATTCCCAAATAACAAAAGCAGGATGGTGAGGGAATGGGTTAACCCATTCTCAGACAACAAAGTATTGATATGCTGGTCCCAATTCAAAGGAGATGCAGATGACAAGTTTAAGCTGATTAAATTAAATGATTCTTCATTTATGACAGAAAACATTATGGACAATGAAGGAATTGCTCCAACCTTGTAACAATTTCTTCATTATCCAAAATGTCTCAAAATCGCTTTTCTTGAAGGGTGTCAAAAGGCAGCAATTGTGTGGGAATTGGTTTACCCATTACCTCCTTATCTCTTTTTTTCTACACACTAGAGAACATAAACTGTCGAAAACATAACGAGAAAAGGAGAAGTTACTTGTAGCAAGGAATTCCTTTTCATCCCCGAACTTAATCGCCTTCTGCAACTTTCATTTAAGACCAGTCTAAGATTTTGCTGGTAAAGGGTTAAAAGGTTGACTTACATTGTAAGGCCCATTATAAATGAGCGAATGTTCGAAACAAATCTTAAGTCATTGCAGAGATGTAGAAATTATTGCACATTAAACTTGGACAAAATGTTGTCAAAGTCTTATGATGACTTTCTTTTGAATACCCCTTTAAATAATATACATCATGTTATTTCTTTAAAATTGTTTCAAAATTTATGAGCATAAAGTTATTCCAGAGAAATTTATAACATAATCCATCAAAGTAAACGAAAAGAAATGAGAGATAAAATTTAGACCTTTGTAAAATAAGTTATCTTTGATAAAGAGAAAAAATGTATAAATACAGTTTTGATGGAAATATTTTTGAAAAGAATGAACTTCTCATTCAAGTTTCCAAAATAAGTTAAACGAAACTGAAACAAGAAAATATTAAAGGGTTTGCAAGGATTATTTACCAAGAAAACTTAAATACAGCAGATGTGACAAAGAGATGACTTCTTATGAGCAAAGTAAAGTACGCACATGACATGCTGATAGGACACACGACAATGCTTCAGAATTATATATATTGGTTTTAATTTGAAACCCCTTAACTATTTCCTGTCCAATTCCAGTTTTTACGTCCCTGTGTTTTTAGCTCACCTGAGCACATAGTGCTCAAGTGAGCTATTGTGATCGCCTTTTGTCCGGCGTCCGTCTTGCGTCGTGTGTTGTGTGTCTTGCGACATCCGTCAACAATTCCTTTAAAAGACATCTCCTCCTAAACCACTGGGCCAATTTGAACCAAATTTGGCAGAAATGTTCCCTAGGTGGTCCCCTTCAAAAATAGCTAAAAGAATTGAAATCCGTTAAAAACTCTGGTTGCCATGGCAACAAAAGTGAAATTTTAAAATAATCTTTAAAAATCTTCTCCTCCTGACTCAGAAGGTGTAGAGCCTTGATATTTTGCATGAAGCATCAGTATATTGACCTCTTTCAAAATAGCTAAAATCATGATCCTCGGGTCCCCAGGGGCAGAGCCCCAGGGGGATGGGGTTTATATAGAAATAAAGAATGATTTTTTAAATGACATCTCCTCTCAAACCACTGAGCCGATTTGAACCAAATATGGCAGAAATGTTGCTTACGTGGTCCCCTTCAAAAATAGCTAAAAGAATTGAAATCCGTTAAAAACTCTGGTTGTCATGGCAACAAAAGTGAAATTTTAGAATCTTTATAAATCTTCTCCTCCTGACCCAGAAGGCGTAGAGCCTTGATATTTTGCATGAAGCATCAGTATATTGACCTCTTTCAAAATAGCTAAAATCATGATCCTCGGGTCCCCAGGGGCGTTGCCCCAGGGGGGTGGGGGGGGTATAGAAATAAAGAATGATTTTTTAAATTACGTCTCCTCCCAATTCACTGGGCCAATTTGAACCAAATTTTGCAGAATGTTCCTAAGGTGGTCCCTGTTAAAATTAGCTAAAAGAATTGAAATCCGTTAAAAACTCTGGTTGCCATGGCAACAAAAGTGAAATTTTAAAATAATCTATAAGAATCTTCTCTTCCTGACCCAGAAGGCGTAGAGCCTTGTTATTTTGCATGAAGCATCAGTATATTGATGTCTTACAAAATAGCTAAAATCATGATCCTAGGGTCTCAAGGGGCGGACTCAAGGGGGGGGGGGTATAGGCATGAAATATCAGTTCACAGACTTCTTTCTTTTTTCTGAAATTATAACCCATGGAAAAAGTTTTTTTCTTCTTTCAAATCAGCACTCAAGCCTTGGAATTTGTAATTTAGACTTTTGGATCCCCAGGTTCATACTCTTTATATGTAATTGTGGCCCACTTGTTTAATAATCCTAACCTTAACATGAAATTAGACTGTTGAAAGAAAAAGAGCCTTTATCTCAGGTGAGCGCCCCAGGGCCAAAGGCCCTCTTGTTTAGATATTTCAGGGTCATTTTGCCTAAAAGGGGCCATCCAAAGCATTTATTGTTTAACCCTTCCCTGTTTTGCAAAATTTTAGACCTGTCCAAAATCAAAGGTTTTCAAGACGAAAATTTAAAGTGGATTGAATTTAAATAATAACAATACAGTAGGGTAGAAAACATTGTGGGAAAAGAAGAAATTGCTTGTAACAAGCAATTTCTTCTTTTTCCACAATAGTTTCTCAAGTGTAAAAACACAGAGGCGTAAAAAGCAGGGATTAAACAGGAAAGGGTTAGCTACTTATTTTTTTAATAGGGGAGGGGTTTGTTTGTTTGTTTTGAATGGGGTTTTACGCCGCTTTCAACAATCTTTCAGTTATATCGCGGCGGCTGGAGCACCTAACAATGGAATCCTGGTATTTCTCACACCAGTACTACCATTTCATCCTTTCCTAGCCTCCAGCTGCTATCCCACATAGGTCTACGATCATCGACCCATTGGTGAGAGACAAATAGTCGGAAAGGATGAGTGTTGCTGTCGGGGATCGAACCCGGGACCTCTAGTTTGACAGTCCGACGCGCTACCAACTGCGCTATGATGGCGGCGGGGGAGGGGAGGGGAGGGAGGGTGCTTATGAAATGTTAAATTGACTAAACAAGCGAAACATAATGAAAGAGGTTTATTTTCATGAAGAGATCAATTTTTGATACTCTAGGCTTAAAGCTTATGTAAGTAAATAGTATTGCTCAAAGATTTCCAACTTCATTTGACTTTGAGAAAATAGAGGGCACAAAATGGGCCAAGTCTTTTTCAAAAGCGGAACATTTTGTTTTGTAAATCGGGTTTTATTAGCAAAGGTTTTATTTTCACTAATAATGAGACAAGGAGCTCGCAAATTCAAGAATCTTGCTTAAATTGGACCGCCGAAGATCAAATAATTTTTTTTTATCTTTTATGGCATCATCCCACTTTATTTCATTCAAATGGGGATTATCACCTTCTCGGCGTAAAAAAAAAAAACGGACGAATCTTTATCAATCCACAAAATTTTATAGCCTACCTAATTAGTCCACAGATATGCAAACATAACAATGGAAGTAGACGAGGTGATAAAATTCTAGTCGACGACAGACGATGCGAAATAAATTAATTAAAAACTATTTAAACACATGATATAATTATTTTGCCTATGATAGTTTGGTAAGACTATTATTGTATTCATAGTTCGATGGGTCTGTGCTTCAAGGTATAAATATTATACATTGAACCTCTTTTTCATCTTTTTTCAAAATTAGAATTAACTTTGAATACATAATTTGCGATCTTAGAATGATTTAAGAAGAGAAATCTTTATACTATGAGAATAGAGAATAGGTAAATGTTCTTAAAATGAATTCTATTCTGGGTCGGTATTGAATGGAGTTAAAAGGTATATCGATTTTTTCTTCGCCGGTGTATTCCCAGAGATAATTACCAAAATACCGAAGTACCCTACGGCCCCAGCAAATTCATGAACTTGCTAATAAGTCTTCAGGTCCTGCTCATGCGAAAATAAGACGACGCAAAAATTACGTGATTTACAGTATTCCAGAGGTATAGATTGATTATTGTGATGGATTCTTATATATTTCAGGACAAGATAGTTCGAGGTTGTTCTTCAGAGTTATGCCCCCTGGAAGAATTTAAATCATCGATGAAACCATATTTAGTTGACAGAAAAGAATATAAAGAAATTTGTGAGTCGGACATACTTGAGAGAATAGCCCAAGGTAACTATTATCACCTACGTATTTTACACTATTCCTGTTTTGGCTTTGTTTCTCGCTGATGGGTGGATAATCGTAAACATAAATGGGATAGCAGCTGGAGGCTAGGAAAGGATGTAGTGGTAGTACTGGTGTGAGAAATACCAGGAATCCATTGTATGGTACTCCAGCCGCTGCGATATGACTGAAATACTGTTAAAAGCGGTGTTAAACCCCATTCAGTCAATCAATCCTTCACTCATGTGCAGTCTGATCTTAGTATACACCACCTGTTTATTCCTTCCGATAATCTAAACCACCTGTTTGTCTCTTCAAAGGAAGTTCTGCTTAACCCATTCCCACACAATGACGCTTTAAAACGCCCCCTCAATATAAAAGCTTTGGAAAACAAAGGGGAAACTGAAGAAATTGCTTGTAACAAGCTATTTCTTCATTATCCACAATGTTTTCTATCCAAAAATACAAAGAAATGTAAAATTCCATCAACTTGAAATTGTTGTCTGCAGATTCTTTCAATTTGGACCAGTCTAAAATTCACCATGTGGGAATGGGTTAAAATATCAATTTTCAAAAGAAATATTGACTCATAGTCTGTGCTTCTAGTGCTTTTAGTACTTTGATTTTAATGCATTTGTAAGAAGCATTTCATTCAGAGTGACAAGAGTTAACTCAACTGTTTTTGGTTGATTGATTGAATGGGCTTTAATGCCACTTTTAACAGTATTTCAGTCATATCGATTCCCTGACAGCGGCACTCAGCCTTTCCGACTATTTGTCTCTCACTAATGGCATGATAATTGTAGACCTATGCCGGATAGCAGCTGGAGGCTAGAAAAGGATGTAGTGGTAGTACTGGTGTGAGAAATACCAGGATTCCATTGTTAGGTGCTCCAGCCGCCGCGATATAACTGAAAGATTGTTGAAAGCGGCGTTCAACCCCATTCAAACAAACAAACAGTCATATTGAAGTGGCTGGAGCACCTAACAATGGATTCTTGGTATTTCTCACATCAGTAGAACCACTACATCCTTTCCTAGCCTCCAGCTGCTATCCCACTTGGGTTTACGATTATCCCCCCATTGGTGACAGACAAATTCAACTGTTTTTGGAGACAAAATCCAGTGTTTTGCTAAATAATATATGTAATTGTCAATGTTTTGTCAAAGCAAAACTGCTTTTTTGTTTTGAGATATCTCTTATAAAACTAAAGCCAATTACTTGAAACTTCAAATACATATCCACATTTTGGGAAGCAGTCTTTACTGTCAAGGGATGAAACTCTCAGTGCATTTCTTTCCTTATTATTGCCCTTGATACTATTACCTTTACCAGCATCAAACAGCCAAGCATCATCAGGCCTCTGAATTTGTATGATGTTTTCATTTAACTTGTTACCATACAACAAAGCACTGGTGTGAAATCCAATAGGTTGCAGACGACAATTCATTGTGTAAAAAAGAAAAATAAGTGGCAGCTCAGGAAAAATGATGGAGAAAAGAATATATTGTTTGTTACAATTAATTTCTTCTTTTGCTTCATTGACTCAAAAGCTTACATGTTACTGGCCATAAATTTTGCAAAATAATGCCATTAAGCCGATTCCCACACTATGCTTCCAATTTTTACGTCCCTCAAGAAAATCATTGAATATCATAATGGAAAATGAAGAAATTGCTTGCTACAAGCAATTTCTTCATTATCCTCTATGTCTTCAACCTAAAAGGACTAAGATTTTTGAATCTTATCTATAGAAATTGTTTTCTGTGACTTCTTTCAAATTGGACCAGTCTTAAGTTTTGTTGTGTGTGAAAAGGGTTAATATTGAAGTGGAACCTTCTGTCCGGTAAATGGATGGGGCCAGCAAATTCAGTGGGTTGGGCCAGCAGAGTCAGTTGATGGGGCCAGCAGAGTCAGTAGGTGAGGCCAGCAGAGTCAGTTGATGGGGCCAGCAGAGTCAGTAGGTGAGGCCAGCAGAGGCAGTAGGTAGGGCCAGCAAAGTCAATTGATGGGGCCAGCAGAGTCAGTAGATGGGGCCAGTAGAGTTAGTTGATGGGAACTGCAGAAATGGGGGGGGTGTAAGAAGAATCAGTAGGTTGGGCATGCAGAGTTCGTGGGTGGGGCCAGCAGTCAAAGGGAAGGACAAGCAGAGGTTGTAGGTGGGGCCAGCAGTCATAGGATAGGACCAGGAGAGTCTGTGGGTGGAGCCAGCAGTCATAGGGTAGGGCCAGCAGAGTCTGTGGGTGGGGCCAGCAGTCATAGGGAAGGACCAGCAGAGTCTGTGGGTTTGTCCAGCAGTCATAGGGTAGGGCCAGCAGAGTCTGTGGGTGGGGATTGAAGTATTAGGGTTGGACCAGCAGCGTCTGTGGGTTTGGCCAGCAGTCATAGGGTAGGACCAGCAGAGTTTGTGGGTGGGGCAAGCAGTCATAGGGAAGGACCAGCAGAGTCTATGGGTGGGCCAGCAGTCAAAGGGTAGGACCAGCAGAGTCAGTGGGTGGGGCCAGCAAAGTCAGTTGATGGGGCCAGCAGAGTCAGTAGGTTAGGCAAGCAGAGTCAGTAGGTTAGGCAAGCAGAGGAAGTAGTTGGGGCCAGCAGTCAGTTGATGGTGCCAACAGAGTCAGTTGATGGGGCCAGTAGAGTCAGTAGGGTAGGACCAGCAGAGTCTTTGGGTGGGGCCAGCAGTCAAAGGGAAGGACCAGAAGAGTCTGTTAGTTTGTCCAGCAGTCATAGGGTAGGACCAGCAGAGTCTGTGAGTGGGGCAAGCAGTCATAGGGAAGGACCGGCAGAGTCTGTTGGTGGGGCCAGCAGTCATAGGGTAGGACCAGCAGAGTCAGTAGGTGGGGCCAGCAGAGTCCGTAGGTGGGGCCAGCAGAGTCAGTGGTTTGGGTCAGCAGAGTCTGTGGGCGGGCCAGCAGTCAAAGGGTAGGACCAGCAGAGCCTGTGGGTTGGGCGAGCAGTCATAGGGTAGGACCAGGAGAGTCTGTGGGTGGAGCCAGCAGTCATAGGGAAGGACCAGCAGAGTCTGTGGGTGGGGCCAGCAGTCATAGGGTAGGACCAGCAGAGTCTGTGGGTGGGGCCAGAAATATAAGGGATGGACCAGCAGAGTCTGTGGGTTAGTCCAGCAGTCATAGGGTAGGGCCAGCAGAGTCTGTGGGTGGGGCCAGCAGTCATAGGGAAGGACCAGCAGAGTCAGTTGGTGGGGCCAGCAGTCATAAGGAAGGACCTGCAGAGTCTGCTGGTGGGGCCAGCAGTCATAGGGAAGGACCAGAAGAGTCTGTGGGTGGAGCCAGCAGTCATAGGGAAGGACCAGCAGAGTCTGTGGGTGGGAGCAGCAGTCATAGGGAAGGACCAGCAGAGTCTGTGGGTTGGGCCAGCAGTCATAGGGATGGACCAGCAGAGTCAGTGGGTGGGGCCAGCAGAGTCAGTTGATTGGGCCAGCAGAGTCTGTGGGTTGGGCCAGCATTCATAGGGAAGGACCAGCTGAGTCTGCTGGTGGGGCCAGCAGTCATAGGGAAGGACCTGCAGAGTCTGCTGGTGGGGCCAGCAGTCATAGGGAAGGACCAGCAGAGTCTATGGGTGGGGCCAGCAGTCATAGGGAAGGACCAGCAGAGTCTGCTGGTTGGGCCAGCAGTCATAGGGAAGGACCAGCAGAGTCTGCTTGTGGGGCCAGCAGTCAAAGGGAAGGGCCAGAAGAGTCTGTGGGTGGGGCCAGCAGTCATAGGGAAGGACCAGCAGAGTCTGTGGGTTGGGCCAGCAGTCATAGGGAAGGACCAGCAGAGTCAGTGGGTGGGGCCAGCAGAGTCAGTGGGTTGGGCAAGCAGAGTCAGTGAATGGGGCAAGCAGAGTCAATTGGTGGGGCAAGCAGAGTCAGTACATTTCTATTCCCAAACAATTTCTCTTTGTTAGCCTCTCAAGAATGATGCCTTGTTGAATATTATTACTTGTTAAAAGCAATTTCATCATTATCAATGATGTTTTATTACTCTAGTAACCAAAGATTTTTCAAATATAATCAACTAAAAAAGTTGTCTACAACTTCTTTGAATTTGGACCAGTCTAAATTTTTGTTGTTTGTTAATGGGTTGCTTGATCACATTGCTTCTATTTATAGAAATGCTGGCCCTGGAAAAGAAAGATGAAGAAGAAGAAGATGAGGAAGATAAGGAGAGATCAGATGTTCCTGCTGGGATGTAGACTGGTGACCCTGGTTGTAGACTGGTATCTGCTGGGATGTAGACTGGTGACCCTGGTTGTAGACTGGTATCTGCTGGGTTTTAGATGATCAAGCTCCACTCCCTGTATAGCCTAGGCCTGTGGTGTCCTAGAGAACTTGTATTAAAATTTCCTGTTTCTCCTTTTAGGCATGGTGTTTCCGAGTCTTGGCTATAATGCTGTTCTGCGTAATGGCAGAGTGCTGTACAGTATTCATATGTACTAATGGATTTCTGTTGGGGCTATTTGTTGTTTAGTGATGAGGTTTGAAATGTCCTCCTCCCAGCGTCAGGAGGATATTTTGATGGCTGTTGAGTTAAATGTAAATTTGTCGAAAAGTTTATAACTAATGAACGCTCTTCAAGATGAACTCAGGTTCAAATCCTAACAAAACTTTTGAAAAGAGCTCAACACTTCCAAAACTGACCCTATTTACTCTATTTTTAATTAGTGAAAAAACCGACCCAGACTGGTACCTGTTTACCCATTCCCAGACGGCAAAATTTTAGACTGGTCATAATTGAAAGATATTGCAGACGACATTTTCAAGTTTATGAAATTTTAGATTTTTTTAAACTTTCTGGGTAGAAAACATTGTGTAAAATGTAGAAATTGCTTGTCACAAGTAATTTCTTCATTTTACACAATGTTTTCTCAATTGCTTTTCTTGAGGGACGTCCAAAAGCGTCACTTGGAATGGGTTAAGTACCTGCAGGATTTTAGACCAGTCTTAGATGAAAAAAAAAGCATCATCTGTATATTGAGATGCTAAACATGAGAACTTGTTTTGAGTCTTTATTATCCCCCGCCTTTCGGCGAAGGGGGAATAGTAATAGTCTCCGGCTGTCATTCTGTCATTCCTTCATTCCGTCACTACACTTGTCCAGAGCATATTTCTGGAAGTATAATTGCTATCAACTTGAAACTTCAAAGGTCGATAGATCTTATTGAGGATAAGTGCAGTGCACAAGAGCCACAACTCTTGCTTGCATAGTTTTTGAGTTATTACCCTTTGTTGTTTTAAACACTTACATTTTGTCACATGCAAATCTCTGAAAGTATATTTACTATCAATTTGAAACTTCATAGGTGGATAGATCTCATTGAGGAGAAGTGCAGTGCACAAGAACCACAACTCTTGCTTGCATAATTTTGGAGTTATTCTTCTGTTTACTATCAAGCTTTTATGACGGGGGATGGCCATGTCCGACATGGCTCTTATTACATTCTACCTTATATTGGATCAGTCTAAGATGTCATCATGTAATTATAGTTTACCCAAAATAATTGAATTTGGTTTAACGCCAGTTTTAACAGTATTTCAGTCATATCGTGGCAGCTGGAGCACCTAACAATGGATTCCTGGTATTTCTCACAACAGTACTACCACTACATCCTTTTCTAGCCTCAAGCTACTATCCCACATATGTTTATGATTATCCACCCATTGATGAGAGACAAATGTCGGAAAGGATTTGTTCCGCCGGAGATTGGACCTGTGACAGCCCGTAATTGAAGATAGGGTGTCTTGTGCGCTACCGACTGCGCTATGACGGCGGCTTAACCAAATAGAATACTGTTTAAATACAGTTCCGATTCTATTAGACCTAAGAGAATAATTATACAGAGAACAATGTTGGAAAAGGAAGATTTCTTCTTTCAATGTTTTTTACCCTTTCATTCTTATCTTTATACGTGGCATGCATTTCTTTTGTTCTAAATTTAACCCATTTCCACACAATCCAGACTTTAACGCCTTTCAAGGAAATGATTCATGAAAACATTATTTATAAATGAAGAAATTGCTTGTTACAACCAACTTTTTGGATTTTTCACATTGTTTTCTAGCTAGAATGACGGAAATATTTGAATTTCTATTACCTTATAATTGTCGTCTAAAGCATCTTTCAATTTAGATCAGTCTAAATTTTTGTTGTGTTGTAATTGATTAACTAGTCTAAAATTTTGACGTCATGTAACGGATGAACCAAATTGAGTTAAAACATGATCGCAAAATTTCAAGACCTTGGAGAATAATTGAGGAGAAAGAAGGTATTGCATGGTGCATGTTTCCTCTTCTCACAGTGATTTCTATCTGTTACTAATTTTTCAATTTCAATTAAATTTCAAATGCTGTCTGCAATTTCTTTCAAACTGAACCACTGTATGATTGGGTAATAGTGTAAAATACAAAATATTTTAAGACTGGTCCAAAATCACAGAAGTTGCAGACGACAATTTCGAACTGATAGAAGTTCAACTATCTCAGTCATTCTGGGTAGAAAACAATGTGGAAAATGCAGAAATTTCTTGTAACAAGCAGTTCCTTCTTTTCCCACTTTGTTTTCATTAACTATTTCTTGAGGGGCATAAAAAGGCTGGATTGGGTTAATTATACCCCCCTTAACTTTGTTAGGGGGGTATATAGGAGCCAGCTTGTCGGCCGTTTGTTCCGTCCGTCCGACCGTCTGTCTGTAGTTTTTTCGTGTCCGCTCAATTTCTGGGCAACCATTGGACGGATTTTACAGAAACACTTGGTATAAGTCAGACATGTGCATTTCCTATTTTTGTTGCGGTCCATTCATTTTTGATGGAGTAATGGCCCTTTAATTAAAAAAGTCCATTTTTTGTTATGGCCCTTTTGCAAATAGCACTTGTTTATGGACAAGCGCTATTGGGGGGTATTAATCCGATTTGCGACAATGTCTACTTATACCTCCCAAAACTTTGTTTTGGGGTATATAGGAGTCAGCTTGTCGGTCCGTCTGTCGGTCCACCCTTCTGTCTGTAGCTTTGTGTCCGCTCAATTTCTCGGCAACCATTGGACAGATTTGATTCAAACTTCACTGATATAATCAGTATCAAGCAGAGATGAGCATATTCCATTTTGGTTACGGTCCATTGATTTGTGATGGAGTTAAATATCATGTCCGCTCAATTTTTCAGCAACCATTTGATGGATATGATTCAAAGTTCACAGAAAGACTTGGTATAAGTCAGACATGTGCATATCCTAATTTGGTTATGGTCCATTCATTTTTGACGGTTTTATGGCCCTTTAATTAAAAAATCCATTTTTCGTTACGGCCCTTTGGCGGATAGCACTTGTTTATGGACAAGCCCTGTTGGGGGGTATTAGTCCGCTTTGCGACAATGTCTAGTTGAAATAGGTTAATTTGTAATCTATACAATCCTTTGCTTTGGTACTTTGCAAAATGAAAATACAATAAATTGTCTGCAACAAAACAAGTTGTCGTAGGAAATTGTTTGCTTATGCACAAAAAAAGTAAAAAATGTATCAAACTTTGTAAAATATTGGGGGGGGGGGTCTGCTTGATGTTATTAAATTATGAAAAATGAAGAGAATATTTTTTAATTAATCATACTGTATGAATACTTCAAGCAGACTTACACGTAAGAGTGATTAGTCTTTTCGTTTGAGCCTATGTGTGACATTTCCAACCATTTCGCATTTGCGTGACTTGCACACATTGAGCACCCTGGACAGCCATTCGGGGCAATAAGAATATTGGCTGATTGTTTGAAGAAGCTTTGTGTTGGTATCTATCTACAGAGCGCAGAGTGAAGACTTGATCAGACTGTGTGGATGCACAGGCTGATCTGAGTCTTTACTTAGCGCACATGAGTAATGGTTGGAAATGTCAAGCATGCGCACATTTTATGCCTCCATAAAAAACAAAAAATATTCTCTTCATCTCTTAAATTATTTTTTGCTCACCAGTGACAATTGTCTGGAATAAACTCTGGTCTTGAATGTGCCTGGTTAGAATTTTATGTCTTAATTTTACCACACAATGACAATTTTTGATGCCCTGAAATTATATCATAATTGAAATCTTGGTGGAACAAGGAGAAATTGCTTGTAACAAGCAATTTCTCCTTTCCCTACAATGTTATCTACCCTATTTGGCAATGTTGTATACCCTATTTGGAAATGTTTTCTACCATTTTATGCGATGTTATCTACCACATTTGGCAATGTTTACTACCCTATTTGGCGATGTTTTCTACCCTACGTAAGATGCTTTTTACATTAAACTCTGTGTGGGTTGAAATTTTACCATGGTAACTTTACCCTCAGATTGCTAATGGGTAGATGCTGTATGTAGTTTGGACCTGCCAAAGAATTTTTTGAAATGGATGGGCGACCATAATATTGAAACTACAGCTTGAATGATTTATTGTCAAAGACAATGTTTTCATCAAAACTACAAGTACCATTTTTTTCTTTCTTTCTTTATTTATTTGTTTTAGCGCATGCGTCATATGTACTACGCCCTTTTTAGAAAAAACCCCAAAAAACAAAAGTTTCATAAATGTGAGGCCGCAGCCATAGCGAAGTGTTAGTGAGTTGGACTCCTAATCATGGGTTCCAGGGTTCGATCCTTGGTCGCGGCAAATATCCTTTCCGACATTGGTCTCCCACCAACAGGTGGATAATTGTAAACCTAAATGGGATAGCAGCTTGGGGCTAGGAAAGGATGTTGTGGTTGTACTGGTGTGAGAAGTTCCAGGAATCCATTGTTAGGTGCTCCAGCCGCCGTGATATGACTGAAATACTGTTTTAACCCTTTATTACATTTTTAGCTCACCTTAGCACGTAGTGCTCAAGTGAGCTATTGTGATCCCCTTTTGTCCGGCGTCTGTCCATCGTCCGTCGTGCGTCGTCCGTCAACAATTTCTTTAAACAACATCTCCTCCCAAACCACAGGGCCAATTTGAACCAAATTTGGCAGAAATGTTCCTTAGGTGGTCCCCTTTAAAAATAGCCAAAAGAATTGAAATCCGTTAAAAACTCTGGTTGCCATGGCAACAAAAGTGAAATTTTAAAAAAATCTTTAAAAATCTTCTCCTCCTGACCCAGAAGGCGTAGAGCCTTGATATTTTGCATGAAGCATCAGTATATTGACCTCTTTCAAAATAGCTAAAATCATGATCCTCGGGTCCCCAGGGGCCGAGCCCCAGGGGGGTGGGGTTTAAATAGAAATAAAGAACGATTTTAAAAATGTCATCTCCTCCCAAACCACTGGGCCAATTTGAACCAAATTTGGCATAAATGTTCCTTAGGTGGTCCCCTTTAAAAATAGCTAAAAGAATTGAAATCCGTTAAAAACTCTGGTAGCCATGGCAACAAAAGTGAAATTTTAAAAAAATCTTTAAATTTCTCCTCCTGACCCAGAAGGCGTAGAGCCTTGCTATTTTGCATGAAGCATCAGTTTATTGACCTCTTTCAAAATAGCTAAAATCATGATCCTCGGGTCCCCAGGGGCGGAGCCCCAGGGGGATGGGGTTTATATAGAAATAAAGAATGATTTTAAAAATGTCATCTTCACCCAAACCACTGGGCCGATTTGAACCAAATTTGACAGAAATGTTCCTTAGGTGGTCCCCTTCAAAAATAGCTAAAAGAATTGAAATCCGTTAAAAACTCTGGTTGCCATGGCAACAAAAGTGAAATTTTAAAAAAATCTTTAAAAATCTTCTCCTCCTGACCCAGAAGGCGTAGAGCCTTGCTATTTTGCATGAAGCATCAGTATATTGACCTCTTTCAAAATAGCTAAAATCATGATCCTCGGGTCCCAGGGGGGTGGGGTTTATATAGAAATAAAGAACGATTTTAAAAATGACATCTCCTCCCAAACCACTGGGCTGATTTGAACCAAATTTGGCAGAAATGTTCCTTAGGTGGTCCCCTTCAAAAATAGCTTAAAGAATTGAAATCCGTTACAAACTCTGGCTGCCATGGCAACAAAAGTGAAATTTTAAAAAAAATCTTTAAAAATCTTCTCCTCCTGACCCAGAAGGCGTAGAGCCTTGATATTTTGCATGAAGCATCAGTATATTGACCTCTTACAAAATAGCTAAAATCATGATCCTCGGGTCCCCAGGGGCGGAGCCCTGGGGGGGTTGGGTTTATATAGACATAAAGAACGATTTTTTAAATGTCATCTCCACCCAAACCATTGGGCCCATATGAACCAAATTTGGCAGAAGTCTTCCTTAGGTGGTCCCCTTCAAAAATAGCTAAAAGAATTGAAATCCGTTGAAACTCTGGTAGCCATAGCAACAAAAGTGAAATTTTAAAAAAAATCTTTAAAAATCTTCTCCTCCTTACCCAGAAGGCGTAGAGCCTTGATATTTTGCATGAAGCATCAGTATATTGACCTCTTTCAAAATAGCTAAAATCATGATCCTCGGGTCCCCAGGGGCGGAGTCCCAGGGGGGTGGGGTTTATATAGAAATAAAGAACGATTTTAAAAATGAAATCTCCTCCCAAACCACTGGGTCGATTTGAACCAAATTTGGAAGAAATGTTCCTTAGGTGGTCCCCTTCAAAAATAGCTAAAAGAATTGAAATCCGTAAAATCTCTGGTTGCCATGGCAACAAAAGTGAAATTTTAAAAAAATCTTTAAAAATCTTCTCCTCCTGATCCAGAAGGCGTAGAGCCTTGATATTTTGCATGAAGCATCAATATATTGACCTCTTTCAAAATAGCTAAAATCATGATCCTCGGGTCCCCAGGGGCGGAGCCCCAGGGGGGTGGGGTTCATATAGAAATAAAGAACGATTTTAAAAATGACATCTCCTCCCAAACCACTGGGCCAATTTGAACCAAATTTGGCAGAAATGTTCCTTAGGTGGTCCCCTTTAAAAATAGCTAAAAGAATTGAAATCCGTTAAAAACTCTGGTAGCCATGGCAACAAAAGTGAAATTTTAAAAAAATCTTTAAAAATCTTCTCCTCCTGACCCAGAAGGCGTAGAGCCTTGCTATTTTGCATGAAGCATCAGTATATTGACCTCTTTCAAAATAGCTAAAATCATGATCCTCGGGTCCCCAGGGGCGGAGCCCCAGGGGGGTGGGGTTTAAATAGAAATAAAGAACGATTTTAAAAAAGACATCTCCTCCCAAACCACTGGGCCAATTTGAACCAAATTTGGCATAAATGTTCCTTAGGTGGTCCCCTTTAAAAATAGCTAAAAGAATTGAAATCCGTTAAAAACTCTGGTAGCCATGGCAACAAAAGAGAAATTTTAAAAAAATCTTTAAAAATCTTCTCCTCCTGATCCAGAAGGCGTAGAGCCTTGATATTTTGCATGAAGCATCAATATATTGACCTCTTTCAAAATAGCTAAAATCATGATCCTCGGGTCCCCAGGGGCGGAGCCCCAGGGGGGTGGGGTTCATATAGAAATAAAGAACGATTTTAAAAATGACATCTCCTCCCAAACCACTGGGCCAATTTGAACCAAATTTGGCAGAAATGTTCCTTAGGTGGTCCCCTTTAAAAATAGCTAAAAGAATTGAAATCCGTTAAAAACTCTGGTTGCCATGGCAACAAAAGTGAAATTTTAAAAAAATCTTTAAAAATTTTCTCCTCCTGACCCAGAAGGCGTAGAGCCTTGCTATTTTGCATGAAGCATCAGTATATTGACCTCTTTCAAAATAGCTAAAATCATGATCCTCGGGTCCCCAGGGGCGGAGCCCCAGGGGGGTGGGGTTTAAATAGAAATAAAGAACGATTTTAAAAAAGACATCTCCTCCCAAACCACTGGGCCAATTTGAACCAAATTTGGCATAAATGTTCCTTAGGTGGTCCCCTTTAAAAATAGCTAAAAGAATTGAAATCCGTTAAAAACTCTGGTAGCCATGGCAACAAAAGAGAAATTTTAAAAAAATCTTTAAAAATCTTCTCCTCCTGATCCAGAAGGCGTAGAGCCTTGATATTTTGCATGAAGCATCAATATATTGACCTCTTTCAAAATAGCTAAAATCATGATCCTCGGGTCCCCAGGGGCGGAGCCCCAGGGGGGTGGGGTTCATATAGAAATAAAGAACGATTTTAAAAATGACATCTCCTCCCAAACCACTGGGCCAATTTGAACCAAATTTGGCAGAAATGTTCCTTAGGTGGTCCCCTTTAAAAATAGCTAAAAGAATTGAAATCCGTTAAAAACTCTGGTTGCCATGGCAACAAAAGTGAAATTTTAAAAAAATCTTTAAAAATCTTCTCCTCCTGACCCAGAAGGCGTAGAGCCTTGCTATTTTGCATGAAGCATCAGTATATTGACCTCTTTCAAAATAGCTAAAATCATGATCCTCGGGTCCCCAGGGGCGGAGCCCCAGGGGGGTGGGGTTTAAATAGAAATAAAGAACGATTTTAAAAATGACATCTCCTCCCAAACCACTGGGCCAATTTGAACCAAATTTGGCATAAATGTTCCTTAGGTGGTCCCCTTTAAAAATAGCTAAAAGAATTGAAATCCGTTAAAAACTCTGGTAGCCATGGCAACAAAAGAGAAATTTTAAAAAAATATTTAAAAATCTTCTCCTCCTGACCCAGAAGGCGTAGAGCCTTGCTATTTTGCATGAAGCATCAGTATATTGACCTCTTTCAAAATAGCTAAAATCATGATCCTCGGGTCCCCAGGGGCGGAGCCCCAGGGGGATGGGGTTTATATAGAAATAAAGAATGATTTTAAAAATGTCATCTTCACCCAAACCACTGGGCCGATTTGAACCAAATTTGACAGAAATGTTCCTTAGGTGGTCCCCTTCAAAAATAGCTAAAAGAATTGAAATCCGTTAAAAACTCTGGTTGCCATGGCAACAAAAGTGAAATTTTAAAAAAATCTTTAAAAATCTTCTCCTCCTGACCCAGAAGGCGTAGAGCCTTGATATTTTGCATGAAGCATCAGTATATTGACCTCTTTCAAAATAGCTAAAATCATGATCCTCGGGTCCCAGGGGGTAGGGGTTTATATAGAAATAAAGAACGATTTTAAAAATGAAATCTTCTCCCAAACCACTGGGCCGATTTGAACCAAATTTGGCAGAAATGTTCCTTAGGTGGTCCCCTTCAAAAATAGCTAAAAGAATTGAAATCCGTTACAAACTCTGGCTGCCATGGCAACAAAAGTGAAATTTTAAAAAAATCTTTAAAAATCTTCTCCTCCTGACCCAGAAGGCGTAGAGCCTTGATATTTTGCATGAAGCATCAGTATATTGACCTCTTTCAAAATAGCTAAAATCATGATCCTCGGGTCCCCAGGGGCGGAGCCCTGGGGGGGTTGGGTTTATATAGAAATAAAGAACGATTTTTTAAATGTCATCTCCACCCAAACCATTGGGCCCATTTGAACCAAATTTGGCAGAAGTGTTCCTTAGGTGGTCTCCTTCAAAAATAGCTAAAAGAATTGAAATCCGTTGAAACTCTGGTTGCCATGGCAACAAAAGTGAAATTTTAAAAAAAATCTTTAAAAATCTTCTCCTCCTGACCCAGAAGGCGTAGAGCCTTGATATTTTGCATGAAGCATCAGTATATTGACCTCTTTCAAAATACCTAAAATCATGATCCTCGGGTCCCCAGGGGCGGAGTCCCAGGGGGTGGGGTTCATATAGAAATAAAGAACGATTTTAAAAATGAAATCTCCTCCCAAACTACTGGGTCGATTTGAACCAAATTTGGAAGAAATGTTCCTTAGGTGGTCCCCTTCAAAAATAGCTAAAAGAATTGAAATCCGTAAAAACTCTGGTTGCCATGGCAACAAAAGTGAAATTTTAAAAAAATCTTTAAAAATCTTCTCCTCCTGATCCAGAAGGCGTAGAGCCTTGATATTTTGCATGAAGAATCAATATATTGACCTCTTTCAAAATAGCTAAAATCATGATCCTCGGGTCCCCAGGGGCGGAGCCCCAGGGGGGTGGGGTTCATATAGAAATAAAGAACGATTTTAAAAATGTCATCTCCTCCCAAACCACTGGGCCAATTTGAACCAAATTTGGCAGAAATGTTCCTTAGGTGGTCCCCTTTAAAAATAGCTAAAAGAATTGAAATCCGTTAAAAACTCTGGTAGCCATGGCAACAAAAGTGAAATTTTAAAAAAATATTTAAAAATCTTCTCCTCCTGACCCAGAAGGCGTAGAGCCTTGCTATTTTGCATGAAGCATCAGTATATTGACCTCTTTCAAAATAGCTAAAATCATGATCCTCGGGTCCCCAGGGGCGGAGCCCCAGGGGGTGGGGTTTAAATAGAAATAAAGAACGATTTTAAAAATGACATCTCCTCCCAAACCACTGGGCCAATTTGAACCAAATTTGGCATAAATGTTCCTTAGGTGGTCCCCTTTAAAAATAGCTAAAAGAATTGAAATCCGTTAAAAACTCTGGTAGCCATGGCAACAAAAGTGAAATTTTAAAAAAATCTTTAAAAATCTTCTCCTCCTGACCCAGAAGGCGTAGAGCCTTGCTATTTTGCATGAAGCATCAGTATATTGACCTCTTTCAAAATAGCTAAAATCATGATCCTCGGGTCCCCAGGGGCGGAGCCCCAGGGGGATGGGGTTTATATAGAAATAAAGAATGATTTTAAAAATGTCATCTTCACCCAAATCACTGGGCCGATTTGAACCAAATTTGACAGAAATGTTCCTTAGGTGGTCCCCTTCAAAAATAGCTAAAAGAATTGAAATCCGTTAAAAACTCTGGTTGCCATGGCAACAAAAGTGAAATTTTAAAAAAATCTTTAAAAATCTTCTCCTCCTGACCCAGAAGGCGTAGAGCCTTGATATTTTGCATGAAGCATCAGTATATTGACCTCTTTCAAAATAGCTAAAATCATGATCCTCGGGTCCCAGGGGGTAGGGGTTTATAAAGAAATAAAGAACGATTTTAAAAATGAAATCTCCTCCCAAACCACTGGGCCGATTTGAACCAAATTTGGCAGAAATGTTCCTTAGGTGGTCCCCTTCAAAAATAGCTAAAAGAATTGAAATCCGTTACAAACTCTGGCTGCCATGGCAACAAAAGTGAAATTTTAAAAAAAATCTTTAAAAATCTTCTCCTCCTGACCCAGAAGGCGTAGAGCCTTGATATTTTGCATGAAGCATCAGTATATTGACCTCTTACAAAATAGCTAAAATCATGATCCTCGGGTCCCCAGGAGCGGAGCCCTGGGGGGGTTGGGTTTATATAGAAATAAAGAACGATTTTTTTAATGTCATCTCCACCCAAACCATTGGGCCCATTTGAACCAAATTTGGCAGAAGTGTTCCTTAGGTGGTCCCCTTCAAAAATAGCTAAAAGAATTGAAATCCGTTGAAACTCTGGTTGCCATGGCAACAAAAGTGAAATTTTAAAAAAAATCTTTAAAAATCTTCTCCTCCTGACCCAGAAGGCGTAGAGCCTTGATATTTTGCATGAAGCATCAGTATATTGACCTCTTTCAAAATACCTAAAATCATGATCCTCGGGTCCCCAGGGGCGGAGTCCCAGGGGGGTGGGGTTTATATAGAAATAAAGAACGATTTTAAAAATGAAATCTCCTCCCAAACTACTGGGTCGATTTGAACCAAATTTGGAAGAAATGTTCCTTAGGTGGTCCCCTTCAAAAATAGCTAAAAGAATTGAAATCCGTAAAATCTCTGGTTGCCATGGCAACAAAAGTGAAATTTTAAAAAAATCTTTAAAAATCTTCTCCTCCTGATCCAGAAGGCGTAGAGCCTTGATATTTTGCATGAAGCATCAGTATATTGACCTCTTTCAAAATAGCTAAAATCATGATCCTCGGGTCCCCAGGGGCGGAGCCCCAGGGGGGTGGGGTTCATATAGAAATAAAGAACGATTTTAAAAATGACATCTCCTCCCAAACCACTGGGCCGATTTGAACCAAATTTGGCAGAAATGTTGCTTAGGTGGTCCCATTCTAAAATAGCTAAAAGAATTGAAATCCGTTAAAAACTCTGGTTGCCATGCAACAAAAGTGAAATTTTAAAAAAATCTTTAAAAATCTTCTCCTCCTGACCCAGAAGGCGTAGAGTCTTGATATTTTGCATGAAGCATCAGTATATTGACCTCTTTCAAAATAGCTAAAATCATGATCCTCGGGTCCCCAAGGGCGGAGCCCCAAGGGGGGGGGGGTATAGGCATGAAGCATCAGTTCACAGACTTCTTTCTTATTTCTGAAATTATAACCCACGGAAAAAGTTTTTTCCTTCTTTCAAATCAGCACTTAACTCTTTCCTGCACAATCACTTGTTTTCATGTCCCTGTGATTTCATACTTGAGAAAATATTGTGAGCAAAGAAGAAATTGCTTGTTGCATGCAATTTCTTATTTTCCCACAATATTTTCCAACCTGTAAGTTGCTTACTTTTCGTATTGCACCCACTTTTAAATTTCGTCTGCATCTTTTTTCAAATTGGAGTTGTCTAAGATTTTGAAAAACAGGAAAGGGTTAAGCCTTGGAATTGGTAATTTAGACTTTTTGATCCCCAGGTTTATAGTCTTTATATGTAATTGTGGCCCACTTGTTTCATAATCCTAACCTTAACATGAAATAAGACTGTTGAAAGAAAAAGAGCCTTTATCTCAGGTGAGCGCCCCAGGGCCAACGACCCTCTTGTTTCAATACTAATCAGGTGTAGTCATTTTGCAAAACAAACATTTCCCAATACAATTTATCGACAAAGGGAGATAAATAGAAGTAAACTGGTTAACTCAACCCCCACCCTTTATTTAAATTTTGCAAATAGTCTTTTCCAAATGATACCTACTTAACCGTTATTTTTTCGATCCCTGGTGTTATGTCTCTGTGATATAAAACTTGAGAAATTTTTTTGGAAAAGAAGAAGAAATTGCCTGTTACATCCCACCAACTGATTGGTTAATTTTCATATTAAATCCACTTTTATATATGTTTGATTCTTGTGTGCAATTTTAAGTCTGACTAGAATTACAGGATGAAATTGAGATTGGTACTTATATATTTTAGATTCATTCCCATTAATTGTTAATAATAAAGTCATAATCCTATCTGGATAATGGCGACATTCAGGACCTTCAGTCCTTTGATTTTTATTATCATTGTTTTTCTATCCCTAAATTTGGTAAGCTGATTTGTACAAATACGCCATTTGTAAAGTTCGTTTCCTAAAAGAAAAATAATGACTATTAAAAAATAAATATATTCTAAGCATAATAATAAACAGGTGCATGTTGATATAACCGTGAGTGGACCATGAAAATAGGTTTGTCATTCAGTTTCTTTTTGGAATAGTTGTAAATTCTTACTGTTTCAGAATTGAGTATATTCAAAACTATCAAAATGTAGAGTGGAATAAGTTGGTAGCGTTTCATTCATTGAATCATATCGGGTTTCCTATCGGATTACTCAAGCATCTATTTGCTGTAACAAGTATTTGTGGGCGCACATATTTGAAACAAATATTTTACCTTGAGCTGTGACCTTGACGCTATCTGAAAGATAGCACCAAGGTCACAGTTCAAGGTAAAATATTCTGCGGGCTCGATATTTAGTCCCTGGGCGACTTGTTTTTCGCTCGGCTGCTTTCGGAGAAAACCCGAGGTATTGCGATAGCCTTGGTGTCGTTGTCGTCGTCGTTGTTGTGCGGAAACATTGGCATTTTGGGTTATCTCTGGTTCTACTAAAGGCATTCACTTGAAACTTGGCACACTTGTTCACTGTCAAAAGAGCAACCTATACTATCAAGTAGGATAACTCTAGATGCATTTTGTCCATTTTCCAACACCCAACAGTCGAGCGTAGGCACCCGTAGGCGGTGCTTTTGTTTAATTTAATAAGTTTACTGTATGTATGATAAACAACAACATATAACACGTGCACATTTACGGAGGAATGCTTTGACGTCGTCCCTTAACGACTTCACGCGCGTTGTGTAGACGACGGCATTGATTCCTGAATTTATAACGAACAAGTTTGCGACTAACACTTTCGAATCCGTTGGTGACGGCGTCGACGATATCACAAACATGGCAATTGTAGTCGGGAGAGTTAAAATATTAAATAGAACTAGCAAGATACCGATTGTGACGAGAAGTTGTTTTTGGTTTTCAGCTGAAAATGTTTGTATATTTCGGCGGGTGTCTACTTGATTTTTGTTTGGTTCCGTTGACGTTGATAGTATAGATTGGCGTGTGTTTTCTTGATTTCGAGTTGTTTGTGCTGACGTAGACGGCGTGTTTTTAGTTTCTCGTTCTACCAACTGTTTAAAATGGTTTTTCCTTTTGACGTTCATGTTAAGCTTGGAATATTTAACATTTTTATTCTTGCTCGACGTAAAGGTGGTAAACGGTCCTGGAGCAACGTAGCCGATAGACGTAAGAGTTGTTTGTTTCTGTGGAGAAGCGACATAAAACACTTTATAACGCTCCTTGGTTTGTCGTGATGTTGACGGACATTGGTTCTCCATAGAGTCGTTCGGCGCTGACGCAATTCTGTTCATTCTCCAAAATCGATAATACGTCATGGCGTAGATCACGTTTGTCAGGAGCTGGGGTATGAAGTAAACTAATGCCAAGAACACTGAAGCTACTCGAAAATTAGAACCAAAAACGTTAGGGAGAAAGCAAAGCATGTTCGAATCAGATGTCTTATTCCAAATAATAAAGGGAAGAAACACTACCACCAAAGCTGACGTCCATGATGCCACTATGACAATGTACGAATGAAACTTGTATTTCGTTTCGTTAATTTGTTCTGAAACGTATTTCAGTTTGATATTTCTGAAAATACAAATGCCTAGCACATGATATAGTGTCACATTCTGAAACGCGAAAAGGAAATAGAATATGGAGAAACAAAATATCCCGTTAGCGTAACGATCGTACAGCCATAACGCGTAGAAGGGAATCGTTGTCAGTCCAACCATCAAATCGCTAATGCTCATACTACACGCAAGTCGACTAAATATTGACCATTGACGTTTTCGGGCTCTGTAAAAGCAGCCGAGGATGACGCTGTTCGCGCTTAACGTCCATAACGTGCACAGAACGGAAATGACGTAAGTGATGGCATGGACGCCCCGAGGATCCTGAGCATTGGTCTCGTGACTGGTCGTGTTTTCTACAGTTGTGTTGTTAAACTCCTGAAAGAATAAAGAGATTTAACCTATTCCAACACTGTGACGCTTTTAGACGCCCCTCAAGAAAAACAGTTAGTAAAAACATTGTGTAAAATGAAGAAATTGCTTGTAATTTTATACAAATTTTGCACCCAGAAGGTTGAAACAAGAGGACCATGATGGTCCTAAATCGCTCACCTGAGGCAACTGCAAATTACAGTACATTTAAGTTTAAAAAAGACACAACTTGAGTAAAATAAATAAAACAAATATAAGATTTTGGGCTTTGTACAAAACAATCCAGTATTGCTTTACAATAAGAATTAATGCCTTGGTCTTTATAGTTTAATCCATTACCAAACTTTCTAAAAATTTGTCACCCTCAGGGAAAATAGGTTTAAAAAATACATAGTAAGAAAGGGAGTGACAAGCAATTTATCCATTTCTAACAGTGTTTTCTACCTGAAATTCTTTGTATTTAGATTTCAATCAAACTCTCTGCAACTTCAAAGGGTGTAATTTTAGCAACCTTGGTAGAGAACAATCTGGATGTACTATAAATCAAAATATGAATGCATTACAACTTATACATGAGGAGTGGAAGATATTTGAACATGCTCTTATTGAGCGTTTTTCATGTCTTTGGATACCTTGGGAAGGGCCATGTTTGTCAATGGATATAAACATGGTAGATAACAATAATGTTATCCTTTGTTTTTAATGTAAATCTTCTAGAACCTATATTTAAGAAGAAGAATTCTTTCAATGCAATTTTAGATCCCAGGAGCAGAGACATTTTTATCCTAAGAGCATATTTTCCTGTTACATAGTACAAAATTATTTTGTCATGATACATATCAAATATGTATGCCCTTCACCTTATATTTCAGGAGAATACTTTTGATGTTGCTCTAGTTGGGCCTTTCCAAATTTTTTGACCTATTGGGCAGTGCCATGTTTTATCCTAGGGCTAAGATTTTAGCTAACATGGTAGAGAACTATCTGGATATGCTATATACAAAAAATGAATGCCCCAGACTTTGTAGATTGGGAAGAAAAGACTATTGAACATGGACTAATTGAGCATTTTTACAAACTTTGGACATCGAGGGAAGGGGTGTTTATTAACCTACAGGCATAATTTAATCAAATCTGATAGATAAAAGCCAGGCTATGCTACGCCCAAAATATAAATGCCCTCCTCCTTAAAATGAAGGATTTTTTTTTTTTCAGCATACACAAATTTTGCGTTTTTCCCAATTTTTGACCCCTAGTACAGGGCCGTTTTTGACCCGAGGAAGATAACTTTTAGTGATATAGTACAAAACCATCCAGTAATGCTCCATACCAAATATAAATATCCTAGACGTTATAGTTTAAGAGGAGAAGTCTTTTGAAATTGCCCTAATTATTTTTCCCAACTTCGGACCTCAGGGGCGGGGCCATTTTTGACCCCAGAGAATAAATATTTAAAAAGTTGGTAAAGAACCATACGATTAAGCTCTATATAAAAAATAAATGCCTTTGGCCTGGTAGTCTGTGAAAAAAAGACAACAAAGATTTTCTAAAATTTCCCATTTTCATATGCCGCGGTAACAAGAGTTTTTCACAGAATGAAATTCTTTTAACAACTTTTGAAGAGCTTCACCCAAGGAACATCCCTGCAAAGTTTCAGCTTGATTGGCCTACTGGTTTAGGAGGAGAAGTTTTTTAAAGATTTTTACAGTTTTAATTAAGATTCCCATTTTCACATGCCGCAGCAACCAGAGTTTTTCACAGAATGAAATTCTTTTAACAATTTTTGTCGACCTTCACCAAAGGAACATCCCTGCAAAGTTTCAGCTTGATTGGCCTACTGGTTTAGGAGGAGAAGATTTTTAAAGATTTTTACAGTTTTAATTAAGATTCCCATTTTCACATGCCGCGGTTACAAGAGTTTTTCACGGAATTAAATCTTTTTAACAACTTTTGTAGAACTTCACCCAAGGAACATCCCTGATATGTTTCAGGTTGATTGGCCTATTGGTTTAGGTGTAAAAGATTTTTAAAGATTTACTTAAGATTCCCTTTTTCAAATGCCGCGGCAACCAGAAATTTTGACGGAATTAAATTCTTCTAACAACTTTTGTAGAACTTCACCCAAGGAACATCCCTGCAAAGTTTCAGCTTGATTGGCCTACTGGTTTAGGAGAAGATTTTTAAAGAAATTGTGGACGGACGGACGACGGACAACGACCGATCACAATAGCTCACCTCGCACTTTGTGCTCAGGTGAGCTAAAAATCTAAAATTTCATAAACTTTGAATTGTCGTCTGCAACTCCTTTGAATTTGGACCACTCAAGAATTTTGTCGTCTAGGAATGGGTTAATGAAAGCAAATACTAGAAATGTGTTTGAGATACAGATTCCCCTTCTAATAATGCTGTTTGTCCAAGAAAAGTGCTTTAAAACTTCATGGAAAATTTAATTGCGACCTTGAACTTGAATAAATAAGACACCGCGTTTCATATAACACTAAAACTTGTCAAAGGAAAGGTTCAAAGCAATATGAGTTTGCCCTAAAGTGACTAAACCCATTACCGGTCGACATGGTCCAAAGTTCAAAGAAGTTGCAGATGATATTTTTTGCGTTGATGATTTTTATATATATGTATAGAGAGAGAGGGGGGGGGGAGGAAATTACTTGTAACAAGCAGTTTCTTCATTTCCACAATGTTTTCCGAAGCCTTTTTCATGAGTGGTGTCAAAAAGAGTGATTGGGTGGGAATAGGTTAACTATGTGATTATTGTTATAAACTATTTCGATCAATTCCAAAGTCTTCATACAGTGTGGTTACCTTTTAGCTCACCTGAGCACAAAGTGCGAGGTGAGCTGTTATGATCGGTCGTCGCCCGTCTGTCTGTCCGTCCGTCCCTACGTCCACAATTTCTTTAAAAATCTTCTCCTCCTAAACAAGTAGGCCATTCAAGCTGAAATTTTGCAGGGATGTTCCTTGGGTGAAGTTCTACAAAAGTTGTTAAAAGAATTTAATTCCGTAAAAAACTCTGGTTGCCGCAGCATTTGAAATGGGAAATTTTAGTAAATCTTTGATTTTTTTTTTTTTCATGGACTACAAGGCCAAAGGCCTTTATATTTTGTAAAGAGCTTAATCATATGGTTCTCTTTAAAAATCTTCTACTCCTAAAGCAGGAGGCCAATCAAGCTGAAACTTTGCAGGGATGTTCCTTGGATGAACCATACAAAAGTTGTTAAAAGAATTTCATTCCATGAAAAACTCTGGTCGCCGCTGCATTTGAAAATGGGAAACTTCAGTAAATTTGTGATGTTTTTTTTTCTTCAGAAACTGCACGGCCAAAGCCTCCATATTTCATATGTAGCTTAACCACATGGTTTTCTACCATGTTTTCAAAAATTTAATCTCTAGAGTCAAATAAGGCCCCGCCCCTGAGGTCCGAAGTTTGGAAAAATGCTTAATTAGAGTAAGTTCAAAATACTTTTCTTCGTAAACTATAAGGTCTATGACAATCAAATTCGGTATGTAGCATTACCAAATTGTTCTCCTAGTGTCAAAAACGGCCCTGCACTAGTAGTCCAAAATAGGGAATAACGCAAAATTTGATTAAGTTAGAAAAAAATCCTCACTTAGCCCGGCTGTTATGTATCAATTTTGATTAAATTATGACTGTAAGGTACCTGGGTGTTCAAAGTTCGTAAAAATGCTCAATTAGACCATGTTGAATAGTCTTCTCCCAATCTACAAAGTCTAAGGCATTCATATCTGGTATAAAGCATTAACAAATGGTTCTCCACCACGTTAGCTAAAATCATAGCTCTTGGATAAAACAGGGCCTCGAGTATTTATATTAAAAACATAGCATGAAATTAACGTTATTGTTATCTACCATGTTTATATCCTTTGGACAAAATGGCCTTTCACAAAGCATCCTAAGTTATGAAAAACGCTCAATAAGAGTATGTTCAAAAATCTTCCTCCCAATGTATAAGTTGTAATGCATTTATATTTTGTTTATAGTACATCCAGATTGTTCTCTACCAAGGTTGCTAAAATTATACCCATCGGGTCAAAATGGTCCCGCCCCAGAGGCCCCAAGTTTGGTAAAATGCTCAATTAGAGCAATATCAAATTCTTTTCCTCATAACACTGGTCCACATTAAAAGAAGTTGCAGACGGTAATTGAAGTTTCATCGGAATCGAAATACAAGGAAATTTTAGGGTCGATAACATTGTGTGAAATGAAGAAATTACTTGTAAATAGGAAATTCTCCATTTCTCCCAATATATCTTTATACCCATTTTCCTTGAGGGCATAAAAATGTGGGATAGTTTGGTAATCGATTAAACTATAAGGCATTCATATTTATTGTATAGCATTACTCGATAGTTTTGTACTATACCCAAAATTTTATATTTGTTTTATTTTTTTGGCTAAAGCTTTGGCTCAAGCTGCGTCTGTAATTTGCAGATGCCTAAGGTGAGCGATTTAGGACCATCATCATCCTCTTGTTATTGCATACCTCCATGAAACAAAAAATACTCTCTTCATTCATTCATCGAGTGAAAAAAAGCAAATATTCTACAAGTTTTGATACATTTTTTATGGAACTATTTTGTACAAGATAGCTGCGTGTTCAAATTTTGTTCATGAAGGAATGATTCTTTTTTCGTCCAGACAGAACGCTAGTTTTTGATAGACGAATCTAAAAATTAAATAATTTGTTACATGTAATTTCTTCATTATCCACAATTTTTTTCTACCTCGAAACATAAAGGAAAGTTGAACTTCGTCAACTGAAAACCGTCGTCTTTAACAACTTTAAATTTTGACCAGCATCTAGTATAATTTAATTTCTATTTTCGTCTATCAAAAACGAGCGATCGGATTGTTCGAACAAAATTATTCATAACTCCATAAACAAGATTTTGAGCACGCAGCGATTTTGTATGCTTCCGCACAAAATAGTCCCATACAAAACGGTATCAAAATTTGTAAAGCTTTTGCATTTTACGCTCCATGCTATTAAATTATAAGAAATGAAGAGAATATTTTTTTTTGTTTTCATGGAGGTATGAACCGAAAAGCCTAATCACACTGTATGAATTCGCGAAGCGGATTCATACATTGTGTGATTAGGTTTTTCGTTTCATACCTCCATGAAAACAAAAAATATTCTCTTCATCTCCTAAATGGGTTTATTACTGTGTAGAAAGCCTAGAATCACAGGCAATCTCTCTGCGCTTTTAAACCTTTACTACATAACCCTTTATTTTGCCATAAGGAAGAACGGAAACTTTTGAAAGCAGTTTGGGAAAAGAAAAACTTTCTTTTACCAAGCAATATACATGTACTTAACTACATTGTATTTATTTTCCAAGTCAAATACGCCTTGAATAGTCGACTGCATTTTTTTTTTAAATTGATGGATGACTGCCAACGCATTCACCCTCCAACAGGAAGTCCGTCTAAGATATTAAACATTGTTATTTTGCAAATCTAACGGTAAGTTACACGAATGAGCTGTAGTAACGTCTTTTACGTCAAGCATGTTTGGTTGGTTTGCAAACTGTAGTTACGACGTTTAGGTCGTAAACAAACGATTTGCTTTTTTGTTTTGTATTCCAGGTCATACTTTATTACAAGACAAATGATGAATTATTATATCACTATTATATTAATTATAACTATTAATTTTCGATTTCATACAGTGTGATTAGGTTTTTCGTTTCATACCTCCATGAAAACAAAATATATTCTCTTCATTTCTTATAATTGAACTACATCAAGAGGGAAAAGGCGATTATATCACATTTTTTACAATTTGTATGAATCTATTTTGTGCGCAGGCATGCAAAATAGCTGTGTGCTCAAAATTTTGTTCATGAAGGTATGAATATTTTTCAATCCCAACGAGAACGCTCGATTCTGAGAGACGAAAAAAATATTAAATTATAATAATATGAAAAAAATGGATACTCACCATTTCCAGCTAGGAAAAGTCTTGTTTAAAAACCTCTTCGATTTTTTTTCAAAACGATATTATAATCACTGATTCATACGACACTAGTCAACGTCTATTAATTCATTCATTTGAAATCGGTAGATCATGGGCACTACTCGAAACCATGGCAACCAATTTGACTAATTTTGATATTTGATAGTGTCCACTTTGATCATATTTACCTCACATTGGAAGCGAAAAAATTAATCATATTTGAGGAAAATTGATACCTACTGTAAATTAAGCCCTTCCCTTAGAATCTTGATTTTTCCGTGCCTGTGATTTTATTCCCACACTATTTTAAATCATACAGGATGGTTAGGGGTTTTTTAACTGCACTTACTTTAAATTGTCGTCTGCTATCCTTTTTAAATTTCCGAAAAGTCTAAGATTTTGGAAAAAAGGGTTAAGGAAACTATTTTAGCTTTAATAATTATCAACTAGTCGAAATCAATATTGTCTGTCGAGTTTTATAATGAGAGACTAGATTGGACGATACATATGAAATTCATTTGAGACTTTTAATTAGGAGGAAGTAAATAGGTTTATGTTTTGATTAATATTTTGTGTGTGTTTTTTTTTGGGGGGGGGGGTTGTTGTGTTTTTTGGTGTTTTTTTTTCTTTTTTACATGAAGCTAAAGACCTAATCAACCTGTATAATAAGATCTCATACAAAAGTGTGATAAGGTTTTTATTTTCATATATAAAAGAAATAATGTATTAAGGACACCAACCTTTATGTAAGCTATATAGCCTAAATGAGATAGAGGATGAGTTTCATTTTGTACTAGTTAGCTGTTTGATCAAATCTCATTATCTTCAATGCATCTTTCTCTAAGGTCAACAGAAACATTGGTTCAAGGATTAGTCCACTCCCACATTGATTTCTGTAACGGACTTTTTACAGAAATTCCGTTGTATCAACTTGACAAATTACAGCGTATCCAAAATCAAGCCGCAAGAGTGGTAACAAATACATCCTACGATCACTCTAGTAGAATACTTCTGAAAAAGTTACACTGGCTTCCAATTAAAGCCAGAATCATGTTTAAAACTCTATTAACTGTCTTCCGTGTGAAACAAGGCACGGCCCCAGCTTATTTACAAAAACTCTTGGTGCCAAATCGTCAGAATTATAGGCTAAGATCTCAAAGTTCAGATGAGTTCCTCATTCCAAGACGAAGGACAAAAATAGCCGATCGATCTCTTGCTGTTGTTGGACCCAAGTGGTGGAACAGTTTGCCTAATCATGTGAAAGACACTCCCACAGAATCACTGTTCCGTTCAAAGCTGAAAACATATCTTTTCAGCATATTTATAAACTAGGTGTATATCTATCTGACATAAAAGTAAATTTGCTGGACTTTTAAGACTGATTGTAAAGCGCAATAGAATATGTATATAATTTTTGCGCTATATAAATGTTATGTATTTGTATTTGTATTTGTATGAAATCACAAACCTACTGACAATAATCAGAAAACGCCACAGATGATCTGATTATCAAAGAAAATATGATTTGCTTTGATTAACCCATTCCAACACAGCAAAATTTTAGACTGGTCCAAATTGAAAGAAGCTGCAGACGACAATTTCAAGTTGATGGAATTTTGAATTTTTTCGTCTTTTTGGATAGAAAACATTGTGGATAATGAAGAAATTGCTTGATACAAGCAATTTCTTCATTTTCCACAATGTTTTCCAAAGTTTTTTCTTGAGGGGCGTAAAAAGGAGGGATTGAGTTGGAATGGGTTAAGTAGCTTCCGACCCTCGCTCAATTAAGAGAATGTGATTTTGTTTTCGTGGAGGTATGGAGAGAAAAAAAATCTGTTATTTGTCAACTTTTATGTTAAGCATCTTTTTTTAAATTGGCGACTAAAATGTCGTAACTGCAGCTTATTCAGGATATAGTTAGGACGTATAGGTCGCCATTTGATTGACCAATGGCTTGTTCCCCCCATTGACCCCTAAAGGAAATTCCACTTAAACGGAGTAATTTTTGGGGAAAAGTGGCAATTAACGTATGATAAAAAGTAGAATGGCTAGTTGGCGACCTTAACGTCGTAACTACAGCTTGAATAAGATGTACTTACGACGTTTAAGTATCCAAACCAAAAAAATTGCTTCACATTAGTTGCGGCCAATGTCAGAGTTGAAAGTTAATTTCGAGTTCCTGTGAATGACTTAATGGTTGATAATAGTCGGTGCGATACAAAAACGTCGCAGGTACATTTTATTCAAGATGTAGTTATGACGTTTAAGTCGACCGCCTACAAAATATTTTCAAGGTGTAAACTGAGAACAAAACGCCACAAGAGGGAAAAAAACTATTGATAGAAAAATGCTTTACGTACAATGTCTTTTTTGTTCTTGTTTATTTATAATTATTACTGTTGTTGTTATTGTTTTTGTTGTTGTTGTTGTTCGGAAAATTAAACAAATTGTGTGCAGCTTTTTTCGTCATGAAAGCATTCAGAATTTAAGAACTCATTAAAATTGCATTTAATTTCATTGCAGCCGTAACGTATTCATAAACAAATTCCCAACATGATTTCTCGTTTGTACATAGATATCTAAAACCGACTTGGGTAGGTGCACACACGTCCACATGGACCATTGCAGCAGATCTGTCCAAACCAGCAATCCGAGTCACGTCGACAAAAACGTCGACGTCTGAACCCGAAACAAGGGCGACGAGATGGTCTAGGGCAGCGACCTGAAATAGAGGTTTGCTAAACATACCGTACTGTTGGAAACTGTTGCGACATGACGTTTTTTTGTCGATTTGGTGAGCGAGGAAGGTGTTATTTGTCGTGCTTATAGACAAAGCTGATCCATTCTGAGGAAAGGATCCTCACCCGTGAAGGGGTCGACTCTGTCTAAAATATAGACAAAAACTAGCCATATGTCTCTCTGGAGGTTTGCTCATTTGCAAATCATGCAGCAAATTACCTCCCCTGAAACCGTCACAGTAGAGCGAAAAATGTGAGAAACTCAGTTGAATCTAAATTGACAATACTAATCAAACTGCTCAAATACAATAGAAAAGTCATAGAATTTGTCTCAATACGAGTGAAATATTGCTTTCGTATTGCTGCTTTAATTGAAATCAAATTGATTTCACGCGATATCCTGTTTTTTGTTGTCCTTCGTATTTGAATGGTCTACATGGGAACTAAAAAAAGGATCTACACGATATCGGTTTTCCGACATTTTTTGTGACATTTCGAACTATCACGCATGGGCTTCCAGCAAAGACTCAGATCAGCCGGTGCATCCTCACAGTCTGATCAGAGTCTTCACTATTCGCGTTGTAAATAGCTACTGGCTACGAGTTTCTATACATTACAATATTTAGATGTCCGTCAGCTATCTTTGAAAATTCTACACAGGAATTAAAACTCTACACGGTTTTGTCTTCAGCTGTGTGTTGGTGACTTTTCGATCAATTACTCGTAATCCCAGAACAATCCGTGCATACTCACAGTCTGATCCGAGTCTTCTCTATTTGCTGTATAAATAACTACTGGCTCACAGTTGGTCAGTAAATACTCTACACACAGTATATGAAGGTTCAGACTGCTCAGTGTTTGCGGTTCGCGCACAAGTTCGCGCACAGGTTCACGCACGGGTTCACGCATAGGCTCACGCACATGTCAAAATGATGAAAGCTCGTTTACAACTATAATGCTGGGGTCCTTAGTGGCTTAGTGGTTCTAGTGAGATGTGTCTAGTGTTAGGGGTTTGAGTCCCAGCCGCGATTATGGTCATATGCATAACCCTTGTCATGCTGAATCCGGAATATTTCGGTTTTGACAGAAGGTGTAGATAAGATCAGACTGTACTTATGTTCAGGCTGATTTTATCTACACTTCCAGTATTTCCTTTTCAAACCAGAGTTTTTCATGAAATTAATTTTCAAAAGATGTATTGACCATCGAACAAGTACTACCAGTGCTCTCAACCATTTGATTTTTAGGAAATTCTGAAAATGTTTTATTCAGCATGAAGAGGGTTAAGTCCTCCGGCTTCGCGTATTCATACGGTGATTAATTTTTTAAAGGTTCGTACGTCAATAAAAACGACTAATATTCTCTTAATTTATTAATTAAACTAACAATAATTTAATTTTTAGCTTCGTCTATCAATAACGAGCGTTCTGATTGGTCGGAAAATTATTCATAACTGCATGAACAAAATTTGAGCACGCAGCCATTTTCTATGCTTCCGCACAAAATAGTCCCATACAAAAAGGTATCAATATTGTAAAGCTTTGGGGTTTTTTTTTTTCGCTTGATGCTATTAAATTATAAGAAATGAAGAGAATATATATATATTTTTTTTTTCATGGAGGTATGAACCGAAAATAAACTAATCACACTGTATGAATACGCGAAGCGGATTCATACATTGTGTGATTAGGTTTTTCGGTTCATACCTTCACGAAAACAAAAAAATATTCTCTTCATCTCTTAAATGGAAATTTGTGGAATATTAAATAGACTCTGCTAAAGACGTAGAAATTGATTTTAGCCCTTGTAATGGTGAATAAAAACCCTGGTTAGAATTGCGCTAAAATCAAAGGACTGAAATCACTGAAAACGCTAGTTGAAGGTCAATATTTCATTTGAAAATTGAATATATTAAAAATTCCCGTTTGTTTGAATGATTGATTGATTGGGGTTTAACGCCACTTTAAACAGTATTTCAGTCATATCGCGGCGGCTGGAGCACCTTACAATGGAACCTGGTATTTCTCACACCAGTTCTACCACTACATCCTTTCCTAGCCTCTAGCTGCTATCCCACTTTGGTTTACGATTATCCACCCATTGGTGAGAGACAAACATTCCCGTTTGAATGGAACAAGCAGATGGTGTAGACTAATATCAGACTGCACATATGTGCAGGCTGATCTTTGTCTATACCTCCTGAGCAAACAGGAATATTCCGGGTTCAGCATGACAAGGGTTAAGCTGAATGGTGACAGGAACATACCTCTTTGTCGACAGCAAACACCAGCATCTGCTGGGGCAAAACAGAAGAATAGATATCTGGGTCTACAACTGTTTGGATCGAAGCCATTGCACCGTCTGAAACTCAGCCTTCCATCCGGACAACGCATACCCCGAGGTCCGGGGAAGGGGAACTGACCTGTGTTAATGTAAATCGTGGGAAATATGAGATCGTGGTTTTTAAATAAAATGCATTTACTTATTACCAGAAGGCGAAATTTTAGACTGGTCCAAATAAAAAAGGAGTAGCAGACGGTTGTTTAAGGGTTATGGATTTTAAGGGTTTTTTTTCAACTTTTTGACTGGAAAATATCGTTGAAAATGAAGAAATTGCTTGTTGCAAGGAATTTCTTCATTTTTCACAATGTTTTCCTAATTGGTTTCTTAATGGGCGTCAGAAAGCGTCATTGTGTAGGAATGGGTTAAAATGCCCAACGCTACTTTTAGTTTATTTACCAATAAGCTTAACTATTAATCAACAATATGCGTAATTTACTACTTCCTTATTATGACGAATGAGCAGACATTCAAGATGGTGCATATAATATAAATTCAAAGCAATTAATAAAACACACACACACCTTTCGTCAGCCCGATTAGCTTAGTTGGTAGAGCACTTGACTTCAAACCTCAAAATCACGGGTTCAGGCCCTTGGCTGATCATATCAACTAACAAATTGATTGTCTTTCGGGTGAGACAATAAACCGAGGCCCGTGTGACGATGCTATCCATCGAGCACGTTAAAGAACCAGGCGGAGCTCGCAGCAGTTTCGTCATGTATCTTTTCACTATCCCCCATAACAACTAACCGTCTTCTCGGGACGTCGCTCATATGGGCATGTGCTACGGTAGCGACGATAAATAAACGGAAATACACACACACAACCGTTCCATTTGCATTTTTGGGTGCTACGACACAACCTTGTTTTCGAACACTAAGCCAAGAATTGAAGGTACGAATACCGTTGCCTTCAATGCCCATAAATAATAACTTTTTTCCTGGGTTTAAATCGAACGGACCATTTGTCTTAACTACAGAACCGTCTCAGAACCTTTTGATAGCCTACACCATATGCCGTATATCTTATGACGTCAAAAGGGGAATTTCCTTTCTCATTTTCATCAATAATAGGTAGGACAAGTTTGTGTAAACCCATTCACTCACATTAAAAAAGTTAGACTGGCCCAAACTTAAAGAAGCTGCAGACGACAATTTCAAGTTGATAGAATTCTATTTTTTCCGTCTTTTTGGATAGAAAACATTGTGGACAATAAAGAAATTGCTTGATTCAAGCAACTTCTTAATTTTCCACAAGGTTTCCAAAGCTTTTTCTTGAGGGGCGTAAAAAGTAGGTATTGTATGGGAATAGATTAAACAAACAAATTGAGCACGATAGGACGTTTTCATGCAATCAAAGCAAAATATCGACGATTCCTAGTTTTCATTAGTCGATTAGGATAAAAAAGCGCCGGACCGACGATTGCATAGGCGAAAAATTATTTTGCAGTTACACTAAACCGACGACCAGACGGCGTCTTATTTCTTGGCGAGCAGTCTTCGGAATCAATACTTGTACGATCAACTAATCGACGATTAATCGTAGCATGATGTAGATACTCCGGCAGGATGTCGACGACTAGATGGAAGTAATCAAAGTACTGAAAGTACTGTAAGCTAGCAAAGCATGTTTTTTTTTTTTGTTTTTTTTTTTTTGAGTAATGCTCTTTGTCAAAGGTTATAATGATAAATAAACGAGGTTAAAGTAACCCAGGAGTTAACCCATTACAACATGTCAAGATAGTGGAATTTGGGAGAAAACATGTGGACATTCAAGAAATCACTTGTTACAAGCAATTTCTTCAATGTCCACAATGTTTCCCAATGCATTTTTCTTGAGATACTTAAAAAAGCGGAATTGAGTGAGAATGAATTAGATATCGTGCTTTTGAAAGAGTTCACCACAATTTGAATAGTGTTAGTAATATTCTTACAATACACTAGAACTACTTTTTATGGTGTATGCATTCAACTGATTAGTGGTTAAGCCTCCAGTGGCAGTTTGCACTCGTTGAACTTTGAGATTACCTCAAAATTTTGTCTGTTAACTTTGCTAGCTAAAAGGGTTAGAAAAGGACCAAAAATGCGTCTTAGATGTGTACAATATATTTTTTTGCCCGGTAGTGATTATCGCCTATGCTTCACCAAGTTCAACAAAATCAAAAGACATCCCCGACTTAGTCGCTAGATTTTAACTTAGATCGCAACTTAAAAGTACAATTCACCGACATGTCATCGATCTTAAAAACAAACCCGGTTAAATCAGCCGATGCACCGATCAGTCACCGAAGTATCGCGGACTTTATAACCAGTTCCATTAAAGACATTGGTTGCCCATCGCGTCGGAGCGATTATGTGATGGTGGCTTTAAGCTAAAATCGAAAAAACATCGGCGACGTTAACACGTCGGCGATTTTCTTTTAAGAAATAGCGTCGGACCAATATCAGCGATTGCAGGAGAAAGTATTTATATTGTAGTCAAGTTAAACCGAGGACCAGAGGACGTCTTATTTCTTGGCCACCGTTGAACTGGGAGGTAAAGGTCACCTTTGCCTCAACCCGCTGTTAAATCTGCAGGTGCAACGATCAGTCGCCGACGTATCCCCATTTTATCCCTGATTCCACACAAATTCGTCGGTAACCAATTGCCGACGTGTCTGAGAGAGCTTAACGGATTTTTCAAATATTTTCAACGAAACATCCGTGAAGTCTATCTTCACCCAATTGGTCACGTTGATATTTTCAGCCCAGTATTCTTCTTTCCATAACATTTCAGTTTAATTTATTTTTACTTCCGTCTACCAAAAAGAAGTATTCTGATTGGAAAAAAATCCATACATCCATGAACAAAATTTTGAGCACGCAACTATTTTGTATGCCTAAGCACAAAATAGATCCATAAAAAATGTATCAGCAATGTAAAATAATGGCCCTTTTTCGCTCAATGTCATGAAATTATAAGAAATGAAGAGAATACTTTGTTGTTGTTGTTGTTGTTTTCATGGAGGTATGAAACGAAAAACTTAACCTTAGTCTGATTAGGTTTTTTTTGTTTTATACCTCCGCGAAAGTAAAAAAAAAATCTCTTTATTTCTTAAATATTCGTAAATAATGGTAATGATTGAAAATGAACTCGAATTCCTATCCGATATATCCGGTAATATTCGAGACAAGCGAAGCCGACACGACTAGAACCTAATGTATTTATTTGTTTATCTACGTTTATCAATGTTATTTTTCATCTATTGTTATTACTTTGCAACTTACTTTGAATATTGATCCGTATAAACATTTGACACATTAAGCAAGAAAAGTTTTTAATTAAGAGATGAAGAGAGTAATTTTTGTTTTCATGGAGGTATGAAACAAAAAAATAATAATAATCACACTGTACAAATAAGCGAAGTATGATTAGGTTTTTCGTTCATACCTCCATGAAAACAAAAAAAATATTCTTGTAACCTCTTATAATTTAATGACACCAAGCAAAAAAAGCAAATGTCTAACAAATTTTGATACTTTTTTGAATGGATCTATTTTGGTCGGAAACATGCAAAATAGCTGCGTGCTCAAAATTTTGTTCATGGAGGTATAAATATTTTTTTTTCTTTTTTTGCCTATCAGAATACTCGTTTTTGATAAACGAGACTGAGAATTAAATAATTTTCATAATAAGAAAAAACTTACCCAAAACATTGAAAGCCAGGAGTGAACAGAGAAAACTAATTAACAATTTCATTATGGTGTGCAACATACAGTAAAACTAATGAATTTAATGGACCTTTTTTATATATGAAATTTATGTCTACACTGACGTCGAAAGAAATCCTCACTTTTATCACTTTTTTGGACATTTTATCCATTTTAACCTCTTTTCCCAGACGACAAAGTTTTAGACTGTTCCTAATTCAAAGAAGCTGCAGACGATTGATTTAAAAGGTATGTGTTTTTTTTAAAAATATCTGTCTCTTAGGATGGAAAACACTGTGAATAATGAAGGAATTGCCTGGAACAAGCAATTTCTTCATTTTCCACGGTGTTTTAAACGCTTTATTTTGAGGGGCGTCAAATGCAAAATTGGGGAATGGCTTAATCCAAAAGAGCCCAGCTTAAAAGTGTATGGAACAGATATAATATTCTATGTGTATATAGGACAGGGTGAATTTCAACTAACGAACCACTAGCCACGCCCATCTATCCCCCTCCCCTCCCCCCCCCCTTCACGACGAAGCAGTTCAATACCAAACGACGTTATTTTGCAATAATGTGTTACCAGAAAAATGAATACGGAATATTACAACAGTGTGTTTTTCTATTTGTTGTTGTCGTGTTCGAGAATCGTGTGTAGGTATTTTCTATTGGATGAGACCGAAGGCCGAATCCAATAAAAATTACCTATACACGATTCGAGAACATGATAACAACAAATAGAAAAACAAACTGTTGTAATATTCCTGTTATTATATACCTTTTAGGAAATGACATTAAGAAAATTCTCTTAAATGGCTAAGAAATAACCAACTTTACGAAAAACCCGGAACGTCAATACACAAAATAGTAGTCCATGTTAAACGGTACTCGACGAATACGGTATTTTGCTACACGCCGAATATTGATTTTTTTTTCTGTCGAGTTGTATTTGACAGCCAGGTTTTACTCCATATCTTTTATAGGTATATAATAAATTGATTGATTGGTGTTTTTTCATGGCGCATCGACAGCTGCGACCATTTAGCGTGCAAGAAATTTAAGGATAGAGACAACCACAAGACATATAAAGTGGTAGACAAGGAATGAAACAAAAATGATAAATGAAGATCCTTCAGTCGCCTCTTACCACATACCAGTTGTCACGTTTGTTCCGTCAGATGAAATGGTAGAAGTGACAGCGGGGATAGGTCTGCAGTGGTTTATTCTTATACCCCGTAATCACGCGGGTTTTTTTTTTTTGTTGTTGTTGTTGTTTTTTACACACAGGCTTGATATTTTCATTGCAAAGCTTATTTACATCGAGATAAAAAATACAGAACAAAACAAAGACAACCACAAGACTTATAAAGTGGTAGACGAGTAATGAAACAAAATAAGATAAATGTCGCCTCTTACGACGCCTCCCTTTTGTCTCACCAAATGAAATGGCTGATGTGACACGGGGTAGGCCTGCGGTGGTTTGTTCTTATACCCAGTTTAACCACACGGGGTTTCACAAACATGCTTGTGATTTTAATTCCTTATTTACATCGAGATAAAAAAATACAAGCTTTCGGATAAAAACCACAACCTTCCGCAATCCAAGAGTTACGAGGAAAGCAGTATTTTATTCTAGTCGCCTTCTACGACATGCCACAGAGAAAGACGGAGAAATGTACGGCACCCCTAGGTGCCAGAAAAATAAAATAGAAAATCAATGGCTGGCGACCTGGACGTCTAACTACAGTTAATATATTCTGTGGCTACGATGATTAAGTACCAACAAAAATGCTGCACAAAAATGCTGATAAACATTTGCTTCCGGTAAAAGTAAATGATTTGATTGGTCAAACGATTGTTTTATTGGAAGGCACTGGAAGGTCTTAATGAGGGCCAATATTCCTTTCGAACATTTACTATGTAAACAACTCTGGCTGAAAGGTGAAAAGCAGGTGTAGACTAAGATCAGACTGCACTTATGTGCATGCTGATATTTGTCTATACCTCCTGCCAAAACAGGGCTCCGTTACAAAACAGGTTCAGCATGACAAGGGTTAAGGTTTATACGGTGTCTCCATCATTTCTGCGGCCAGATTGGTGATCATTTACCGATGCTTTACGTCCTAATACGCAGGCAATATAAACACTGGGTGTAAGGCGTTTCTTTTTCTCGTTAGTATATGAAACAACGAAGTATAACAACGGGTTTTATTTTCAAGATTATACGGAGTCTTTTATCATTTCTACGACCGGAGGCCTGATCATATTTTACTGATAATTTACGTCCTATGTCCTTGGGCGTCGATATCGCGGGCTATATAAACACAACGTGTGAGGATGTTCTATTTTAAGTACTATACGTAGTCTTTATCATTACTGCGACCGACGGCCTGATCACATTTTACTGATAATCTACGTCCTATGTCCTTGGGCGTCGATATTACGGGATATATAGAACACAAGGTGTGAGGATGTTCTATTTTAAGTACTATACGTAGTCTTTATCATTTCTGCGACCGGCGGCCTGATGATATTTTACTGATAAAATTACGTCCTATGTCCTAGGGCGGCGATATTGCAGGTAATATAAACACAAGGTGTAAGGCGGTTCTTTTTCTCGTCAGTATATGAAACAACGAAGTATAACAGCGGGTTTTATTTTTAAGTATTATACGGAGTCTTTATCATTTTTGCGACCGGCGGCCTGATCACATTTTACTGATAATTTACGTCCTATGTCCTTGGGCGTCAATATTACGGGCTATATAGAACACAAGGTGTGAGGATGTTCTATTTTAAGTACTATACGTAGTCTTTATCATTTCTGCGACCGGCGGCCTGATGATATTTTACTGATAAAATTATGTCCTTGGGCGGCGATATTACGGGCAATATAAACACAAGGTGTGAGGCGGTTCTTTTTCTCGTCAGTATATGAAACAACGAAGTATAACAGCGGTTTTTATTTAAGGTATTATACGGAGTCTTTTTCATTTCTGCGACCGGCGGCCTTTCTCAGAGACCGGTGGATGAAGGTCACCGATAATTTAAGTCCTATGTCCAGGGGCAGCGAACAGCAATATTGTAGGCAATATAAACACAATGTGATAGGCGTTTTTTTTTTCTCGTCAGTATATAAAACAATGAAATAAAACACTTTTAACAGACGAACGCTGTCGTATAGTTGTTCCATGAAAGTTATGAGATGTTTTTCTCCATCCCCACTTTTTTGACACATTGTCGGAAGATGACGAATCTGAAGTACTTTTGAATTACTGTTCTTCCTATAAACCTCCGTCTACCCATTCCCACATAATCCCTCCTTATTACGGCCCTCAAGATAAAAAGCTTTGAAAAACATTGTGGAAAATGAAGAAATTGCTTGTATCGAGCAATTTCTTCATTATCCTAGATATTCTTTATTCAAAAAGAAGAAAAACTAGAGGCGCTCGAGCGCCTCTATCGCTCCACAGGCATGAATGTACTGATAGAGCATCTTTTTTCAGTTGTTTAAAATAAACTGAATATAATGGAAATGAATCTAAATCATTGAAATCTTTGAAAAAGTTCTAGACAACCATTTCAAACTTTTCATTGTTTTTTAAAAAAAATTCAAGTCAAGTTATGTAAAATTCATAATGTAAAATTTTCACTGAATACCATATTTGGACATAACCAACCACCAAAAAAGCCTTTTTTTTCAACCAATCAAAATTATATGAAGGAATCTGACTAACAGTCATCTTGTTATCATTCCCGTGAAATTTTCTTGAAATCCATCAACAGGTTTTTGAGAAATTTACAAAGTTTTCAGTATATAGCAATATTTTTCATCCGATCAAAATTCTTTTTCATAATCTGATAAAAGGTCACCCAAGGATCGATCCGGTCAAATTTGGTTGAAATCCATGAACTGGTTTCTGAGAAGAAGTTTTTCAAAGATTTCACCATATATGGAAAATAGCCCCGCCCATTAAAGCCATGTTTTTCATTCAATTAAAATTCTTTGAATGAATTTGAAAAAGCGTCCACCAAGAATCATTTCTGTGAAATTTGGTTGAAATCCACCCACCGGTCTCTGAGAAAGAGATTTTCAAAGCTTTTCAAAGCATTCATCAATGTTTTTCATCCGATCAAAATTTTTTGAATGAATCTGATAGAGGGTCACCCAATGATCATTTCTGTGAAATTTGGTTGAAATCTGTTCAGTACATTCTGAAGAGAAGATTTTCAAAGCAAACGTTTACGGACGGACGCACGCACGACCGACACAACGCCATGACGATAGTTCTCTGGCTTTCAGCATGGAGCTAAAAATGAAATACCATCGACTTGAAACTGTCGTCTGCAGCTCCTTTCAATTCGGACCAGTCTAAAACTTTGGCGTGTTGGAATGGGTTAAGATACGAATTTCTAAGAAAGCGCGATTTTCATATGTCGTGATACAAACCATCTTTATATTTGATAGATTATTAAATAGACAATTAAATTAACATTTACAAAGTCAACAACGATAAAAAAGAAATGATAACTCATAAAACGTTTGAGTTTACAACTCATGACGCGTGTACAACATGGAGTACGGGTCCGAGAAGTTCATAAACTTTTTCCCAACTTCTTTACTCCGTGTGGCATCGAAATGACCAATCGCTGGCCCCGCTTACTTACTCCTTTAAGCCACGCCCATCGACTCCAACAGGAAGTCCCGCTTCGATTTTTAACGGCGTTATTTTGCAAAATTTATGGAAAGTAGTAGATAACAAAAAGGTAGGTTGTTGGTTGGCGACCTAAACGTCGTAACTACAGCTTGAATAAGCTGTAGTTACGACGTTTAAGTCGCCAAACAAACAAAAGAGCTTAACAAAATGGCGGCCAATGTCGGAGTTCAAATCTTAATTCCGGGCTGAATGAATGATTTGATTGGTCGATTTATTCTTTGATTGACAGCCACGATTGGTTAAATATTATCATGATCATGTCGCTTTTTCCAATATTTTAGTTATCTTAGCGCAGTTGGTAGTGCATCAGACTCCCAATCTTGAATTATGGAGTGTCATGGGTTCGATCCCTGGCGGCTGCACATATTCTTTCCGACATTTGTCTCTCACCAATTGATGGTGGGATGATTGTAAACTTAAGTGGGATAGCAGCTGGAGGCTAGGTATGAGAAATACCAGGGCTCCATTCTTAGGTGCTCCAACCGCCGCGATACTACTTCAAAGTGTTAAAGGCGGCGTTGGGCAAGAAAGAAAGAAAGAAACTAGAGGCGCTTGAGTGCCTGTATTGCTCCACAGGCCTGATTGTACTGATTAAGCAAATGATTTTTTCAGGAATTCAATATAAACCGAATCATATTCACCATGTGATTTCATTTTGACTGGTCTAAAGTTTTGTCGTATTGGAGTGGGTTTAACGTTAAGTGTTGAGTTAATTCAGTTGTTTGAAATGTAAATACGAGAATACTATTGCATTTTAACATTTTAAAGGATCGAGTATAGTAATAAGCCATAGATGAAAAAGACACAAAGTTCCAATGAAAATTAATTAGAGTTACCATCCTTGATTTTAGAGTTTTTAGCCTATTACCAGATGTGCGTTCTTTTCGTCGAGATTCTTGAGATTTTAAGATAAAGTTTTCTTTAATTAAGATTTTTAAGCCGCTGAATAAGAATCTTAAGAACTCTAAATGAGGAATTTAAGCGTACTCGTAGTTGCGTTCTTTTCGTCGAGATTCTTAAGATTCTTATTTAGATTTCTAAGATAAAGCGTTCTTTCGATTAAGATTTTTAAGCGGCTAAATAAGAATCTTAAGATTTCTTAATTAGGAATTTAAGCGTAATCCGAGGAGCGTTCTTTTCGCAGAGATGAAAAACCCGCAAAATAAGATTTTTGAGACGTCTAACAGAACGATTTGGGTGAAAATATTCGACGTCGTCAAAGCTACTGGTTTAAGCCAATGCTGAGTACGCTTAAATTCCTCATTAAGAATTCTTTAGATTCTTATTTAGCGGCTTAACAAGAGGACCATGATGGTCCTAAATCGCTCACCTGAGGCATCTGCAAATTACAGTACTTTTTAGTATAAAAAAGACACAACTTGAGCAAAATAAATAAAACAAATATAAGATTTCGGGCTTTGTACAAAACAATCCAGTAATGCTTTACAATAAGAATGAATTTCTTTGGCTTTATATTACCAAACTATCCAAGAATTTGTCACCCTCAGGGAAAATAGGTTTGAAAAAACATAGTGAGAAAGGGAGTGACAAGCAATTTATCCATTTCTCACAGTGTTTTCTACCTGAAATACTTTGTATTTAGATTTCAAACAAACTCCATGTCTGATACTTCAATGGGTGTAATTTTAGCAACCTTGGTAGAGAACACTCTGGATGTACCATAAATCAAAATATGAATGCATAACAACTTATACCGTGATGAGGAGTGGAAGATATTTGAACATGCTCTTATTGAGCGTTTTTCATATCTTTGGATGCCTTGGGAAGGGCCTGTTACATAGTACAAAATTATTTAGTCATGATACATACCAATTATGTATGCCCATCACCTAATATTTCAGAAGGAGAAGACTTTTGATGTTGCTCTAATAGGGTGTTTTCCAAATTTTTTGACCTCTGGGGCAGTGCCATGTTTGATCCAAGGGCTAAGATTTTAGCTAACATGGTAGAGAACCATCTTGTTATGCTATATACAAAATATGAGTTCCTTAGACTTTGTAGATTGGGAGGAAAAGACTATTGAACATGGTCTAAATGAGCATTTTCACAAACCTTGGACACCCAGGTAAGGTGGTTTATTAACCTACAGGCATAATTTAATCAAAACTGATAGATAACAGCCAGGCTATGCTACACTCAAAATATAAATGCCCTCCCCCTTAAAATGAAGAAATTTTTTTTAGCATACTCAAATTTTGCATTTTTCCCAATTTTGGACCCCTAGTGCAGGGCAGTTTTTGACCCGAGGAAGACAAATTTTAGTGGTATAGTACAAAACCATCCAGTTATGCTTCATACCAAATAAGAATATCCTAGACATAATAATAAGAGGAGAAGTCTTTTGAAATTGCTCTAATTAAGCATTTTTCAAAACTTCGGACCTCATGGGCGGGGCTATTTTTGACCCAAAGGATAAAATATTTAAAAACTTGGCAGAGAACCATATGATTAAGCTCTATATAAAATATAAATGCCTTTGGCCTTGAAGTCTGTGGAAAAAAAGACAACAAAGTTTTTCTAAAATTTCCCATTTTTATAATAGTTACAATAGTTACTATAGTTTTTCACAGAATTAAGTTCTTTTAACAACTTTTGAAAAGCTTTATCCAAGGAACACTCCTGCAAAGTTTCAGCTTGATTGGCCTACTGGTTTAGAAGGAGAAGATTTTTAAAGATTTTCAAAGATTTACTAAAGATTCCCATTTTCAAATGCCGCGGCAGCCAAAGTTTTTGACGGAATTAAATTCTTTTAATAACTTTCGTAGAACTTCACCCATGGAACATCCCTGCAAAGTTTCAGCTTGATTGGCCTACTGGTTTAGGAGGAGAAGATTTTTAAAGATTTTTAAAGATTTCCTAAAGATTCCCATTTTCAAATGCCGCGGCAACCAGAGTTTTTGACGGAATAAAATTATTTTAACAACTTTTGTAGAACTTCACCCAAGGAACATCCCTGCAAAGTTTCAGCTTGATTGGCCTTCTGGTTTAGGAGGTGAAGATTTTTTAAGAAATTGTGGACGGACAGACGGACGGACGGACGACGGACAATGACCGATCACAATAGCTCACCTCGCACTTTGTGCTCAGGTGAGCTAAAAATCTTAACCTAAAGCACGCTTTATCTTAAAAATCTAAATAAGAATCTTAAGAATCTCAACGAAAAGAACGCACCTCAGTATTGGCTTAAAACAAGTAGCCTTGATGAATATTTTCACTATAAATAACAAAATCGTTGTTTAAAATGTCTCAAAGATATGCACCTCTGCATTGGCTTAAACGAGTAGCCTTGACGACGTCGAATATTTTCACTCAAAACAACAAAAAACATTTTTTAAAATGTCTCGAAATCTTATTCAGCGGGATTTTTCATCTCAGCGAAAAGAACGCACCTCGGATGGTCAAATTTAAGACTGGTCGAGGTTGAAAGGAGTCACAGATGATAATTCAAAGATTATTTTTTCAACTTTCTGGGTAAAAAAAAAATTCGTGGAAGATGAGAAAATTGCTTCATTTTACGATTTTGTTTCCCATATTGTTTTTCTGAAGGGGCGTTAAAAAGTGTGACTGTGTGGGAATAGGCTTTGGTTTAAACCTATTTATTTAACATCGATTGGGAAACAAGTTCTCACAAGTAAGATTAATTCCTCTCGATTCTGCTTCCTGGAAAATGCACCAGTACTCGCGCCGAAAGTGTGGGCCACTGCAGATCAAAGATCGATAGCCGCTCCCGGGAATCGAACACAGGACCTCTTGATCGGGAAGCCGACGCTCTACCTCTCGACCACGGGAATAGGCTAAGTTTTTAAGCTTAAAAACAACATTTGTTACAATGTCAGGTTTGATTGAAAGATTAAGGAACTTAAGTAAGCATGTCAAATTAAGTACAAGTATCTGCATTCGTATTTAACCCATTCCCATTCAATCCCGCTTTTCAAGCATCTCAATAAAAAAGATTGGGAAAACATTGTGGACAATGAAGAAATAGCTTGTATTAAGCAATTCCTTAAATGTTTATCATGTTTTCTACCCTATGAGGTAAAGATTTTCTCAATTCAAGCAAGTTGAAATCGTGATGTGCAACTTCTTTCAATTTGAACCAGTCTAAGATTTTGTTGTGTTCTAGTGGGTTAAAGGGTCAAAAGTAACCTGTTACAAGTAATTTCTTCATTGTTCACAATGTTGTTTTTTTTTACCCTAAAAGGCAAAGATTTTTTTCATTCCAACAAGTTGAGATTGTTACCTGCAACCAGTCTGAACCAGTCTAATATTATGTTGTCTGGTAATGGGTTAAAATATATAATCAACATTTCCCTTGATAATAAAAAGCTTTTATCATATACCTATAAAAATTATGGACTAAAATCTGGCTATCTGATACAACTCGACAGAAAAAAATCCGTATCAGGCGTGTACCCCAAAAAAAACGTATTCGTCGAGTACCGTTAAACACGGACTACTTTTTGTGTATTGACGTTATTTTTTTCGGAAAGTTGGTTATTTCTTAATCATATAAGAGAAATTTCTTAATGTCATGTCCTAAAAGGTATATAAAAAAGGGCATCATCCAATAAAAATACCTACACACGATTCTCGAACATAACAACAAATAGAAAAAGACAATAGCCAATAAGAAAAAAAAAACAACATATTATTCACCCGAACAAAATTCTTTGAAGGAATTGGATATAGGGTCACCCAATGAACATTCCTGTAAAAAAATCAGTTGAAAAGCATCAACTGATTTCAGGAAAGAAGAGGTTTCGCCTAATATGGAAAATAATCCCACTCGGTAAAGCAATATTTTTCATTTAATCAAAATTATTTGAAGGAATTTGATAAAGGGTCACCTAATGATCATTCCTGTAAAATTTGGTTGAAATCCATCATCTGGTTTCTGAAAAGATTTTTTAAAGGTTTCACCATATATGGAAATTAGCCCCACCATTAAAGCCATGTTTTCGTCCGATCAAATTTCTTTAAGACATTCCCAGACGACACAATTTTAGACTGGTCCAAATTGAAAGGATTTGCAGACGACAATTTAAAGTCTATGAAATTTTGGATTTTTTCAATGGTCTGGGATGAAAACATTGCGTAAAATGCAGAAATTTCTTTTTACAAGCAATTTCTTCATTTTACACAATGTTTTCCCAGTTGTTTTTCTTGAGAGGCGTTCAAAAGCGTCACTGTGTGGGAATGGGTTAAAGGGATCTAATAAAGGGTCACACAAAGATCATTCCTGCAAAATTTGGTTGAAATCCATCAATTGGTGTCTGAGAAAGAGATTTTTAAAGGTTTCACCATATATGGAAATTAGCCCCGCCCATTAAAGCCACATTTTTCATCAGATCAAAATTCTTTGACAGAATCTGATAAAGGGTCACCCAATTATCATTCCTGTAAAATTTGGTTGAAATCCATCATCTGGTTTCTGAGAAGAAGTTTTTTTTAACGGTTTCACCTTATATGGAAATAGCCCTGCCAATTAAAGCCATGTTTTTCATCCGATTAAAATCTTTGAAGAAATCTGATAAAGGGTTACCCAAGGATCATTTCTTTCAAATTTGCCAATTCTGAGGTGAAGATTTTTAAAGTAAAAGTTTACGGACGGACACACGCACGCAGGCTAGACACAACGCCATGAAAATAGCTCGCTGGCTTTCAGCCAGTGGAGCTAAAAATTAGCGAAATTCCAGGAATGCTAGGTATCGTCTAGTCGTTTCCGGCTTGCTCACTGTGTTGGTGACGTGCCGTGCTCTCTCATTCCATGGGGCCGAATATCTCATTTGAATACAACTAGAAGCGCTTGAGCCTGTATCGCTCCACCAGTATGAATGCACTGATTAAACAAATTTTCCAGGAATTCAATAAAACTGATTTGAGAAAAACAAGAGCATCACCCACGGGTGCCATCGCTTGGCTGCAGGTGCTGGATAATGCAAAAATGCTAAGTCGAAAAAGGGGCATAACTCTTACAAAAAGGCATTTAGAGATATCCCCTTGATAGTCTAGATAGCTCTTGTGATGGTCAATTCACATGCTAAGTTTCATGAGGATATCTTCAATAACAACAGCGATATGACCAAGGTTAAAGTTTGTCACGCCAACACCAACACCAACGCTAACGACGCAAAGGTGATCACAATACCTGGAGTTTCTAGAGAAGCATTTCAACTTTTTGATTTTTTTTACTAAAGTCAAGTTATGTATAATTCATTCACTTGGGAAGATAATTGATTTATTGAATCGGGTTTAACGCCACTTTAAACATTATTTCAGTCATATCTCGGTGGCTGGAGCACCTAACAACGGATTCTTGGTACTTCTCATGCCAGTACTACCACTTCATCCTTTCCTAGCCTCCAGCTGCTATCCCACTTAGGTTTACGATTATCCACCCATTGGTGAGAGACAAATGTAGGAAAGGACATGTGCCACAGCCGGGGATCGAACCCATGACATCCCTGGGGAAGATGAAAAGGTATTAACAAAATTTAATAATGGTCACTGTATACCATATATGAACATAAGCCACAATCATAACAGCCAAGCTTTTCAAACAAGCACAATCATATGAAGGAATCCGACAAATAGTCATCTTCGGGTCATTCCTGTGAAATTTGGTTGAAATCCATCAACAGTCCATATTCAGTATATACCATATTATGGAAATAAGCCCTGCCCATTTAAGGGTATTTCTCTTAACATCATTTTTTTTTTGTTGTTTTTGTTTTTTTTTCAATAATCTGATAAAGATCAACTTGGTAAAATTTGGTTGGAATCCATCCAACTAGTTTCTAAGACAAAGAATTTCAAAGCTTTTACCAAATATGGAACTAAGCTCCACCCATTAAAACCATGTTTTACATTTGATCAGAATTCTCTGAAGGAATTTTGATAAAGGGTCATCCAAGGATCATTTCTGTGAAATTTGGTTGAAATCCATCAACTGGTTTGTGAGAAGATGATTTTCAAAGCTTTCACCATACAAAATGTATATGGAAATTAGCCACATCCTTTAAAGCCATATTTTCATCCAATTAAAATTCTTTGAAGGAATCCAATAAATGTTGACCCAAGAATCATTTTTGTAAAATTTGGTTGATTTCCATTCAATGGTTTCTGAGAAGATGATTTTTAAAGGTTTAACCATATATGGAAATAAGCCCCGCCCATTTATGTAATTTTTTCATCCAATCAAAATTCTTCTATGGAATCTGATAATGGGTCACCCAAGGATCATTTCTGTGAAATTAATTATAAACTGTTCAGTACTTTCTGAGTAGAAGATTTTTAAAGGTTTTACCATATATGGAAATCAGAATTCTCTGAAGGAATCTGGTAAAGGGTCACCCAAGGGTCATTTCTGTGAGATTTGGATGAAATCCATACATTGGTTTATGAGAAGAAGATTTTCAAAGCTTTTACCATATATTGAAATTAGCCATGTTTTTCACCAGATCAAAATTCTTGAAGGAATCTGATAGAGGGTAACCAAAGTATCATTTCTGTGAAATTTGGTAGAAATCCGTTAATTGCTTTCTTAGGAGATGATTTTTAAAGGAAAAGTTTACAAACGGTCGGCTGATGGGCACCACACTATGACAAAAGCTCTCTGGCTTTCGGCCAGTGGAGCTAAAAAATTAGAATTCCATCAATTTGAAATTGTTGTATGCAGATTCTTTCAAATTGGACCAGTCTAAAAAATTTGTTGTGTGGGAATGGGTTAATGATCTTTCAAGATTTCATGGCAGAGCATAAAAACTTTCTTGAAATTTTTGTCTTTGGGATGAACGAGAGAGATGAAAGATATTTTTGATGAAATTCAATTTGAGGATTAACTACTTACGAGGTTATAATCCGTAAATCCGGATGTAGAAATATTGCAAGGTTTATCAAACTCACCCATCATCATTTCCAACCACCAGCAAGGAAAAATCATGGAACCATCTGATGTCACTATGAGTTGGTACTTGAGTTTGGTTCTATAACAACAGTAAATTACATTTTTTTGTTAGTTTGAAATACATCTCACATTTTTCTACTCTAGACTAAATACCTACAAGGAAAACATAATAAAAGTCAAGACAAATTTTTGAAAAATGTCCATGTTATACTTAAACAAGACAATGAAATTTCATAAAGGAGATTTTAAGACCTAAATTCAAAGTGACACCATAAATGATTGTCAAAAGAGGATGTCCTGAAGCAATTGCCTAAGAATGGGCCAAATTTAAAATTTATGTCTTTAATTAAGTTGTTTGAAAAATATTCACTTGCTAATAACTCTACTAAATCATTGAATTGAACATGGCATTTGCCAGACCAAACAGTCCATTTCTCTGTCTAGTAAATAGTCTGTTGGACTTTCAAGCTTATCAGTCTTGAGTTTTCGGTACACAGAAAGGTAAATACATTTAACATCTTGTTTCATTTAAACAAAATCAAATTTTCCTTTTGTGATAACTAGAACATACCCTATATCCTGTGTTATTGGATTGTATCAGCTTGTTGATCAGTGGAGCCTCTGTATTTAGTCTGTCTCTCCGATGTTCTAAAATATTGCCATCACCACCGCTATATAAATGGTTTGACTGCTTTCAACTTCCATTATCTGACAAGTAGTACATATTTCATATTGAATATTTTAACCCTTCCCTGTTCAAACTCGGGATTTTACGTTCCTTTGATTTTATACTCGAGAAAACATTGTGGAAAAAGAAGAAATTGCTTGTAACAAGCAATTTCTCCTTTTTCCACAATATCTTCTATCACAAAGGATGGTTTCATTGCAAATGGCATCCAGTTTTCATTGTCATCTGAAACCTCTTTCAATTTGGAGTAGTCTAAAATTTCCAAAAACGGGAAAGGGTTAAATCACAGTTTTTAAGGACTCTGTTACTGAAACCAAGTTTAACACTATCCCGTTCTAATACAGGATTTTATGTTCCTGTGATTTTATACTCGAGAAAACATTGTGGGAATAGAAGAAATTGCTTGTAACAAGCAATTTCTCCTTTTTCCACAATATTTTCTACAACCAAAAGCTTTACAAATTTTGATACCTTTTTGTATGGGACCCTATTACATCCTTTCCTAGCCTCCAGCTGCTATCCCACATAGGTCTACGATTATTGTCCAATTGGTGAGAGACAAATAGCCGGAAAGGTTGAGTGCCGCCGTCGGGGATCGAACCCAGGACCTCTAGATTGACAGTCCGACGCGCTACCCTAGTTTTTGATTCCCCATGACCAAATATCAAACTTGATTGAGATATTTTGAAGACAAGCACGCTGACAAAATATCAAGACATTTGAGACAAAAATGTGCACTCTAGAGAGCACACCTGGTATTTTTTAAGATGTTACGATGTGACCTAGTTTTGATTCCTACATGATCCAATATCCAACTTAAGATATGAAGCAGATGAACTCTCCTAATGAATACTAAATAAGAAATTTGAGGCAAAAAATGTGCTTTCTAGAGTGCACAAAAGGTATTTCTTAGATTTAACCTAGTGACCTAGATTTTTTTTATTAAATATCTAAGCATTATTCCATTCCAACTCAATCCCTCCTTTTTACACCCTTCGAGAAAAAAGCTTTGGAAAACATTGTGGAAAATGAGGAAATGGCTTGTATCATGCAATTTCTTCATTATCCACAATGTTTTCTATCCAAAAGACGAAAAAATACAAAATTCCATCAACAATTTTACTGAGTGACATACTTCTGACCCACAGGACCCAATATCTATCTTGTCAGAAATATTATTAACCCTTGTCATGCTGAACCCGGAATATTCCGGTATTGGCAGTAGGTGTAAACCAAGATCAGCCTGCACATAGTGCAGTCTGATCTTGGTTTACACATCCTGCTTATACTCATATGCCAAAGTTGTTTATAAAATTGATTTCTAAAAGAAATATTAATTATTGAACAAATAGTTCTATCAGGGTTTTCAGCCCTTTGATTTTACAGCAATTCAGTAAAAAATAATTTATACAGCATGACAAGGGTTAAAGCATTCTGACTATATGTCAAGACATTTTGGCAAAATCAGTGGCTTCTAGAATTTTACATTGTGACCTACTTTATGACCCCACAAACCACCCCCACCCCCAGCCCAAAATGATCTAATGTCCAACTTAATTGAGAGTCGCCGTCATAGCGCAGTTAGTAGCGTGTTCGGACTGTCAATCTAGAGGTCCAGGGTTCGATCCCCAACAGCGGCACTCATCCTTTCTGACTATTTGCCTCTCACCAATGGGTCGATAATCGTAGACCTATGTGGGATAGCAGCTGGAGGCTAGGAAAGGATCTAATGGTAGTACTGGTGTGAGAAATACCAGGATTCCATTGTTAGGTGCTCCAGACACGTAAAACCCAAATCAATCAATCAAACCAACTTTATTGAGAAATTATGAAGACAAACATACTGACCAAATATCAAGACATTTGAGGAAAAATGTGCACTCTAGAGAGCACACCTGGTATTTCTAAGATTTGACATTGTGACCTAGTTTTTGACCCCCTCCCCCCATGACCAAACATCAAATTTGATTGAGATATTATTACAACAAATTAACTTATGACCGAATACCAAGACATTGAGGGGAAAATGTGCCATCCAGAGAGAAGAAAGGTATGCCTAAGACTTTTCCTTGAAAATTTGTTTTTGACCCAATGTGACCAAATCTCAAACTTGACAGATATGTTATGAAGACAAATGTTCTGACCAAATATCAAGACATTTGAGGCAAAAAGATATTAGAGTGAACTCAAGGCTTACATAAGATTTGACCTTGTGACCTAGTTTTTGACCCCATGTAATTGTCCGGTTTTGTGGAGGCATGCATTTGAACAAATGTCTATACATTTTAGACAAAAGTATGCCCTTTATGAGCCTACATTAGTTATTTCTAAGATTTGACCAAGTGACCTACTTTTTGAACCCTAAACCATGATGTTATGAAGACAAACATTTTAACCAAATATCAAGGCATTTGAAGCAAAAGTGTGATCTTTAGAGAGCACACTGGGTAACTCTAAGATTTGACTTTAAGGCCTAGTTTTTTACACTATCCAAACCAATATAGAACTTGTCCAAGGTTTCATGGAGACAAACAGTTTGACCAAGTTTCAAGACTTTAGAACTAAAATTGTCTCTAGAAGGCAAACAAGATATTCTAACACAACGGATGATGTATTACAAATACATGACAAAGCTCTTTAACAAAAGCTCACCTTCAGCACTTTGTATTCAGATGAGCTAAAAACACTGTGTGAAAAGGATAAATTGCTTGTAACAAGTAATTATCCTTTTCTGACAATGTTTCCTACCCTGTCACTTATTTTCCTCCTAAATTCACCTAAAACCCGTTACCACACAATAACGTTTTTATGCCCCTGAAGAACAAGATGTGTTCCTGAAACACAATACCCCACAACAGGACTAAACATTTGACCTTGGTATGTGACCTTGACCTTAACACATGACCTTGACATGAGGAGATGCATATTATGGAGATGTATCATCATGCCAAATAACAGCATTGTATCTTGAATAGGCTGGTAGTTATTGACAATGTTAAGATTTTTGGTTAAGTTTTGCAGACTGACAGACGGAAAGACGGAAAGACTGAATGACAGACAGACTGACAGATGGACAACGGTAAAATAATATGCCCCCATTCTTTCAATGTGGGGGCAAAAAAAGCTTTGAAAAAAATTGTGAAAAGTGAAGAAAAAGGTTGTCACAAGTAATTTCTTCATTTTCCATCATGTTTGCCAAAAGTTTAATATTGAGGGGCATTTCTTCATTTTCCATCATGTTTGCCAAAAGTTTAATATTGAGGGCTATTTCTTCATTTTCCCTCATGTTTGCCAAAAGTTTAATATTGAGGGGCATTTCTTCATTTTCCATCATGTTTGCCAAAAGTTTAATATTGAGGGGCATTTCTTCATTTTCCATCATGTTTGCCAAAAGTTTAATATTGAGGGGCATTTCTTCATTTTCCATCATGTTTGCCAAAACATTAATATTGAGGGGTATTTAAAAGCGTTATTGTGTTGGAATGGATTAAGGGAACAGTTATCAGGTAAATATCCAATAATTTAATTTTTAGTTTCATCTATCAAAAACGAGCGTTCTGATCGGTCAAAAAAATTTATTCATAACTCCATGAACAAAATTTTAAGCACGCAGCGATTTTGTATGCTTCAGCACAAAAAAGTCCCAAACAAAAAGGTATCAAATTTTGTAAAGCTTTTGTATTTTTTGCTTGATGCTATTAAATTATAAGAAATGAAGTGAATAGTTTTTGTTTTCATAGAGGTATGAACCTTCACGTATTCATACAGTGTGTTTAGATTTTTCGGTTCATACCTCCATGAAAACAAAAAATATTCTCCTCATTTCTTAAATATAACCTACCTGTGAGAACAGATGTAGGTCCCCAGGATACAACATACACTGTCCTACTGTGATAAGAGGTAGATATTGATGAAGGTCTGTAACATCTTCACCCTTGTCATACTGTATAAATTACCTTACTGAATTGGTGTATAATCAAAGGGCTGAAAGCACTGATAGAACTTGTTGTTCAAAAATTAATATATGTATTAGAAATTAATTTCATTAACAACTTTGACAGGAAAAGTACAAGCAGGAGGTGTAGACCAAGATCAGACTCCACTTATGTGCAGGCTGATCTTCTACATCTCCTGCCAAAACCCGAATATTCCGGGTTCAGCATGACAAGGGTTTATTGCAACCCTGCTAAAAACAATTAGCTGCTTAGTTGCAACTGGTTCTATGCACAAGTATCAGATTCATAGAACAAAAAGCTCAATTCAATTGCAACTTATAGTTATTTGCCACAAAAGTGTTGACAAGTTGGAGTCGCAATTAATAGGATTCCACTGTAGTTTATCAACAGGTTATCACACAAAACAATATTTAGCCCATTCCCACACAATGATGCTTTCTACGCCCCTCAAGAAAAGCAATCAAAAAAACATTGTGTAAAATGAAGAAATTGCTTGAACCAAGCAATTTCTTCATTTAACACAATGCTTTCAATCCTTAAAGTTGCAAAAAATCTAAAAATTTCATGAACTTAAATTTCTTGTCTGCAACTCCTTTCTGTTTGGACCTGTCTAAAATTTTGCCTTCTGGTAATGGGTTGATATATCAAATAATTCAGGAAAACTTTTTGGGGAAACGAGAAACTGCTTGTGATAAGCATTTTCTCCTTTTGTCATGTTTTCTACCCTTTTTGACACTAAATTTCCAATTTAAACCTGTTTTGAATTTTTCTCTGTAACCTCTTTGAATTTGGACCAGTCTTAGATTATGTCATCAATTTAATGGTTATATGAGCCTACAAGTTGTATTTCAAACACTTTTAACACATTACCAGATGATATTAAGCCATTCCCACACGACAAGATTTTAGACCAGTCCAAATTCAAAGAAGTTATAGACAACAATTTAAAGTTGATAAAATCTTTGAAATCTTTTGTCACTTGGGGTAGAAAACATTGTGGATAATGAAGAAATAGCTTGACAAGCAATTTCTTCATTTTCCACAATTGTTTTCCAAAGCTTTCATATTGAGGGGCGTTTAAAAGCGTCACTGTGTGGCAATGGGTTAAATGAAAGAAGTTGCATAAAACAATTAGGTAAATGAAAGTTATTTATTTTTTTTGTGTCTTCCAGGAGAGAACACATTGTTGGAAATGAAGAAATTGCTTTTTACAAACAGTTTTAAGAAATAATTAGGGAAATCATCATGGACAAAGAACAACTTGCTTATAACAAGAAAATTCTACTTTCCGAAGAATGTTTTCTCCTATATTTGACACTTAATTTTCAAATCAAGACTTTCTTGAACTGTCATCTGTAAATAAATTCTAAAGAAGTTGTTAAAAACATTCCATTGCTAAATCTGAAAACACTGGTTTGTAAAATCAAAATAAAAAATATATAACCAGATAATGGAAAAGCTCATTTAACCAGTAAAGTATTGCATAGCTGTAATACAATCTCTACTGTCTGTACAAATTATTTTTTTGATAATCTATTTTAGTCCAAGATCTTAATTTCATGTAAGAGTCAAAGGCCCTGAATAACACTCAAACTTGATTGATTAAATGGGTTTAACACCGCTTTTAACAGTATTTCAGTCATATCACGGCTGCTGGAGGACATAACAATGCATTCATGGTATTTCTCACACCAGTACTACCACTACATCCTTTCCTAGCCTCCAGCTACTAGCCTACTTAGGTCTACAATTATCCACCCATTGGTGAGAGACGAATGTCGAAAAGAATATGTGCCGCCGCCGGGATAGAACTCATGACGTCCCATGATTGAAGATTAGGAGTCTGACGCACTACCAACTGCGCTATGACTGCGGCTCACAAACTTGAACTGCATCTTACGATTGACGACTCACACACCAAAAATTAGTTCAATATATACAGGGGCTTAGAGAAGAAGAGTTGTCCACGGACAACATAGCTCCTCCTCTTGGATGCTATTTGAAACAGGGTAAAATGTTAACCCTTTCCTGTTTTGCAAAATTTTAGACATGTCCAAATTCAAAGGTTTTGCAGACGTAAATTCAAAGTGGATTTTAATATGAAAATTAGTCATTCAGTAGGGTAGAAAATATTGTGGAAAAAGAAGAAATTGCTTATTACAAGCGATTTCTTCTTTTTCCGCAATTTTTTCTCAAGTATAAAATGATAGCAATGTGAAATCTCGTGTTTGTACAGGAAAGGTTTAAGGGCATATGTTCATAGAGTAAAGGTCATCCCCCCATGAATGCATATGAGAAACATCAGCACCCTAAAATGACAACAAGAGGCCCATAGGGCCTTATTGGTCACCGGAGTCAAAAGAGCACAAACAGATAAAAGTCCACCAGATGATGCTACATACCTAATATCAAAGCTCCAGGCCTTTCTGTTTGACAGAAGATTTTCAAATTTTTCACTATCTTAACCATGTTTAAGACTTGTGAGGTCAGGGAATGGGCTAATTCTGACTCTAGGGCTATAATGTATAAAATCTCGATGGAGGTCCACCAGATGATGCCGTATACCAAATATCAAAGCTAGATGATTTTTAAAAAATTTTCACAATACGATTGAGTGATTGAATGGTGTTCAAACCCCACTTTAAACAGTATTTCAGTCATATCTTGGCGGCTGGAGCACCTAACAACGGATTCCTGGTATTTCTCAAGCCAGTACAACCACTTCATCCTTTCCTAGCCTCCAGCTGCTATCCCATTTAGGTTTACGATTATCCACCCACTGGTGAGAGACAAATGTCGGAAAGATATGTGCCGCCATCATGGATCGAACCAATGACATCCCATGATTGAAGATTAGGAATCTGATGCGCTACTGACTGCACTATGACGGCGCATTCACTTTACGTAGGACAGTCACAAAAATTCCAGACTTTTCATGCTCCTCTCTTTCCACATGCAGCTATATACACACATTGTCAGCCCAATTAGCTCAGTTGGTAGGGCACTTGATATAAAACCTCAAGATCATGGGTTCCAGTCCAAGGCTGACAATATCAACTTACATACTATTGTCTTTCGGATAAGAGGTTAAACCGAGGCCTCGTGTGACGGTGCTATCCACCGAGCACTTTAAATAACCAGGTAAAGCTCTCAGCAGTTTCGTCCTGTATCCTTGCACTATCCCCGTACCAACTAACCATCTTTTGGGGGCATTGCTCAAATGGGCATGCGTTACGGTAAAGATGATAAATAAAGGGAAATACAAACACATACACACATTATATATTGGTGAAAACTAAATTCATTCGCCAATTATGTGGTCAGTTTATTTTCTATGAAAGTTGTGTTTACACAGAATTTTGCGCTCTGACATATGATAGGTGTTTCCTCTATCATGGACTCTTTGGTAGAGGAACATCGCTCTGTAATTAAGTTTCTGGTTGCAGAAGGTGAAAAGCCCTGCCACATCTTTAACCCTTGTCATGCTGAACCCAGAATATTCCGGTTTTGGCAGGAGGTGTAGACTAAGATCAGACTGCACTTATGTGCAGACTGATCTTAGTCTACACCTCCTGCTTGTATTTTTCCTGCCAGAGTTGTTTATGAAATTGATTTCTAAAAGAATTATTGATTTTTGAATACAAGTTCTATCGGTGCTTTCAGGCCTTTGATTTGACAGCATTTCAGTAAGGTAATTTATACAGCATGACAAGGGTTAAGAGGCTTAAAAAAAGATTTTCTGATGAATGTGTATCACATTAAACCTTCTACAAATGGGTTTCTCAGTTTTGAGAAGGCAAAACAAGTGTCTGTGACAGGCCTAGGACTGGGCAGCCAGCTGAGGCGGTGACCCCAACAATGGAAGCAAACATTAAACCTTTTGTCAACAAAAATTGTTGAATAACTTTTGAGGAGACGGCCAACAAGTTTAGCATTAGTGAGGCATTGGCACACAAGATTTTACACCTTGGCATAAGCAAGGTAAGTACCAGGCAATAAGAGGAACCAATGCAAAAAAGCATTCAAGTTGTTTAAATCGTAAAGGAGATAAGTTTTTAAACCGTATTATTACTGGAGATGAGATGTAGGTTCCTTATTTCCAACCTGAGACAAAGACTCAGTCAAAGCAGTGGAAACGAGCCGGTTCCCCACATCCTTAAAAGTTAAAGCAGTCTCCTTCTGCTTACAAAGTCATGCTTGTTGCCTGGAATGACACTTACTCATTTCATGTCAAAAGGTCAAATTGTCACTGCCAAGTACTATTCTGGAGTTATTCTGAAAAATCTCAGAGAAATGCTCAAGCAAATGTGCCCCATGTTAGCACATAAAAATGTCCTCCTTCTTTACGGTAACGCCCCTGCCATACCGCCACAGCTACAGTGGAGGTTATCAACTTTTACAAATGGCATTAGTTCTCATCCTCATTATAGCCCAGACCTCGCCCCCTGTGACCTTTATTTGTTTCTATAACTGAAAAAATTGCTTGCTAGAAATAATTATTAGACCAGGATGTCTTTGATATCTGCTGTTACATAGTACCTAAAAGCATATGTCTATGTCATAGTTCACAGATGGAATACAAAATTTTCCACCATAATGAAAAAAGTGCAGAGACACAGGGAGAATAATTTGAACAAGCATTCTGAAGTATTGCATGGCAATACCAAGTCCCCTATGGGCTTTATATATATATCCCTAGAGCGGTATCTTTTTTGGGTGGTAAAGGGATTACTACCCCTCCAAAATATTACAGTTGTATCTGATTTTATAAGCAATTCTTAAATACACACAAACATAAACTAGAGGCGCTTGAGCACCTGTATTGCTCCACAGGCATGAACGTACTGATTAAGCAATCTTTTCATGAATTCAATATAAACTGATATAAGAAAAATAAATCTAAGTAACTGGAATCTTTGAATTAGTTCTAGAGAAGCATTTCAATTTTTTCATTGTTTTTACAAAAGTCAAGTTCAGTTATGTATAATTCATTCACTGGAGAAGATGAAAATGTATAAACAAAATTTAAAATATTTCATTGTATACCATATATGGATATAAGGCACAACCATAATATCCAAGCTTTTCAACCAAGCAAAATCATATGAAGGAATCCGACAGTCATCTGAGGATCATTCCTGTGAAATTTGGTTGAAATCCATCAACAGTCCATGTTTCAGTGTATATCATATGGAAATAAGCCCTGCCGATTTAAGCCATATTATTCTTACAATCAAAATTCTTTTAGATAATCTGATAAAGTGTCACTAAACGATCAATTTGGTAAAAATCCATCCAACTGGTTCAGAGTCAAAGAATTTCAAAGCTTTTACAAAAATATGGAATTAGCCCCACCCATTAAAGTCATGTTTTTCATTTGATCAAAATTCTTTGAAGAAATCTGATTAAGGGTCAGCCAAGGATCAGTTCTGTGAAATTTGGATGAAATCCATCCATTACTTTACGAGAAGATTTTCAAAGCTTTCACCATATATGGAAATTAGCCCAGCCCATCAAAGCCATGTTTTTCATCTGATCAAAATTCTTTGAAGGAATATGAAAGAGGGTCACCCCAGGATCATTACTATGGAATTTGGTTGAAATCTGTTCAGTAATTTCTGAGGAGAAGATTTTTAAAGGAAAAGTTTACAGACGGACGACTGGACGGTAGAACGACTCGAAGCACAGGGGCACGATAGACACAGTGCCATGACAATAGCTCTCTTGCTTTCAGCAAGTTGAGCTCAAAATCATTGTGGAAAATGAGAAAATTGTTTCATTAAGGAACTTGAAAGTAAGCATGTCAAATTAAGTACTAGATGGTTGTCCCAGGCCAACTGCTGTCAAGCCCAAAAAGTTTTTTATAAGCATCACTTTCTGAACAAGCACAATTTTAGTGTTACTCCCTAAACTTTGACCTCTAACTTGAAGCTTATAATCCCAAAAGAATAATTGGAGAATAATTGTGCAAAGTTATTTTAAAATCCATCCATAATTGTAGGAGAAATGCTCTTGACAATAACAAATTTAGTGTTTGACCTTGAGCTGTGACCTTGACATTAGAACTATCAAAAAAATTCTTTCAAATAGCAAATCTACTCATGATGGAGAATAATTGTGCCACGTTATTTTGAAATCCATCTATAAATGTAGAAGGAATGCTATAGACAAGCACAATTTTAGTGTTTGAGCTTGAGCTGTGACCTTAAACTTGAAGCTATCCAAAAAAATCTTTCAAATGGCACATCTACTCATGATGGAGAATAATTGTGCCAAGTTATTTTGAAATCCATCTATAAATGTAGGAGAAGAGCTCCGGACAAGCACAATTTAAGTGTTTGACCCTTAGCTGTGACCTTGAACTTGAAGCTATCCAAAAAATTCTCTCAAATGGCACATCTACTCATGATAGAGAATAATTTTGCCAAGTTATTTTGAAATCCATCTGTAAATGTATGAGTAATTGTCTGGACAAATTCTGACGGACGGGCTAACACAATGACGCACAAACCCTGACTTGTCATAGTGACAACTACGTCTCGCTCACCCCAAGGGGGCTTGACAACAAGTATCTGCATTTGAATCTAACCCATTCCCACTCAATCCTGCTTTTTAAGCATCTCAAGAAACAAGAGGCCCAGTGGGCCTTAACGGTCACCTGAGTAAAAGAGCACCAAGACAAGTGATTTTGTTTGAAAGAATTAGAAAAAGGTTTGGTTGAAATCCCCTCAGTAGTTCTTGAGAAGAAGAAGAAAATGTTTAAAAGTTACCAAAAATTACCCCCTTTTGGTCCCCGTTTTAGGCACCCCTGACCTCCAGCCTTTTAATTTTCACAAATCTGTATAATCAGTACCCAATGATGCTTTTCACCAAGTTAGTTTGAAATTGGCTTAGTACTTCATCAGAAAAAGATGAAAATGTGAATTTTTTAACATGATGAACTTTGACCTCTGGGTGTGGCCCCATACATGACCCCAGGGGCATGAATTTCACAATTTATAATATACCTGTCCTAGTTGTCATGCACACAAAATATTTAAGCTCTGGCATTAACAGTTTATTAGAAGAAGATTTTTAAAGAAGTACCAAATATTACCCCTTTTTGGCCCCTATTTGGGCCCCTATGTCCCCCAGAACCCCTATTTTCACAAACTTGAATTGGCATCCCCCAATGATGCTTTCTGCCAAGTTTGGTTGAAATCCGCCAAGTAGTTCTTGAGAAGTAGATGAAATATTTAAAAGTTACCAAAAATTACCCCCTTTTGGTCCCCATTTTAGGGCCCCCTGACCCCCCAACCTTTTTATTTTCACAAATCCGAATAACCATTACCAAATGATGCTTTTCACCAAGTTTGTTTGAAATTGGCTTTGTACTTCATCAGAAGAAGATGAAAATGTGAATTTTTTAACATGATGAACTTTGACCTCTGGGTGTGGCCCCATACATGACCCCAGGGGCATGAATTTCACAATTTATAATATACCTGTCCTAGTTGTCATGCACACAAAATATTTAAGCTCTGGCATTAACGGTTTATTAGAAGAAGATTTTTAAAGAAGTACCAAAAATTACCCCTTTTTGGCCCCTATTTGGGCCCCTATGTCCCCCAGAACCCCTATTTTCCCAAACTTGAATTGGCATCCCCCAATGATGCTTTCTACCAAGTTTGGTTGAAATCCGCCCAGTAGTTCTTGAGAAGTAGATGAAATATTTAAAAGTTACCAAAAATTACCCCCTTTTGGTCCCCATTTTAGGGCCCCCTGACCCCCCAATCTTTTTATTTTCACAAATCCGAATAACCATTACCAAATGATGCTTTTCACCAAGTTTGTTTGAAATTGGCTTTGTACTTCATCAGAAAAAGATGAAAATGTGAATTTTTTAACATGATGAACTTTGACCTCTGGGTGTGGCCCCATACATGACCCCAGGGGCATGAATTTCACAATTTATAATATACCTGTCCTAGTTGTCATGCACACAGACTATTTAAGCTCTGGCATTAACGGTTTATTAGAAGAAGATTTTTAAAGAAGTACCAAAAATTACCCCTTTTTGGCCCCTATTTGGGCCCCTATGACCCCCAGAACCCCTATTTTCACAAACTTGAATTGGCATCCCCCAATGATGCTTTCTACCAAGTTTGGTTGAAATCCGCCCAGTAGTTCTTGAGAAGAAGATGAAAATGTTTAAAAGTTAACGGACGACGCACGACGGACGACGGACGAAGCACGACGACGGACAAACGATGATTGCAATAGGTCACCATGACCATTCGGTCAGGTGACCTAAAAAGCTTTGGAAAACTTTGTGGACAATGAAGACTACCTTACAAGGTAACGATTATTCAAATTCCAGCAACTTGAAATTGTGATGTGCAACTTCTTTCAATTTGAACAAGTCTAAGATTTTGTTGTGATGTATTGGGCTAAAGGGTCAAATATAACTTGTTACAAGTATTTTTTTCATTGTCAACAATGTTATTTATTCAAAAGACAAAGATTTTCTTCATTCGATGGTTAGCTGCAACTTTCAATCTATACCAGTCTTATTTTTCATCCAATCTTAATTCTTTGAAGGAATCTGATAAAGTGTTGAAATCCATCAATTGGTTTCTTAGGAGAAGATTTTAAAGGTTTCATCATATAAAGAAATTAGCCCTGCCATTATACCTATGTTTTTTTTCCAATCAAAATTCTTTGAAGGAATCCAATAAATGTTGACCCTGGAATCATTTCTGTAAACTTTTGTTGAAATCCATTGGTTTCTGAGAGGAAGATTTTTAAAGGTAACCCAAGGATCATTTCTGTGAAATTTGGTTGAATTCTGTTCAGTACTTTACAGGAGGACGCACAACGGACACAAAGCCATGACAATAGCTCACTGGCTTTAAGCCAGTGGAGCTTAAAAGGTGTTGAATGTTAGTAAAAATCATGGGGTAATATAACCAAAACAAGAGGGTCAAAATAGCCCTTAACCCATTCCCACACAATGACGCTTTAAACGCCCCTCAATATAAAAGCTTGTGAAAACGTTACAGAAAATGAAGAAATTGCTTGTGACAAGCAATTTCTTCATTATCCACAATGTTTTCTATCCAAAAAGACGAAAAAATTCAAAATTCCATCAACTTGTCTTCAGTTTCTTTCAATTTGAACCAGTCTAAATTTTCACCATGTGGGAATGGGTTAATCACTTACCTGAGATTTATTTAATGAATTCTTTAAGTCTGCTAAGCCAGGCTCTGCTATGCTCCTATTTTCTCTGAGAATCAAAATTTCATGAACAAGCTTTGAAAAGGGTTGCCCAAAGAATATATCAAAGTTGATCCAAATTGACCGAGTGGTGTAATAGCAGAAGATATTTAACTATTTCATGATTTCTCAAAATCCAAAAAGCCCATCCTGCCATATTTCCGTTTTTTAACACATCAAAATTACTCTTATACCTTTTGAATAGGGTAACTCAAGGAACATTCCTTCCAAGTTAAGTCTTAATCGACCTGGTGGTTTAGGGGGGGATTATGTATTAAAGAATATCCATTATTTCTGTCTGATAAGCCACACCCACATTATTTGGCAAATCAAAATTTCATGAGCAAATTTTTGAAAATGGCAACAAAAGGCATATTCCTGCTTAGTTTGGTCTAAATTTGCTTAGATGTTTATGAGAAGACGATTTTTAAAGAATTATTCCATGATAACCCTCCTTGCAAGGCTCACAATCCATGTTTATCCTAAATATCAAAGCTCTACGCCTTCTGGATCAGGAGAAGATTGTAAAGACTATTTTAAAATTTCACTTTTGTTGCTATGGCAACCAGAGTTTTAAACAGATTTCAATTCTTTCAGCTTATTTAAAAGGGGACCATCTAAAGAACGTTTGGTTCAAATTTGCCCAGTGGTTTGGGAGGAGATGTCATTTAAAAATCAATCTTTATTTCTATATAAACCCCACCCACTAAGCCTCCCCCCTGAGAACATGAGGGTCATGATTTTAGCTATTTTAACCCTTGTCATGCTGTATAAATTACCTTATTGAATTGCTGTCAAATCAAAGGGCTGAAAGCACTGATAGAACTTGTTGTTCAAAAATCAATATTTCTTTAAGAAATCAACTTCATAAACAACTCTTGCTGGAAAAGTACAAGCAGGAGGTATAGATTGAGATCAGCCTGCACATAGGTGCAGTCTGATCTTAGTCTACACCTCCTGCCAAAACTGGAATATTCCGGGTTCAGCATGACAAGGGTTAAAAGAGGTCAATATATTGATTCTTCATAAAAAAAATCAAGGCTCTACGCCTTCTTGGCCAAGAGATTTTTAAAAAAATATTTTCAAATTTTACTTTTGTTGCCATGGTAACCAGAGTTTTTTAACGGATTTCATTTTTTTAGCTATTTTAAAGGAAACCACATAAGGAACATTTCTGTCCCATTTGGATCAAATCTGCCCAATTGTTTTGGAGGAGATGCCGTTTAAAAATCGGTCTTTATTTCTGTATAAACCCCACATAAAGAAATTGTTAACGCAAGATGGACAGACTATGGACAAAAGGTGATCACAATAGTTCTCTGGAGCACTTTGTGCTCAGGTGAGCTAAAATCCATTTTATGGACGGATGGATGGATGTTCCACATACACCATGCTATGAGCCAAATGACCCATCGTCAAATAAGACAAGAGGACCATGATGGTCCTAGATTGCTCACCTGACCCGTCCTTAAATAAAACAGAGGGCAGCTAGAATCAGGCACAAAGTATAACACAAGTATGTATATTTAATGCAAATAAAAAACAACGTAACATGATCTCAATATCAACACAAAATAAAGTCACACAATATAGATGTCTCTGTAGAATAAATGAAACCCGACATGAAAAACCAATACATCTTGACATTCTGCCGGAACTGCTCTAAGAGCATATTGATGTTTCAGCACGAAACAGTTGTAACTGCCTATAAACATGTAGGCAGTTACAACAGCTTCGTGCTGAACCATCGATATATACATTTTTAAGTACTTTGAACAGTTTTGCATTAATCCCATTACCTGATGAACAAAGTCTTCCTCGTAAAAATGAAAGAGGCTGCAGATTACAATTGAAAGTTGATGAAATTTTTGTCTTCTTCACTAGAAATTATTGTTGGAAATAAAGAAATTGCTCGGCATAAGCAATTTCTTTATTTCACACATTGTTTTCCAAAATTATTTTTTTCTTGGTAAAATGTGATTATGTTGGAATGGATTAATGCGAAACTGTTTTAAGTGAAAATATATTTATTGGTATTTATTTAAAGCAGTTTTACATTAACCAATTTAAGTTTCACCTGATAAACTAGATGAACTATTTTTGCATGACAGGTAAGATTTATTCATTAAGCCATGAAAATACATGTCATATATGAGTCCTGGGCTTCTTTTGCTTTTTTCTCATTTTTTTCCTTACAATCCTTAACCCATCAAACCCTTTAAAATGACAAAGTAGGATTCCTGTGTAAAACTTTTGCAAGAGCATGATATGAATGATTTTCTCTTACATTAAGTAACAACTGTTTAAAAATGATACTATTCAGATCTTATTTTGACCCTTGAATGCATTCTGCAACAGTGACAAATACATAAGAAGCATGTTTTTGTTTGAATTGATTGATTGCATGGGACTTATCAAAACTGTCAACATTATCTTAAGTCATACTGCATTAGCCGGAACACCTAACCTTTGATGCCTGGTATTCCTCGAGTCATTGCTGTCAAAATCATATAGAAGCCTCAAGATGTTCATCTCGCTCTGGCAATTTAGTTATCCATTCCGGAGAGACAACAGACAATATTAAAATCGGGAAATAATGTTGTCCTATAAAGGGCAGCAAACCCTGAGAAGAACCAAAGAAATTGATGTTTATTTTCATAAAATCAACAAGATTTTGTAAAGGCTTTTCAAATTGCACCCACTTTTGATTGTTGTCTGCAACTTCTTTCAAAATGGACTAGTCTAAAATTTTGAAAAACAGGAAAGGGTTAAATAACCCACTACCAGATAGCATAATTTTAGACTGATCTAAATTCAAAGTAGCAGATGTTAAGTTACGTTTTCAATAACTTTTGTAGGAAACATTGTGGAAATGCTGCAAGCAATTTCACCATTTCCCACATTTTCCAAAGGCGTTTTCCCACAGGGGCATAACAAAGTGGGATTGTGTCCGAATGAGTTAAAACAGTCCGCCCCCCCTTAATTTCATCAATGTGCGGACATAGAGAAATGTTTGAATAAGAATATGACACGTGTTTTATCTATAAGATATACATTCTAAAACTATATGTATAAATAAAATTAACATTATACAGAATTTTTGAAGCTTGACCCTTTACCAGAAAATAAAAATTTGGACTGGTCCTGTTTGAAAGAAGTTGCAGACAATAATTCAATGTGTTCTAAAATTGGAAAATAAGTGCCAAATAAGATAGATCCAATGTCAGAGTTCAAAGTTCATTTCCAGTCTAATTGAATGATTTGATTGGTCAAATGATTGTTTTGATTGACAGTCGTGAAACGTCAACTGTAAGAGCAAATACTGCATAACTGAATTTCATTCTTGTTGGGATGTAATTGCCTAATTTTTGTATCATTCTGTTATCAAAAGAAATATAAACTGGGAAAAAAAGGTGTTTTATTCAAGAAAACAATATTGTAAAAGAAGAAATTGTTTGATAGGCAGCAGTGCAGAAATGGAAAAAACAGAGGTGCATCACAGAAAACAGTCTATAAATTCCAGAAAATTTAGTCCCAAATTGCTTGAAAAATTATGGCATGTCTGCAATCAACTTAACAATCTTTCATTTGAACACTCTTATAAAAACAAAATTGTTGTGGGAAATAATGTGGAGAATGAAGAAATTGCTTGTTACGAGCAAATTTCTTCATTTTCCACATTGTTTTCTACCTAAAGAGATAAACATTTTAGAATTTTCAACAATTTGAAATTGTCGTCTGCAACTTCTTTGAAGATCGCTGTGCTCAAGTAATCTAAAATACCTAGGAGACTTGCATGCAGAATTTGCAATATTCCTGAAATACATAAGAACTACTTTTTATGGAGTACGCATTCAATTGATTTAGTGGTTCAGCCTCCAGTGGCAGTTTGCACTCGTTTGAACACTGAGAAGACCTAAAAATTTTGTCTGTTAACTTAAGCTATCAAAGCTGACGCTTTGCTAGCTAAAAAACAATGATCGTCAAAGACAGTCACTATACAGTCCAACTCTCTTCCACATGTACACTGTATTTGCACTTACAATTTTTTTAACTAATGCCGCATTATATCAGTTAGCCCTAATTCAACATGTAGAAACATAAAGAGTTGTACATATATATCTGTGCTTTTGTGATTTTCTAACTATTTACATTCATGTTGAGAATTTGATAGGCTAACATAGATCTCTAAGAGATTTCATTGGTTTCATAGTACATGCAATTAACCCTTTCCTGTTTTGCAAAATTTTAGACCCACCCAATTTCAAAGGTCTTGCAGATGAAAATTTAAAGTTGATTTTATTTGGAAAAAAAACCATATACTAGCGTAGAAAATATTGTGGAAAAAGAAGAAATTGCTTGTTACAAGCAATTTCTTCTTTTTCCACAATGTTTTCTCACTTATAAAAAGCTGAGAAAACTGATTGTTGGTCACTATTTTTTTAGAAGTATTTCACAAGCAATTCTGGCTTAAATGGGACAAACTGATGATGTAGACTCAGCTCATACTGCACATATGCAAAAATAGGAATACCCTGGAGTTAAGCATGACAAGAGTATGGCAAGAGATAAATTTGTTAGTTTGTTTGTTTTCATTGGCTTTGTCCCTTTGAACAATCTTTCAGCTGTGTTACTGCGAAGATTAATTATTAACATGCTTTGTGGGGATCCCCAGTATTTGTCTCAGTTAAGATTTTAACTGTCAGCATCTACTATATAAAGAGAGAAGTGAGAACTATATAGAAACAAATATATGGTTCAGCGCAAAAAAGATATAAACGCCTATGAACATATATGCAGTTACAAATGTTTAGCGCTGAACCATCGAAATGGGTACTACTGATATTCAGGTCTAGTTCAAAGAAAAATTCTTACCAAAGCCTATTTCAAGGAGTTATGGAAACTCTATACTTGAAATTCTCCAGCCCCCCAAACAACCCACCCTTTTCACAAAACTTTAAGATCAATTTCAGGGGAATCTATGGAATAAAAAAAAACTTCAACATGATAAAAACTAGATATTTAAATAAATTAAAGGTCATCTAGTAAAACTTGGGCTCGGAACCAGACTCCGTAGAAATGCTGATTTCACCTCCTGATTGGCTGCTCCCGTCAAGGACCTGGAAACTTGGTACACTCGACATTCCAGTGATCGGTGCCAATAGATCTTGAGATTTCGGGTCTACTGCGTAAAACACGCGAAGAGTATTGGTTGATCCAGAGCCTGGTTTCCATCCTGCAAAAACAAACATATTTTTTTAACACAATCTCACATGATGAAATTTTAGATTGGTCCAATTTGAAAGAAGTTGAAGACAACAGCTTAGAGTTTATGAAAATTTTAGATAAAATTCCCCTCACCGGGGTCGATGACTGCAGAAGTTAAAATGGGCGAGTGACTAATTTTGCCCAAATATGACTAGTTATCAAATCTTGTATAAGAACTCAATCAAGAACATACCTTCATACAAAGTTTCCAGGTATTTGTACAGAAAAAGTTGCACATACATTGCAAGGAAGATTTCTTTCGACTAGACCTAGTGACTTGCTTTTTTACCGAGTAACCCAGTTTTTGAGCCAATGCAATCTAATATCAAACTGAATGGAGTTAATATTCTGACCAAATATCAAGACATTTGAGCCAAACAGAGTGTTCTAAAGTGCTCGTTAGGTTTTTCCAAGCTTTGACCTAGAGACCTAATTTTGACCCAATCTCACAACAAGAGGCCCATAGGGCCTTATCGGTCACCTGAGTCCAAAGAGCACAAAAACAAATAAAAGTCCACCAGATTATGCTACATACTAAATATCAAAGCTCTAAGCCTTTTAGTTTGGGAGAAGAAGAGTTCTAAATTTCGTTATATAAGCCATATGTAAAATTCATGACGTCTGGGAATGGGCTAATTATGACCCAAGGGCAATAATTCGTACAATCTTGATAGAGGTCCATAAGACAATGCTGTATACGGAATATCAAAGTTCTAGGCCCTCCTGTTTGGGAGAAGAAGATTTTTACAGATTTCACTATATAAGCCTATGTTAAATTTGTGACATCCGGGGGAATGGGCTAATTTTAATCCTGAGGCAATAATTTTTACAATATTGATAGAGGTTTACCAGATGATACTGTATACCAAATAACAAAGTTTTAGGCCCTCCTGAAGAAGAATTTTACAAATTTCACTATATAAGCCCTTTGTGAAACTTCCGACGTCTGGGAATGGGCTTATTTTGACCCTGGGGTTATAATTTATACAATCTTGATAGAATTCTACCAGATGATGCCACATACCAAATACAAGCTGCCCAGTGGTTCTTGAGAAAACGATAAAAAATGTTTAAAAGTTAACGGACCATGGACAAACGATGATTGCAATAGGTCAACATGACCATTCGGTGGTGACCTAAAAATATGAATTTCTTAACATGATGAACTTTAAACCCTGGGCGTAGCCCAATACATGACCCCAGGTACAAAAATTTCACAAACTTTAGTATACCTGTCCTACCAGTCATGCACATAAAATATTTAAGCTCTTGCATTTAGGGTTTATTAGAAAAAGATTTTTTAAGAAGTGCAAAAATTTACCCCTTTCTGCCCCCGACTGGGGCCCCTTTTACCCCAAGCCCCCCAACCTCTTTTCACAAACTGGAATTGGCATCCCCCAATGATGCTTCGGACCAAGTTTGGTTGAAATCCCCTCAGTAGTTCTTGAAAAGAAGATGAAAGTTACCAAAAGTGACCCCCTTTTGGTCCCAATTTTAGGCCCCCCCCTGACCTCCAGCCTTTTAATTTTCACAAATCTGTATAATCAGTACCCAATGATGCTTTTCACCAAGTTAGTTTGAAATTGGCTTAGTACTTCTTCAGAAGAAGATGAAAATGTGAATTTTAAAACATGATGAACTTTGACCTCTGGGTGTGGCCCCATACATGACCCCAGGGGCATGAATTTCACAATTTATAATATACCTGTCCTAGTTGTCATGCACACAAAATATTTAAGCTCTGGCATTAACGGTTTATTAGAAGAAGATTTTTAAAGAAGAACCAAAAATTACCCCTTTTTGCCCCCGATTGGGGCCCCTATGACCCCCAGAACCACTATTTTCACAAACTTGGATTGGCATCCCCAAATGATGCTTTCTACCAAGTTTGGTTGAAATCCGCCCAGTAGTTCTTGAGAAGAAGATGAAAATGTTTAAAAATTAACGGACGACGCACGACGACGGACAAACAATGATTGCAATAGGTCACCATGATCATTCGGTCAGGTGACCTAAAAATCCAACTTGATTTAATTTTTTATTGAGTAATACATTCTGATAAAATATCAAATCAGTTTAGCCAAAATTGCAGCCTTTAGTTTTGTTTGTTTGTTTGAATTGGGTTTTACGCTGCTTTCAACAATCTTTCAGTTATATCGCGGCGGCTGGAGCACCTAACAATGGAATCCTGGTAATTCTCACACCAGTACTACCATTACATTCCTTCCTAGCCTCAGATGAATCAGTAACTTTGAATAAAATCCGTCCAATAGTTGCTGAGAAATTGAGCTGACACGAAAAAGCTACAGACAGACGGACCGACGGACTGACCGACCAACCGACAAGCTGACTCCTATATAAAATTGTGACCTCCAAACTGCAAACAAGGTATGTCTGGTGACCTAGTCTGTCATCCCCATTGACCCACATTCAAACTTGGCAGAGATAGTATGTCATTCTGACACAGTTTGAAGACAATTGAGGCAAAAATTTGGATTCTAGAAAGCAAACAGGGTATTTCTAAGATTTGACCAAATTTGACCAAAATTCGAACTTTGCCAACATATCATGGAGACAAACATTCTCAGAGTTTGAAGATATTTCAGCCAAAAACATAGCCTCTAGAGTGCAAACAAGATGTTCACACACTACTCACATTGCACCATGAACACAGCATGATCACAAAAGCTATTCTTGAGCTCATTGTGCTCTGGTGAGCTAATAAAGCTTGACATATATGTTGGATTCGATCATTCCCTTTGGGTTTAACCCATTCCAAGACAATAAAAATTTAGACTGGTCCAAATTGAAAGAAGCAGCAGACGACAATTTCAAGTTGATGGAATTTTAAATTTGTTCGTCTTTTGGAAAGAAAACATGGTGGATAAAGACAAAATTGATTCATACAAGCCATTTCTTCCTTTTCCACACTGTTTTCAAAAACTATTTCCTTTGGGGCGTAAAAAGGAGGGCTTGAGTTGAAATGGGTTATATGAGTGATTTGATTAGTCATTATAGTTTTGAGACGATATTAACCCATTACCCACGGCAAAATTTTAGACCGGTCCAAATTGAAAGGAGCTGCAGACGATAATTTAAGTGGAAGAAATTGCTTGTAGCTTCATTCTACACAATGTTTTCCCCAATAATTTTTCTTAATGGGCATCCAAAAGCGTCACTGTTAGGGAATGGGTTAAAGCGTATAAATAAATATATATTTTATTTTTTTTAATGGGGTTTTTATGCCGCTTTCAACAATATTTCAGTTATATCGCGATGGTTGGAGCACCTAAAAATGAAATCCTGGTACTTCTCTCACCAGTACTACCATTACATCTTTTCCTAGCCTCCAGCTGCTATCCAACATAGGTCCACAATTATCGACCCATTGGTGAGAGACAAATAGTCGGAAAGGATGAGTGCCGCCGTCGGAGATCAAACCCAGGACCTCTAGATTGACATTCCGATGGCTACCAACTGCGCTATGACGGCGGCTAAAGATATATATCGTACTTACCAGTACAAATGACAACCGGGTCACCAGCAGTGATAAAGCCTCGCTCGATTCCGATAGCGATACATTTGTAGATTCTTTTGTCCATATCTGTTGTCCATTCATTCATCTTCTCATCTGAAATATAAGAAAGATTGATGATGAGTCATTGTGATCGGTCTTTTCAATAAAAATTATTTGGCAAAGTCAAACGGTAAGTATTTGAGGATATAGATTCTACTAATTTACCTTTGATTGTCTTCAAAGCTTCTAACTTTTAAGGGTTGCTTTCGAACACTCAATACAGATGTTTTCAGGTCCCTGAGATAGAGACATGGCTTAAACCCACTAAGCTACCCAGTTTTCAGCTGAGTAGACCTGGCTGGCTATTAACCCATTCCCATACAGTGACGCTTTTGCAAGCCCCTCAAGAAAAACAATTCAGAAAACATTGTGTAAAATGAAGAAAATGCTTGTGACAAGCAATTTCTTCATTTTATACAATGTTTTCTATCTAAAAAAATGAAAAATCTTAAATTTCATGTACTTTAAATTGTCGTCTGCAACCTTTTTCAATTTGGACCAATCTAAAATTTTTCCGTCTGCTAATGGGTTAAGTGCCTTGCCTCTGCACACACCTCAGTGACAGTTGGGCTCGAACATATGACCTCCAGATCACCAGTCTAGCACTCAGCCACCCAAGACAGTATTTGCAAATATCAAGTGAAAAAGCAAACTACAAACTACTTTGCTCTCATCAGCCTATTTCATTTTGATCCATTTTGTTGTCTTCTTATGGATTAAAACACCTATTCAAACCATATAAGAATGATTGATTTGACTGAATATAAAAACTAATGCATACATTTCTATTTAATCGTTTTTGTGGCTCAATTTCATGAGAATTATCTCATTAGAATTATCCGAGACTTGCTCAAAATCAGCTCATTGAAACTCGCTAAAAGTCATTAAAATCACTTCATTTCGACTTGCTCAAACTCATTAGTATTGTCTCAATGAGACTTACTCAAACTCATTAGAATTGTCTGAGACATGCTCAAAATCACCTCATTGAAACTTGCTCAAACCAATAAGAATTTACTCATTTAGACTTCTTGCCCAAACTCATTAGAGTCTACTCTTTCAGTCTTACTCAAACTCATTAGAAAATACTCATTTAGACTTGCTAGAACTCATTAGAATGGTCTGAAACTTGCTCAAAATCACCTCATTGAGTCTTGCTAAAACTCATTAGAATATACTCATTTAGACTTGCTGAAACTCATTAAAATGGTCTGAAACTTGCTCAAAATCACTTCATTGAGTCTTGCAAAAACTCATTAGAATATACTCATTTAGACTCGCTGAAACTCATTATAATGGTCTGAAACTTTCACAAAATCACTTCATTGAGTCTTGCTAAAACTCATTAGAAAATACTCATTTAGACTTGCTGAAACTCATTAGAAAGGTCTGAAACTTGCTCAAAATCACACAATTGATTCTTGCTCTCATTAGAATCTTCTCATTTAGACTTGCTCAAACTCACTAGAATCGTCTAGCTGAAACTTAGTCAAACTCATCAGAAAATGATTCTGTTGAGTTCTAACAGCACAAGGTTGAGTAAGGATGATTTTTATTGCAAATACATATATGTCAATTAGAATTTGAGTATGGTTGTTTAACAAAAGTGGTTGTTTTAATAAAAGTGGTCCCGAATTGCCATAAAAGAGGTGCCCATTCAAACAAGGTCAATTGTAGTTAAGATGTGAGGCTAGAGCAATAATATGCTCCCATCTTCACAATGCAAGAGCCTACAAATAAGTAGTTATATGATTAATCGATTCTTACTTAGTGAGGCTTTTAGACGCCCCCAAGAAAAAAGCTTTGGAAAACATTGTGGAAAATTAAGAAATTGCTTGTCACAAGCTATTTTTTTATTTTCCACAACTTTTTCTACCAAGAAAGTTGAAAATATCCAAAATCTCATAAACTTTAAATTATAATCTGCAACTTCTTTCAGTTTGAGCCAGTCTAAAATTTAGCCGTCTGGTAATAGGTTAACAAAGTGAAACAGGTGAGATTCAAATAATCCCTCAAATAAATACAACATTAACCCTTGTCATGCCATTTTTTTGACAGGAAATGGATAGACAGGTGTAGACTAAGATCAGACTGTACTTATGTGCTGGCTGATCCTAGTCTAAACCTCCTGCCAAAACTTGAATATTCTGGGTCCTGCATGACAAGGTTTAAGAACAAGATGTATGTGAAAATATCATTTTTACCAAAAATGTTCAGATACGACTTTCAGCAAACTTCTCGCTTCCAAAGCACTTAAGGAACGAGACCTTTTTAGTAGCATTAAGCATGATTGTGCAGGCAAAAATTAACAAATAGTAACTCCATTGTGAACAATGAAAACAAAATAACTGTGTTTAAACTGAAAATTTGGTTAAATGTGAAGGTGAACTGTGAAGTAGCAACATCAATGATTCAAGTGTCTGTTCCAGACATTTCAGACACTTTCACCCAACCCAACACAATGACACTCTTGAGGCCCCAAGAAAAAAGTCTTTAGAAAACATTCTGGGTAAAACAAGAAATTGCTTGTTACAAGCAATTTTTTCATTATCCACAATGTTTTCTTCCCCAAAATTAAAAAAGATCAATATTTTACCAAATAAAATTTATAGTCTGCAACTTTTTTCATTTTGGACCAGTCGAAAAATTCTGCTGTGTGATAATGGATCCTGTGGTTCTATAATTGAGAAAACATTTTAGAAAAAGAAGAAATTGCTTGTAACATGCAATTTCTTCTTTTTTACAATGTTTTCTACCCCACTAAATGGTGGTTGTTGTTTTTATTCAAATTAAATCCCCTTTAAATTTCGTCTGCATAACCTTTGAATTCGAATCCCGCCGGACAATAGGAAATGTTCTGAGCAAAGAACTTACTCCATATTGCTTCTCTCGAACCAGAGTACCTGTTACGGTTTTAACCCATTCCCACACAAGAAAATTTAGACTTGTCCAAATTGAAAAAAATTTGCAGACGACTATTTTTTGTTATAGGAATTTAAAAAATCTTAGTCTTTTTGGGAAGAAATCATTGTGTTAAATGAAGAAATTGCTTGTATCAAGCAATTTCTTCATTTTCCACAATGTTTTCTGAAGCTCTTTTCTTGAGGTGCGTAAAAAGGAGGGCTTATGTGGGAATGGGTGTGCTGTGGCTGCCAGGTTTGCCAAATGTTAATAGCCGACTTGCAATTCATTGATCAGGGCTTAAAGTGTAAAGTCGTTTGAATACGCTAGGAGTAGAAAAAGACATCGGCTGTCATTTATTTGGAGCATTTTAGTTGGCTATTCAAGCTGTAGTTACAGCATTTAGGGTGCCAACCAACTATTCTACTTTTTTGTTATATGCTACTGACATTAGATTTAGCAAGATAAAGCCATTTAACTCTTGTCATGCTGTATAAATTACTTTACTGAATTGCCATAGAATCAAAGGGCTGAAAGCATTGATAGAACTTGTTGTTCAAAAATCAATATTTCCTTTAGAAATCAACTTCTTAAACAACTCTGGTAGGAAAAGTACTAGCAGCAGGTCTAGACCAAGATCAGATTGCACTTATGCGCAGGCTGATCTTGGTCTACATCTCCTGCTAAAACCGGAATATTCCGGGTTCAGCATGAAAAGGGTTAAGATCGAAGTTGAACTTCTTGTCAGAGTCAATCAGCAAGGCCAACAACATGTGCAGGGAAAGCGGCTGGTCAATCGGATTGGCAAAAACAAAAGACCTAAATGACATAGGTTTCATGAAATGATATTTCATGATGATAGCAAATGCAGGACGGATCAGTCTGCATGCTTGCTGGGCAAAAATGAAATATCAAAACTACTGTTAAAATGAACTTGGAATACACCATAGCACATCGATCTCTAAGAATGTCCTTGGTAACTCATCACTTTTTTGAACATTGAGATTCACCTATATATCAACTTCAAGATCCTTGTATAGAAGACAATTGTGTTATTTATCCAGTAAAAAAGCTGGCTGGTATTAATTCAACTTAATGATTGATCACCACTTTTAACAGTATTTCTTTTATATCGTGGTGGCTGGAGCACCTAACAATGGATTCCTGGTATTTTTCACACCAGTACCACCACTATATCCTTTCATAGCCTCCAGCTGCTATCCCACTTAGGTTTACGATTAAACCCCAATCAATCAATCAATGGCTGACTCAGACTTCTAACTTAAACTATCAGCAAATATTTTAGTTTGTTTGTTTGTTTGAATGGGGTTTTACGCCGCTTTCAACAAACTTTCAGTTATATCGCGGCGGCTAGAGCAACAAATATTTTAGATTTATTCTATGGCTGATTCTGAGTTTCTGACTCAAACTATCAGCAAATATTTTAGATATGTTCAGTGGCTATCCAGACAGCTCAGTGTGTGCTGCTTGCACATTGTTAGAATTGTAATACACACACATGTACTCGGATATCTATTTTCAAAAATGCAACTCAGAAAAATTAATCTTTTCTTATTTTTACATTACAAGTGGAATTGTGTCTGAATTTATGGTTCTCATATTTTCTCTAATGCTGTTTTTTTTTTATTTATTCAAAGAAGGCAGAAATTAGCTTTTTTAATGGCAAGTCAGTTTTTGTATTCCAAATTCTGTGAGGCAAATCATTTTTTTACCATCTAATTCTACGGAACTTGTATTCTTTCCTGTCAAAGAAGAATGATGTATATCAGCATTTATGGTACTGTTATCCTAACCCATCAAAATCCAACCTTTTCAATTTCTTAGTTATCAACAATGTTTTCAATTCAAAAAGACAAAACACTAACTTTAATTTAATATCTCTAACTTCTATGAATTTGACTCTTACAGGATTTGAATCAATTCAGATATGGCAAACTTCCAGGGCTGCAACTCAAGGCAGAGTTGCAGTATCCCCATAGGTTCGAATCCTGTAAGAGTCAAATATAATATTAGTTTTTCCACTATGGATGAAAGGACAAGAGTCACTGCCACAGTTAAGAGAAATCAATATTCTATGAATAGAATTTCTATGAATTTGGACCAGTCAGAATTTCAGCCATCTGTTAAAGGGTTAACCAACTTATTTCTGTTCACACTTATACTCCTTACAAAAGGACCATTGGCTCTACTAAAGTTGAAAAAAAAGAATTTAAGCTTTATAGAAATTGTCCAAACAAGATGTGTTTGTGAAACACTATGCTCCAGAAACAAAAATTCTTTAGAAACGGGTGATTTTTATTGCTTTTTTTCTTTGTTTTAGGGAAAAGGGTTAAAATTTTGACCTTGACCTTGATGAAATGACCTTCCCCAGTTGTGCCTTGTTGAGACCTAACTACATACCAAATATTAGCATTATAACTTAATCAGGGTTGAAGTTATAGGAAAATATTTAGTTGGCAGGTTAAGTTTTGTAGACAGACTGACGGACAGACAGACAGACGGACACCGGTAAAACAACATGCCCCGGATCTATCAATACAGGGGCATAAAAATAAATCATTGCTCAGTCCTTAACATTATTCCCACACAAACAACTTTTTTACAACCCTTAAGAATTGCTCAACTTTGCTGTTATTGAAATCTGCATTTTCAAAAAATGCAATATTTTTGAGGACACAAACATTAACCCATTACCAGACAATCCTGTATTTTTAGCAGGTTTTGGCAGGAGGTGTAGACCAAGATCAGTCTGCACATAAGTGCAGTCTGATCTTGGGATACACCCCCTGCTTGTACTTTTCCTACCAGAGTTGTTCATGAAATTGATTTCTAAAATAAATATTGATTTTTGAACAACAAGTTCTATCAGTGCTTTCAGTCCTTTGACTTTACAGCAATTCAGTAACTCTGAATTGAAAAGGATAAACAGGTGGTGTAGACTAAGATCAGCCTGCACACATGTGCAGGCTGATCTTAGTCTATATCTCCTACCAAAACAAGAAAACTATCAGATCACCAGGACGAGAGTTAATCTACTATTCATTTTTCTTGTTTTTGTTGTTTTTGTTTTATTAAATTTTATCAAAGGACAAGTATGCCAATTGCAGTGAAATATGAAGTTACGATTTGAAGTCATAAACTTTCACAAGTTGAATGAGTTGAAATATTTACAGATAAAGTGACCGGGTTTTTTCCATTGACATGTATTGTTTCTTCTTTTTTAAAGAAAAATATTTCACAACCCTAAATCACTTAGACTAATTCTTCACAAAATTTAATTTCATAAATAATCAACAAAAAAGTATTTGATAATATAGAACAACAATTCTTTTTATCCTTATTACTTTCATCAAGTCTGTAGTCAAATGCTTTGTATCTAATTTTTGTCCTTTCACTAAATTCTTTTAAACATTCATGTATTTAGCAAGTAAGGCTTTAAACAACAGGCTTTCTTTCAAATTTTTGAATATTCCAATTAACATTCACACACAGATATTGTTCAAAGATGAAAACTTCATACAAAAAGTATTTAGAAATTTCCAATTTTCTATTAACTTTCTTCTAGTCATTATAACCCTTAATAATTGGGGTCCCCATAATGGGCCCATTCTCAGCCTCTGGTACAGTTATAAGTCTCATGGTATTCGTATATCCCGCTCCAGACTTCCATCCTGTTACTATGACAATGGGGTCACCCTGCTCTATAAACCCCCTGAGGCGCCCCACTGACATCCCTTTATAGAGCCTCTTGTCCATGTCATCTGACCAGTTCTCCAGGCGGGGTTCTACACAGAATTGAGGTACAAGGAAGGGAAAACATAAAATACAATGTATACATGCAAAACTAAGCTATGGGTTGTACAATAAGCAAAGACTGTAGCTCTTCCTGACAATGAGACCTAGCCATTTTCTTTTTACCTTGCAGAATAGGTGGATGGGGATGCAAGAACTTCATGGGCTTTAAGTACAGACAACATAATTAGGACTATCAAGGTTGAAAAGCAAAGAAAAATTAGGCCGATTGACTGGATGGGGCTCAATGCAACTTTTAACCTTTGTCATTCTGTATAAATTACCTTACTGAAATGCTGTCAAATCAAAGGGCTGAAAGCACTGATAGAACTATTTATTAAAAAATCAATATTTCTTTTAGAAATCAACTTTATAAACAATTCTGGCAGGGAAAGTACAAGCAGGAGGTGTAGACTAAGATCATCCTGCACATAAGTGCAGTCTGATCTTAGTCTACACTTCCTGCCAAAACCGGAATATTCCAGGTTCAGCATGACAAGGGTTAAAAGTACTTCAGTAATATTGCGGCTTCTGGAGTACTTTACAATGGGTTCCTTTTATTTCTCACACAAGTACTACCACTACATCCTTTCTGAGCCTCCCACTTAGGTTTACAATTATCTACCCATGGTGGGAAAGGATATATGCTGCAACTAGGGATCTGGACCCTGGACCTCGTGATGGAGAGTCCGACGTGCTTCCACTGCACTATGAAAACGGCCTAAGAAAAATCAGGAATTTCGTGCAAATTATAATTAAATGAATGGACTCCATTTGCTTTTTTTCTTCAATATATATATATATATACATACATGTGTGTCTTTCTCTTATTCTCTACCAAATTTCTTTTGCTATAATTTTTCAACACAATATAACCTGTTTTCATTTCCGTAGTACCTCATGATTATTTCATATAAATATTTCATCTAATTTGAGACATATTTCCTCTGAATAATCATTAACCTATTCCCAAAAGTCAAGATTGCAGAGTTGTCTGCTCTGAGAGAAATTGCAGACAATGAATTTCATTTGAAGAGACCTTATTTTATTTTTGTTTTCTGAGGTTGAAAAACATTGTAAACAATGCAGAAATTGCATTAAATAAGCAAATTTCTTCATTTTCGACAATGTTTTCCCAAGCTTTTTTTCTTGAAGGGTGTAAAAAAGCCGGATTGTTTTGGAATAGGTTAAAGTAAATATCAAAGGCAAATATCACAGAGGAGGGGGGACTAGTCTTAAAGAAGGAGCTTTATTATGAGAAATACCGTCTGTTAATTCTGATTTGATACAGGACTTTACCCACAAAATGACTCTTTTGGACGCCCCTTTAGGAAAAAGCTTTAGAAAACATTGTGGACAATGAAAAAAGTGTTTGTTAGAAGCCAGTGTCTGTATTTCCGTCTTTACAGCTTGTCTTTTCCCTTTTTTTTTACCCAAGTCTCAACTTTGTACACTTTCTATCTAATATGTTTATCTGTTTTCTAACCCAAAAGAAAAAGACTGCTGAAATTTCATAAACTTTAAATTATCGTATACAACTCTTTTCAATTTGGATGAGTCAAAAATTTGGCGTGTGGTAAATGGTTGATGCCAAATGAGGTTAGGAGGTCAATATCTGGAAGAGCTATAGTCCAATAAATAGAAAGCAAGCATACAAAAAGCTAAACTAAAAAAAGAGTTATTTCCATCAAATCTACCGAAAGAACTCTTCATCAAAGTCCCAGTTACACTTAATGTCCAACAGATTAATTGACCAATCACTGGCCCTGCCCACTTACTTCCTTTAGCTCAGCCCACTTACTTCCTTAGCTCCGCCCACTGACCTTGACATGAAGTTCCACTTCAATTTTAAAACGGCACTATTTTGTAAAATTTATGGCCAGTAGCATGAAACTAAAAAGTAAAATGGTTGGTTTGCAACTTAAAATTTGTAACTACAGCTTAATAAGCTGTAGTTACAATGTTTAAGTCTCCAAACCAACAAAAAAGTTCACAAAAATGGCAGCCAATGTTTGGAGTTCAAAACTAATTTCAGCTCAAATGTATGATTTCATTGGCCTACTGGTTATTTGATTGACAGCCACGATTGGTCATTAAGAAAGATACCAAGCTCTAAAAACTTTGGATTTTATATGACCAAAATGTATCAACAAGAGGACCGTAATGGTCCTAAATCACTCACCGATTGGTCATTTAGAAAGATACCAAGCTCTAAATACTTTGGATTTCTATGATCAAAATGTATCAACAAGAGGACCATGATGGTCCTAAATCACTCACCTGAGTCATCTACAAATCAAAGCACTTTTTTTGTATTAAACAGAAGACACAGCTGAAGCTAAATAAATTTCACAAATATAAGATTTTGAGCATAGTACAATTGTTTGATTGATTGATTGGGGTTTAACGCTGCTTTAACAGTATTTCAGTCATATCACGGGGGCTGAAGCACCTAACAATGGATTCCTGGTATTTCTCACACCAGTACTACCACTACATCCTTTCCTACCCTCCAGCTGCTATCCCACTTAGGTTTATGATTATCCACTCATTGGTGAGAGACAGATTTGTCGGAAAGAATATGTGCCGCCGCCGGGGATCTAACCCATGACATCCCATGATTGAAGGTTAGGAGTCTTTCGCACTACTGACTGCGCTATGACATCGGCGAGCAAAGTACAAAACCATCCAGTAATGCTACATGTACCAAAGTATGAATACCTTCTGCTCTATATATAAATCTATTACTAAGCAATCTGGCATTTTCACACCCTTAACCCATTCCAACTCAACAAAATTTTAGACTGGTCCAAATTGAAAGAAGCTACAGACGATATTTTCAAATTGGTGGAGTATAAATTTTCTTTGTCTTTTTGGATAGAAAACATTGTGGATAATGAAGAAATTGCTTGATACAAGCAATTTCTTCATTTTCCACAATGTTTAAAGCTTTTTTCTTGAGGGGCGTAAAAAGGAGGGCTTGTGTGGGAATGGGTTAAGATAAATATATATTTGTAGAACATTGTGAGAAAAGGACATCTGGCTCGTTATAATTGTAGATGACCAGATGGCCAGCCGGTCGGCTGGTCAGACAGGCAGACGGCAAAAAATGACAGATTACAAATGTGCTCAGGTCAGCTAAAAAGTGTAATTTTCAAATTCTATAAAATCAGACAAAATCTTTATCCGAATGACAAAATAGACATTCAATGTTTGAGCCAAACACATAAAAAGGTTCATGAATTTGAATTTAAACTTAAAGAGCCCTGCCACTCAGGTATATCACCAGGTTCTTTAATGTAAATTGTGAAAGGGTAACTGGGACTTTAAACCTTTCCTGTACAAACCCAGGATTTTACATCGCTGCGATTTAATACTTGATAAAACATTGTGGAAAAAGAAGAAATTGCTTGTAATAAGCAATTCCTCCTTTTCCCACATATATTTCCTATCACATAGGATAGTTCCATCTCAAATTGCATCCAATTTGAATTTTTGCAACCTTTTTCAATTTGGACCAGTTTAAAAGTTGAACAAAAAAAAATTTGAATATATTTTCAGAAACAACTCATGCAGACATTTAGCCTTACTAACATAAAACATTTTTCTGATAAGGGTGTCACAAAGTTTTATTGTGGGGGAATTGGTAAACCCATGTCATGCTGAATAAAAGCCTTTTCTGAAATTGCATTGAAATCAGATTGGTGATAACACCATAAGCAATTGTTGCGGGTCTGCATCTCTTTTGAACTAGATGGTTGTCCCAGGACAACTGCTGTCAAGCCCGCAACATTTTGTAGGTATCATGCTCTAGATGAGCACAATCAAGTGTTGACCTTGAGCTTTGACCTTGAACTTGAAGCTATCCAAAAAATTATTTCAAATGGCACATCTACTCATGATGGAGAATAATTGTGCCAATCTATTTTGAAATCCATTCATAATTGTAGGAGAAGTGCTCTGGACAAGCACAATTTAGTGTTTGACCTTAAGCTGTGACCTTGAACTTAAAGCTATCCAAAAAATTCTTTTAAATGGCACATCTTCTCATGATGGAGGATAATTGTGCCAAGTTATTTTGAAATCCATCCATAACAGCAGGAGTAAATGTTTGGACAAATTCGGACCAACAGACAGACTAATTAACGCACATACAATGACTTGTTATAGAGACAACTATGTCTCGCTCACTGCAAGCAGGCCCGACAAATATAATTTCAAGAAGAGCTCAGGCTTGAATTGAACAAACCAGAACAGTAGACTAAGATCAGACTGCACATATGTGCAGGCTGATCTTTGTCTATACCTCCTTTTAGAAAAAGGAATATTCTGGGTTTGGTATGACAAAGGTTATCACATGGATTAGATACCTTTGCCAGTTTTCATTAAGCTTGACCAAAAACCTTGTTCTACCTTTCAAAGCATTCCGTCTTTAACAAAATAGATTATCTGAACTGGGTCCAACATTTCATAAATGCTTCTATTGCAAAGTTTCAGAATGGCCCCTCATATGACAGATATTTCTATTGTAATTGAAAAGTTCTACATTTGATTCCTTCATTATAGGTAAACTCAAATTTGCCAGTAGTAAATGGGCAAAAACATACACTACATAAAATGTGTAAATATATATATGCTACATAACATGTGTAAATATAAATATGCTACATAATATGTAAAAATAAATATGTTACATAAAATATATTTATGCTACAAAAAATGTGTAAATATATATGCTACATAAAAAGTACATAATTTCATGCCACATAAAAAGCAAGGTTTTAGTTCTATTCTATAGTTAAACTGTTATGCAACAAGTATTGTTATGGCACCATCAGGAGAGAAGTGTGAAAAAATTAAATTTACAGGAAACTTAGAGGAAATTTATATCTATATTGCTGGTATATGGGATTTTTAAGCTGTTTTTCACAATGTTTCTGCTACAACACAAAGACAATCTACGGGATCTTATGGCGCATCTGATCATTTTACTTTTTTGGTGCATGTAACAGACAATAACTTTGCAAAATAACACTGTTTGACCCATTACATTGGCAAGAAAATTTTAGACTGGTCCAAATTGAAAAAAGTTGCAGGGGACATTTAAAATTGCACTAAAATTGGAAAAATAAGTGCCAAATAGGATGAAAAACATTTGTGAGAAAAGGATAAATTTGATTCTTACAAACAATTGCTCCTTTTCTCACCATGTTTTCCATCATTGTAATTCTTGAAGGTGTCAGAATCTGTCATTGTGAGGTAATGGATCAGAGGTAAGTAGCCTGCCATTTGTCAACCCTTTCCTGTTTTGCAAATTTTAGACCTATCCGAATTCAAGGGTTTTGCTGACTATAATCTAAATTGGATTGAATTTGAAAAGCAACCATTCAGTAGGGCTGAGAATATTGTGGAAAAAAAAGAAATTGCTTGTTACAAGCAATATCTACTTTATCTACTTTATCTCAATTATAGAATCACAGAGACATATAAACCAGGGATTGAACAGGAAAGGGTTAACTTTATTGTCAAATGTGGGCTCTCCTTTCTATTTCCTGATGGTCCCTTTTTGTATTATATGTCTAGTGCATTCTTTTGATACATATACATTTATACTAGAACTACACTACAACTACACTACATTGACAGAAATTTTACCTGTATAATGGATAGGAAACACGCCTCTGTACAGGTGACACTGTCTCGCCGTCTGATCGTTCCTAGTTATCGCTAAAATAGGACATCGAGGTCTATAAGCTGAGATTAAATACGCAGATCTGTAAAAAAAGAAATTAAATTTCTATCTCTTTTTTGGCCCTTGTCTTTTAATTTACGAAAAAATTTAATTCTGCCACCTCTTTCAATGGGAACAAAATTAATATTTTGTCATTTTGTAATGAGTTTATCCATGTCACAGTGATTGCCTCTTATACTAAAGTTTCAGGGTAATTTGAAATTTCCCTTGCAACTTCTTTCAATTTTGGACATGTCTAAAATTTTGTCTTCCAGTAACTTGTGCATTAAATGTAACATCTTGATACTTTACCCATTCCCACACAGTGACGCTTTTGGACGCCCCTCAAGAAAAACATTTGGGAAAACATTGTGTAAAACTAGAGGCGCTTGAGCGCCCTGTATCGCTCCATAGGCATGAATGTACTGATTAAGCAAATTTTTTCATAAATTCTGAAATAAACTGAACATAATGAAAATAAATCGAAATCATTGTAATCTTTCAAATAGTTCTAGAGAACTATTTCAAACTTTTCATTGTTTTTACAAAAGTCAAGTTAAGTAAAATTCATTATGTAAAATTTTCACTGCAAGAAATCTGATAAACAGTTATCTGGTTATTGTTCCCATGTAATTTGGCTGAAATCAATCAACAGGTCTCTGAGAAATTTACAAAGTTTTCAGTATATACCATATATGGAAATTAGTCCTGCCAATTAAAGCCATATTTCTCATCCAATCAAAATTCTTTTTTCTAATATGATAAAAGGTCATACAAGGATCTATCCAATTAAATTTGGTTGAAATCCATCACTTGTTTCTCAGAAGAAGATTTTCAAAGCTTTCACTATATATGGAAATTAGTACCGCCCATAAAAGCCATATTTTTCTTCCGATCAAAATTCTTTGAAGGAATCTGATAGTTTGTCACCCAAGGATCATTTCTGTGAAATTTGATTGAAATCCATCCACCAGTTTCTAAGAAGATTTTCAAAGCTTTCACCTTATATGGAAATTAACCACGCCCATTTAAGCCATGTTTTTCATCTGATCAAAATTCTTTGAAGGAAACTGATAGACGGACACCCAAGGATCATTTCTGTGAAATTTGATTGAAATCTGTTCAGTACTTTCTGAGGAGAAGATTTTCAAGTAAAAGTCAACGGACGGACAAACATAGGACGGACAAACACAGGATGGACACAACGCTATGACAACAGCTCTCTGGCTTTCAGCCAGAGGAGCTAATGAAGTAATTGCTTGTAACAAGCAATATCTTCATTTAACACAATTTTTTCTACACAGAAAGTTAAAAAAAAATCTAAAATTTCATAAACTGTAAATCCTTGTCTGCTACTCCTTTCAATTTGGACAAGTCTAAAATTTTGCCGTCTGGTAATGGGTTAAGTTGACCAAAAGCCATAGCTGGCATAGCTTTACGCAGTCAGACATCATTCATTATTATTGATTGATTTAGACTGGATTTGCCTTGGATAATTGATTTATGAATAATTTAATTGTGAGTTTTTCCCATCAAACAAGCATTCTGATTTGAAGCAAAAAAAAAGATGCCTCAATAAAGAATGATTTGAGCACACAGTTATTTTGTATGCTTGCACACAAAATAGTTCCACAAAATATGTATAGAAATTCGTATATTTTCTTTTCACTTGATTTCATCATACATGTATTCATACAGTGTAATTAGTTTTTCATTTAACACCTCTTTGAAAACGAAAAAAAATACTCTCTTCATTTCTTAAATAAATAGATATCAGTTGATGATTGGTTAAAATTTCATAATAGATAAGGAAGTCTTTCACATAAATTATCTTACAATACCATTGTATTAACCGATAACCCATAAGCATATAATTGTGCTTAAACAAAATGTCTGAAGAAAATGATGATTGAAGCCATTTCACCCATTCCCACACAATCACACTTTTCGATGCTCCTTAAGAAAAAAGGTTAGGAAAACATTGAGGAAAGGAATTTCTCCTTAAAACTCAATATTTTCTATCCAATAAAGCCAGAGATTCTTTAAAATCCTTCCACTGAAAATTGTCGTCTGCGACTTCTTTCATTTTGGACCAGTCTAAAATTTTATGGTCTAGTAATGGGTTAACCCATACCATAATAAAATTTTAGACTGGTCCGACAATAATTTCAGATGAGAATTTCAACTTGATGGAATTTTAAATTGTTTCATCTTTTTGGATAGAAAACATTGTGGATAATGAAGAAATTGCTTGATACAAGCAATTTCTTCATTTTCCACAATGTTTTCAGATACTTCTTTCTTGAGGGGCGTAAAAAGGAGGGCTTGTGTGGGAATGGGTTAAACATCTAGCCATGTTCCAACCTACTCACCTTCCAGTAGTCGTTATAACAATGATGCATGAAGCCATACACTTAAACGATGCTTCAACAGCCGCAATGGCCACGGTGTGGGTGGGGTCAGTTGGGGTTGGTGTCTCTTGTCTCAGCTCCTCAAACAACTGGCTGTGATAGACACTAGATTCAGCCTCCCGACATATCTGAAAGTTGTATCATTTAAGAAATAAGAGAATAGTTGTTTTTCTTCATTCAAGCATGATACTAATTCCAAGAGATCAAAATTTGGAAAATCATTTTTGACAAGATGAGTTTGCCATGACAACCAGAGTTGTTTCACTGGATTTGTATAATTTTAGATATTGTGAAAGAGGATCATATAAGAAATATTTCTGCTACGTTTTGTTCAAATTGGCCCAATGGTTTGGGAGGAGATGTTGTCCTTCTTATTTCTTTATAAAACCCACCCCCCTAAGGCTGTGCCCTAAGAACCCAAGGTTCATGGTTTTTGCTATTTTGAAAGAGGTCAATATACTGGTGATTTATGCGGAATGGCTGGCTCAGGAGGAGAGGATTTTTGAAAATTATCTAAAAATTTCACTTTTGTTGCCATGGCAACCAGAGTTTTACTTGGATTTCGGGATCTACCTTAGGAATATTTCTGCCAAATTTGGCTGAAATTGGCCCAGTGGTTTTGGAGGAGATGTTGTTAAACCAATTCCCACTTGATGACGCTTTTAGACGTCACCAAGAAAAAGAGCTTCTGAAAATATTGTGGAAAATGAAGATATTGGTTGTTATAAGCAATTTGTTCATTATCCACAATGTTTTCTACCCAAAAGATGACAAAAATCCAAAATTTCATAATTTTAATTTGGACCAGTCCGAAATATTGTTGTGTGGGAATGAGGAAGGAAATTGTTGACGGACAACTGACAATATATGATGAACGGTAGCCAGACAAAAGGTGATCACAATAACTCTTGTTCAGGTGAGCCCTCGATCCTTTTGATGTGGAACCATAGAAATAAGTCTTCAAACAACAAAATTTACTTACACTTTGCATGATTTTCACAGACTCTAAAGGATAGCTTCCCTTGGCTGTTTCTCCAGATAACATGACACAGTCTGCGCCATCAAGTACAGCGTTGGCTACATCACTGGTCTCAGCTCTGGTTGGGCGGGGCTTTTTCACCATACTTTCCAACATCTGTAATCAAAACTCTTAAAATCATGACTTTGTCTAAAATGTTTTTCTTTCTAATCTAATTACTTTCCAACATCTGTAAGTAAAACTCTTAACCTTTTCCTGTTTTTGGGACTTTAGGCTGGTCCAAATTGAACTAGACATTGTGGCAAAGCGGACTAATACCCCCCAACAGTGCTTGTTCATATACAAGTGCTATCTTCCAAAGGGCCAAAACAAAAAATGGACTTCTTGATTAAAGGGCTTTAACTCAGTCAACAAGAGCCGTCATAGACAGATTATGCTCCCCAAAATAAGACTTTTGTCACAAAACTGTATGCCTTTATTGGACAAAAACTTTTTATTGAATGCAACTATAGTTTGAGAGTTCAGTTCACAAGAAATTTGGAATTTTGACAAACATTGAAGGAATCTGTTTGGCTTCACAGGCCTGATTCTAGTAAAATTCAATATCATCATATGGTAAAGGGTTAAATATTTTAACTTGACTTTCAAAGTTATCAATGAAAAATGTCTCCATACAAAAAATGAAGACTCTAACTTGAGTAGTCTTGCAGAAACAAGACTGATTTGTTTTAGAGTAGGATATATACAAAATGTAAAGCTACATGGCATTAAGCCCCCTTTTAGCATGGTCAGGCTCATTGGGTCAAAAATTGAAATAAACATTACCTAGGGCATTTAAAAAACAACATTTATTTAAAGTAACAAATAATTTTGGCAATTTGTAAAGGAGTTATTTCAAAATTAATGACCTTCACAATTTGACCTTGACCAATGACTATGAACTTAGTACCAACAGAAAATCTATGTAAAAAGCAATGCACATGTAAAATATGAAGGCAATATCACTTACCATTATATACTTATGGGAGATGTTAAAGTAATATTTTTCAAAGTTTTGACCTTGAAAAGTGACCTTGACAGATGACCTTGAACTTAGTACCAACAGAGAGTCCATGTCATAAGCAATGCACGTGTAAAATATGAAGGCTATGTCACTTACCATTGTATAATTATAGACAATGTAAAAGTTAAGATTTTCCAAATTTTGACCTTGAGAAATGACCTTGATCTTGACAGGTAACCTTGAACTTAATTCCAACAGAAAGGTCAAGTCATATGCAATGCACATGTGAAATATGAAGGCTTTTTCACATACCATTGCAAAATTATGGCCAATTTTAAAGTTTTAATTTCCCAAATTTCGACCTTGAGAAATGACCTTGACCTTGAATGATGACCTTGAACTTGGTACCAACAGAAAGGGTTTGTCACAAGCAATGCACATGTGAAATATGAAGACTTCATCTGTAACCAATCAAAAGTTATTGCCAATTCTAGTTTTTGCGGGGGAAAAAAGAAAGTTAACGTAAAGGTAATAACATTAAGGCCCCTTTTTCCATGACGCAGCCTTGAAATAAAAAAAAATAAAAGAGCTGGTCTTGGAAATTTCCCAGGAAGATCATATATGAAGTTTTGTCCAATTAGGCCTAGGGGTTGCTGAGATATGACTTCGGACGGACGGAAGGATGGACGGACACACAGGCCGGCGACTATGTGCTTCCCCCGAAAAATTTTCAGGGGGCATAAAAATCAATGGACCACAACCAAAATGGACATGCAGATGTCTGATTTATACTGAATCTTTCTGTGAAATTTGAATCAAATCCGTCCAATGGTTGCTGAGAAATTGAGCAGACAGGATTTTTCACCAAAGGGCCTCCGTCAAAAATCAAAAATAAAATATGCACATCTCTGCTTTATACTTATTATATCAGTGAAGTTTGAATCATATTCGTCCTAATGGTCGCCCAGAAATTGAGCGGACACGAAAAAGCTAGACAGACAGATGGACCGACCGAAACAACCGACAAGCTGAATCCTATATACCCCCCCTTAACAAATATGTGCTGCTGCAGGGGATCGAACCAATGACATCCCATGATTGAAGATTAGGAGTCTGGCGCGCTACCGACTGCCGACTGCACTATGACAATGGCAAATATACAAGAGATAAAGAAAATGTCAAAGTTACAAAAGTTTACGCATGACAGAAATGCTGTAGCAGACACAGGTCATGGCAATGGTTTTCTACAAAAAAGTTTTTGTTGAGTTGTTGGTTATCCCTCTTATGCCAAAACAATGACACTTTTGGACGCCCCTCAAGAAAAACAATTGGGAAAACATCGAGTAAAATGAAGAAATTGCTTGTAACAAGCAATTTCTGCATTTTACACAATGTTTTCTATCCAGAAAGTTGAAAAAATCTCAGATTTCATAAACTTTAAATTCTTGTCTGCATCTCTTTCCAATTTGGACCAGTCTAAAATAAAAGGTTTAATACAGTTGCAAAAACTGGACACTAGCTCGTCAATCTAAGAGAGATTACCCCTCAATTATTGTAGTATCAATCTAAGGGAGATTACTCCTCACTTACCTGTGTAGCACAGATGACAGGTTTACCAGCCTTGTTACATCGACCAATCATCATCTTCTGTGCAAGGAAAACTTTCTCAGGTGGAATTTCTATTCCTAAATCTCCTCTGGCAACCATGACACCATCGGTTTCCGCTAAAATCTCATCGAATCTGAGTTTAAAGAAAGACAAATTTGTAACAAAAGCATCACCTACTGGGGCCTACACTCAGCTGTTGGGTGCTGGACAGTGGACAAAATGCATCTAGATTTATCCCCCTTGATAATATAGGTTGCTATTTTGACAGTGAACAAGTGTGCCAAGTTCAGAGTGAATGCCTAAAGTAGAACCAGAGATATCACAAAATCTCCGGCTTTCTCTGAAACAGCCAAGCTAAAATATACAGTATTATTAATATACAGTAGAGTCTGATGACATGTGCAAGGTCATGTGACTTGGAACATGCTGTGAACTTTCATTCAAATTCCTCCATAACTGACCAGTCGCTGGCCTTGCCCCTTTAAGTCATGGGCCATGACCACTGACTTCAATTTTTAACGGCGTTAATTTGCACAATTTATGGCCAGTATGATGTAACAAAAAAGTAAAATGGTTGGTTGGTGACCTAAATGTCGTATTTACAGCTTGAATAAGCGCTAGTTACAATGTTTTAGTCGCCAAACCAACAATAAAGGATAACAAAAATGGCGGCCAATGTTTGAGTTGAAAAACTCAGGTCCGGGCTGGATAGATTTTTTGATTGGTAGGTTTATTCCTTGATTGACGGCCACGATTGGTCAACTGTAGGAGGAGTTATGTTTAGAAGTTGCAGTAAAAAGGTTGAAGAAATTTTCAAAGTTTTTGTCTTTCATGGTAGAAAATAGTCTGGATAATAAAGAATTGCAGCAATTTCTTCATTTTACTTTATGTTTTCCCTTTTTTTTCTGGAGGGGTGTCAAAAAGCGTCATTTTGTTGGAATTGCTTATGCAGCCAATGAAGGGCCATCTTAAATGTGCAATTACTATTACTTCTTATCTTAACTTATTATACAAAATCATTTCAAATTGTTCTAAATCAAAATATGAAGCAAATGGAACATTTCAAAGTTCTTGTAATTGTTGAAAAATAAGTATGTATTGAGGAAAGTAAAACTGCTTATTCCATTTCCCATTATTTCAGTATTTTATCCAGTTTTGCATTTTAGTTTTATAGTCAGTAAGTTATAATTAAACAAGAGGGCCAGTGGCCCTGGCGCTCACCTGAGATAAGGCTCTTTTTTTCTTCAAGGCCTAATACAAACTAATTGGCCAAATAGTTTTGAAAGAGTTGCCTTCTTTATTTCTATTTGAGCCTAATCACCCTGTGGCTCTAAATTTTTTATTTTGAAAGAGGTCAATGTACTAATGCTTCATACAAAATTCAAGGTTTTTCAACTTCTGGATCAGGAGGAGATTTTTTTTTTTTTTTTTGGTTTTTTTTCAATTTTACTCTTGTCATCATAGCAACCAGAGTTTTCAACTGATTAAATTCTTTGGTTGAAATCAGCCCAGTGGTTTGGGAGGAGATGTCGTTCTAAAATTCCTTCTTTATTTCTATATACACACCCCCCCTTGGGGCTCTGCCCCTGGGGGGCCCAAAGGGTGATGGTTTTAGCAATTCTGAAAGAGGTCAATGTACCAATGCTTCATGCCAAATATCAAGGCTCTACACCTTTTGGGTCAGGAGGAGATAAAGTTTTCATTAAAATTTCAGTTTTGTTGCCATGGCAACCAGAGTTTTTAACGGATTTCAATTCTTTCAGCAATTCTTAAAGAGCACAACCCAAGGAATATTACTGCAAAATTTGGTTGAAATCTGCCAAGCGCTTTTGCAAAAGATGTCATTTTAAAAATCCTTCTTTATTTCTACATAAGCCACAACCCCCTGGGGCTCTGACCCTTGGGACCAGAGGGTGATGATTTAAGCAATTCTGAAAGAAGTCATTGTACTGATGCTTCATGCAAAATATCAAGGCTCTACATCTTTTGGGTCAGAAGGAGATAACTTTTAAAGTTTTCATTAAAATTTCAGTTTTGTTGCCATGGCAACCAGAGTTTTTAACAGATTTCAATTCTTTTAGCAATTTTCAAAGGGCACCACCCAAGGAACATTCCTGCAAAATTTGGTTGAAATCCACCCAGCGGTTTGGGAGGAGATGTCATTTTAAGATTTCCTAGTCATTGGGTCCTGAGTTTGATCCCCGGCAGCGGCAAATATCCATTCCGACTTTTGTCTCCCAGCGTTTACTGAAATACTGTTAAAAGTGGCATTTAACTCAATCGATTGTCTCCATCTCCTTCAAAGAAAGGCATATACCGGATTCATCATGACAAAGGTTAATACAAATACTCACTTTTTAACGCCCTCATGGTTTTCAATCTTGGCAATAATTTTGATATTTTTTCCTTTCTCTCCTAGAATCTTTCTGATCTCTCTAATACCGTCTCCATTTCTGATGAATGAGGCAAATACCATATCAACCTGCAAACAGTAAAAGCTTTTTATAATTTGACCTACAGCGGGGGGGGGGGGGGTCGAAATATACCCATTGAATGCCTTTTATATTACACTGGTGATGTCATACTAGTGGATAAGCATTCCCACAAATCGAAATATTTTAGACTGGTCCAAATTGAAAGAAGTTGCAGACGACTTGAAGTTGATGAATTTTAAAAGTCTTATTCTTTTATGTTAGAAAACACTGTGGAAAATGAAGAAATTGCTTGTCACACAATGTTTTTCAAAGCTTCTCCCTTGAGGAGTGTAAAAAAGCGGGATGGTATGTGATTGGGTTAATGATGTTATTTTACACACAGCATGATATTTCGCAGAATATGGGGAGTCAATATATCTATAGTATTAATCCATTCATTGCAAAGATCAGTGGTTTTTATTTTTTTTTCATTCTTAACATATCAGTAAAAAGGACCTTTTACCAATGCAAAAAAAATGTCATTTTTTCCTTAAATTCAGGAAAGCTTATTTCTCAGTATGACAGTGCAAAATCTTACCAAATAATAAAAGTAAGAATTAAAGCTAATCATATTGCTTCTTAGTTCAGTTTTAATCATTAAATGACTTAACCCATTCCAACCCAATCCCTCCTTTTTACGTCCCTCAAGAAAAAAGCTTTAAAAACATTGTGGATAAAGAATAAATTTTGTTTTCTCTCAAAAATGTTGAAAAACAAGATGTGTTTGTGAAACACAATGCCCCGCAACAGGACTAAACGTTTGACCTTGGTATGTGACATTGACCTTATCACAAGGCCCTGGCCCTTGACATGAGGAGATGCGTATTATGGAGATGTATCATCATGCCAAATATGAGCATTGTATCTTGAATAGGCTGGTAGTAATTGGCAATGTTTTTTGGTTAAGTTTTGCAGACAGACAGACCAACAGACAAAGATGGACTGGCAGAAGGACAGATGGACAAAAGTAAAGTAATATGTCCCTGATATTTCGATGTGGGGGCATAAAAATTTAAATCCAACGACTTGAAATTGTTGTCTGCAACTTGTTTCATTTTGGACCAGTCTAAAATGTTCTATATGGGAATGGGTTAAGGGGCAAAGGAACCTGTAAGGTAGAAGTACAGGAAGTAGATTACATACGAGACTAACTTCCAAGTTTCAAGTAAATCAAACCATAACCAGACAACAATTTTCAACTTTCTCGGAAGTAATCATTGTGGATAATGAAGAAACTGCTTGTAACAAGCAATTTCTTCATTTTCCACAATGTCATACAAGGCTGTTTTCTTGAGGGTTGTCAAAAAAGCATCATTATGGAGAATGGATTAATATTTGCTGAGAACAAGAGGATCGTGATAGTCCTCACCCGAGGCTTCTGCTAATTACATACTTTTTTGTATAAAAAAGACACAGCTTGAGCCAAATAAATAAAACAAATATAAGATTTTGGGTATAGTTCAAAACTAAAAGAGTAATGCTATACAATAAGTATAAATGCCTATGGCTTTATAGCTTAATCCATTACCAAACGATCCCACATTTTGACACTGTCAAGGATAATAGGTTTTAAAAACATTGTAAGAAAAGGAGACCTTGGTAGTTACAAGCAATTGCTTCATTTCTCACAATGCTTCCTTCCCTAAAAGCTCCTTGTTTTCAAATTTCAATCAAACTTAAATTTTCATCTGCAACTTCTTTTAATATAAAAGACCAGATTTAAGAAGAGAAGCTTTGAAATAGCTCTAATTAAGCACTTTACCAAACTTGGGGCCTCTGTGGTGGGCTATTTTGACCCAATGGGTGTAATTTTAGCAATTTTGGTAGAGAACAATCTGAATATGAATGCATTACAACTTATATTTTGGGAGAGAGGGAAATCTTAAAAATCTTTTATCCTTTGGTTTAGATAACATTGTGGATAATTAAGAAATTACTTCAGTTTCCACATTGTTTTCCAAAGCATTTTGGGGTGTCAAAAAGCTTTGTTATGTGGAAATTGATTAAAAGCAACCTGCTATACTTTCATATTGTTTGTTTGTTTGTTTGAATTTGGTTTAAAACCATCTTTAAAAGTATTTCATTCATATCACTGTGGCTGGAGCATCTAGCAATGGATTCCTGATATTTCTCTCACCAGTACTACCACTTCATCCTTTCTAAGGCTTCAACTGCTCATCCCACTTAGGTCACAATTGTCCATCCATTGGCAGTACTTTTTAAGAACTTTTGAAGACTTCCATAGTTTTAAGGCTGGTTAGTCAACACACGTTTTACATTTCATATTTCCATCAGACTCGAGTAACCATGGGAATTTAACATTATAATAACAAGCCAAGATTTTTGGAAAGTTCGATCTTCCCAGGGACCGAAGAAGAGGCCGCCTCAGTATCAATGCCTTCCTAAGACGTGGAGGGCGTGGGATCCGATGACGGGATCAAATCAGCATTTTCTCGTGTTCCTGAAGATTTGTCCTCGTCTGCTACTTTTCTATTTTTAGGGCTTTCCGACATGAAGTCAGTCAAGTGAAGCTGACATTTCGCCATGTTTACAATTTAACAAAGACTGGTTTAATATCGGAATCTAAAGGCAAACTAAAAATCAATAATTCCGCGGTCACAGTCTATGTTTTGCAGGTGCGCGTTAGAATAAAACGCTATGAAATCTAGCCACCGAAATCGATGTCAGTTTAAAAACAAGAGGCCCAGTGGGCCTTAACAGTCACCTGAGTAAAAGAGCACCAAGACAAGTGATTTTGTTTGAAAAAATTAGAAAAAGGTTTGGTTGAAATCCCCTCAGTAGTTCTTGAGAAGAAGATGAAAATGTTAAAAAGTTACAAAAAATGACCCCCTTTTGGTCCCCATTTTAGGCACCCCTGACCTCCAGCCTTTTAATTTTCACAAATCTGTATAATCAGTACCCAATGATGCTTTTCACCAAGTTAGTTTGAAATTGGCTTAGTACTTCATCAGAAGAAGGTGAAAATATGAATTTTTTAACATGATGAACTTTGACCTCTGGGTGTGGCCCCTTACATGACCCCAGGGGCATGAATTTCATAATTTATAATATACCTGTCCTAGTTGTCATGCACACAGAATATTTAAGCTCTGGCATTAACGGTTTATTAGAAGAAGATTTTTAAAGAAGTACCAAAAATTACCCCTTTTTGCCCCCTATTTGGGCCCCTTTGACCCCCAGAACCCCTATTTTCACAAACTTGAATTGGCATCCCCAAATGATGCTTTCTACCAAGTTTGGTTGAAATCCGCCCAATAGTTCTTGAGAAGAAGATGAAATATTTAAAAGTTACCAAAAATTACCCCCTTTTGGTCCCCATTTTAGGGCCCCCTGACCCCGTAGCCTTTTTATTTTCACAAATCTGAATAACCATTACCAAATGATGCTTTTCAACAAGTTTGTTTGAAATTGGCTTTGTACTTCATCAGAAGAAGATGAAAATGTGAATTTTCTTAACATGATGAACTTTGACCTCTGGGTGTGGCCCCATACATGACCCCAGGGGCATGAATTTCATAATTTATAATATACCTGTCCTAGTTGTCATGCACACAAAATATTTAAGCTCTGGCATTAACGGTTTATTAGAAGAAGATTTTTAAAGAAGTACCAAAAATTACCCCTTTTTGCCCCCTATTTGGGCCCCTTTGACCCCCAGAACCCCTATTTTCACAAACTTGAATTGGCATCCCCCAATGATGCTTTCTACCAAGTTTGGTTGAAATCCGCCCAGTAGTTCTTGAGAAGAAGATGAAATATTTAAAAGTTACCAAAAATTACCCCCTTTTGGTCCCCATTTTAGGACCCCCTGACCCCCCCCCCCAGCCTTTTTATTTTCAAAATCCAAATAACCATTACCCAATGATGCTTTTCAACAAGTTTGTTTGAAATTGGCTTTGTACTTCATCAGAAGAAGATGAAAATGTGAATTTTTTAACATGATGAACTTTGACCTCTGGGTGTGGCCCCATACATGACCCCAGGGGCATGAATTTCACAATTTATAATATACCTGTCCTAGTTGTCATGCACACAAAATATTTAAGCTCTGGCATTAACGGTTTATTAGAAGAAGATTTTTAAAGAAGTACCAAAAATTACCCCTTTTTGGCCCCTATTTGGGCCCCTATGACCCCCAGAACCCCTATTTTCACAAACTTGAATTGGCATCCCCCAATAATGCTTTCCACCAAGTTTGGTTGAAATCCGCCCAGTAGTTCTTGAGAAGAAGATGAAAATGTATAAAAGTTAACGGACGACGGACGACGCACGACGGACGACGGACGACGCACGACGACGGACAAATGATGATTGCAATAGGTCACCATGACCATTCGGTCAGGTGACCTAAAAATCACGATTTTTGGTGAGCGCGCCCCAGATCCCGTACTGGCTTGATTTTTGGGGGACATTGGTGAAAAATATGCGGGATTCAAGCAATCCCGCGGTCTAGGCGACACAGCATTGGTGGGAGATAAAAGCTGGAAAGGTTATTTGCCGTGACCAGGGATCAAACCCTGAACCTCATTATTAACCCATTCCAACTCAATCCCTCCTTTTTACGCCCCTAAATAAAACAGTTTTAGAAAACATTGTGGAAAATGAAGAAATTGCTTGTAACAAGCAATTTCTTCATTATCCACAAAATGTTTTCTATCCCGAAGGATGAAAAAATTAAAATTCCACCAACTTGAAATTGTTGTCTTCAGCTTCTCTCAATTTGGACCAGTCTAAAATTTTGTTGTGTGGGAATGGGGAGCCTAATGCTCTAGTACTGCAATAAAGGGGTGACCCACATTCATATTGTACTTAAAACTTGTAATGTTGAATAAAATAATTGTTCAAATTTGTATCAAAATCAAATGCCTGAAAGCACTGAAAGTGCTTAAATATAAGTCAATATTTCTTTGTTAAATTCTAAAAAATACGCCAAACAAGATGTGTAGACTAAGTTGAATGATTGAATGAGGTTAAGTGCCACTTTTAATAGTATTTTAGTCATATCGCAGCAGCTGGAGCACCTGAAATTTCTTTTATTAACGCTATAAATATCACTGCATTAAAAAATCAATCTTGATGTGTAGACTAAGATCAGACCACACATATGGATATTCTTATATTAGTCTATACCTCCTGCAAATTTTTTTGTGTCCAACATAACAAGTCTTAACCCTTGTCATGCTAAATCCAGAATATTCCTGTTTAGCCAGGAGGTGACGACAAAGATCAGCCTGCACATATAAGCAATCTGATCCTTGTCTAAACCATCTGTCAGTTCCCTTTAACCAAATCCAACTCAAGCCCTCCTTTTTACGCCCCTCAAGAAAAATACTTTGGAAAAACATTGTGGAAAATGAAGAAATTGCTTGTATCAAGCAATTTCTTCATTATCCACAATGTTTTCTGTTCAAAAAGACAAAGAAATTCGAAATTCCATCAACTTTAAATTGTCGTCTGCAGCTTCTATCAATATGGACTAGTCTAAAATTTTGTTGTGTGGGAATGGGTTAAGCTAGAGCTAAAAGTATCATTTGTCATAAAGAAATATTGAATAACAATCAGAGCATTACAGTGCTTTCAGTCCTTTTATTTAAGAGATGAAGAGAATATTTTTTGTTTTCATGTAGGTATGAACCAAAAAACCTAATCACACTGTATGAATACGCGAAGCAGATTCATACATTTTGTGATTAGGTTTTTCGGTTCATACCTACATGAAAACAAAAAAATATTCTCTTCATTTCTTATAACTTAATAGCATCGAGCAAAAAATGCAAAAACCTTACAAATTTTGATACCTTTTTGTAGTGAACTATTTTGTGCGGAAGCATACAAAATGGCTGCGTACTCAAAATTTTGTTCATGGAGGTATGAATTAAATTTTTTGACCAATCAGATCACTCGTTTTTGATAGACGAAACTTACAATTAAATTATTTGACGCATTTCTCAATGATGGTTTTATTCAGTATGACAAGGGTATACCCTTTCCTGTTTTGCAAAATTCTAGACTTGTCCAAATTCAAAGGTTCAGCTGATGAAAACTAGACATTGTCGCAAAGTGGACTAATACCCCCCAACAGCGCTTGTCCATGTACAAGTGCTATCTCCCAAAGGGCCATAAGAAATCAAAGTGCCGTACGCACTGTAATTGGTCGTCACTGAGAAATTGGACATATCGTTGCATTCCGACTTTAGATTTAGGGTAAAACAACTTTAATTTCTATTACTTTCACAACACGTAGGTTCTATCTTAGTGTATGATATTTCTGTGAATGTTAATTAGAACTAATATTATTTCACACGAACGTAAGACCTTGATGCAACATGGGTACCAACAAAAAAAGCAACTTCTCGATTGTTAAATAGTCATGGTTAGATCATCCCTGCAAGCTTTTTTTATAAAGCCAAAACAGAAAAATTATGGAAATATGATAACTTAAGTTTACGAGCAAATGCTGACAGCAGGTTCATGAAATTTCAAAACCCTCTCTTTTTCTAGGCAGAAATTAACAAGTTCCTAAACAGCGCTGATTATAAACAAAGGAAAAAACAATTGATACTATTCTTTGGGCGAATTCTTTAGACAGCTTGAAAGCATAATAATCAAATTCCTCTCCAGAAGATCTTTCAGTACTTTGCTTAACTTATGGCATGAAAATAATTGAGTGGCAATATCATCTTTGTTACACCTCGATATGATTGAAAGAAAGGGTTGGATAGACGCGTTCATCACTAGCGGAAATCCTTTAAGCATTCATCTTTAAAGCGATCGACCGTCCAGTTTTCCTTTACTCCTTTTGATAATTCTTAACTTGTAAAATGAAACAATTTTTTACTGTTTTCCCGTCAGAATAAACGTCCAGTTGGGCTAAAGGCAGTTTTGGTAAATTGCAGCGACACAATCTTGAATTTGTGGTTATATAAATTGGTCTACGACCAGTTAAAAATGGACTTTTTAATTAAAGGGCCATAACTCAGTCAAAAATCAATGGGCCATAACCAAAATAGGATATGCACATGTCTGACTTATACCGAGTCTTCTGTGATATTTGAATCAAATCCGTCCAATGGTCGCTGAGAAATTGAGCGGACACGAAAAAGCTATAGACAGATGGACCGACCGACCTACCAACAAGCTGACTCCTATATACACTACAAATATATTTTGGGGGGGTATAGTTAGATTTAATTTGATTAAATTCATTCATTAGGGTACAAAATATTGTTGAAAAAGAAGAAATTGCTTATTACAAGCAACTTCTTCTTTTTCTACGATAGTTTCTCAAATATAAAATCATTGGGACTTTAAAACCAGGGATCAAACAGGAATCTCTTAAGATTGCCCAAAATTATACACACCCCTTCTTCGACTCCGAGCTTCAGATCTTCAATGTCCTTTTCTGAGACAGCGGGCAGGTCTACGCTGACACCGGGTAAATTACATCCTTTCTTACTGCCCAATTCTCCTCCATTCTCAATTTCACACATAAGATAGTCCGACCCTGTAAATAGACAGACAGACAAACAATAGCAAAATGCACTATAACCAGGTAAATTACAACCTGGGTTTAACTCCATTTTGAACTCAATTCCACATTTTATAGGCAGATTCATTGAAGGCAGATCCTGTAAATAGACAGACAAAGAATAACAACTTTCACTATAACCAGGTTAAATTACAAATTGGGTTTTTTCCCATTTTGAACCCAATTCCACATTTTATAGACAGACCCTATAAATAGACAGACAGACAAACAATAACAAAATGCACTATAACCAGGTAAATTACAACCTGGGTTTAACTCCATTTTGAACCCAATTCCACATATCATAGACAGACCCTATAAATAGACAGACAGACAAACAATAACAAAATGCACTATAACCAGGTTAAATTACAAATTGGGTTTTACCCCTTTTTGGACCCAATTCCACATATTATAGACAGACCCTATAAATAGACAGACAGACAAACAATAACAAAATGCACTATAACCAGGGAAATTACAACATGGGTTTAACTCCATTTTGAACTCAATTCCACATTTTATAGATTCATTGAATTTGTTTGTTTGAATAGGGTTTTACGCAACTTTCAACAATCTCTCAGTTATATCGCGGCAGCTGGAGCACCTAACAATTGATTCCTGGTATTTCTCACACCAGGACTACCAAGACATCCTTTCCTAGCATCCAGCTGCTATCCCACTTAGGTTTACAATTATCTTATGGTGAGAGACTAAAGGATATGTGATGCTGCCTGGGATCCAACCCATGACTCTCATGATTGAAGATTAGGAGTATGATGCACTACCCACTGTGCCATGACAGTGATTATCTTCCAACTGGTAAGAGACAAATGTTGGAAAGGATATGTGCCGCTGCCTGGGGTCAAACTCATGATTGAAGACTAGAAGTCTGATGCGCCACCGACTGTGCTATGACAGTGGCTGCTCCGATATGAACTGACAGTGAGTTCTGTACTGAAGTTGAGCACCATGGGGTCAATATGGCTCTTTCAGTTAACCCTTTCCCTAACAACAATATTTTAGATTGGTTCAAATACAAAGAGATTGCAGACGACAAGACAAACCTGGTTTAAATTGAAAAACAATGACCAAACAAAGTAGAAAATACTATGAGAAAAGAAGAAATTGTTTGCTATAGCTATATTTCTTTGACACATAAAAATACAGGATCGTGTGGGAATGGGTTAATTTTGATAGTCTGTGATGCTGATTTGTGAGTCTCAGAATCCTAAAACTACTCTAAACAAGGCTGTTCTTGAAATGGGATTTATATTTTGAGGAAATTGAAGTGATATATGTACCTGAAAATACAATCAAAGCCTACAACAATGTCAAACAGAAGACAAGTAGCACTTACCCATTTCACGTACAATCACAGAAATCAGACCATCATCAATAAACATCCTATCTCCCACTTTCAAAACTTTGACGATATTCTTGTAGTCGACCCAGATCAACTCCTCACTCCCTTCCTCGTAATATTTGTCGTCGATCGTAACTTTTACCATCTTTCCAGTCTCTAGTTTGACTTCGGCGGATGCACCCTACCATAAATAATCGAAATAATATTAACCCTTTCCTGTTCAAATGTGGGATTTTATGTTGCTGATGTTATATATTTGAGAAAACATTGCGGAAAAAGAAGACATTGCTTGTCACAAGCAATTTCTTCTTTTCTCACAATATTTCCTACCTCATCAGATGGTTTCATTTCAAATTGCTTGGCATTTTTATTGTCGTCTACAACCTCTTTCAATTTGGACCAGTCTAAAATTTCCAAAAACAGGAAAGGGTTAAACCTTGTCATGCTGAATTTGGAATTTTACTGTTTCGGCAGAATGTATATACAAAGTTTAGACAGCACGTAAGTGCAGTCTGATCTTAGTCTACACCACTTGTATGTCCCTGTCAAGCCAGAATTGTTAACCGAATAAATTTTCAAACAAGAGCTTTGTCCACAAGACACAGATGCCCCCACTGGTAGCTTTGATAATAACAAAGGGCAATAACTCCAAAATTATGCAAGCAAGAGTTGTGGTTCTTGTGCACTGCACTTCTCCTCAATGAGGTCTATCCACCTGTGAAGTTTCAAGTTGATAGCTATCATACTTTCAGAGATATGCCCAGGACAATTTAGGGACAGACGGAAGGACGGAAGTACGGATAGACGGACAAAGGCAAATCTATATGCCACACACACACATACATTAAGTGGCGGGGGCATAAAAAACCATCTACATACAATTTTTGCTCCTGTTTCTTTCAGCTTTTTGATCGTCAAAAAATGTCTACAGAGGATTTTATTCAGTATGACAAGAGCACCACAGGCAGATGCAATCACTCGGCTGTTTAACCCTTTCCCGTTTTTTTGAAATTCTAGACTGGTTTGTTTGTTTGTTTGTTTGAATGGGGTTTTACGCCGCTTTCAATATTCTTACAGTTATATCGCGGCGGCTGGAGCACCTAACGATGGAATCCTGGTATTTCTCACACCAGTACTACCATTACATCCTTTCCTAGCCTCCAGCTGCTATCCCACATAGGTCTACGATTATCAACCCATTGGTGACAGACAAATAGTCGGAAAGGATGAGTGCCGCCGTCGGGGATCGAACCCGGGACCTCGAGATTGCCAGTCTGACGCGCTACCAACTGCGCTATGACGGCGGCTAAATTCTAGACTGGTCCAAATCGAAAGAGGTCACAGACAACAATGAAAGTCGGATTAAATTTGAAATGAAACCATCCTATGTCGTAGAAAATATTGTGGGAAAAGAAGAAATTGCTTGTCACAAGCAATTTCTTCTTTTTCCAAAATGTTTTCTCAATTATAGAGCCACAGGGACGTTAAATCCCTGTTTGTACAGGAAAGGGTTAATAGCTTGATAGTGTATAAAACTTCAAAAGGTGCATAATTCATTCAAGAATGCATTTAGGGTTATCCCCCATGTTGGTATAGATCACTCTTTTGATAGTCAACATATATTTCAAGTTTCAAGTGAATGTTTTCAATAAACCAGAGATATTTAAGTCTGTAAAAGTTTTTGGATGCCGCAAACACAGATGAAGACAATAACATGGCTACAGGAATACCAATTAGACACGCTACTTATCACTTGCCAATTTGTAAGAGAAAAATGGCCTTGAGGACCTTTGTCCAATGTTTAAGAATAAGAGTTAATTGAGCTGAAGTTTGAACTCATGAAACTAAATTGAAATCAAAACACCACTACTATCTACCACTCTCATTTTACAACCACTTACCCCCTTTAGAAGTCCAGTTCTAATTTCAGGTCCTTTTGTATCAAGAGCAATGGCTAACGGTCTGGGATGGCTAAATTCCTTCACAGCTTCACGAATATTCTTGATTGTTTGCTTGTGGTACTGAAATCATGTATAACTCATTACCAGATGACAAAATAACCCATTACCAAATCATGAAATAACCCATTTCAAGATGACAAATCTTAACCAATTCCCTCAAATAATTCCACGTTTGGATGCACAAACAAAATCTTTTGAAAGAAATTGTGTAAAATGAAGAAAATTCTTGTTTCAAGCAATTTCTTCATTCAATAATAAAATAAGTCTTGGGTGAAAAATTCTATCTTTTTAGTATTAGGGGACCGAAAGAGAAACATAATTTGTAGACCTGTAGGAATTTACTGACTATTTAGTTCCAATAGACCAGAAAGGTAAGGGTAGAATTTAGTAATTCTCAACAAGCTTTTGATTAAATTTTTAATAGGTTTTTTTTACACTTTTGAGGTAGAAAACAATGTGAATAGTGAAGAAAGTGATTATAACAAGCAATTTCCTCATTTTACACAATGTTTTTCAAAAGCTCTTTTTCTTGGGTACCACAAAAGGGTATCATTGTGGGGAAATGAGTTAATAATTCTGCAATAAAAATCTTAAAAAAATGAGGAACGGCAATTCTACTGTGGTCTAAAATGAACCAAGAGGGTCACTGGCCCTGAAACACTCACCCTTTTTACAGAGGGGTGAAGAAAAAGCTGAGTTGAGTGAAATTGGGTTGAAAATGGGTAATAAATATTGACAGAGAACAACTTCTCTCAGTTTTATGAATTAGAGTACGTACCTCATGACGCAGCCGTCATAGCGCAGTTGGTAGCGCGTCGGACATTCAATCTAGAGGTCCCGGGTTCGATTCCCGACGGCAGCACTCATCCTTTCCGACTATTTGTCTCTCACCAATGGGTCGATAATCGTAGACCTATGTGGGATAGCAGCTGGAGGCTAGGAAAGGATGTAGTGGTAGTACTGGTGTGAGAAATACCAGGATTCCATTGTTAGGTGCTCCAGCTGCCGCGATATAACTGAAAGATTGTTGAAAGCGGCATAAAACCCCATTCAAACAAACAAACAAACGTACCTCATGTGTGCCGTGAGAAAAATTCAGTCTGGCAACATTCATACCCTCAATTATCATCTTCTGTAACATCTTGATCTCCCTACATGCAGGACCTGTTGGACAAAAGACAAGTCTTGTGTAAACAGCAAATAAATATTTGACCTATCTGGTGTTCAATTTGTTTGTTTGTATGGGGTTTAACTCTGCTTTCAGTTATATCACAGCGAAGTTCACTTATCAACTCCTGTCATGCTGAATAAAATCCTTTTCAGAATGGGATGAAAATCAAAGGGCTTTAACCCATTCCAACTCAAGCCCTCCGTTTTACACCCCTCAAGAAAAATACTTTGGAAAACATTGTGGAAAATGAAGAAATTGCTTGTATCAAGCAATTTCTTCATTATCCACAATATTTTTTACCCAAAATGACGAAAAAAATACAAAATTCTATAAACTTGAAATTGTCTTCTGCAGCTTCTTTCAATTTGGACCAGTCTAAAATTTTGTTGTGTGGGAATGGGTTAAGCACTGGTAGTACTTATTGTTCAGTTGTTGATACTTATTTAGAAATTCATTTCAAAAACAACTGTGGTTTCAAAAGGACAGACGGGAGGTGTAGAAAAAGATCAGAATGCGCATATGTGCAGTCTTATCTTTGTCTATACCTCCTGCTAAAACCTGAATACTCCTGGTTCAGCATGACAAGGGTTGATGTGCTTCCTAGGGAACATCAGTACTAGGCTGGTCCCCGGAAATGTCTTGCTTAAGGACAAACCCATGTTATCATTGGTGTAGCCCAGATTCGAACCCTCAACTTCTCTCAGATTGCGAGTATGGCTTTGCCAAGGGACAGAATTTCAGACAAGCTCAAACTGAAATACATTGTAAAATTATGTATCAAATGATTCTTCCTGTACTCTGGAAGTATTTGGATGGGATTCGAGCCTAGATCTCATTTCAGTATAGTGTCAGTAAGAACTAATAGTCTAAGATGAATGGCAAAACAAGCCCTGAATGGACTGAATTTTAGGAAATCAATTTCATTATTAGAAAGGCTGATGTACTGAGAGATTGAAAGACAGTTTAACCCAGTTCAATACAATAACACTTTTTGACTCCCCCAAGAACAAAAGCTTTGTAAAACATTGTGGAACAAAAGGAAATTACTTGTTACAAGCAATTCCTTCATTATCCACAAGGATTTCTACCCTAAAAGTAAATCTAAAATATCATCAACTAAAATTTGTAGTCTGGAGCATCTTTGAAATTTGGCGAGTCTAAAAAAATTCATCTGGGTATGGGTTAAATGATTATGTCTGTTTCAACATCCCTTTGAACAAAATTTAAGTCATAATAATTCAATTCTTAGTCTCGTCTATCAAAAACTGGCATTCTGATTGGTCAAAAAAAATTACTCATAACTCCATGAACAAAATTTTGAGCTTGCAGCGATTTTGTATGCTTCCACACAAAATAGTCCAATACAAAAAGGTGTCAGAATTTGTAAGATATTTGCTTTTTTCGCTCGCTGCTATCAAATTATAAGAAATGAAGAGAATATTTTTTGTTTTCATGGAGGGATGAATGGAAAAACCTAATCACACTTATATATGAATCTGCTTCGCATATTCATAAAGTGTAATTAGATTTTTTGGTTCATACCTCCATTAAAACAAAAAATAATCTCTTCATTTCTTAATTTCAGCACATGTAGCTCCTAACCATGAGTTTTAATTAATTCTAACACCAGTACTACCAAAACATTCCATCTGAGCCTTGTGCAGCTCATCCCTCTCTGGTAATTATTAAGCCATTGGGTAGAAACAAATGACTATGTCCAAACTAGAAAGAATGTTTGATGCACCAGATGCCAAACTTGCTACAAATTGACCTATCATTGCAACCTGAGAACAAGTTAGCTCTTATCGTGCTGAACACAAAATACTCCTGCTTTGGCAGGAGGCATGGACAAAGATCAGCTCACACATATTTAAAGTCTTTTGAAGTCAGAGTTGTTCATAAAACCAATTCTCAAACTAAATATTGACCCAAACAACAAGACCTACAGTGCTATAAGTCCTTTGATCTTAATGCAATTTGAAAAGGGTTTTCTGACATGGGTTAACCCTTGCTGTTAGAATCCCGGATTTTTTGTCACTGAGATTTTATACTTGAGAAAAGATTGTGGTAAAGGAAGAAATTTTCCTTTTCCCATAATATTTCTACCACATAGGATGATTTCATTTCAAATTACATTGCATTTCATTTCAAATTGCTTACCAATGGTACAAATGATCCCCGTCATACGGACAGTGTTTGGTTCCGAGTCGATGTCAAGCGCACATTTGTGCTCGAGGGCGGAGCGGGCGACGGCAGCCTGGAGTTGCTGCTTCTGTACATAGTACCCGCCCTTGTGCTCCATTCCCTTCACATCGAACTGAAAAAAACACATAAAAAACATGAGAATTACAAATAATACTCTTCAACCTGGCCGTAAAAGTTAAGATGATTTCAGTGAAAAATTCTATTAATCATAATGAAACTTGAAATGAAAATATGAATTACTACGAACAAAAAAGAAAAATATTTGTCAGCAAACAAAATAATGAAATTAAAAAAAAATTAATGTTCTAATCCTGTGAAGTACTTGTTAGTAAACTACCTCAGAGAAAAATCTTTTATGAGAACGTTAGGGCAAAAGCAAAATTGAAGGTCACAGCAAAAGTATTGTATAGCAACGCATCCACTATCAATAGTACCGGTATTGCAAATAAATATTCAATCAATATACAATAAATATACAATAAATCTCATATTAAGCGACCACTCATTGGCTGACCAAAAAGTGGTCGCTTAACCCATTCCAACATAGCAAAATTTTAGACTGGTCCAATTTGAAAGAAGCTGCAGACGACAATTTCAAGTCGATGGAATTTTGAATTTTTCTGTCTTTTTGGATAGAAAACATTGTGGATAATGAAGAAATTGCTTGATACAAGTAATTTCTTCATGTTTTCCAAAGCTTTTTTCTTTGGGGGAATAAAAAGGAGGGATTGAGTTGGAATGGGTTAACCCTTTCCTGTTTTAAGATTTTTTAGACCTGTCCAAATTCAAAGGTTTTTGAAGACGAAATTTATTGTGGATTTAATTTGAAAAATAACCATTCAGTAGGGTAGAAATTATTGTTGAAAAAGAAGAAATTGCTTGTAACAAGCAATTTCTTCTTTTCCCACAATGTTTTCTCCAGTATAAAAACACAAGTGCGTAAAAACCAGTGATTGTACAGGAAAGGGTTAAGAGAATGGTTGCTTAACCCATTCCCACACAGCAAAATTTTAGACTGGTCCAAAATGAAAGAAGCTGCAGACGACAATTTTAAGTTGATGGAATTTTGAATTTTTTCGTCGTTTTGGATAGAAAACATTGTGGATACTGAAGAAATTGCTTGAATCAAGCAATTTTTTCATTTTCCACAATGTTTTCCAAAGATTTTTTCTTGAGGGGCGTAAAAAAGAGGGATTGAGTTGGAATGGGTTAAAACACGCTTTTTGCCAAACATATCTAGGAATGGTTTGATAGGATACATGAATTATTACAGAATTCTTGTTTATATCTTACACTTGAAAAAGGCTAATGGCCGAAACATCATGTATTGAATAGTAATAAGTTTTAAAGCCATTTTTGAAGTTTTTTTCTTTATTTTCAACTTATATTACAGAATTCTTGCTAAATCCTATATTGTTGGGACTCATTAGAATTGTCTCACTAGAGTTTCAACAAAATTGGATTTAGGTATGATATTATTTTAGCAAATATGACCAATTCTTAATGAAAGCTTTGGATTTTGAAAGGGGCTTTCGACTGTGGCCGCTTACTTGAAGTAGTTGCTTAATGGAAGCAGTCGCTTAAAAGAGGTGGCCACATTAGCAAGATAAACCTTAATCATTAACCTTCAATACCACCCACACACTATCTATAATATTGTCAATGTGTGGGTGATATTTGGTGTGGGTGGAAGATTAATTGATAAATTGATTCACAATTAAAACTAATTACCAAAGACGATTTTCCTCCGATGTAAACTGGCATCCTTTTGTTGTTTTCTTTTTAATTAATGGTTAAAACTTCACAGTTCAGAATTTACGTAGTCACAACAATACAATGTTAAGATATAATAATTATTACACTATTGCAAAATGTTAAGTACATGTATTTAAAATTTACATTTTTACACAAATTTCATTACAACATGTTATTGACTGATAATATCATTCTTTTAGTAGACAATGCACAACATATAGTCAAACATGCAAAAAGTGCCATTCAAAGAATAACTCTACAATGGTTGTCCAAGGACACACCAGTATGAACTTCAAATGTGACCTTGACCTTTGACCTACACTAAGGATGTGATGGCGGTACTGGTGTGAAAAATACCAGGAATCCATGGTTAGGTGCTCAAGCTGCTGCAATATGACTGAAATACTGTTAATAGTAGTGTTAAACCCTATTCAAAGAAGCAAAGCTGACAAAGGAAATATTTCATTGTTTGTGAATTCAGGGAAATTAATAGCCCAGTATCCACAAGAGCTTTACAGAGAACACCTGAATATGCTTTCAATGAAATTGGAATAATTTTTTATTCAAGGGCAGGTAACTCAACAATGACTGCAGCAATCCAAAGGTGGTGAAAGGTCACAACTATACACCATTGAAATTCATTGTGGTTAATTTGATCTTCTAATTGAAACTTCCCACTCAATCCCTCGTTTTACACCCCTCAGCAAAAAAGCTTTGGAAAACATTGTGGAAAATGAGGAAATTGCTTGGACTCCAAAAGGTCGAAAAATTTAAAATTTCATCAACTTGATATTGTCGTCTGCAGATCCTTTCAATTTGGACTGGTCTAAAATTCCACTGTGTTGGAATGGGTTAAGTGAAGTGAACACAAAAAATTGCCAACAGAAGACAAACAGACAGATTTACAGACAGATGATGGGTGCCAACAGACTGGTATAAACAGACAGACGGATTGATTGAATGGGGTTTGACACCGCTTTTAACAGTATTTCAGTGATATCGCAGCAGCTGGAGCACCTTACAATGGATTCCTGGTATTTCTCACACCAGTACTACCACTACATCCTTTCCTAGCCTCCAGCTGCTATCCCACTTAGGTTTACGATTATCTACCCATTGGTGAGAGACAAATGTCGGAAAGAATATTTGCTGCCGCCGGGAATCGAACCCATGACATCCCATGATTGAACATTAGGAGTCTGACACGCTACCGACTGCGCTATGATGGCAGAGGTGTAAACAGACAGACAGATGGATAGATGTCTTCAGCTATAACATAACCCCCCCCCCCTTCAGGCAATTAAAAACACATTTAGTATTTGCAAACTTTATGAATTAGCACTACCACTGAATTCAATTGTCCCGGAATCCTTGTATAATTATTATCATAAGGATTCGCCTAATTTCAGCGAGCGAGAAGCTATTATCACGTGATTTACATTTTAATGAACCAAATCCTAGACAATTCTGATAACCCATTATCAGACGACAAAATTCTAGTCTGGTTTATATTGAAAGAGGTTGCAAACATGAATTTAACCCATTCCCACACGGTAAAATTTTAGACCAGTCCAAATTCAAAGAAGTTGAAGACAACAATTTCAAGTTAATGAAATCTTTAGAATCTCTGTCTTTTGGGGTAAAAATATTGTAGATAATTAAGAAATTGCTTGTTACAAGCAATTTCTTCATTTTTCACAATGGTTTCCAAAGATTTTTATGTAGAGGGGCGTTTAAAAGCGTCAGTGTGTGGGAATGGGTTAAATGAATTTGAATTCCAAAACAAGGGCAATATAGTGGAGGCATCATAGGAAACATAGAAAATGTATCTAACAAGTGATTTTGTCTTTCCTGACAAGTTTTTCTGTAACACTTTCTTAACCCATTCCCACACAGTGACGCTTTTGGACGCCCCTCAAGATAAACAAATGGGAATGGGTAAGTCAGTGCTTCTGAGCTACCACTAATTATAGCTGATTCGGCTCAGAAATGTCTTACAGAAGAATATGCTCATAAGACCAGAGCTGCAGCAGGAGTTCAAACCCATGGCCACACAGTGAAATTTTGATCTGGCCCAAATTGAAAGAAGTTGCAGACGACAATTTAAAGTTACTGAAATTTTGGATTTTTTCAACTTTCTGGGTAGAAAACATTGTGGAAAAATGAAGAAATTGCTTGTGACATTGTTTCCCAATTTTTTTTCCTTGGGGGCATCTTAACCCATTCCTGTTTTGAAAAATCTTAGACCCGTCCAAATTCAAAAGTTTTCCTTTTCCACAATATTTTCTTAATTATGCAATCACAAGGACGTAAAAACCAGGGATTAACCAGGAAAGGGTAAGGGGTAACTGAGTGGAAATGGGTTAAATTCTCTCCAGGTAGTCCAGTCTACCTCAGAGCCAAACAAACCCCACCTGATTGTGACAGGTTGAAATTGACACAGCTAATCCGTAATTTATCTTTTACAATTTCACAAAATACAAAATTGTTCCCAATATCAGCCTTTTAAAAGAACATCATTAAGCCAAAGTACAGTAAAAGAAAAAGACCAAAAAAACTTAATGTAATCCAATGTCAAAGCAATGTTACACTCAGTACATCCCGCAATAACTATCCTTGTCAACAGAAGCTTCCAGACTAATTTACACTAGACAATTACAATATCCCTGGAACGTTCACAGAGACTGTCTAATAACGTGCAACAGTAAGCACTTTCCTTGACCTTCAGACCTTCAATAGTGCAGTAGACAAGTTCAATAACAAATCAAAACTATGCAGGAAATAATTGCTACCAACCAAGTGGAAGACTTTAAAATAAGATATTCTTGTCATTAACCCTGGCTCTAGAAGAGAAAGTGATGAAAATCTTAATTATTTTTCTCATCCAAACCCTATGTTGTGGGTACTTGTTGGAATTGCCTCTTCAAAACAATTCCAATGAGTACCCATAACATAGGGTTTAATGGATGAATAATGAAATTTTATATTTTGAAATAGAAAGCAACCTCCTATCTGAAGCTCTGAGAAACAACAGTGTATATGTTTCTCTGGCAGCAGAACTACAGATTACCTAACACCTTGCATTTATCAACACTTTTCCTCAACAGGCTAATTAATGGAAAAGAGGGTTAATTGCAACCTGATTGTAACAATATCAATGATTACACAGCTTTACACAGATCTAACAACAAGGAAATGCTAGAAAAGTTGTCCATCCAAACCTTGTGTCAAACCCGAAAAAGCATTTGATCTTCAGCTGTAGACCTTTGGACCTTCCTGAACAATGTGACAAAAGGCACATCTTCTTGTTATGGAGAACAATTTTTGTGCAGATTTACATTGAAATCCATACGTAGAGGACAGTCTAACCCTATGGTAAAAACAAAACTTTGACCTTCAAGTGTGACCTTGACACTGTACCTACCCAAACAAGTATTTCAAATAGCACATCTGCCCATGATGGAGAGAAACATTTTATTTTTTTTCTTAAATCCATCCATAAATGTTGAAGTTAGGAAGTTTTCATCAGGAGAAACACATTACCATGGTATTACTCTAGAGAGGCTCACCTAATAGATATCTCTGGTCTTGAATTAAACTGAATTTGCATATACTAGGGTAAATTTCATGAAAACCTTGTCAACCAACACTACCCCCCCCCAAAAAAAAAAAATACAGACGCTCAGCTGGGGGATGTTCAGGAGAGTGAATAAAAACATCCAAGTCAAAAAGACGCATGATTGTGTACAACAATGCGGTTAGAATAACCTCACTGCATTGATGTAAAATATATATTCTGTTTTCAAAATGTCGGAATCTGGAGACAATGACAACGACAATAAACTTAAAGCTGAGTTTTTATATGGGCTTTATGCCACTTTATTAAAGCAACTGGTGCACCGAATCATGGCTATCTCACCAGTACAAGCGCTATATTCCATCCAAGCTTCCAGCTGCTCATCCTTATCAAGCTCACTTTTTATCATTCACTCATGAGTGAGAGACAAAATCAAGTACCGTAATGCTTGTCATGTTGACACCCAATTCTTGTCCAATTCTAGAAAGAATTTCGGCCGAGCCAGGGTTTAACCCAATCTCACTCAATGACTGTTTCAGACGCCCTCAAGAAATAAAGCTTTGGAAAACATTGTGGAAAATGAAGAAATTGCTTCTTACAAGCAATTTCTTCATTATCCACAATTATTTCTACCCCAAAAGAAAAAAACAAACAAAAAATTAATAGGCTTTAAATTGTCGTCTGCAACTCCTTTCAGTTTGGACCAGTCTAAAATTTTGCAGTCTGTAAATGGGTTAAGCATCTTTGATAGCAAACGGTGATGCCCAATACATAAACCTCTCTGTCAATCGTCAACCAGTTGTGTAAATTCAGACAAGGGCCACTAGACATTTCTTTCATCAAAAAAATGAAACAGAAGCCTTAAAACAGCTAGAGAAATATCCTGTCTCAAGTACAAGCCATCCACAGCTTACTCTTATCCTCCTGAAGAAAATATGTGACCTAATAAAGCCAAGTCAGTTGACGTGATCATTGGTCCGTTTGTTTGTTTGTTTGTTTGAATGGGGTTTTATGCCGCTTTTAACAGTATTTCAGTCATATCGCGACACCAGTTCTACCATTACATCCTTTCCTAACCTCCAGCTGCTACTACGATTATCGACCCATTGGTGAGAGACAAATAGTCGGAAAGAATTGAGTGCCGCCGTCAGGGATGGAATCCCGGACATCTAGTTTGTTTGAATGGAGTTTTAATCCACTTTAAACAATCTTTCAGTTATATCGCCGCGGCTGGAGCACCTAACAATGGGATCCAGGTATTTCTCACACCAGTACTACCATTACATCCTTTCCTAGCCTCCAGCTGAATCCCACATAGGTCTATGATAATCCACCCATTGGTGAGAGACAAATAGGAAAAGATAAGTGCCGCGGTCAGGGATCGAACCCGGGACCTCTAGATTTACAGTCCAACGGGATCATTGAATTTGACACACAAGGCCAACTAGACATTTTTCAACAAAAAATTAACCCTTTCCCATTTTTTGAAATTTTAGATTTTAGACTGGTCCAAATTAAAAGAGTTTGCAGAGTACAGTGAAAAATTGAATGCAATTTGAAATGAAGACATCCTTTGTGGTAGAAAATATTGTGGGAAACTTTTCCATAGACTGTTTTCTCAAGTATAAAATAACAATGGCTTAAAATCCCATGCTAGTACAGGAAAGGGCTAAAACAGAAGCCTTATAAAAGCTAGAGAAATATCTTGTCTCTAGTACCATCTACCCACAGCTTACGCTTACCCTCCTGAAGACAATAATATCATGTGACCAATAATTTACAAAGCCCGTTTCTACATTGCAAAATATTAGACTTGTCCAAATTCAAAGTTGTGAGTAAAAGACAACAATTTTAAGTTGATGAAATTTAAGATTTTTTTAACATTCTGGATAAAAATCATAGAGGAAAATGAAGAAATTGCTTGTTGCAAGCGATATCTTCAATTTCCACCATGTTTTCTCAATTATTTTTCAATAGAATATATTATACCCATTGCCACAAAGCAAAATTATAAACTTGTCCAAATTCAAAGATGTTACAGATGACAATCTCAAGTTTGTGAAATTTCAAAAATCTTTGTCTTTTCTGGTATAATACAATGTAGCTGCAATATCAGAGCCCTCTTTCTGATAATCTGCTGGCAGCAGATATATATATACGATATAGCAGCAAAAAAAAATGTGATCAATGAACAATTTGTTCATTTCCAACAAAAGTTTTCTCTTTATGAACCTGTCTAGTCTAAAACAATTCTTTGCCATTCTTTGCCCGCTTATAAAGGTTGTCTGCATCCTCTTTGATTAACCAATTCCCACACAATGATGCTCCTAGAGGCCCATTCCCCACCCCCACTCCCAAAAAGCTTTGGAAAACATTGTCAAAATTGAAGAATTTGCTTGTGACAAGCAATTTCTTCATTAGCATTGTTTTTTATCCAAAAGGTAAAAAAAATCCAAAATTTCATAAGCTTCAAATTGTCCTTTGAATTTGGACCAGTCCAAAATTTTGCCTTCTGGTAATGGGTTTAGGCACATACCAGAATATGATTGTCTGGTAATGGGTTAAGTCCAATATTCAGCCAAAAATAACTGCTGGGGGAAATACAGTGATGACTGGCAGGCTATTTATAGTAACAACAATGTTTAATGACAGCTGGTTTGGAGGCGTGTATATGTCTGACCTTGACCTTGTCTCTACAGAAAAATGTATCTGGCTGCTGAATATAACCTTCAAATCTTAACACCCTTTGTATCTAATGTACACTTATGAAAAGACTTACTCACTGAACTTTAATGTTAATCTAATCTTTTACCCAATTTCCCCACTGATCTATTTCAGCCTTTTACCAAACAACAAAAGTCCAGACCCATTAACCCTTGTCATGCTGAATAAAATCCTTATCTGAATTTGCATTAAATTTAAAGACCTGAAATCACTGGGTGCACTAGTTAAGGGCCAACTTTTATTTGAAAAATAAGTTCATAGACAACTCTGAGTTGAAGGAGACATACAGGAGGTGTATACTAAGATCAGACTGCACTAATGTGTAGGCTGATCTTAGTCTATACCTCCTGCCTAAACAGGTATATTCCGTGTTCTGCATGACAAGGGTTAATAAGTGACAAAAATTTAGACTGGTTGAAAATGAAAGAAGTCGATGACAAAAAATTTCAAGTTGATAGAATCTTCAATATCTTTGTCTTTAGGGCTAGAAAACAATGTAGAAATTGAAGAAAATACTTGCAGTAAGCAAATTCTTCATTCTTCACATTGTTTTCCCTAACATTTTGTTTGACCAGATTAGAATGGGATAAGATTAACCCTTTCCTGTTCAATCACAGGTTTTTACCTCCCTGTGATTTAATAATTACGAAAACATTGTAGCAAAAGAAGAAATTGCTTGTAACAAGCAATTTCTTCTTTTTCACAATGTTTTTCTTCCTTACTGAAAGGTTATTTTTCAAATTAAATCCACTTTAAATTTTCGTCTGCAAAACCTTTGAATTTGGACAGGTCTAAAATTTTGCAAAACAGGAAAGGGTTAAGGTAGAAATTGCTGGAAAAATGGGCGTTTAGGAAAGGAAGTAGCCCTTTACCAGGCAAAAATTTAAAAATTTACTAATTCAAAAGAAGTAGCAGAAGATAATTTGAATGCATTTGCCCAATCTGTCCCCTTTCTACATGATTTTCACAGCTACTTCCATGTAGCGTTAAAATGCTAGAATGCTGGTATCAAGCAATTTCTTCATTCATCATATTGTTTCTCAAAGCTTTTTTTTTTTTTTTGAGAGGCATACAAAGCAGAATTGTGTGGAAATGGGTTGACTTCATTCTGAATATTATTGACACTCTGTTTTAGTCATTGACTTATCCTTGCGCTTCGAGGCTACTAAATTCAGAATAATTGATTGAATGAATGGGGTTCAACACCACTTTCAACAGTATTTGAGGCATATCACGGCAGCTGGAGCACCTAACCACGGATTCCTAGTATTACTACTACATTCTTTCCAAGCCTCCAGCTGCTCATCCAACTTAGTTTTACAGTTATCAACCCATTGGTGGGAGACTAATGTCAGAAAGGACATTTGCTATAGCCAGGGATCATACCCAGCACCCCTGGACTAGGAGTCCTATGCACTTCAACTTGCCTATGACCACTATGGTGAGAGAATGTATGTCATGCCAAATGATATACCAATTTGACTAGTAGCGAGACACAGACTGGAATGAAGGACCTCTCAGATCAAGGGCATCTCCCCCCCCCCCCCCAACAACTGAGCCATCCCTCCAGATAAGAGGGAACGATGACAATCCTAATCTGCTGTTTCTCATCCCAACCCTAGATGGAGTACTCACAACACAGGGATTGACACCTGAATTGAAATTTTACACTTAAGAATCACTACCTGTCTCTTAAGCTCTATCTTTAGAGATCAACCCTGTATAGAAAGCCCTATGAAATTGGTTATTTTTGGAAATTTTTCACTTACATTATGTGAACCAACGGCCTCAGGGGCTGATGGAGAAAAAAGAATAATTTAACCATTGTCATTCCCACAAAATGACGCTTTCTGATGCCCTTAAAGGCAAACATTGTGAAAAATAAAGAAATTGCTTGCAACGAGCAATTTCTTCATTTTTCACAATGTTTTCTACCCAGATTGTTTAAAAATCTCAATTTTCATAAACTTTAAATTGTTGTCTGCAACTGCTTTCAATTTGGACAAGTCTAAAATTTTGTCCTTTGGTATTGGGTTAAAAACAAAGGGCTGAAATCACTAAGAGAACTATAGTTGTAGGTCAATAACTTTTTTGGAAAATTAATTACATCAACTCTGGCTTGAAAAGGGGACAAGCAATAGATGTAGACTAAGATCAGACTGCACAAATGTGCAGGCTGATCTTTGTCTATACCTCCTGCAAAAAACAAGAATATTTCAGGATTAGCATGACAAGGGTTAACTCGAAATGAAAAAAAGTCCCCAAATATTTAGGAAATCTGCATTCATTGCATGACCTTCAAGGTCAAAACAAATGATAAAATATACATGTGGGACATTCTACCAACGCAACACTTAAATAACCTAAAGACGAATCATTTAATTGCCTATTAACAAAGTCAACATCTAACCTCGCTGTCCGTTTTAATCATTGGCACCTCCATATTCTTCTTATGCAGTTGTTTTAGCATGGTTGAAAGATGACACAATCAAACCTCTACAGATCACAAAACTTAATTCAACTCTTTACACACACACTGGCTAGCCGATACAGTATAGTAAAGTATTACACTTAACACATGACACACATGAATGATCAGATATGGGATTTCCCAAAATATAATCTCCCTTTATATTACCCTTGGGAGTTGCTTCCCTTTAATTAAAATGTGTCTATTTCAATGGCCCTTAACCCATTACCAGACAGAAAAGTTTTAGACCAGTCCAAATTGAAAGAAGTTGCAGATGACAATTTAAAGTCTATGAAATGTTGGATTTTTACAACTTTCTTGAAAGGAAACATTGTGAAAAATGAAGAAATTGCTTGTAACAACTTTACACACACGCTGGCTAGCCAATACAGTATAGTAAATTATTACATCTAACACATGACACTCATGAATGATCAGATATGGGATTTCCCAAAATATAATCTCCCTTTATATTACCCTTGGAAGTTGCTTCCCTTTAATTAAATGATGGCCCTTAACCCATTACCAGACAGCAAAGTTTTAGACCAGTCCAAATTGAAAGAAGTTGCAGATGACTATTTTAAGTCTATGAAATGTTGGATTTTTACAACTTTCTTGATAGGAAACATTGTGAAAAATGAAGAAATTGCTTGTAACAAGCAATTTCTTCATATTCCACAATATTTTCCAAAGCATTTTTACTTGGGGGCGTTTAAAAGCGTCACTGAGTGGGAATGGGTTAACTGCATAGTTAGTATCTCTTAACCCATTACCAGGTGGCAGAATTGTAGATTGGCCCAAACTGAAAGGAGTTGTAGACGATAATTCAAAATTAATGAAATTTTAGATTTTTTTGACTTCTGGATAGAAAACATTGTGGAAAATGAAGAAATTGCTTGTTACAAGCATTTCTTAAATTTCGACAATGTTTTATCATTTGTTTTTCTTTTGGGGCGTCAAAAAGCATCACTGTATGGGAAATGGTTAAGTCCTCACCCTTAATTGAATAGTCTTTCAGAAATCCAAAATTTTTTGCAGGGCTACTGTAAGATGGGGAAAAAATTAATAATAAGATTTCTTTTATTTATCCTATAAATATCCCAAGTGTCATGCTAAATAAAAACTGTGGCTCATTATTTCTTGTGAAAATTGATTTCATAAACAGCTCTGGGTTAAAAGGGACGAACAGATGGCGTAGGCTAAAATCAGACTGCACAAATGTGCAGGCTAATCTTTATCTATGCTTTCTGTCTAAACAAAAACATTCAAAGTTCAGCATGATAAGGGTTAAGACAATCTGTTGTTTGGTATAAATTAAAGTGGTTAAAATAATATGGAAAGAGTAATCTGTAACTAGCTGTAAAGCAGAGAATTGAAAAGGAAAGCTGAATAAGTGAGAGGAAGATAGCAAATAGTGGGTATGATCCAAGTAAGACTGAAAATGTTATAAACATGATCATTTTATTAATATTAGCCAATTTATTAACCCTTGTCATGCTGTATAAAATCCTTAACCGAATTGCATTAAGATCAAAGGGCTGAAGTGCTTGTTGTACAATAATCAATATTTCTTTCAGAAATCAATTTCATAAACAACTCTGGAAAGAAAACTACAAGCAGGAGGTGTAGACCAAGATCGGACTGCACTTGTGTGCAGGCTGGTCTTTGTCTATACCTCCCGCCAAAGCATGAAAAGGTTGAATACCGCTTAGATCAATTTATCAAGATACTTCTAAAGGACAACTTAAAGAATTAGAGAAAAACTGCTGAATGTGCATATAGAAATGATTTGTTTGTTTGTTTGAATGGGGTTTTACGCCACTTTCAACAATCTTTCAGTTATATCGCGGCGGCTGGAACACCTTACAATGGAATCCTGGTATTTCTCACACCAGTACTACCATTCCATCCTTTCCTAGCCTCCAGCTGCTATCCCACATAGGTCTACGATTATCGACCCATTGGTGAGAGACAAATAGTCGGAAAGGATGAGTGCCGCCGTCGGGATCGAACCCGGGACCTCTAGATTGACAGTCCGACGCCTATAGAAATGAAGATACAACAGTTTTGCATTAGCTGCTAAAACATTAATCCTTGTCATACTGAACACAGAATATTCCAGTTTTAGCAGGAGCTGTAGATAAAGATCAGCCTGCACATATGTGCAGTCTGATCTTATTCTACACCACCTGCTTGTCCCTGTTCAGACAGCCTTGTTTATAGAATCTAATGTTCAAAATAAATATAAAATCCAACCAGTACTTCAGTGCATTCAGCCCTTTGATTTTCATGCTGTTTTGAAAACGACGTTAATATTTCATTTGAAAACTGATTTTACAAACAATTTTTGCTTGAAAGAGCCAAGCAGGTGGTGTAGACTAAGATCAGACTGCACATATGTGCAGGCTGATCTTTATCCATACCTTTAGCTCAGACAGGAATATTCCGGGTCAAGTATGACAAGGGTTAATAAAGGTTTTATTGGATTGTAAGATAGTCATTATAGACGAGCATGCAGCATTCTGTACCAAAATTTCAACACCACCTCTTATTTGGATCAGAAAAAAAAAAGATAAATTTAGGACAGGAAAGGGTTACTTGATTAATTAGCTTTGCATCACGTATACATGAGGGAACTTTATAAAGGAGACAGAATTCTGATAAAAGAAGTTTTACATGGATGAAAAAATATATGATCTTTTAATCTTTTTTAATGTACGGTATTGAACCCATTATCACAGAATTCTGTGTGAACGTGCTCAAGAAATATAGCTGAAGAAAATATTGTACGAAAAGGAGAAATTTCATGTAACAAGCAATTTCTCCTTTTCTTACAGGTTTTCTTCCATACTTTTAAATCATTTTTCAATTTAAATGAAATCAGAATTGTTGTCTGCACTCTCTTTCAATTTGGACCAGTCTAAGACTTTGTCGTCTGATCACGGATTTAACCCATTCCAACTCAAGCCCTCCTTTTTACGCCCCACAAGAAAAAAGCTTTGGAAAAGATTGTGGACAATGAAGAAATTGCTTGTAACAAGCAATTTCTTCATTATCCACAATGTTTTCTATCCCAAAAGACGAAAAAAATTGAAATTCCATCAACTTGAAATTGTCGTCTGCACTCTCTTTCAATTTGGACCAGTCTAAGACTTTGTCGTCTGACAACGGATTTAAACTGAGCCCCAGAGTGGGGAGAGTTGACACACTAAATCTGTCATTTCTATTCCAAACCCCAATTTCTCCATTATCCATTTTTTCTACCAAGAAATTTGAAGAAAAGATTCAAATTTTCAAGAACTCAAAATTGTCGTCTGCAACTCCTTTCAATTTGGACCAGTCTTAAATTTTGTCGTCTATTACTAGGTTAATGGTTATAAACTGATCCATCCATTGACTTGTTTTTTCTTGAGGGGCGTAAAAAGAAGGAATCATGTTCGAATGGGTTAAAAAATTTAAGAAATTTCTAACTTAAATTTGATACAGTAAAACCTCGGTAGTTCGTAGCGCAAGGGACCGGGTAAATTTATACGAATTAAGCGTAGTACGAACAAAACGGAGGGCAAGAGGTCGGCTGTCCGAGTTACACAGAATCCGACATGGTCCGATCTGTCCCCTATTTAGGAATTGATTCTAAATTGGTTATTTTTTTCTAAACAAGGCCCGCAGATATTAATTGAGGAAAACATAAATTAAAAATTACCCCTCTTGTATTTTTATGCTTTTACCTCTGTATTAATTCTTGGCTTTTTTTAAACACAGTGTTTGTATAAAATGGTGCCCTCCATCAGAGTGATTTCCCTTTACAATACATTGGATCAAATCACTCTGAGTATTCTATTATCGAAACCATAAGATTAAGGACCTATGATTATGAAGAAAGCAACCGCAGAATAAACTAAAGTGGTTAGAATTTCTAAATGGCCAATTACACTGATAGGAATGGGGCTGCGTCAATTTTAAGTAAATTTTCGGCGATGATTACAGAATCTTTATTCGATTAATTACACACCTTACAAACCAATCAGCCCCTTTTAACTAAAGGTACACGATGACACATTACTTGTCACATAGATCAGCAGTCGTGAAAATCAAGGTAAGTGATGATTGGTGTGAATTAGTTTATCACACCTACGAATTAAACATTGGAGTTTGTGCTATAATCATACTTTCGGGACTTGAAATGGCCTACGAACTACGAACCACTGACGTTCGAATTAGACAGAGTTTTCTAACAAAGCTAAAGAAGGAAAAAGATCGGGACCGAGTAAAGTATACGAACTAACACATACCTACGAACCAGTGACGTTCGAATTAACGAGGTTTTACTGTATTTTGTTGATAGCTTGAAAATTTATTAATAAATATTTGTGAAATAAATCAAATTATGATAATCTGCAAATCAATGAATTGTGGTTAAACTTAACCCATTCCCCTACCAAGATACTCTAGTATATAATTGGTCTGTGTTTAGATTTATTTCCTCTATGCACAGAAACCTAATTTCTGTTCATGGCCTAATCTCAATAAGTTAGAAAAACCTTATGTCATCTAAAAACAAGAAAATCATTTTTAACTTGGCAAAATTTATATTTGAGGCCAATAATTTAAAACAAATCAAAATTTTAACAAGTAATAGGTAATATAGTTTCTTAACTCACTTTTTTATTATTGAATTGTATAATTGATCCGTGTTTAGATTTATTTTCCCCTATCCACAGTAGGTCATACTTCAACTTAACCATTAACCCAAAAGACCAAATTTTAGACTGGTCTAAATTCAAGGGAGTTGCAGATGACAATTTAAAGTTGATGAAATTTTAGATTTTTTCAACTTTCAGGGTAGAAAACATTGTTTAAAATGAAGAAATTGGTTGTAACAAGCAATTTCTTCATTTTACATAATGTTTTTCTAACTTTTTTCTTGAGGGGCGTCCAAAAGCGTCACTGAGTGGAAATGGGTTAACAGGGGTTACAGATTTGTATAAAGGAGAGAAAAGCAGGGGAAATTGTTTTAAAACTTTACCAAACTACGAAATTTTTTTGACTTGACCAAATTAAAAGATGTGGCAGACAACAATTTCAAGCTGATGAAATTTTAAAAATCTTTATCCTTGTGGGTAGAAATCCTTAAGGGAAATAAAGAAGTTGCCTATCATAAGCAACTTCTTCATTCCCCACACTGTTTTCTAAAGCTGTTCCTTGAGGGGGGTATCAAAAAGCAGGAATGTTTGGGAAAGAGTTCAAAGATTTAAAACATTTAAGAGATGATTCATACATAAGTGTGATTAGGTTTTTTTTGGTTCATACCTCCATGAAAACAAAAAATATTCTCTTCATTTCTTATAATTTTATAGCATCGAGCAAAAAAGCAAAACTTTACAAACTTTTATACCTTTCTGTATGGGACTATTTTGTATGGAAGCATTTAAATCACTGCATGCTCAAAATTTTGTTCCTGGAGTTATGAATAATTTTTTTCGACGAATCAGATCGCCCGTTTTTGATAGAAAAAACTTAAAATTAGATTATACTAATAGAGTTTGTGAAACACAAGTGCTTTTGGAACCGACAAAAATTTGATAACTTGACCTTCACATTGTTTTCCGAAGATGGATACAGAATGATGGAAGTACATGCCCCTGGAATATAATTTGTTGGTTTGAATGGGGTTTAATGCTACTTTTAACAATTTTCCATTCATATTGCAGCGGCTGGAGCACCTAAGTTTGGATTCCTGGTATATCTATGTGCAGGCTGTTCTTGGTCTACACCTCTTGCCAAAACCGAAATAGTCTGGGTTCAGCATGACAAGGATTAAGTTTCAGGTAAGGTTTCCAGACACACAGTCAGACAAACAGACAACAGTTAAACAACATGTCCCTACTTTCATCAATACCAGGACATAACTATTAATTGACAAAAAAGAGCGACGCCTACAGGTGCCTACGCTCAGCTGTTGGGTGCTGGATAGTGGACAAAACGCATCTAGAGTTATACCCTTTGATCGTATATGTTGCTCTTTTGGTAGTGAACAAGTGTGCGTAGTTTCAAGTGAATGCCTTTAGTAGAACCAGAGATATTACAAAATGTCAAAGTTTGCACACGACGACGATGCCATGACGACAAGGACGACAACGACACCAAGGCTATAGCAATACTTCGGATTTTCTCCGAAAAACAGCCAAGCTAATAAGAATTTTTTTTCCCATAGACAGACACCAAACAGAAAATAGATCACACCCATTTCTCCCCATATCCGTTATAAAACTAGATCACATTCAGATTAAGTAGGTCACATACATATAATCACTTACCGAAGAATCAACAGACGCCTGTGTAGAAATCATAACAATATCAATTAAACATCAATCAAATCATAAAAACATCAATGTTAAACTTAATAATCAGGAAAAAATAGAAAATACAGGGAAAAAGACTAGCAGGGGCCCAGTCACCCAGGGCCCCTAGACATTTTGAGAAAATGCCTATACCTCTACAATTAAATATTGAATTTTGGCTGGCTGGGCCCCTAGGTTGAAATTAATAGTCTTTTTCCCTGAAATAGCTGAAATAAATTTTTAATATATATATGATATCACTATCATCAATACAGTTATTGTTGATGGGTGTTATACCCATTACCAGATGGCAAAATTTTAGACTGGTCAAAATTTGAAAGATTTGCAGATGACATTCTAAAGTTTATGAAATCATAATTTTCTCCAACTTTCTGGGAAGAAAACATTATGAAAAAAGAAAGAACAAGCTTGTCACACGCAATTTCTTCATTCCAGACTTTTTTTTCTTGAGGGGCGTCCAAAAGCGTCACAGTGTGATAACAGGCTAATCCTTTCCTGTTTTTGGAAATTTTAGACAAGACCAAACTGAAAGAGGTTGCAGACGACAATGAATATTGGGTGTGATTTGAAATTAAACCATTCTATGTGGTAGAAAGCATTGTGGGAAAAGAAGAAATTGCTTGTTACACTTGTTATAAGCAATTCCTTCTTTTTCCTCAATGTTTTCACAAGTATAAAATCACAGCGACGTAAAATCCCGGGTTTGTACAGGAAACAGTTAAGGCACTCCTACAACTGTGATCATTTAGCACGACAAACATATCAACAAACATACATTGACTATATAGACTAACAAAAATAATCAAACATTAACAATAATTAAAGAGGTACTACACTATCACTAAATGTGATTAATACCCCTTAAAGTTTCCTTGTCAAAGAAAATACATTTCGTCAAAAGAATGAAGCCTTTCTTCCACAAAGGGCCAAACCCCCAAAAAAGTAAACCAGATCTCTTCTTGTTATAATTTTTGTGAAATAGAATCATATCAGACCAGAAGTTATGTACAAAACTACCTGTTGCTGAGAAAATGAGAAAAGATTTTTCATTAAAGGGCAATAATTCTTCAACAAGAGGACCTTGATTGTCCTATATTGCTCCCCTGAGTATGATGGCTCAAGCCTTCATGATGTTTATAAAATATCAAAGCTCCACACCTAATCATTTTGGAGAAGATGATTTTTAAAGATTTTCTCCTTTAATCCAAGGTATGTATTTGATCCCACAATATAGCTCTAAATTCTAGAGTACGGTAATTCTTTGAAGTATTTTGGTAGAAGGTCAATAGGCATTGATACATGCCAGATGTCTACACTCTAGGCCTAATGGTTTGGGAGGAGAAGGCCCCCTGCAGTCATAGCGCATCGGACTGTCAATCTAGAGGTCCTGGGTTCAATCCCCGACGGCGGCACTCATCCTTTCCGACTATATGTCTCTCACCAATGGGTCAATAATCATAGACCTATGTGGGATAGCAGCTGGAGGCTAGGAAAGGATGTAATGGTAGTACTGGTGTGAGAAATACCAGGATTCCATTGTTAGGTGCTCCAGCCGCCGCGATATAACTGAAAGATTGTTGAAAGCGCCGTAAAACCCCATTCAAACAAATCAAACTTGGGAGGAGAATATTTTCAAAGATATTCTTCTTTATTCCTATCTAAAATCAGGGATTGCAAAGAAAAGGGCTAATTTTCTGACTACGGTAAGTCTTTGAAATATTACGGTAAGTCTTTGAAATAGATGATGATATATACTGAAGCTCAAGGCCTTTTGGTTTGGAGAAGAAGATTTTCAAAGATTTCTTTCTTTATTCCAATGTAAAATCAGGGCTCGCACAGAAAAGGACTACTTTTAAGAGAAAGTAATTCTTTGAAGTATTTTGGAAGATTGATTGATTTAATGGGGTTTAAATTCACTTTAAACAGTATTCGAGTCACATCCGGGGGCCAGAGCACCTAACAATGGATTCCTGGTATTTCTCACACCAGTACTACCACTACATCCTTTCCTAGCCTCCAGCTACTATCCAACTTAGGTTTACGATTATCCACCAATTGGTGTGCATTTTGGTAGAGGGTCAATAGATTATGATATACACCAAATAACAAAACTCGAAGCCTTGTAGTTTGGAATGAGAAGATTTTTTGAAGTTTTTTCACTTGGTTGCCATGGCAACAAGAGTCCTTTATGGATTTCAAGAGCATCACCTAAGGTTCATTTCTGTGAAGTTTGGTTGAAATTTCATGGTTAGTTTAGGAGGAGAAAATTCTTTTGTAAATTGTGACAGATGGACCACCGGATGCTGGATGATGATCAATCACAATAGCTCACCCACAGCACTTCGATATGCACATCTCTGCTTCATACTACGTCTACCTGTGATTTTGAATCAAATCCATTGAATATTCTTTGAGAAATTAAACAGACAAGATTCCTCATTGAAGGGCAATAAATATGTAAAGAGTATATGCAGTGTAACCAAAAATATGATGTTCGTATCTCTTCTTGTTAAGAGGATTTTTCATCAAAGGGCCATAACTCTGCAAAAATTAAATGGACTTTTACAAAAGAGGGATAATTATGTACGTCAAATTCTCTGCTTGATACTGAGTCTACCTATTAAGTTTGAATCATATACAATCAAAAATTTAAGAGCTAATGAGCGGACATTATTTTTCATCAAAGGGCTGTAACTCTGTAAAAAGTATATGGACCAAGACAAAAACAGGATATGTACATCTCTGACTGATACTGAGTCTACCTGTGAATTTTGAAATAAATCCATCCAATAGTTTGACCCTTTCCTGTTTATTGAAAGACTAGACTTCCAATTTGAAAGAGGTTGCAGACGACAATGAAAATTGGATGTTATTTGAAATGAAACCATCCCATGTGGCAGAAAATATTGTGGTAAAAGGAGAAATTGCTTGTTACAAGCAATTTCTCCTATTTCCACAATGTTTTTTCAAGTATAAAATCACAGGAACATAAAATCCCGGGTTTGAACAGGAAAGGGTTAAGAAGTGAGTGGACAAGATTTTTCATCGTAAAAAGTACATGGACAGTAACCAAAATAAGATATACACATCTGTGCTTGATACTGAGTACACCCATAATGTTTGAAAAATAATTCATCCAGTAGTTTATGAGAAATAGAGCAGACAAAAAGCTAGAGACTGACTGATGGACGGACCAAACAACAGACAAGCTGACTCCTATATAACCCCTCCCCCCCCCCCAACAGATTTAGGGGTATAGTGAAACAACGAGAAAAAGGTCATCGAGCCCACTGCTTTACAGAGTGGTTTTTTTTAGAGAACTTGACCTTAGATGTATCACAACAATGTTTTGCATTACACTAGCATAAATCAAGTGGAACAACTGTGCCCCATTATTTTCAAATCCATCAAAAAATGTAAACTTATGCTACAAACAAGGTTGTTTCACCTTCAACAGTGACCTTGACCTTTCACATATCATATGACACTAGCATTCATCAAGTAGAACAACTGTGCCACATTATTTTCAAATAAGTCCATAAATGTAGATATTATGCTCTGGACAAGGTCAGTTTTGTGGTTTGACTTTCAACTGTGACCTTTACCTTAGAGGTATCACAACAAACATTTTGCATGACACTTGCACTCATCAAGAAGATGAGCCTGCAAGACCTCATTTGGTTCAATGGGGGTATAAGAACAAGAGGACCATGATGGTCCTAAATCGCTCACCTGAGTCATCCGCAAATTACAGTCCTTTTTTGTATAAAAAAGACTTAACTTGAGTAAAATAAATAAAACACTTTTAAGATTTCGGGCTTTGTACAAAACAATCCAGTAATGCTTTCAAAACAAGAGGACCATGATGGTCCTAAATCGCTCACCTGAGGCATCTCCAAATTACAGTACTTTTTAGTATAAAAAAGACACAACTTGAGCAAAATAAATAAAAGATATATAAGATTTTGGGCTTTGTACAAAACAATCCAGTAATGCTTTACAATAATAATGAATGCCTTTGGCTTTATAGTTTAATCCATTACCAAACTATCCCAGAATTTGTCACCCTCAGGGAAAACAGGTTTGAAAAATACATAGTGAGAAAGGGAGTGACAAGCAATTTATCCATTTCTAACAGTGTTTTCTACCTGAAATTCTTTGTATTTTGATTTCAATCAAACTCTAATTACTGTCTGCAACTTCAATGGGTGTAATTTTAGCAACCTTAGTAGAGAACAATCTGGATGTACTATAAATCAAAATATGAATGCATTACAACTTATACATGAGGAGTGGAAAATATTTGAACATGCTCTTATTGAGCGTTTTTCATATTCTTGGATGCCTTGGGAAGGGCCATGTTTGTCAAAAGGATATTAACATGGTAGATAACAATAATGTTATCCTTTGTTTTTAATGTAAATGCTCTGGAACCTATTTTTAAGAAGAATTCTTTCAATGCAATTTACGCAATTTTCAACCCCAGGAACAGAGACATTTTTTATCTTAAGAGCATATTTTGCTGTTACGTAGTACAAAATTATTTAGTCATGCTACATACCAAATATGTATGCCCTTCACCTTATTTTTTAGAAGGAGAAGACTTTTGATGTTGCTCTAATTGGGCGTTTTCAAAAATGTTTGACCTCTGGGGCAGTACCATGTTTGATCCCAGTGCTAAAATTTTAGCTAACATGGTAGGGAACCATCTGGATATGCTATATACAAAATATGAATGCCTTAGACTTTTTAGATTGGGAGGAAAAGACTATTGACCATGGTCTAATTGAGCATTTTTACTAACTTTGGACACCCAGGGAAGGGGTGTTTATTAACCTACAAGCATAATTTGATCAAAACAGATAGATAACAGCCAGGCTATGCTACACTCAAAATTTAAATGCCCTCCTCCTTAAAATGAAGAATTTTTTTTTAACATATTCAAATTTTGCGTTTTTCCAAATATTGGACCCCTAGTGCAGAGCTTTTTTTGACCTGAAGAAGACAACTTTTAGTGATATGGTACAAAACCATCTAGTTATGCCCTGTACCAAATATGAATATCCTAGACCTTATAGTTAAAGAGGAGAAGTCTTTTGAAATTGCTCTAATTAAGCATTTTTCCAAACTTCATACCTCAGGGGCGGGGCAATTTTTGACCCCAGAGATTGAATATTTAAAAAAACTTGGTTGAGAACAATATGATTAAGCTCTATATAAAATATAAATGCCTTTGGCCTTGTAGTCTGTTAAAAAAAAGACAACAAAGATTTTCTAAAATTTCCCATTTTCATATGCCACAGTTACAAGAGTTCACGGAATTAAATTCTTTTAACAACTTTTGAAGAGCTTCACCTAAAAAACATCCCTGCAAAGTTTAAGCTTGATTGGCCTACTGGTTTAGGGGGAGAAAATTTTAAAAGTTTTTTACAGATTTACTAAAGATTCCCATTTTACATGCCGTGGCAACCAGAGTTTTTGACGGAATTAAATTCTTTTAACAACTTTTGTAGAACTTCAACCAAGAAACATCCCTGCTAAGTTTCAGCTTGATTGGCCTACTGGTTTAGGAGGAGAAAATTTTTAAAGATTTTTACAGATTAACTAAAGATTCCAATTTTCACATGCCGCGGCAACCAGAGTTTTTGACGGAATTAAATTCTTTTAACAACTTTTGTAGAATTTCACCCAAGGAACATCCCTGCAAAGTTTCAGCTTGATTGGCCTACTGGTTTAGGAGGAGAAATTTTTTAAAGATATTTACAGATTTATTTAAGATTCCAATTTTCACATGCCGCGGCAACTAAAGTTTTTGACGGAATTAAATTCTTTTAACAACTTTTGTAGAACTTCACCCAAAGAACATCTCTGCAAAGTTTCAGCTTGATTGGCCCACTGGTTTAGGAGGAGAAGATTTTTAAAGATTTTTACAGATTTACTAAAGATTCACATTTTCACATGCCGCGGCAACCAGAGTTTTTGATGGAATTAAATTCTTTTAACAACTTTTGTAGAACTTCACCCAAGGAACGTCCCTGCAAAGTTTCAGCTTGATTGGCCTACTAGTTTAGGAGGAGAAGATTTTTAAAGAAATTGTGGACGGACGGACAGACGGACAGACGGACAGACGGACAGACGGACGGACGGACGACGGACAACGACCGATCACAATAGCTCACCTCGCACTTTGTGCTCAGGTGAGCTAAAAAATCAATGCCTTTGGCTTTATTGTTTAATCCATTACCAAACTATCCCACAATTTGTCACCCTCAGGAAAAAAAGGTTTAAAAAAGCATTATGAGAAAGGGAGTGACAAGCTATTTCTCCATTTCTATTCAAGAATTCTTTAAATGCGATTTACGCAATTTTTGACCCCAGGAGCAGAGACGTTCTTTATCCTAAGAGCATTTTTTCCTATAACATAGAACAAAATTATTTAGTCATGCTACATAACAAATATGAATGCCATTCACCATATATTTCAGAAGAAGTCTTTCAAAGTTGCTCTAATTGGATGTTTTCCAAAATTTTGGACCTATAGGGCAGTGCCATGTGTTATCCCAGGGCTAAGATTTTAGCTAACATGATAAAGAACCATCTGTTCATGCTATATACCAAATATGAATGCCTAAGACTTTGTAGATTGGGAGGAGAAGACTGTTGAACATGGTCTAATTGAGCATTTTTACGAACTTTGGACACCCAGGGAAAGGGTAACCTACAGGCATGAATTTAATCAAAATTGATAGATAACAGCCAGGCTATGCTACACTCAAAATATAGATGCCCTCCGCCTTAAAATGAAGATTTTTTTTTTTAACATACTCAAATTTTACTATTTCCCAATTTTTGGACCTCTAGTGCAGGGCCGTTTTTGACCCTGGGAGGACAACTTTAAGTGATATAGTACAAAACTATCTAGTTATGCTACATACCCAATATGAATATCCTAGACTTTATAGTTTAAGAGGGTAAGTCTTTTGAAATTGCTCTAATTAAGAATTTTTCCAAACTTCGGACTTCAGGGGCGGGGTCATTTATGACCCAAGAGATTAGATATTTTAAAACTTGGTAGAGAACCATATGATTAAGCTCTATTCAAAATATAAAAGTCTTTGGCCTTGAAGTCTATGAAAAAAACAACAACAAAGATTTACTACAATTTCCCATTTTCATCTGCAGCGGTTACAACATTTTTTCACGGAATGAAATTCTTTTAACAACTTTTAAAGAGCTTCACCCAAGGAACATCCCTGCAAAGTTTCAGCTTGATTGGCCTACTTGTTTAGGAGGAGAAGATTTTTAAAGATATTTAAAGAATTACTAAAATTTCCCGTTTTCAAATGCCGCGGCAACCAGAGTTTTAGATGGAATTAAATTCTTTTAACAACTTTTGAAGAAGTTCACCCAATGAACATCCCTGCAAAGTTTCAGCTTGATTGGCCAACTGGTTTAGGAGGAGAAGATTTTTAAAGATATTTAAAGAATTACTAAAGATTCCCATTTTCAAATGCCGCGGCAACCAGAGTTTTTGACGGAATTAATTTCTTTTAACAACTTTTGAAGAACTTCACCCAAGGAACATCCCTGCAAAGTTTCAGCTTGATTTGCCTACTGGTTTAGGAGAAGAAGATTTTTAATGATATTTAAAGAATAACTAAAGATTCCCATTTTCAAATGCCGGGGCAACCAGAGTTTTTGACGGAATTAAATTCTTTTAACAACTTTCGAAGAGCTTCACCTAAGGAACATCCCTGCAAAGTTTCAGCTTGATTGGCCTACTGGTTTAGGAGGAGAAGATTTTTATAGATATTTAAAGAATTACTAAAGATTCCCATTTTCAAATGCTGCGGCAACCAGAGTTTTGACGGAATTAAATTCTTTTAACAACTTTTGTAGAACTTCATCCAAGGAACATCCCTGCAAAGTTTCAGCTTGATTGGCCCACTTGTTTAGGAGGAGAAGATTTTTAAAGAAATTGCTGAAGGACGGACAGACAGACAGACGGACGACGGATAACAACCGATCACAATAGCTCACCTCCCACTTTGTGCTCAGGTGAGCTAAAAACTTGGTACAGTTGTTCTTCTGGATGAGTGCAAGTGTCATGCAAAACGTTTGTTGTGATACCTCTAAGGTAAAGGTCACAGTTCCAAAGCTTATTTACATTGTGCATTGTACTCAAAATATTTCACCTTGAACTGTGACCTTTACCTTGAAGATATGCAAAAAAAATTTTCTGTTTGGCACATCTACTTATGATTACAAACAATTATTGTGCTATGTAATTTTGAAATCCATCATAAATACAGGAGATTATACTCTACACAAATTTGGACAGACTGATGCACTTGCACCGCCTTAAGGAAGTGACAATTACGTCTCACTCACTGTATGCCGGCTCAAAAAAAATGGTTAAATCGCAAGAAATATTACTGAAAATAAAGATTAGTGGTTTTGTATCATTTCTAGAGGTTCTGGATCATTTCTTCAACTTATCTACTTAACCCATTCCAACTCAACAAAATTTTAGACTGGTCCGAATTGAAAGAAGCTGCAGACGATATTTTCAAGTTGGTGGAATTTAAATTTTCTTTGTCTTTTTGGATAGAAAACATTGTGGATAATAAAGAAATTGCTTGATACAAGCAATTTCTTCATTATCCACAATGTTTTCCAAAGCTTTTTTCTTGAGGGGCGTAAAAAGGAGGGCTTGAGTTGGAATGGGTTAAAGAGTAAACTCATAATTGATTAACAAGAACTTCTTAATCAACAACACTGGAATCTCACTGCCTTAACAATAACATTTGAATCAAGTTTACCTTTTCCCAGTATCTTGGCTATAATTTAAAATATATAGACTTAGGTAAGCTTTTCTTGAATGAACAAAAAAGTTTTTTTTAATGAACAAGAATAACACAAACCTTTCTAACCAATAAACAGACTATAAACTTTTAGACTTGTCGAAACTAAAAGTATTGCCATACTCTTTCATAATTTTTCATCATAAGCAATTGAACTGAAGCATTTTTCCTTTTCTCACATTATTTCTGACATATTTACATTTTAATTTTCAACAAAGTAAGGACTGTTGTCCAAGACTTCTTTAATTCAGGTCAGGCTAAAATAATGTTGTTGTAATGATAGGTTTGTGCCACTTTCTTACGATCAAATTAAACATGTGTTCCACAAAGCTGGTGACCTCATTTCACCTCTGCCTTCCCACAAAAAAGTTTGAAAGATTTGAGACCTGTATGGAGGTAAAAAGCTATGAAAAAATGACCCTGTGAACTTGACCTTTGACCTGGTGACCTAACAAGAGGGCCGTTGGCCCTGGGGCGCTCACCTGAGATAAAGGCTCTTTTCTTTCAACAGTCTAATTTCATGTTAAGGTTAGGATTACAAAACAAGTGGGCCACAATTACTTATAAAGACTATGAACCTGGGGATCCAAAAGTCTAAATTACAAATTCCAAGGCTTTAGTGCTGATTTGAAAGAAGGAAAAAACTTTTTCCATGGGTTACAATTTCAGAAATAAGAAAGAAGTCTGTGAGCTGATGCTTCATGCCTATACCCCACCCCCCTGGGGCTCCGCCCCTAGGGACCCAAGGATCATGATTTTAGCTATTTTGAAAGAGGTTAATATACTGATGCTTCATGCAAAATATCAAGGCTCTACACCTTCTGGGTCAGGATGAGAAGAATTGTAAAGATTATTTTACAATTTCACTTTTGTTGCCATGGCAACCAGAGTTTTTAACGGATTTCAATTCTTTTAGCTATTTTTTAAGGGGACCGTCTAAGAAACATTTCTACAAAATTTGGTTCAAATTGGCCCAGTGGTTTGGGAGATGTCATTTAAAAAATTGTTCTTTATTTCTTTTTAAACCCCACCCCCCTGGGGCTCCGCCCCTCAGGACCCGAGGATCATGATTTTAGCTTTTTTGAAAGAGGTCAATATACTGATGCTTCATGCAAAATTCAAGGCTCTACGCCATCTGGGTCAGGAGGAGAAGATTTTTAGAGATTTTTTTTAAAAATTTCCCTTTTGTTGCCATGGTAACCAGAGTTTTTAATGGATTTCAATTCTTTTACCTATATTTGAAAGGGACCGCCTAAGCAATATTTCTGCCAAATTTTGGTTCAAATTGGCCCAGTGGTTTGGGAGGAGATGCTGTTTAAAGAAATTGTTGACGGAAGACGCACAATGCATGATGGACAGACACCAGACGAAAGGAGATCACAATAGCTCACTTAAGCACTATGTGCTCAGGTTAGCTAAAAAGAAGAAAGAAGTCAATGAACTGATGTTTCATTCACTTTTGTTGCAATGACAACTAGAATTTTAAGCAGATTTCAATTCTTTTGGCTATTTTCAAAGGGGACCAAATAAGGAACATTTCTGCCAAATTTGGTTCAAATTGGACCATTGGTTTTGGGGGAGATGCCATAAACCCCATCCCCCTGAAGCTTTGCCCCTGGGTATCCAAGGGTCACTAATTTAGCTATTTTGAAATAGGTCAATATACTGATGCTTCATGCAAAATATTAAGGCTCTACACCTTCTGGGTCAGGAGTCGAAGAATTTTTAAGATTATTTCAAAATTTGACTTTTGTTGCCATGGCAACCAGACTTTTCAATGGATTTCAATTCTTTGAGATTTTTTCAAAAGGGGACAAAGTATGGAACATTTCTGCCAAATTTGGTTCAAATTGGCCCAGTGGTTTGGGAAGAGATGTTTTAAAGAAATGTTGACGGATGTCACATGTCAGACAGAGGCCCAACAAAAGGTGATCACAATAGCTCACTTGTGCACTTCATATTCAGGTTAGCTAAAAAGATAGGGGTTCCTGGTCTCTAATGTTGAAAGAGATTGGATGAAAAATGTGACTCATAGAGTGGCAACATTCTTTACACAAAATTGACCTTGTAACAGGCCTTGGACCCAGTGACCTCAGAATCTTTAGGATTCCTGGACTTATTGAAGGCTACCAACATGCTAAGTTTGAAAGGAATTGGATGAAAAAATATAACCTGTAGCAAGGCCAGATATTGATTGATTGATTGGGTTTTTACTGGTAATAACAGCATTAATTCAGTCATATCAGCTGCAGCACCTAACCATGGATTCCTGGTATTTCTCACACCAGTACTATCACTACATCCTTTCCAAGCCGCCAGCTGCTCATCCCACATAGGTTTACAATTATCCATCCATTATTAGGAGTTTATCAAATGAACACCAAGGCCCTGATGTGTGTTTGTTCAAGAAAATATTTGGTTGAGAAATAAAAATTAAACAAAATGGGTCGCTGACAACAAATGTAAATGCAGTCATCAGAAGGTATGACAATAACTCTTGCTTGACTTTCATCATAGGCGAGCTAAAAAACGGCAAAATGTTTAAAATACTAATGTAACCTAAACAAAGACACAACATTTACTTTTACAACATGCTTTACAATATAACATTAGAAATTGTGGGAGAAAAACATTGAAGTTAATCAATTTCCATATTAAGTGTCTAACTACCAAGACACTCAATGACCAATTTCTATAGGGCTCTTGTATGGGTACAATTCTTTTCCTTACCCTAAATATTCATATGCTAAATATTTCAAAAACAAAGTTACGCTAAAACAGAAATGTACGGGAGAATATAAACTAATGTTAATACTTACAGTGGATGACTTGTTACTGGCAAGGCTTGAGCCAGAACCACCGGTTTGAGCTAGAAGCTGGGCCATTCTGAAACAAAAATTTGATTCACATATAAACCCTTTTACATGCTGAACCTGGAATATTATTGTTTTGGCAGAGGGTCTAGGCAAAGACCAGTGCAGTCTTATCTTTGTCTAGACATCCTGCTTTTCCTTTTAAAGCCAGCATTGTCTATACTATTAATTTCCCTAAATAATTACCAACCCAAGTTACCCAACATAAGTACTGTCTGTGCCATCAGTCCTTTGATTTAACACACAATTTTGAAGAAGATTTTATTCAGCATGACAAGGGTCAACCAGAGACATTAACTCTTGTCATGCTGAACAGTTTGAACAAAATCCTTTTCAGAATTATATAAAAATCAAAGAGCTGAAAGCACTGGTAGTACTTGTTGTTCAGTTTTCAATACTTTTTTTGAAAACTAAAATCATAACCCGCTGGTTTCAAAAGGACAGACAGGAGGTGTAGACTAAGATCAAACTGCACTTACGTGCAGTCTGATCTTTGTCTATACCTCCTGCATAAACCGGAAAGGGCTAAAGAAAGTGATCAGCCTTTAACCCTTTCCTGTTTCTTGAAATTTTAGACCCATCCAAATTGAAAGAGGTTGCAGACGACAAAAGAGTGGATGCAATTTAAAATGAAACCATCCTATGTGGTAGAAAATATTGTGGGAAAAGAAGAAATTGCTTGTTATAAGCAATTTCTTCTTTTTCCACAATGTTTTCTCAAGTATAAAATCACAAAGACTTAAAATCCCGTATTTGAACGGGAAAGGGTTAACACATTGCGACACAATGCAGCTTTCTAACACCTCCAAGAAAAACAATTGGGAAAACATTGTTTAAAATGAAGAAATTGCTTGTTTGAGCCAGCAGATGAGCCATTCTGTAAAGAGATTTCGATCCATGTACATGTATTAACCCTTGTCATGCTAATCCGGAGAATTATTTTTATTGCAGGAGGTATAGACAAAGACCAGTTTGCACATAAGTGCAGTCTGATCTTAGTCAACACCGCCTGCTAGTGCTTTTTACACAATATTTGTGAAATAAATTTTCATAAGAAATACAAATCCTTTATAAGGGCTTCCATTGCTTTCAGTGTTTAGATTTAAAAGCATTCTTGGAAGCCTATACTTATTCAGAATAGCAGTTAACCGGAGATATCAATGAAAGGGATCAACCTTTAACCCATTAAGAGATGAAGAGAATATTTTTTGTTTTCATGGAGGTATCAACCGAAAAAACTATTCAAACTGTATGAATACGCGAAGTGGATTCATACACTGTGTGATTAGGTTTTTCGAATCATACCTCCATGAAAACAAAAACTATTCTCTTCATTTCTTATAATTTAATAGTATCGATCAAAAAAAGCAAAAACTAGACAGGTCTAGAATGCATTCAAGGTTTTTCTTAGATTTGACCCATGACCTAGTCTTTGACCCCAGTTGACCCAATTTTCGAACTTTTCCGAGAATTCATCAAGACAATCATTCTGACCAATTTTCAGGTTGATTGGGCAAAAAGTGTAGCCTCTAGGGTGCATACAAGGTAAATGTTGAAGACGGACTACGGACGACAGACATCCACCTAAACACAAAAGCTCACCTTGAGCACTTCGTGCTCAGGTGAGCCAAAAAATAACCGTTATACCAAATATGACACAAGCCACAACCATAAAGCCATGTTTTCAACTAATCAAAATTAAATAAGCAATCTGAAAAAGAGTCATTAGAGAGTTATTCCAATGAAATATGGTTGAAATCCATCAACTTGTTTCTGAGAAAAAGATTTTCAAAACTTTCGCCATATATGGAAATTAGCTGTGCCTTAGTCATGTTTTCTATCCGATCAAAACTCTATGAAGGAATCTGATAAAGGGTCACCTAAGGAACATTCCTGTAAATTTTGATTGAAATCCATCAATTGGTTTCTGAGAAGATTTTTAAAGCATTCACTATATATGGAAATTAGCCCCACCCATTCACCCATTACCACACAACAAAACTTTAGGCTGGTCCAAATTGAAAGAAGTTGCAGATAATAATTTCAAGTTCATGCAATTCAGAAAATCTTTGACTTTTTAAGTAAAAATTATTGTCAACATTGAAGAAATTCCTTGTTACATGCAATTTCTTCATTTTCCACAATATTTTTTTTTTTTCATGAGGGGCGTCAAAAAGCGCCATTGAGTGGGAATTAGTTGAAGGCATATTAATCAACCAATCAAAATTCTTTGAAGGAATCGGATAAAAGATCAATCAAGGATCATTCCTGTAAAATTTGGTTGTAATCAATCAACTGGTTTCTGAGAAGATAATTTTTAAAACATTCACTATATATGGAAATTAGTCCCACCCATTACAGCCATGTTATTCATTTCTGTGAAATATGGTTGAATTCTATTCAACACTTTCTAAGGAGAAGATTTCTAAAGAAAAAGTTTACGGATGAATGCACGCACTAGGGACACAATGCCATTACAATAGCTCACTGGCTCTCAGCCAGTGGAGCTAAATATTACTTGTTAAAAGCAATTTCTAAATAGATATTTGCCTTGAGATTCCACGTCTATCATAATAATCATATGGTAGGAAATTACATGTATTTGTCTGTTCTACCTTTTGGAAAGCGAGGCACGCATGCTGAAAGGTTGTTTCTGATATTAGTAAAAAATCTCTTAGACGACTGCTGCTATTGGCAATAGACAAATGACGAATGTTGACTTTTGTCAGAAAGAAATTTTTCTTAACAGGGGCGTTCAAACCCATGACCCCTAGGTTGAAAGCACAGTATGATACAGACTGATTTGTTTGTTTGAATGGGGTTTTACGCCGCTTTCAACAATCTTTCAGTTATATCGCGGTGGCTGGAGCACCTAACAATGGAATCCTGGTATTTCTCACACCAGTACTACCATTACATCCTTTCCTAGCCTCCAGCTGCTATCCCACATAGGACTACGATTATCGACCCATTGGTGAGAGACTAATAGTCAGAAAGGATGAGTGCGGCAGTCGGGAATCGAACCTTCAGATTGACAGTCCTACGCGCTACCAACTGCGCTATGACTGCGGCTGATACAGACTGAGCTAACTGGGCTTAGCATGAATGTTAATGAGGATTCAGTGCAAAACTATGACTGATTGATTAACTGAATGTTGTTTAACGCCACTATTATTAGTATTTCAGTCATGTCTTGTTGACCAGAGCACCTTCACTGGATTCCCAGTATTTCTCAAATCAGTACTACCACAACATCCTTTCCTAGCCTCCAGCTGCTATCCAACTTAGGTTTACGATTATCCACCCATTGGTGAGGGACAAATGTCGGAAAGAATATGCGCCGCTGCCAGGGATCAAACCCATGACTATCAACTCAATGATGGGAGACACATTGATTAATAGATTGAATGGTGTTTAATGCCACTTTTAACAGTATTTCAGTCATATCGCGGAGGCTGGAGCACCTAACAATGGATTCCTGGTATTTCTCACACCAGTATTACGATTACATCCTTTCCAAGCCTCCAGCTACTCATCCCACTTTTTACAATTATCCACTCATTGGTGAGAGACAAATGTCGGAAAGGATATGTGCCGCCGTCGTGAAGTGAATCCAGGATTGAAGAAAACTATATAACCTGGTCAGACTGACCGGGATCGACACTTTTCACCTATTATCAACTCATCCTTGAGAGACACATGTAAGAAAGGATATTCACCATGGCATGGATAACAGCAATTATATACACCGCTTTCAACGATCTTTCAGTTATATCGCGGTGGCTGGAGCACCTAACAATGGAATCCTGGTATTTCTCACACCAGTACTACCATTACATCCTTTCCTAGCCTCCAGCTGCTATCCCACTTAGGTCTACAATTATCAACCCATTGGTGAGAGACGAATAGTCGGAAAGGATGAGTGCCGCTGTCAGGGTTCGAACCCGGGACCTCTAGATTGACAGTCCGACGCGCTACCAACTGCGCTATGACGGCGGCTAGCAATTATATCAAAGTGGTGATTTTGTTCCAAATCAGTTGAGCTTTTAACCCATTCCAACACAGTGGAATTTTAGAGCGGTCCAAATTGAAAGGAGCTGCAGACGACAATTTCAGGTTGATGGAATTTTAATTTTTTTCGTCTTTTTGGATAGAAAACATTGTGGATAATGACGAAATTGCTTGATCCAAGCAATTTCTTCATTTTCCACAATGTTTTCAAAAGCTTTTTCGTTGAGAGGCGTAAAAAGGAGGGAATGAGTGGGAATGGGTTAAAAAGGAAAGGTTGTAACTTGACAGGTAAAGAATCAAAGTACCTATTTTTTTTGTAAAGCACTCTCAAGCATCTCTTAATCCCTTCAACTCTAGCTGAAAGTTATCTTTAATACTTCATCAAAGCTCTTCAACTTTTTTTTTATTTCATCTATACAAATTAAGGATGGGAGTAAGAATTTGAATCATCCAGTTCTGGATTGAAAGCTCGATTATCCATTATTAACCCCCATCATCCTGAACCCGAAATATTCCGGTTTTGACAGGAGGTATAAACAAAGACCAGCCTGCACATAAGTGCAGTCTGATCTTAGTCTACACCTTCTGTCTATGGAAAGTAGTTACAGATGAAAAATTTTAGGTGATGAAATTTGTTAATTTTTTTTAAATCTTTTTCGGTAGAAAACATTATGGATAATGAAGAAATTACTTATAATAGGCAATTTCTTCATTTATCACTATGTTTTCCAAAGCCTTTTTTCTTATGGGGTGTCAAAAAGCATCAATGGGTTAATTGCCTTATCCGAAAAACAATAACATCATAGAATATTTTTCATAAAAATATGAAAACGAATGATTAAAACCCATAATGGTAAGATAGCAAGAGTGCCATGATGACATTCCCACGAGTGTGTAATGACGAGAACTGGAATGTACTTAGAAGAGATGGTAGTACAATTGTGAGACCTTGATTGACACGATCACTGCAATACCCTTGACACTTTCCTGTTTTGCAAAATTTTAAACCTGTCCAAATTCAAAGGTTTTGCAGTTGAAAATTCAAAGTGGATTTAATCTGAAAAAGAACCATTCAATAGGATAGAAAACATTATGGAAAAAGAAGAAAATTGCTTCACTCCTTTCTCAATTATAAGATCACAGGGACGTAAAAACAAGGGACTGAACATGAAAGGTTTCAATTTAGAACATTTTGATAAATTTTACAATATATGTAACAAGTTACCATTGAGATCTTTATTGTACCATGTCAAGATTCCTCATGCTGAGGTCTTGAAAAATTCACTTAACGGGGAAAAAGACTATTAATTTGAATTTTGGGGCCCAGGCTGCAAAAATTCAATATTTAACATTAGAGATTGGGCTTTTTCTCTAAAAATTCAGAGGCCCAGCACACAATTTAGGGACAATGAGCAGCTGGGCCCCTGTTAGTCTTTTTCCCTGCTTAACCCTTGTCATGTTGAACCCGGAATACTCCGGTTTTTACAGGAGGTGAAGACACATAAGTGCAGTCTGATCTTGGTCTACACCTCCTGCTAGTACTTTTCCTGTCAGAGTTGTTTATGATATTGATTTCTAAAAGAAAGATTGAATTTTGAACAACAAGTTCTATCAAAGCTTTCAGCCCTTTGATTTTACAGCAATTTAGTAAGGTTATTTATACAAAATGACAAGGGTTAACAAGTAAAAGAGCCCCATCTAGGACAAGTCAGGCATGTGAATTTCTCATCCCTCGGCTATGAACCTGCTCAGTCTGATCTGTCTTGTCTGATCTGTCTTCATTGTTGATTCCATTATTCAGTTTCTTTAATCAATTGACCGATCGAGGGTGTCAGTTAAGGAATAATCGACAAATCAAAATATTCATTCAGCCCAGAATTTATCTTTGAACTCCCGAAATTTGGCCCGTACGTGTCAATTTTGTTGTATTGGCAACTTAAATGTTGTAACTTATTCAAGCTATAATCATGAAGTTTAGGTCAACAACCAACCAATCTACTTTCTTATCATATGCTACTGGCCCAAATTTATAAAAAAGCACAATTTAAAATCAAAGAGCAACTGCATGTCAGAGTCAATAGGCGGGGCCACCAGAGTAAGTTGGTCAATTACCACACCATTCCGCTTATTCACACCCCAGAAGCTTTTGAAAACATCATTGCTAATGAAGAAACTACTTGTGGCAAGTAGTTTCTTCATTAACCCAATGTATTCTTCCTCAAAAGAAAAAGATCTATAAAATTCCATCAACTATAAATTGTTGTCAGTAACTTCTTGGAATTTGGACTAGTCTAAAATTTCATCCGGTAAGTATTAGCAAATATTCTGCATGCACTTTGTGAATGATCTTGCTTTGCATACAAAATTTTAGACTTGTCCAAACTGAACAAAGTTGATGACAATTTTAATTCAAGGAATTTTAAAATTTCTTTCTTTTTGGGGGAAGAAAAGTTGTGGATAACTAAGGAATTGCTCAATACAAAAGTTGAGGTCCTTTCAGAAGGTTTAGCAGTCCATGATTTAAACATTGACTCTTATTTTAAACTATCTAAATAATACTGCAAGGATCTTCAAAGATTATAGAATATAGGACAAAGACAAAAAAAAGTATTGGACAGTTCTGACTCTCTAAGGCTCAACATAAAGAAAGAATTGGAAGACTGTTACTCTTCAACCCATTCCCACACAGTGATGCGTTTAGGTGCCTCCTAAGGGGAAAAAAGCTTTGGAAAACATCCACAATATTTCTACTCTAAAATTCAACTAACTCCTAAATTTCATCACTTATAATTTGTCATCTGCAATGTATCTCAATTAGGACCAGTCTAAAATTTATAAATCTGGAAATAGATCTTTAATTAACCCTTGTCATCACAGATTGGCTTTACAATCAAAGGACCGACAGCAATGAAAGGTCTTAACCCATTACCAGACGACAAAAATTTAGATTGGTCCAAATTCAAACAAGTTGCCGACGACATTTTGAAGTTGATGAAATCTTAAAAATCTTGTTTTCTTTTGTAACAAGCAATTTCTTAATTTTTCCACAATGTTTTCTGAAGCTGTTTTTCCTATGGGTGTTTAAAAGTGTCACTGAGTGGGAATGGGTTAATAAGGATCAGTATTTCTTTTGATTATTTAAACAACTATTGCTTTGTGTAGGCTGATCTTTGTCTATACCCTATGTCAGCATTTGAGTCAGTTAATTTGAGTCCTAGAGGGTCTATAGGACTCATATCGGATACCTTTGTAAGTCTTGGCTACTTATTTGTGAGACCAAGACATGCAAAACCTGCTTCCGTCAAAACCCTGATTTAGATGAAAAATGAGCACTTTGGTCCTGATAGGGTTTGTGGTGAAACCCAAGCAACAATTGCAAAACTTTTTTGTTAAACTATTTAAACGTTAGCTATTTAATGCTTAATTCACCCTTTGACATAATTTTGGAAAAATTCAGTATTTAAGCATATTTAAGCTGGAACTGTATTTTAGCAAGAATCGTTAGTGAAACTTTTCTAATTTTCTCAGAATAATCCAACTTTTCATGTTTCTCACATAATGAACCTCAGTATAGGTTACTGACCAAAATCGAGGCATACAGTTCGATTATACCTGATCAATTGGTACGAATGGGATCGAGGACCAGTGGTGGGTAAAACTGGCTCTTTTCTCAATCTAAATTCTGGTTGATTCAAATCTGCATACTTTTTACTATTTCATCAAGTCAAAAAAGCGTACCTAAGACAGGAAAGGGTCTCAAAGCGGCAAAATAGTATAACGACAAAGGAATTAGATGACAACGGCTGACCTCCAAGTGATTTCAGAGCTGGTGACCGATCTGTGAGTATCCTTGAAACCCGGAAACCAGACGAGGTCAAGGACTCGGGCGAATTACTTAGATAGAAAATGTAGTTTTCCTCATGATAGAAATGCTAAACGCATCAAGGTAGTCGAAGCATTTGTCAAACACACACACACACACACACAATGCCATTTCGTTGTATGAATAAAGAAAATTTCGCTGCTGAATAATATTTTTTTACGGTTTTGTTTGCGCATGAATTTTAAAAGGTATCAAACCTCGATGTGAAAATGAAAGTAACTTTGCAACTATATTTTTTACCAATTTATACTGGGGATTCGCAATGGCGACGCTTCAACGAAGCTCATTGTGAGACGGTTTACTAAGCGTGCGTACTGATTCAAAGAATTGTTTTATTCGTTTCATATCAAATTATCGCACATTCCATTAGTCTTTCTTTTCACCGTGTGTCAAGGGGTCCGTGTGTGAAGAACTACTTTTTGGTGATTTCAATCATCAAGATTGGTCGTCTTATGGTCATTATTGATGCAGAGCATCAAGATTGGTCGTCTTATGGTCATTATTGATGCACAGCATCAAGATCGATTTTCTTTTTAGGAAGCAAAAAGAAAGAAAATCATGCATGTTTAGTTATGTTAACTAAAGGGTATGGCAGTCATTCTATAATTATTGTACATTGCAAATTTCAAAAGACCAAAGGAGGTTAATGTACAGGAAAAAACTACAGGTTGCATAAACAGATGCACATATTATTATAGTTACCAGAAAACTGATTATTATATATTGATCTCTTAATTCACATCAGATAAGACAAAATAGATGTCAGACCGTCGATTGTCAATTCCGTTACACATATTTTCTTGTAGAATAATTCTATTTCAAGTGATATTCTTTTCTAGATAATCATGAAGATAGAATATACTTAAAATATTCCTTTGATTAACCCCAAGAAATAAGTACAAAAAAACACCAACGTGGAATACAGTACTAAATTCATCATTTCATAGAGAAAGGTGATAGTTTTTCTCACATTTCAAATATCTTCATTTGAGATCTTGTTTGTTAATTTTATACTGAACACCAAAATTCAATTGACAAAAATAAGTATTTCTACATTATGATTCATATGACAGGTGAAATAACAACTGCATTCTTAAAATCATAAGAAACTTGCGTGTAATGGAGTTGACATTATGTAACGGAGGTGATCGTGTTTGTTCGACAACGTAACGGAGCTGACATTTTACAAACATTTCTCTTACACATGGGGAAAAAAAACAACAACAAAAATAATAAACCACCAAAAATGTTTTGGGAAAAAAACTGGTTTGTTTTATACTTCTAACCATTTAATTGCCATTAAAACTGAATCCATATTCAAAATTTCAATCAAGTCCCATTTAATCGGGGTATTTCACATTACAGGGCCGTCACATGGTCGAGATACGTATCCAGCAAAGTTAGTACTTAACCTCTGGTGTAACAGCATTTAGGCCAGACGAAATTGTTTTTTCCAACTTTGTGCAAAACATGAAAAGAGAATATTGTGAGACTTTTCAGTTATTTGAGTTATTAATGCTATAAATTTTATCCAGAATGAATGGTCTCTTTCGACTTAAAGGGAAGGGAATTGCCTAAAATATTTGCTAATTTGAAAATAAATACCAAAGACTACCAGTATTTGAAAAGGAAACATAATAGATGGACTTATATCTTAATTTCAACTACCAAATCCTCCTTGCCACTATCAAATATTATCCCTAGAAATGGTAGACTGTCATAGCTTTAAATATTTCTCTACGCATTCGACCTTGCAAAGTTAAGCATCATTCGGTAGGTCATATGGCAATTTTAATACTTTTATATTATTAGTATATGTTTCAGAGCTTGATCTCATATTTTGTGGTATATTTAAACCATGAGTTAAAGCGGCTCTTCCACAAAATATGAAGGAAAAACTGGACTCGCAATTTTCAAATTTCAAATGGTTATGCTTTCAGACATTTGTAATAAGATTATTGAGCTGGTTTTGTAATGATTGTTGACGATTTAAACTAGACATTGTCGCAAAGCGGACTAATACCACCCAACAGCGCTTGTCCATATACAAGTGCTATCTGCAAAAGGGCCATAACAAAAAATGGACTTTTTTAATTAAAGGGCCATAAATCCGTCAAAAATCAATGGACCATAACCAAAATAGGATATACACATGTCTGACTAATACCGAGTGTTTGTGTAAAATTTGAGTCGAATCCGTACAATGGTTGCTGAGAAATTAAGCGGACACGATTTTTCACTAAAGGGCCATAACTCCGTCAAAAATCAATGGACCGTAACCAAAAAAACAATATGCACATCTCTGCTTGATACTGATTATATCAGTGAAGTTTGAATAAAATCCGTCCAATGGTTGCCCAGAAATTGAGCGGACACGAAAAAGCTACAGACAGACGGACGGTCCGACAGACTGACCGTCTGACAAGCTGACTCCTATAACCCCCCCCCCCAACAAAGTTAAGGGGGTATACAAAAAAGATAGAAAAGAAGAAAACATATTTTGCATATAAAACATCGAAGTACAACCCGAACGACAGCAGAATTCATCAAGTAAATAGTTATCTGTTTATTGCCCCAAAGATACATTAGTCTTTATATGTAGTTTCCGCTTTAATGTTAAAAAGATCTTATCATTAATCTCCAATATCTGTATATGGACAGTTGAAACATAAGAAACATGTTAAAGAATACCAAAGGGTGAGAAAGGGCTCGTTACTGTACACCTTTTCAAACTGTATTTAAGATATTCTGGTCTTTCACCGATGTTATGCCAACAATGGGACTACAGTAATAATGAAAACCGTGACTGCAAGCTTCAGATTCTTGAAAAAGTTATAAGAAAATAAATGAAAGAATTTCATACAGGTTGTCTTAAAATGAGATGTCATATAATCATTTAGAAAAACGGACGTACTAGACCGACAGACAGGCATTAAAAAAATATATCAATTGGGTCACAAATGGCCCCGCCCTAGAAGTACAAAGTTGGGAAAAACGATCATTTAGAGCAAGTTCAGTCTTCTGCTCCTAAACTATGTGGCATAGGGCATTCATATTTGATATGGAATGTAACTAGATGGTTTTGTAGTATGTTATATGTAAATATGTCCCTAGGGTCAACACTTGGAATTTCATTCAATATGAGCGATTTCAAAAGTATTCTCCTTCTATAAAGTAAGGCCTGAAACATTCATATTTGGTATATATCATTACTAGATCAATCTAAAACGTGTAACTATAAATTATGCCCCTAGGGTTCCAAACATTCCTTCTCCAAGGGTTAAAATTTGGAAAATCGATCAATTTGCAATTTAGAAATATTATTCAAGAGTATTTATGTTTCGATTGTAGCATAACCTTATACTTATCTACCATGTGCGTTGAAGTTATGACCCTTGGGACAAGAACTGTCCTTCGCAAGGCATCCGAAGTTATGAAAAACACTCAATGAGTGTATGTTCAAATATCTTTCCCTACCAATGTATAAAGTGTGATTTGGTGTATCGTTTATCCAGATAGTTATCAACCAAGGTTTCTAAAATAAGATACCAATTGTGTCAAAAATGGGCCTAACCCAGTGTAACAAAATGTACACAAGACCAATATCAAATACCAGACGCCAAAATGGTAGACTACTTAATTCAGAAAAAAGTTGCAGAAAGTGATTCAAATTCGATTTAATTCTAGTATAAGTAGACTTTACAGCAGCAAACAATTTGAAAATGGAGAAATTCCTTCTAACAAGCAAATTATACTTTTCCCCCAATGTTTTCCAAACCTATGTTTCTTTATAGCAGTAAAATGCCGGAATATTTGGTACTGGATTAAGAAATAAAGCGTAAGGTTTTCATTTTTGTTATGTAGCACTACTAAAATTTTATATTTGTTATATTCATTTGACTGCAGTTGCATATTTTTTATACAAAAACTTTAAACAGTAGATGACTAAGGTGAGCGATATAGGACAACCATGGTCCTCATTTATCTTAGTTTACACTTATCTGAAGATGTTTCGTCTAGTAATTATATAATGAAATTATTCAGATTTCTAAAATAATGTCAAACCAATGTTCTCTTTCAAATGCTTTGTATTGCTCGTATTCAGGATTCGCTTTTTTTCTTTTCCTTTATTCGGCCATTTATTATTTTGCTGTTTTTTGCCATTTTATTATTTCACTTTTCAAAGGCTTTATCAGAATCAAAACATAAAGGTCATACATATCAGTTGCCCATTCTATGACTCATAAAAGTTGCGGCATTTGGGAAAATGTAGACAGAGATTTCTCCTCTTCTGCTAAAATCATTCTCTTTTATTTCAAGCTTTTGTCATAAATCTACAACGGAAATCATATGAACCCATGAACAATTGTTGATTAATTGAATTACCATTTAGTCTTGCATATTTCCTTTGTCCAGATTATGAAGAGCAATGCTTAGAAACGCATTTTCAATTACATGTATATAATTTTTTATCGTCAGATATATCATATTAAAGTATGGAACCAATAAATCACAAGACATTGATTTTTATAAAATTATCTGGTGGCAAATCCTAACTACTGTGCTATGAGAGCAGAGAAAAGAAACAAATAAGAGATACAAACTCGAAGACAGACAGTCAGATACTTTGAGAGAGAATTTGCTGTTTTTATCTTTAACTTGTACAGGGGACAAAAAAGCAACATTTTATTTTAGTACATTACTTTTCTCTAGATTATGAATGTAATTTAATGTTCATTTCGACTGCAAAAGCATACAACTGTAAAGAACTGTCAACTCCGTTACAATTCAGTCAACTACGTTACGAAATATACCTAACGGAGATGACCGTAACGGAGTTGACTTTTTTAAATATTATCTACAACTTATAGGACAGTGCATTTTTCTGTGTAAACAACATCATACAGGAAGGATACAATAGTTTATTAAGTGATTCTGGGATATAATCTTAATTATGCCGTTACTACATTTTTTCAACACATGAACGGAGTTGAACGTTCCTAGAGGAACTATCGATATGGGTGACATACTTCTTAGCTTTTCTTCTTTCTTGTCTACCTCCCATCTTAACTATACAAACAAATCTTTCCCGCTAAAAACTTTTAAAATGACTTCATCAATTTTCATGTATGTAGGGGAGGTAACTCACTTTACCCTAGTTTTTGAAGGCTGTAACGGAGTTGACTAAGTTTTAGAGGGACATGACTACTCGTGTTTGTAATCAGGAAAAACTGATTATCAAACTAGTCATCATGTTTTTTTACGGCATGTTATGTCTTATTATTAATTCAAAAAACATAATTGTATAATTAATTTGGTATTAAATGAAATAAAACGGATGCTATCAAATATGTCTTGGAGCGGGACAATAGCGACAACGGGAGAACGTGATGTTTAAAGATATCATTTTTCCTAAAATTTATACAAAATATCAAATTTTGTAGTTTCATATGCTGCAAATATCTTTAACTATATATTTATGTGGAAAACTCTGTCTAGACTGGATTTAATTTAAAGATATACCAAAGGGACATAGGTATGTACGATAATTATAGAATGACTGATGGACCAAAAAACAGACTGAAAGACAATAAGTCTACTCGCTAAAAGTCATTTTTACGAAACAAGGTTGTCGAACTTTCTGCTTATATAACACTAGAGAGGATGATCTCGATATCCCGTCACTTGTGAAGATGGCAAAAAGTATGTTTTCACAGATAACCATGAACCGTGAATATGTCTAAGATAGACAACTCTTTCGTACTTGATTTGACGGTTACTTCTATGTTATATCCCTGCCAGAATAGTGTTTTGTTACAAATCGAATATTTGTCATATAGCCATTCGTTAAAAATATGGTAAGAAGGGGCAATTTTGACTGTGTGTACTGTGTAGCTCTTTATATCAGTTGTTTTTTTTGTTTTTTTTTTTTGTATTCCAGACTCAATTATGCATTTTGCTTGAAATGAGTGCTAGTAAAAGCATACTTCTATAAATAAACGACAACCGTCCATGCAGAAATCCGGGCCATTGGCACGCATGAAGATAGTGAAGCAATGGTCTGCTTTATGGCCATTTTGACAATTTTCTCTTTTATCTTTTTTGGAAAGAAATCAGTGTGGAGGACGAAGAGATTTCTCAACACTAACCATTTCTTCATTTTTCACAATGTTTTAAAATCTGTCGTAAAAAGGAGGGATTGTGGGGGAATGGTTACTTTCTTGGTTTCTATTTTTTCATCTAATCGTCTTTTAATAGATTTCTTATTTCTCAGCCAATTTTTCAAGTCAGTCAAATACTTACCCCAAGATAAGATTGAAATTATTACAAACTATCAAAATTCACTTACCATCATCATATCGAGCACCCACCCCCACCCCACCCCTAGGGGAACCGACCTAGGTATCCCCCCGGGTCTCAATCCGGGTCCTTCTCTAGGTTGCTCGGGGGAGGGACCTGTTTACCCTCGGCCTCGGTATAATACCATATGCCGAGCAGCTATCGGTGTATTTAGACTATTTTTAAATTAAACTGAATATGTGACTTATCTACTAATGTAATAATATTTGCACCCTGTGGTTTAAAAAGTAGGATTAAAAATAAAAAAGAGAGTATAAAAAAGACAAAAGAAGCATGGAGGAGGAAAAAGACACCAGCTGCAAGCAACAATAAAAAGACTCCACAGGGCCAATAAAAATATGGACATACATTATCTACAAATAACCTACAGGGTGCAACCAATGGTAGTAGAGTTTCTCGCTTGATGTTTAAAGAGCATCACCCCGTTATTGTAACCATTTTCTATATTCATTAAAAAAAATGCGGAGGAAGATATTACTAATTTGCTCGTGTCAATTATAACAGGTCGGGAGGTGACAATTGCTCTATAATTACATTTTATCAAAGTCTACATTATTGTACTATGTAATATCAATTTACCGTCACCCTAAAAAAGACATTGCTTGTAACAAGCAGCCTTTTCTATTTAGGTGGTGTTTTCTTAACTATAAAAACAAACGGGGATAAAAACCAGGGATTATACAGGAAAGGGTTAATTTGTGCTTCTAGCTACCGCCTTGTCTAGAAAACGGATATCGATAGGTAAGTGCGAAATAGTTGAAACTGCATATATGTTATACGCTCAGTTACAATTGTTTCGCGCTTACCCATCGATATTTTGCGGAGTTGAGTTGACCCAGTAAGAAGTCTTAGAGCTTGTCTTTCACCCTTTCCTGTTTTGCAAAATTTTTAGACCTGTCCAAATTCAAAGGTTTTACAGAAGATAATTGAACTTGGATTAAATTTGAAAAATAACCATTTCATTAATGTAGAAAAAAATGTTACAAGCAATGTTTCACTTTTTTCAACAATATTTTCGCTATTACGTATTCAAGGTTACGTAAAAACCACGGATTGAACAGGAATCGGTTGAAAAAAAGTAGTACTGCCGATTAGTTATTCATAAAGTAAACCAGAAGCGTTCTTGTGAAGCATCCAATTCTATGAGTACGATAACACAGAGAGCCTGATTTACTGTTAACAGTCACGCAAAAATTGAGCTCAAAAATAGTTACACATTCCAGAGTTTGCATTTATATGTTTTAATTTTCTTTCAGTCATATAACTACTGGTTAAAGTGTGGTAAAAGGATGATACTGGTCTTACTGGATGCCGAAAGGTCTGAGACCATCTGGGACAATCAAAGTCAAGTTGAACCCGGCGTATATAAATGAGAAAATAATGGCGATGTTCTGAAATAAATTTTTCAGGATGTAAAAGTTTAAAATGTCTACTTTGAAATAAGTATTAATAAACTTTGTAGTCAGGAACTTTACTGATCACGTGTTTCAAATAACTTGTTGACTGAGAGATTTCTATCTTCGGTAGAGCTTGAAAATGTCAACCACGCTTTGCCTAAAAGCTGAGCTCATCCAAATGTAGAAAATGGGGTTAACAAAATTGTTGATAAAGTTCAATCTCATCATTAGAAAAAGAGTTATTCGTCTAACATTACTCAGTTTCGTTTTATCAAAAGCCATGAGAATGGTTACCGAAATGACTGGGACAGATGTTGATACAATGTTATTGCTGCCATTATTCTAGTAGATCTGTTCATTTGTCTCGTTTGTTTGTTTGAATGGGGTTTAACGCCGCTTTCAACAATCTTTCAGTTATATCGCGGCGGCTGGAGCACTTCCTGGTATTTCTCACACCAGTACCGCCATCACATCCTTTCCTAGCCTCCATCTGCTATCCCACATAGGTCATATCAACCCATTGGTGGGAGACAAATAGTCGGAAAGGATGAGTGCCGCCGTCGGGGATCGAACCCGAGACCTCTAGATTGACAGTCCGACGCGCTACCAACTGCGCTATGACGGCGGCTGTCATTTGTCTCGACTTACGGCTCACTTGAATCCGATGTAACTGATGTAGTTCCTGTACTGGGGTTCTTCTATCCGTGAACAAATGCTCTTGTTTACCTTCACACTTGACGCATCGCTGGCCCCGCCCACTAACTCCGCTGGCCACACCTACTGACTCCGATAGGAAGTTCCACTTCGATACTAAATAGAGGATAATCGTTTGTTTCAGTGTGAGATCGATTTATATTTCATTTAGTGAAAAAACAAGCTTTATTTTCGCCACTCGTGAAAATAAAGCTTTTGTTGTTCACGAAATGAAATATCAATCGATCTTACTCGAAAAACAAAAGATTGTTCTATTTCTTTAATGCAAAAATTAGAAAAAATGCGAAAATTACACGACAAATTTTCTTAAAGCGCGTCATTTTGCACGTGACTGCCATGCAACGCTTATGATGACGTCACTTATTTGGCTCTGCTTAGATAACGTCAGATAGGGTGAAATGAACGAAAGCGGGGCATAAGTTTTTGATAATTTCACTGGATAGGCGGTGAGTTTATCAAATGATAATCTATACCGTTATTTCTCGATAATCCACCTGAAAGCATTAAAGAAATGGCGTTATTTTGTAAAAGTTACGGCCAGTGACGTGCAGCATAAATGTAGAATAGTCGGTTTGATACCTAATCATGGTAACTACAGCTTGAATAAGAATCCCCTTAAAGTCCTGATCCAGTATCAGATCTTTGATTTAAGGATCCAGATCTTTGATCTAAGGATCAATAATCTATAGATGCGACATGACATTCAAAACCTCCTTTCACAGGACCTAAAGTGACTTGACTAAATTAGAACGTTGATCGATTTGTATGATTGATTTGAGTTGACAGGACCCATGGACAGCTGTGGTCATTAAGCGCGCAAGAAATTTAAGAATATTATAACATACAGAACGATACAAAGACAACCGCAAGACATATAAAATGATAGCAGAGGGATGAAACAAAAATGATTGAATTGAGTTTAACGCCGTTTTTAACAGTATTTCAGTCACGGCTTGAGCACCTAACAATGGATTCCTGGTATTTCTCACACCAGTTCTACCACTTCGCCTCTTACGACATGCCAGTTGTCACGTTTATTCCGCCAAGCGAAATGGTAGATTTGACAGGGGATAGGCCTGCAGTGGTTTATTTTTGTACTCCGTTTAACCACACGCGTCTCACACGCAGGCTAGCGCTTTTTATTCAAAAGCTCATTTCCACCGAGATGAAAAAAAAATATATATATAAGCTTTAACCCATTCCCACACAAACACTCCTTTTTACATCCCTCAAGAAAAAAGCTTTAGAAAACATTGTGGAAAATGAAGAAATTCTTCATTATTCACAATGTTTTCTACCCTTACAGACCAAAATTTCTAAGATTTCACCAACTAAAAAATGTTGTCTGCAACTTCTTTAAATTCGGACTAGTCGAAGATTTTGTTGTGTGGTTATGGGTTAATTAGAATAAAACCGCCAACCTGCTGCAATCCAGGAGTTATGAGGAAATTTTTTGTTTGAATGGGGTTTTACGCCGCTTTCAACAATCTTTCAGTTATATCGCGGCGGCTGGAGCACCTAACAATGGAATCCTTGTATTTCTCACACCAGTACTACCATCACATCCCTTCCTAGCCTCCAGCTGCTATCTCACATAGGTCTACAATTATCGATCCATTGGTGAGAGACAAATAGTCGGAAAAGATGAGTGCCGCCGTCGGGGATCGAACCCGGACCTCTAGATTGACAGTCCGAAGCAGTACTTATAGTTTCTGATTTTGGTCGCGTCCTACGACAGGCCACAGATAAACGCCGAGGCACTGTTCCGTAAAATGCCCGGCTACCCAAGGTGCTAACACCTACGGTTATTTCGACATCCGGGATCACTCGACGAATCAAAAGATCGCTGCGGTCACGCCCACTTCAACCAGGCGGCATAATTTTGTTGGTTCCTGAGAACAAAACTAAATATATCTACCGTTGAAACGTCGTAGCTACAGCTTGAATAGTCTGTATTTACTACAGATCTGTTAAGATTAGAAATAAACATGACAGCTCTGGAGTGAATAAAGGATTTGATTGGTCAATCGATTTAAAAATTAGAAATAAACATGACAGCTCTGGAGTGAATAAAGGATTTGATTGGTCAATCGATTTATGATTGACAGCGGCAATGTCTATTTTTATTCTTTATGTTCCTATTCTTTGTAATCTATTTTTATATTCGAGCTTTGCGACTTATGATTGCGAATTCAGTTAAAAATATGCCAAAACAGTGAAAATCTGATGTATATGAAGAAGTTTGAGATGCCAGGTCGTATTTTATGCGTGAAAAACTGACCCAGGCGTAAAACATGTCGGCATAAAGAGAAATTTCAGAATCACGGTGCACGTTGTAGCGTATGCCATTCGCAGAGTTACGTATGGTTTACTAGATGGTTTAAAAGTCCAGTTTAAGTAATGCAGACTTAACAAATCAATGGACTGAAAGTACTGAGAAGTTGGAATGCGCTGAAAGGCTCATAACTGTGGAATTCGGTTCAAATCTTTTATTACTTTCCGAGTAAGGCTCCCTCCTGTAAGCTTAAACCAGCATTCCCATTCGTATACATATGTACGTGAATAACGCACAAAAACATAAATCCACACCCAGAAATCAAAAAGTAGCATTGTCTTAAACCATTCCGAAACAGTGACGCTTTTAAATGACCCACATTCCAACTTAAAAATGCGTTTGTTCCAACAAAGATCTAGGTACAATTACCACAGAATTTAGGCTAAGGCGCTTCAAATTTGAGCCGCAGCACGGGTATGAAAAGTGCACTATGCTCGTGTGATTGGCGGGTCGCTAGCCAGACCTACCTAGCTAGGTTTGACTTAGATATTAACCCTTTCCTGTTTTAATTTTTTTTTTAAGACCTTTCCAATTTCAAAGGTTTTGCAGACGACAATTTATAGTGGATTTAATTCGAAAAATAACCATTCAGTAGGGTAGAAATATTGTGGAAAAAGAAGAAATTGCTTGTTACAAGCAATTTCTTCTTTTCCCACAATGTTTTCTCAAGTGTAAAATCACAAGGACGTAAAAACCAGTGATTGTACAGTAAAGGGTTAAACGGCGTTGCTGTGCTAAAGGTATGGCTAATGACATATGCAAAAAAGGTCAAAGTATTGATTAGCGAGCTGTAGTTACGATGTCTAAGTCGCCAAACCAACAGAAATGCTTCTTATGATGTCGAAAATGTCGGAGTTCAAAGTTTACAAAAATGTATTAAAAGTGAATGATTTGATTGGCCTAGGACCATGACAGGTTAACTCTCAAAAAAGGGAAACGTAATTCACTCTTTTTACGCCCGAAGAATTGTGTTAAGTTATGGCTCCGGCCATCTGTCCGCCATTCTGTCAGTTAGCACTTTAGTGAGTGCGCAACTCAACCTACAGATTCTATTGCAATTAACTGAAACTTGCCAGAATGCCTTTGATATCTGGTTGTATATGAGACAAAAATATTTTTAGCTAGCAAAGCGTCAGCTTTGATAGCTTAAATTAACAGAAGAAATTTTGAGTTCAACGAGTGCAAACTACCACTGGAGGCTTAACCACTAAATCCACTGAATTCCTACACCATAAAAAGTAGTTCTCATGTTTCAGGAATAATGCAAACCCTATTTAAATTGTAAAGGATTCTTTCAAAAGCATGCTATTAAATCCTTCCCAATTAATTCTGTTATTTAAGCATCTCAAGAAATAGCTTTGGAAACATTGTGGACATAGAAGAAATTGCATGTTACAAGAGATTTCTTCATTATTCACAATCTTTTCTTTCCAACAAGAGAAAGATTTCTAAATTCAACCAACTTGAAATTGTCGTCTTCAACTACTTTTAATTTGAACCAGTCTAAGATTTTGTAGTGTTGTAAAGGGTTAACTCCTGGGATACTTTAACCTGGTTTATTTATCATGATAATCTTTAGCAAAGAAGAATACTTAACAAAACTATGCTTTGCTTTCAGTACTTTGATTGATCCTTTGAGTTCATTCAGAATTATTTGTCATTCACTTAGCAAATAGCCTAAAACGTGCACAATGAATTTCTGTGATATCTTGCTGTACATGAGACAAAAATATTTTGGTCCTTCAAGTCGATTTATAATTATCTGTCCTTTACTTAGCAAGATAGTTAAACGATGCATTTTTTTTCGCTGGCAAGCCCCTTCAACCGTATGTGCTCGATGAAGTTCTTGTTAAGCCTAAAGAAATGATAACAACATTTTATTCGTTATGTGAATGTAATATTTTTCAATATAATCATCATCATTTTTGCTATCATTATTATAATGGATGCTCTCCAATTCTGCAGTTGTGCAAATTGAAACAGAAAAGTGTCCTCATTTGTCCGCTTAATCTTACATTGTGGTCAATCACCCAAATGGTCGTGTTTTTGCAATCACTGGCTCTTCACGATTCTGAGATGTAATGTAAACGAAAACATTGCGCGAGGGTGTGTGTTTAATTGGTGTGTATACTCGTTGGAAACAATTTCAGATATGGAGGGAGAGTAACTTAACCCTCCCCCTTCATATCCCGACTATAGACATAGACTGGCCAAAAGAGGTTGCAGACATCCTTTCAATACGTAAAAAATGAAAATAAGAGTCTGATAGGGCATAAAACATCGTAAGAAAGAGAGAAATCGCTTGTTACAAGTTAGTTCGATTTGAACCAATCTAAAATGTTGCCGTCTTGTAATGGATTAAAAGAGTCAGGTAACATCTGCCGATCGTAGAAAGTTGGGTATTTTAGAAAGTTCTCTGTTTGGTTCTTGAAATATTTGGCTATATCTTTAATATAATTTTTTTAAGACTTCCCTTTTCATTATCTTTTGTCGAACGTACTCACTTATTTTTTCATAGATAAAGTAGTATTGCATGTACATGTATTTAGCCTCTTAGAGTTTTCGATCTCTGTCCGAATGCTGCGAAGAGCATCGAAAAAAAAAGACCTTATATCGATGCCCCCGATTAACCATCTCCACGCAATCCCTATTTTGTGTGCAACCTTTGTCGTGTAAGAATTAGATGACCCGCAAGAAAAATAGCTGACAATGGGAAGCATTGTGAGAAAGGGATAAATTGCTCTTAGCATGATCCTCTAAAGTTTTTTGTCTAGTAATGGATTAAGCCATTCCAACACAATCGCGCTTTTTAAGACCCTCAAGACATGATGTGGAGTTTGAAAAACCCTCTGAACATGCTGACAGGCTATTTCAAGTTTTATTCCAGAATGCCGAAAAAAATTGAAAAATTATAAAGTTGAAATATTTGTCTGTAACTTCTTTAAATTTAGTCAACTCTGGATTTATTACTGGGTCCCAAACCGTTGTCTAGGGGAAGACAGGATTGCGCAATAACAACTTAGATTCATACGAAGTAGCCTCCCTTTGCGGAAGTAGCAGAGTCAAATGTCAAACAGGTTTCAGATACTTTTTCTCTCGTAATAGAGAAAAATATGTGAAATCCTTGCGCCATTCGGCCCAGTAAATTACAATCTGACTATCTAAGACCAGCATTTGAAATTTCAGAGCGCTGTATTCGATATTTCGTGTTTATTTACATTTTAGCTCATTACCAGGTTAATTGGGTAATGTCAAGGTCATTTCGCCAACCGAAAATTACCGAGAGCATTCTCTTTTTTGAAAATATGAGCCTTCAAAACAAATTATATCATCTTATTTGAATCAACCTCGATTCTCCGTTTTGTTCCGACCCAAGAAAATATCTGAGTTCTGTCAGAAAATACTTTGTGTTTATTGTTTTGCTCACGTGATCACCAGTGAAACCATAAACAGTCGGCCTGAGATCGAGTTTTCAACCGAAGACGGAAACATCAACCCAGGCAATGAGAAAACGCTGTTTATTAGTCACAAAAACTAAGGAACAAAGAAATTTTGGATGATAATGAAGAAAGAAGGTCTAATGAGGAGTATGCGGTAGATTTGGTGAAGATTTGATCAGAATGAAGCCAGAAATAGGTAGGTGAAGAAGGCGTTTGTTTGGACTTGGATTATCGACCGAGCAATGTTTCGTCATTGACTCGGAACAGCTGTTTTAGAGCAAAATAATGGAGTCCGCCCCAAATGCTATATCTATACAGCAAAACGTGTCATTTTCCAGTTGTATACATTTCGATGCGAAATTTCTAATTCAGATATTTTTTTTCATTCAGTTATGAAGTATAGACTGGGATCAGTTTGCACTTTTTGAAAAAAAAATATAAAAATTAAAAATAAAAAAATCAAATTTTACTCTGAAATTTGATTTGGAAAAGTTCAAGCCTATATCATGTTGGACAAAAAAGATATTGCAAATCTTATGTGAAACAAAGAACCTGATTTTAAGAGCCTTATTTGAAACATGCAGCTCTTAAACCTAGCTATTACCAGACGGCAAAATTGTAGACTGGTCCAAATTCAAAGTAGTTGTGGATGAAAATTTGAAGTTGATGATTTTTTTTTAAAAATTTCTTGGTCAAATTACTGTAGAAATGAATATATTACTTGTTGCAAGACAGAAGTGGAACTTCTGTTTGAGTCAATGGGTGGGGCCAACATAGCTGTGATATCGTAGCCCTCTTTCTGATAATCTGCTGCCTCGCCAGCAGATTATCAGAAAGAGGGCTACGATATCGCAGCTAGGGCCAACAGGGTTAGTTGAAGGGGCCAGCAATTGGTCATCCTTTTTTCTTGAAAAGTGTCAGAAAGTGTCATTGTGTGGTAATGGGTTAGAATCTCTGTTTTTACTCTGTATCAAATCAAGTTATTGCTATTAAGTTTAACCCATTCTCACACAATGACATTTTTAAAGGGACCCATTTTTAAATGCCCCTCAATATGAAAGCTTTGGGAAAAATTGTGGAGAATGAAGAAATTGCTTGTTACAAGCAATTTCTTCATTCTCCACATTGTTTTCTACCCTGAAACTTGAAAAAAATATAGAATTTCATAAACTTTAAATTGTCGTCTGCGGCACCTTCCAATAAAGACCAATCTAAAATTGGGAATGGGTTAACCCAATAAGACATAATCCTACATTTTGATGTGTCAAAGAAAATTAAAGTGGGAAAACTTAAAAGTTTAAGCATATTGGACCTCATCCAGTTTGAAAAATCAAGTCAGAAAAGGAGAAATTTCTTGTATTTTTGCCCACTGTGTTTTCCTTGGCATTTTTCTTTAGTTCATAAATATGCAGTATTTTGCGTTACTCAGTTCAAGCTAAATTGTGTCCCCTTTCATACCTGTAACTCTTTGTGAATTTTCAATTTTCTTTCTTAACCAAAAAAGCTTTTGCTCTCTAGATTTACATGTGTACAAGAGACCACAATTCAGGGTTATGGACCAAGTCCCATTATAAGTAACTTAACTCCTTCCCAGACTTTGAAATTTTAGAATAGTGCGAATTGAAAGGAGTTGCAGACGACAACTTCAAGTTTATAAAGTTTGTAAGCAATTTCTTCATTCTCCACAATGTTTTGCCAATCGTCTTTCTTGGCGTGTGTTGGAATGAGTGAAAGATTTATTACCTCCTCTTCCAACAGAGAAAGCTGCCATCATATCGCAGTCAGTAGCGCGTCAGACTCCTTATCTTCAATCATGGGAGGTCATGGGTTCGATCCCCAGCGGCGGCACATATCCTTTCTGACATTTTTCTCTCACCAATGGGTGGATAATTGTAAACCTAAGTGGGATAGCAGCTGGAGTATAACTCTAGATGCATTTTGTCCTCTATCCAGCACCCAACAGCTGAGAGTAGGCACCTGTAGGGGGTGCTCTTGTTTTTTCTTTAATTTTTTCTTTAAATTTTGAAATCAAGTTCCCTGAAGCTCTTTGTTCACATTATTTTGTAGTTGTAGTTGTGTCAAAATTTCATTATGTAAAGAATCTGTATTTTGAAGCGTAGAGTAAATATTTAGGAAAATTTACACTTTTCCTTGTAACAAATAAATATCAAATTGTGTTACTCTTTGTTGTTTTAGGGGCTTAACTAATAGACCAGCCTGAAATTAAAGAAGTTGCAGACTACAATTACAACTTGAAGAAATTTTAAAAATCCTTTTCTTTTTGGGTAGAAAACATTGTGGGAAATGAAGAAATTGCTTGTTACAATTTCTTCATCTTCAACAACGTTTCCCGAAACTTTTGTCTTGAAGGGTATAAAAAGAAGGTGTGTGTGAGAATGGGTAATTTGTTAACCCATTCCCACCTAATGACGCTTTTAAACACCTCAAGAGAAAAGCTTTTGAAAACATTGTGGAAAATGAAGAAATTGCTTGTAACAAGCAATTTCTTCATTTTCAACAATGTTTTCTACCCCCAAAAATGAAATAATCTTAAAATTCATAATCTTTGAATTGTTGTCTGCAACTCCTTTCAATTTGGATCAGTCTAAAGTTTTGCCGTGCGGTAATGAGTTAATAGATATAAATTTCGGAAAAGGAGGAGAGTTAGTTGACCACTGACTATCATTTTCCCCTTTTTCCACCTGTTTTACTATTTTCTACTCTTCCGTAACGTACCCTTGGTAATTGGTTCAACTTCAATGCGTAATTTAGAAATTATATGTAATATAATATTGTTGACTTATCACGACAGGATCATGCCTTTAGCACCTAAAAGCAAATCATTTGTGTAATTTTATCATTTTTTTCATCAAACTCCAAAAATTATCTCGAGAGTATCGGCAGGTGGCAGGCAAATTAAAGATTTGCCCATGCCGACACAACAGAATTTTAGACTGGTCCAAATTGAAAGAAGCGGCAGACTTGATGAAATTTATTTTTTTTTGGCTTTTTGAATAGAAAACACCTTGAATGAATGAAGAAATTGTTTGATACAAAGCTTGTTTTCCAAAGATATTCCTTTTGTTTTCTTGGGAGGGGGGGGGGGCATAAAAGGAGGGATTGTGTCAGAACGGGTTAAAACCATATATTTATTTCTTAAATTCTTATTTCTTTGAGTTAGACCTGCCCATATTCAAAGAAGAAGGTAACTCACAGTGAAACAAAATCGAAAAGTAACTGCCCAGTAGAGTGAGAAAAAGATCAGGAAAAGGGAGAAATTGATTTTCCCACGATCAATTTTTCCTTTTCTCTCAATGTTTTTCCCATAGCTATCTTTCCTCAGCTTTTGAAAATAGCTCATTACCTGTACAAACCCGAATTTTATGTCACTTCAATTTTATACTTGAGAAAACATTGTGGAAAAGGAAGAAATTGCTTGTTACAAGCAATTTCTCCATCTCCTATCATATTTTCTGCCACATAGGATGGATTCATTTTAAATTGTAATCAATTTTCATTGTCCTCTTTGAATTTGGATCATTTTAAATTTAACCCTTATCATGCTGAACCCAGAATATTCCGGTTTTGACAGGAGGTATAGACCAAGATCAGCCTGCACATAAGTGCAGTCTGATCTTGGTCTACACCTCCTGCTTGTGCTCTGTTAATGAAAATGATTTCTTCAGGAAATATTGATTATTTAACAACAAGTTCTATCAGTGCTTTCAGCCCTTTGATTTAACAATGATTCAGTATGGTAATTTTTACAGTATAACAAGAGTTAAAAAAAAAATAGGGAAATGGTTAAATCAATACTAGACTTCAAAAATTTGGTCGTTCTATATGTGTCATTATCAGGGGGAAGGACATGCTATTGAAGGGAAAAGTATGTGAAACAAAGATGAATAAGTTACTAAAAATAGAATTAGTTGTTTCATCTGTTGAGTCACATAGTTGAAAACTCTTTTTGGCGACAATAAAAATGATCACATCAAAGAAATTAACCCATTCTCAAACAATGACACTTTTAGACGCCCCTAACCCTTTCCTGTTTTATGGAATTTTAGACTGGTCCAATTTGAAAGAGGTTGCAGGTGACAATGAAAAAAGCATGCAATTTGAAATCTGACCATCCCAATTGGTCAGAAAATATTGTGGGAAAAGGAGAAATTGCTTTTTACAAGCAATTTCTCCTTTTTCCACAATGTTTTCTCAAGTATGAAATCACAGTGACGTAAAATCCCGGGTTTGTCCAGGGAAGGGCTAAGAAAAAGGCTTTGGAAAAGACTGTGGAAAATGAAGAAATTCTTTTTTCACAGTGTTTTCTAACCAGAAAGTTGACAAATTAAACTTTTATAAATTTTACATTGTTGTCTGCAACTCCTTTGAATTTAGACCAGTCTTAAATTTTGTCCTGTGGTAATGGGTTATAGGTTGATTGGGACTCCACTGTTCAAAGGGCACATTTATAGCCACAATAACTTCTACCCTAAAAGACAAAGATTAACCCTTGTCATGCTTTATAAATAACCTCATTGAATTGCTGTAAAATCAAAGGGCTGAAAGCACTGATAGAACTTGTTGTTCAAAAATCAATATTTCTTTTGTAAACCAGCTTCATTAACAACTCTGGCAGTATAAATACAAGCAGGAGGTGTAGACTAAGATCAGACTGCACTTATGTGCAGGCTGATCTTGGTCTATATCTCCTGCCAAAACCGGAGTATTCCGGGTTCAGCATGACAAAGATTAATAGGTCACCACAGCTAAAGGTCTGATAAAAAACACAGGAAAAGAAGCCTTTTTGTGTGGTGTCTCTTGTATCCTTGTAGGTATTGATCAGAAAGTCTGAATATACAGCCAATCTTGCTCAAAAGAAAAATCTATTAATTCATTCCCACACCATTTTAAACTGGTCCAAATTCAAATAAGCTGTAGACAGCAATTACATGTTGATGAAAATTAATTTTCTTCGACTTTTTGGCAAAATTTTGAATAAAGGTATGGTTTCTTGATTTTGTATTTGCGTAAATAGTCGAGCCCTGGGCTGACTAAACTAATTGTCTTTTGGATGAGATGTTCAAGCAATGCCCTGTGTGACGATGCACTGTGTCACAGCATCGACCACACTAGAGTTTCGTTACCCACCTTTTACAAATTTTTATCTAGACAAGAAAGAATTAACACGTCAGCTTAAGGTCGTCTGGCCTGGTAGACCGTTGTGTGTCTTGAGGCATATAAAATTCGATTGCATAAACCAACAACTCAAATGTGTTGTGATCTCATTTACCATTTTATTGCATCAAAGACATCAGCTGCAGTCATTCAAGTACATGTATTTCTTTTCCATGTATAAAATAATAATGGGATATTCGTGCCAATTTATGTATTCTGCAAAAATTAAAAGCAATGAATGTGGCATACCTGGTACATTTAAAATGTGTTTAAAATTGATTGTTGGGATTTACATTATTGATGTATAAACAAAAGAAAAGAATTCCAGAAACTTTGAAATTGATCTAGTCATTGTCTGTGATTTATTTTAGAAAGGGTCATTTTTTGGCTCTAATAAAACGACAAAAGGGATATTGTCCGCCAAAATAAAATTAGGAAGGGGATTTGGTCCGCCCCGTCAGAATAATGAAGAGGCTATTGTCTGCCCTGTTTAATTTGGGAAGAGGATAATGTCCGCCTTGCTAAAAAGCACAAGGTGATTTTGTCCGTAGGGGTTATTGTCCTAGATTCAGTGGTGGTTTGGTGCAAGATAAACCACAAATCCATTGTTAGGTGCTCCAGCCGCCACAATATGAGATGAAAAATTGTTAAAACCGATGTTAAAACCCATTTAAACAAAACAAAATGACTGATCAGAGTCTTCAAAGATTTGCAGACTAAAATTTCAGATTGTTGAAAATTCTGAAATATTCATCTCTCTAGGTAGAAAACAATGTGGAAAATGCCCAAATTTCTTGTAACATTGCTCTCCAGAAGTATTTTCTTAAGGGACTTAGAGCCACCGTCAAAGTGCAGTTTGTAGCGCATCGGATTGTCAATCTAGAGGTCCCAGGTTCGATCCCCGACTGCGACACTCATCCTTTCCTACTATTTGTCTCTCACCAATGGGTCGATAATCGTATGTGGGATAGCAGCTGGAGTCTAGGAAGGGATGTAATGGTATTACTGGTGTGAGAAATACCAGGATTCCATTGTTAGGTGCTCCAGCCATCGCAATATAACTGAAAGATTGTTGAAAGCGGCGTAAAACCCCATTCAAACAAACAAACTTAAGGGACTTAGAAAAGAGGGATTATGAAAGAATGGGTTATTTCTGGTTACTTTAACCTTGTTTATTTATCATGATAACCTTTGACAAAGTAGATTGATTAACCCTTGATATGTTAAATAAAATGAATAAAAGACTTGCTCACAAATGCATTGAAATCAAAGGGCTGATGGCACTGTAGGTCTGGTTGTTACGGTCTATATTTCTAATTTAGAAACTGATCTGATGGACATTTCTGGCTTAAAAAGGACATACACATGGTGTAGATTAAGACAAGACTGCACATGTGTGCAGGCTGATCTTTGCCTATACCTCCTGCGAAAACAGGAATTTTCTGGGATCAGCATGACAAGAGTTAACAAAGCCACGCTTTGCAAGTTGATCTATTTATTTGATAACAGATACTATTTGATAAAATGCAATCATTTGTAATGGTCTATTTGGTTCTTGTAACTACCGTTTAATTCGAAACTGTTGTGAGGATGTTTTTAAAGTTACAAAACCGACCATAAATCAAACTTATAAATAAACATGTTTCATCTGAAAACTTCTAATTTTAACTAAAACTTTTACGCCCAAAGTCACACATGTTTAACCATATGATGTGTCAGGGGTCTTCTTTGATGTTGGAGGAAATATAACCCTTGTCATTCTGAATGAAATCTGTTTCAAAAAGGTACATTTATATCAAAGGACTGAAAGCACTGGAAGCCCTTACAGAGACAATTAATTTCATGAACATCTCCTGCTCAACAGGGACAAGCAGGTGGTGTGAACTAAGATCAGACTACACATAAGTGCAGGCTGATCTTTATCTATACCTTCTGCCAAAACAGGAATATTTCTGGGTTAAGCATGACAAGGGTTAACCTATTCCCACACAGTGACACTTTAAGATGCCCCCCAAGAAAAAAAGCTTTTGAAAACATTATTGAAAATAAAAAAATTACTTGTTGCAAGCAATTTCTGTATTATCCACAATGTTTTTTACCCCAAAAGTAAAAAGAATCCAAAATTTCATAGGCTTTTAATTATTGTCTACGAATCCCTTCAATTTTGACCAATCTAAAAATCTGCCATCTGGGAATGGGTTAAACCCTTACCAAATAGTGAAATTTTCGACATTTTCAAGTTGAAGGAGGTTGCATAAGACAACTTAAAGTGCAATTAACCCTTTCCTGAATAATGAAATTTTAGTCTTGTCTAATCTAAGAGAGGTTGTAGATGACAAATGAAAGAGAACTTTATTAAAAATTTCATTATTCTTTATGTAAGAAAACATCATGGGAAAGGAAGAAATGGCTTGAGATATGTTTTTTTCAAGTTTAAAATTGTGGGGATGTTAAGATCAGGGATTGTATGGGAAAGGATTAAATTGAGCAAAAATCGTGTCATACAGGGTAGAAATAGAAAAGATAGTGAAAATTGGAGAACATGCAATTTCTCTTTTACTCTCAATGTTTTCTTCAACATACTTCTATTGATGAATTCTAAAATATAATTTATTCAGGACCTAAAAAGTTTCGCTAAAATTTATGGCAAGCTACATGTAATAAAGCTGTAAAATGTTTGGTTGGCTACCTAAATGTTTTAAGTTCAGCTTGCGTAAGCTGTAGCTACTACGTGTTGCCGAAACTAAGAAAACATGCCTAACATAAATGTCGGCCAATGTCAGAGTCAAAACTTCACTTCTGGTCTTGGTCCTTTGTTTTTCTTGTTTGTTTGAATGGGGTTTTTACAACACTTTCAACAATATTTCAGTTATATCGCGGCGGCTGGATCACCTAACAATGGAATCCTAGTATTTCTCAAACCAGTACTACCATTACATCCTTTCCTAGACTCCAGCTGCTATCCCACATAGGTCCACGATTATCAACCCATTGGTGAGAGACAAATAGTCAGAAAGGATGAGTGCCCCTGTCGGGGATCGAACCCAGTGGTCCTTTGATTCTTTGATAGATAGGCACAATATGTCATTTAGTTATTGTACAATACTTGTACGAAAATAATAGATGATTAATCATTGGCCATTATCAATGGTCAAAGGTGCAATGAAGGATTTACTCAATTCATTTTGATGACATTACTGTTTAATAGGCTTATGCTGGTCAATAATCTTTTGGTTAATCTTACTTTAACCCCCCCCCCCCCCTCCTTGGTCGAAATTGCATGAAATGAAAAGTACTGTAATTTAAGGCACGTTATTAATTACCTTTGATTAACTCTTTCCTGTACAAACCCAGGATTTTACGTTGCTGTAATATTTTACTTGAGAAAACATTGAGGGAAAAGAAGAAATTGCTTGTAACAAGCAATTTCATCTTTTCCCTTAATATTTTCTACCACATATGATTGTTTCATTTCAAATTGCATCCAATTTTCATTGTTGTCTGCAAACTTTTTCAATTTTGACCAGTCTAAAATTTCACAAAATAGGAAAGGGTTAATCTTACTATAACAACCCCTCCCATCAACAAAGTAGAAGTATATCAGTTTCATCGTGTCTGTCTGTCTGTCTGTTCATCCATGCCATGGCCATAGTGTATTTGATAGTGCATCAAACCCTTAATCATGAGGTCGAGGGTATGATCCCCGGCAGTGACAAATACTCTTTCCAAGATTTGTCTCAAACCAATTGATTGATTATCAGGATGAGCAGATGAAGGCTCTTAACCCATTCCCACAAAGAGAAATTTTGGACCTGTCTAAATTGAAAGTAGTTGCAGACAACAATTTCAAGTTGATAGAATTTTAAATTGATTTGTATTTTTGGAAAGAAAACATTGTGAATAATGAAGAAATTGCTTGATACAAGCAATTTCTTCATTTTACACAATGTTTCCCAAAGCTTTCTTCTTGAGGGGCGTAAAAAGGAGGGATTATGTGGGAACGGGTTAAAGGAAGTAGTGGCAGTGCTGGGGTGCAAAATATCAGGAATCCACGGTTAGATGCTCCAGCTGCCACAATATGACTAATATACTTTTAAAAGTGGCTTTAAACCCATTCTTTTAAACAAACAATTGTTTCTCTGTTCATCTGTGTGTAGACTTTTTTGTTTCTGTGCTCTAACTCTACAACCAATTGACCTACAAACATGAAACTTCACACAATTGTTGCCAATGATCCAAGGAACTGCCCTTATCTTTTTGAATCCTCTAGGTCAAAGGTCGAGTGACAAACTGTTGGTAAGGGTATAAGTCTGTGTAACAACAAGTGTAGTTTCATTGATGTTTTAAACTCTGTTGGTTTGGTATTTTGTATTTGCCACTTATTCCCACACAACGGAATTTTAGATTGGTCCACATTGAAAGAAGCTGCAGACGACAATTTCAAGTTGATGGAATTTTAAATTATTTCATTGTTTGTTGAAAAAAAACATTGTGGACAATGAAGAAATTGCTTGATAATGTCAATTTCTTCATTTTCCACAATGTTTCCCAAGTTTTTATCTTGAGGAGGGTAAAAAGGAGGAATTGTGTGGGAACGGGTTGAAAAACCCTCCAATATGAAAATTTATGCAGTGTTCATAAAAATAAAGTAGATAATTTATGACCGGGGGTTTATTATCAATGGTCAAAGGTGCGGTGAACAATTACTCAATTCATTGTGATGACATAACTGTTTAATAGGCTTATAATAGTCCATAATCTTGAGGGTTAATCTTGTATCTTTTATGTTTCTACAGATTTTTATGCCCCCGCATCAATACATCGGGGAGGGGGCATATTGTTTTACTGGTGTCTGTCTGTCCATCTGTCCATCTCCCGTCTGTCTGTCTGTCTGTCTGCAAAACTTAACCAGCCAACTAAACATTTTCGTATAACTTCAACCCTGATTAAGTTACAATGCTAATACTTGGTATGTAGATAGGTCTTAACAAGCCGCAACTGGGGAAGGTCATTTCATCAAGGTCAAGGTCAAAATTTTAACCCTTTTCCCTAAAACGTTACTCAAAAACTTAACCTGCCAACTAAACATTTTCCTTTTACTTCATCCCTAATTAAGTTACAATGCTATTATTTGGTATGTAGATAGGTCTTAACAAGGCGCAACTGTGGAAGGTCATTTCATCAAGGTCAAGGTCAAAATTTCAATCCTTTTCCCTAAAACGTTACTCAAAAAACCCAATAAAAATCACCCGTTTCTAAAGAATTCCTGTGTCGGGGCATGGTGTTTCACAAACACATCTTGTTGTTTGGGAAAATTACCCCTGTTATGCTTAAACCCATTCTCACACAACAAAATTTTAGATTGGTCCAAATTGAAAGAAGATGTTGACGACAATTTCAAGTTAATGGAATTTTTAAATTCTTATGTTATTTTTGAAAGAAGACATTGTGAATAATGAAGAAATTGCTTGATAAAAGCAATTTCTTCATTTTTCACAATGTTTTCCAAGCCTTTTTTCTTGAGGATATACAAAGGAGGAATAGTGTGGGAATTGGTAAAAAAGTAACGATTTATATAATGTTCAACTCAAATGAAAAATTAATAGATGATTAATCAAATGGCTGTTTTTATCAATGATCTAACAATCCTGCCTTTCTCAAGAAAAAGCTTTTAAAACACCGAAAAATGGAGAAATTACTTGTTAAAATGTTGTCTGCCCTTAATGACAAATGATTTTAAAATTTTATCAAAAAGAAATTGTTTATACCCATTCCTACCAAATATTTTATTAAGCTTTAACATTATGACATTGAATCCTCAATTTTTTATGCTATGAATTAAAAATTTTGATTAAAAAAATTCTGTTTAAAACTGGGACTTTCAAAGTTTCAGCAATACAGTACGGAACATCGTTAATTTGACAATCATTTCAATCACATTCCAGGCAATCACTTTCAATCACCTTCAATCAGTGTTCAGCGTTCAATCAGGTAACAATCACGGTTTTCCAATCTGTGATCAATCAATCCTTAAACGAAAGCATCCAATCAACAGCGTTCAAACTTTCAATAATATACACAGCCATATTAGTTTTGGTGATAAATATTTTCTTTAAAACTAAATTCGGTAATTCAAATAATAAAATAATGATAATTTTGTTTAAACCTTTCCTGTTTTATGGAATTTTAGACTGGTCCAATTTGAAGAGGTTGCAGGTGACAATGAAAAATGCATGCAATTTGAAATCTGACCATCCCATGTGGTAGAAAATATTGTGGGAAAAGGAGAAATTGCTTTTTACAAGCAATTTCTTCTTTTTCCACAATGTTTTCTCAAGTATGAAATCACAGTGACGTAAAATCCTGGGTTTGTCCGGGAAAGGGTTAAGATGATTTCCGAGATTGAAAGAAATTTTGCAATTATTGAGCGATCGCATCTAAACAAGCGTTCAATCCTCTCAGAATGAAAAAGCGATCAGCGTTCAATCACAATCATTAATCACAATTGTGTACCGTATAGCATTCAATCTGGTTACAATCAGATTGTCAAATTAACTGTACCACTACATCTTCTGAAATTTGAATCTTGGGAGAACGTGAGATCCCCATTTGCAGGTGACGGACTAAAATGATTATGATGAAAGTTCATTTGTGATTAATAATCACCTTAACTCTTCCTTGCTTAATCTATTCCAACACAATCCAACTTTTTTATACCCTGAAGAAAAATTTCAAAGAAAACATTGTGAGTTAATGAGAAATTGCTTGAAAATGTTTTCTACTCGAATGGACTCATTATTTTTCATTTTAAAGCAATCTGAAATGTCCTCTGCAACTTCTTTCAGTTCGGACCAGTCCAACATTGTCATGTGGCAATGTGTTAAATATTTAATCTGTTCCCACACTTTGACACTTTTTTACGTCACGAAATTAGAAAAGGATATGAGAAACATTGTTGGAATGAAGAAATTGCTTGGTCAAAATGGTCAATTAGACGATTTGAAAGCATTATCCGCAATGTTTTCTATCATAAAAGACAAAAAAAAAATTAAAATTCTATGGACTAAAACCTGTTCTCAGCAACTTCTTTGAATGTCTACCAGTCTAAAACTTTGTGTCTGGTAACGGGTTAACCAATTACCACACAATTCTGCCTTTTGATGTCCTGAAAAAGTAAATTTATGGAAAAATTTGTGTTGAAAGAAGGAAATGCTTGTGAAAAGCAATTTCTCCTTTCCTCACAATGTTTTCTAGCTTTTTTGCACTTATTTTCCACTTTGATAAAGTGTACTAGAAACTTTCTGAGCTACTACTTTCCAAAAGTGTAAGACTGTTTCCACAGCAAATATCCTGAATATCCTATTTTGGTTATGGTCCATTTATTTTTGACTGATTTATGGCCCTTTAATTAAAAAGTCCTTTTTTGTTACTGCCCTTTGGCAGATAGTACCTGTATATGGACAAGGGATCTTCTGGGGTATTAGTCTGCTTTGCATCAATTTCTAGTTAACCCTCGTCATGCTGAATAAAATGCTTTTTCAGTACTGCATTTGAATCAAAGTGCTGAAAGTACTGGAATCACTAGCTGTCGTTTGAAAAATGATTCTATGAAAAACTTTAACTTGAAGAGGACACACAGATAGTGTAGACTAAGACCGAATGCACATATGTGCAGGCTGATCTTAGTCTTTACCTCCTGCCAAAAGGTCTATACCTTCTGCCAAACGAGGTGCTGCCGTCATAGCGCAGTTGGTAGCGCGTCAGACTGTCAATCTAGAGGTCCCGGGTTTGATCCCCGACGGCGGCACTCGTCCTTTTTGACTATTTGTCTCACCACTGGGTTGATAATTGTAGACCTATGTGGGATAGCAGCTGGAGGCTAGGAAAGGATGCAATGGTAGTACTGGTGTGAGAAATACCATGAATCCATTGTTACGTGTTCCAGCCGCTGCGACATAACTGAAAGATTGTTGAAAGTGGCGTAAAACCCCTTCAAACAAACAAACAAATCCAAACGAGAAATATTCTGTGTTAAGCATGACAAGGGTTAGACATCTTTTCCAGGAGATCAGAACAGCATGGAAATTATACCATTGAAATTTCAGGCAGCTGATAATTTCTCATTAAATGAACAATATGCCTGACTTAATGTGTGTCATATTCTAATGGGAAGCATCAAAATACAAATTACTGCAACCTGATGATGGTCTTTTACTGGGATAATGTATGGTGCAAAATCTGGACCATTGTGTAATCATTTTGCCATTTTATATGGTGCTTCATCTGTACCATTGTGTAATCATTTTGCCATTTTGTATGGTGCTTTATCTGTACCATTGTGTAATCATTATGCCTTTTTGTATGGTGCTTATCTGTACCATTGTGTAATCATTTTGACATTTTCTATGGTGCTTTATCTGTTCCATTGTGTAATCAATTTGACATTTTCCATGCTGCTTTATCGGATCCATTTTGTAATCATTTTGACATTTTCTATGGTGCTTAATCTTTGCCATTGCTAAGCCCTGGAAGTGCTGTGACTAATATAAAGTGCTCTCCTTTCTGGGGTTGTATGTTTAAACCAGCTTGGCCAACATTTCCTTTGAATATTGTCCAACTGCTGCTGTCAGAAAAAAGGGGGGGCACCCATTGAGTCCAACAGGAACATCGACTTCAAATTTAAATGAAGTAGGGTTTTGTCGATGAATAAGGCTGAGAATGCTGTAAAAAAAAAAAAACACCATCTTTTCAGTTTTTATCCTTTGTAATTTTGCATAGGCAACATCTATGAAATTGAACCAGTCTTAAAATTTTGTCATCTGGTAATGTCTGATTAAACATTGAAAACACTTTGGTGCTTTGCTTGAGGGGTCGTCTTAACCCATTCCCACTCAGTGACGCTTTTGGATGCCCCTCAAGATAAATGATTGGGAAAATATTGTGTAAAATGAAGAAATTGCTTGTGACACAATGTTTTCTACCTAGAAAGTTTGAAAAATCTTGAATTTCATAAGATTAAAATTGTTGTCTGTATTCCCATTCAATTTGGACTGGTCTAAAATTTTCTTGTTTAGCAATGGGTTAAAGCAGGATTGTATGGTATTGGTTTAAACCCCCCCCCCCCTTGCCCCAACTTTGTTGCAACGAGAGATGTTTCTGAACAATACCCTTCAAGGTCTTGTTCTTTCTTTATAGGATATCATGCAGAAACATTAACAAATAACTCTATGTCATTTGCACTTTATTGTTGTAACACTGTTCCATGCAGACTCACTTTACAAATGGAACTTACCCTTGTCATGTTGAATTAAGAGTTTATACAGAATTGCTTTTAAATCAAAGCACTGATGGCACTGAAAGGCCTTACTGAGGTTCAATATTTCTTTTGAAATAGAGGATAATCAACTAGTTATTTTTGATATGAAAAATCTCTCACGAGAATGCGTTGTTAGGCGTTGAAAAACGAGTCCGAACGTATTTGAGTGAGAGATTTTTCATATCAAAAATAACCAGTTGATTATTCTATTTATTATATTCGAAACAGTTTTATTTTTCAATAGTTACTGATTTATTTCAATCATATTCGACATCATCGGCCCTAGAAAGCGTGCACATTAATATCAAAGGATTTTGTAATTCAATAATTTCTGTTCGCCATCTTGGATTTTCTTTCCAAGTGGGCGAGTTTTTCAAAGGAATTTTTTAGGGAAAGTCCGTATTTTAAGACACTTAAAGATTTGCGGTGTCAGGCACAAAAATAATTTGGGCAAAACATATACTGTATCTAAGGGCGACAATCTGATCGTCGATCTAAAGGCCCCGGGATATTTCGAACATCGATCGACGATTCATGACTTGGACTTGGACAGAATTATAGGATAGGCAGTCTGTGATCACTCAGTCTCCTGACTTGGGCATACAAAACAAGCTCATGCAGGTTAAGTTTGAGTGTCAATCACTTCAACTGCAATATCATCAGTATTCGAGGAATAATTTTGGACGTTGTGGAAAATTGTGCATTTGTTTGAGTCATCTGTGATAACACAAACATCAAGGTTCGTTATTGTTTCAAACCAGTTGTTAACGAAACGTTTATTTTGATGTTGTAGTTAAGTACGTTAATTTCTTCTTATTTTACTGTTTTTAATTGATTTGTAGCCTAAGAAATTGAATTCAAGGTCACCGAGCGAGCTGGCCCTTTGAAAATAAAGTAGTTCCAAATTTTCGGAGTGGAAGTTGATATCATCAATAGTGATGATATCAAAATTTATTACACTGGGAAATCCCAAGATTTCACTGCTAGGAATATAATAAAATTGGTTATTTAACTCTTTCCTGTACAAGCCCGGGATTTTACGTTGCAGGATTTTATGCTTGAGAAAACATTGTGGAAAAAGAATAAATTGCTTGTAACAAGCAATTTCTCCTTTTTCCACAATATTTTCTAACACATAGGATGGTTTCATTTAAGATTGCATCCCATTTACATTGTCGTCTGCAATTTTAAATTGGACCAGTCTAAAATTTCAAGAAAAGGGAAAGGGTTAAACAACTCTGGTCTTAAGGGGACAATCAGGAGGTGTAGACCAAGATCAGACTGCACTAATTTGCAGGCTGATCTTTGTCTTTCCCCCCTGCTCAAACAGGTATATTCCAGGAACAGCATGACAAGGGTTAACTTAGTGAACTTCCAATGGTTAGAAATAATTAATGAGTTGGCAACTGGGTTAAGTTAACCCTTTCCAACACAAATTCGCTTTATAAAATCCCAATGAGAAACAATTGGAAAAAAAATGGGGAAATTGAAGAAATTTCTTGTGACAAGCAAATTCTCCACTTTCCACAATGTTTTCTACCCCAAAGGTTAAAAAAATTTCCTAAATTTCATATGCTTTGAATGGTCGTTTACAACTCCTTTCAATTTAGACCAGTCTTAAATTTTACCCCCGGCTGCGGCACATATTCTTTCCGACATTTGTCTCTCACCAATGGGTGAATAATCATAAACCTAATAGGAATATCAGCTTGAGGTAAGGAAAGGATGTAGTGGTAGTACTGGTGTGATACCAGGAATCCATTGTTAGGTGCTCCAGACTCTGCGATATGACTGAAAGACGGTTAAAATTGGCATTGAACCCCATTCAATCAATCTGTCAGGTAATGGGTTAACATAGTTCTTTGGAAGTAAGCTTACTTTAGAAAGGGTACAGCCTTGGTTGAAGCTGCACAATAATCAAAGTAACAAGGAGTACCATATGAAATTGCCCAGTTGATCAATATAGTGTAATGATGTCGGAAGATCAAACGAAACCAGATGTGTACTGAACTGATAGACATGTATAGCCTGCAAGTTTTTTTTAACCCATTCCCACATGACAAAATGTAAGACTGGTCCAAATTGAAAGAAGTTGCAGACAACAAATGAAAGATCATGGAATTTTAGAATTTTTCAACTTTCTGAATAGAAAATATTGTGTAAAATGAAGGAATTGCTTATTACAAGCAATTTCTTCATTTTATTTACACAATGTTTTCCCAATTAATTTTCTTAAGGGTTGTCCAAAAGTGTCATTGTGTGATAATGGGTTAATACTTTCCTGTTCAATCCATGGTTTTTCTGTTAATTTCATATTTGAGAACATATTGTAGAAAAAGAAGAAATTGCTTGTAACACGCAATTTGTTCTTTTTCCACAATATTTTCCACCCTATTTAATGGTCATTTTTCAAACTAAATCCATTTTCGTCTGCAAAATCTTTGAAAGTGGACAGGTCTAAATTTTTGCTAAACAGGAAATGGTTCACCTATTCCCACACAATCCTGCTTTTTATTTGCCCTTCAAGCTATCAGTTTTGGAAAACAATGTGGAAAATAAAGAAATTGATTTTATTAAGTTATTTCTTTATTTCCCACCATGTTTTCTATCTCCATTATAAAGATTCATCAACTACAACTATTGAGTTAATTGCTTTTGAAAATAATGTGGAAAATGAAGTTTGTTTGAATGGGGTTTTACGCCGCTTTCCACAATCTTTCAGTTATATCGCGGCGACTGGAGCACCTAACAATGGATTCCTGGTATTTCTCACACCAGTACCGCCATCACATCCTTTCCTAGCCTCCAGCTGCTATCCCACATAGGCCTACGATTATCGACCCATTGGTGGGAGACAAATAGTCGGAAAGAATGAGTGCCGCAGTCGGGGATTGAACCAGGGACCTCTAGATTGACAGTCCGACGCACTACCAACTGCGCTATGACGGCGGGAAAATGAAGAAATTGTTTGTATTAAGTTATTTCTTTATTTCCCACCATGATTTCTATCTCCATTATAAAGATTCATCAACTAACAACTATTGAGTTAATTGCTTTAGAAAATAACGTGGAAAATGAAGAAATTGTTTGTATTAAGTTATTTCTTTAATTCCCTTCATGTTTTTTTTTTTATCTCAATTATCGAGTTTCATCAACCCAACAACTATTGAGCTAATAGCTTTAGAAAACAATGTGGAAAATGGATGAAATTGCTTGTAATGAACAAAATCTGTCTTCATTTCCAACAATGTTTTCTACCAAAAAAGGACAAGTATCTTTAAAATTTCATCAACTAATACAGGGATGTGGAAATACAGATTTTCTCTCCTTGTCCATGGACAAGTAAAATGTGATTTTCTACTTGTCCAGGATCAAAATGGACTTGCCTGTGAAAAGATGAAGAACACATAAATTTTGAGGAAACATTATTTTTAAAGAAGAAAATGCTGGACCTCAGCATTTTCTTCATTAAAAACAATATTTTCTAGCCTTAGATACAAACAATATGCTCATAAATCTCTTCTATCTATTTAGTACCATTCCAAGATTTGCCCTGATATTTACTTGTCTGTTACTTGTCCACAGACAAGTAGCCTCGAAAAATGTACTTGCCCGCAGGTAGAAAAGCCTGTGTCGGACAAGTCGGGCATGGGAATTCCACACCCCTGACTAATAATTGTCTGCAATTTCTTCGAATTTTATTTAGTCTAAAATTCCATTATTAGGAGTAACATGAAATAGCCCTGTAGATCAATACAATATAATGGTGTCAGATCAAACAAAAACCAGATGTATACATGTATGTTCATGTAATGCTTGCAAAACCTTGTACCCCATTACCAGACAACAGCATTTTAGACCAGTCCAAATTTGAATAAGTTACAGACCTCAGTTCAAATTGGGATAAGTTACAGACCTCATTTCAAATTGGGATAAAATTGGAAAATAAATGCCAAATAGGACAGATAATTATGGGAATCTTTGATCATTGTCTAAACAATTTGTATGTCCATATGGTAAAGCCCTTTTAGAACTAATTTTCGATATAAAAATTGACCCATAAAAGTTGACTCTCCTGTGCTTTCAGGCCTTTGAATTTAAATGCAATTCTTTAAACCCATTACCAGTTGGCAAATATTAGACTGGCCCAAATTCATAGAATTTGCAGACGAAATTTTAAAATTCATGAAATTTTGGATTTTTTCATCTTTCTTGGTAGAAAACATAGTGGAAAACGAAGAAATTGCTTGTAATAAGCAATTTCTTTAATTTCCACCATGTTTTCCAAAGCTTTTTTTCCTTTGGGGCATCTAAAAGCGTCACTGAGTGGGAATGGGTTAACCGCTTACCAGATGGCAAAATATTAGACTGGCCCAAATTCAAAGAATTTGCAGACGACATTTTAAAATTAATGAAATTTTGGATTTTTCATCTTTGGTAGAAAACATTGTGGAATAAGAAGAAATTGATTGTAACAAGCAATTTCTTCAATTTCCACAATGTTTTCCAAAGCTATTTTTCCTTGGGGGTGTCTTAAAACATTACTGAGCGGGAATGGGTTAATTGATAAGGCATTTAACCCTTTCCTGTTATTGGAAATTTTAGACTTGTCCAATTTGAAAGAGGCCTTTGAATTTTAATGTAATTCTTTAACCCATTCCCACACAACCAAATTTTAGACTGATCCAAATTGAAAGAATCTGCAGACGACATTTTCAAGTTGATGGAATTTTAAATGTTTTCATCTTTTGGGATAGAAAACAATGTGGATAATGAAGAAATTGCTTGTAACAAGCAATTTCTTCATTTTCCACAATGTTTTCCAAAGCTGTTTTATTGAGGGGCGTAAAAAGGAGGGATTGAGTTGGAATGGGTTAAAGGATTTATTTCAGCATGACGAGGGTTAATCCATTACCACACAAAAATGTTTTCTGACTCTCCAAAGAAATACATAAACGGAAAACTGTGAAAAATGGAGAATTTTTTTCCTTTTCTCACAATGTTTTCTGACCCATAGGGCTTTATTTTATCAATTTTAAATAACATCTGCATCATCCTTCAGCTGGAGGCTAGGAAGGGATGTAGTGGTAGTACTGGTGTGAGAAATACCAGGAAGCCATTGTTAGGTGCTCCGTATGACTGATATACCTTTAAAAAGTGGTGTTAACCCCATTCAATCAATCGATCAATCACTCAATCTATTAGGACCAGTCTAAAATTTTGTTGTCTGGTAATGGCATGATATATGATCCACCTGAGGTGACCCGTGTTTGGCTAATTATAGTAAGTGATTTTAAATTACTGGAGTTGAATTGTCAAAAGTAGGACAACTCATTTACATATTCAAATGTTGTACCTGCCTTTGTAAACTATTTTTAGAACTTGGTCACTAATATTAAGCATTCTCCCCATGTCTTTTGGAGAAAGAGACAGAGAGAGAGAGAAAAAAAAAGAAAGAGAGAAAGAAAAAGAAAAAAAGAGAGAGAGAAAGAGAGAGAAAAAGAAAAAGACTTCTAATTTTATGAAGTGTAGACTAAGAACAAACTGAACATAATGTGCAGGCTGATCTTTGTCAATACCTCATATAAAGACAAAGCATTGCAAGGGTTAATTTAGCCATTCTCACTTTATCCTGCTTTTTGAACACGCCCTCCATCCACCCACCCCGCCTCTAAGAAAAAAAGCTTTGGAAAACATTATGAATTCTTCATTATCCACAACTTTTTATTACCAAGAAGACAAAAAGAAAAAAAAAAAAATTTAACCCTTGTCATGCTGTATAAATTACTTTACTGGTTTGCTGTCAAATCAAAGGGCTGAAAGCACTGATAGAACTTTTTGTTCAAAAATCAAAATTTTTTTAGAAATCAACTTCATAAACAACTCTGGCAGGAAAAATACAAGCAGGAGGTGTAGACAAAGATCAGCCTGCACATAAGTGCAGTCTGATCTTAGTCTACACCTCTTGCAAAAACCGGAATATTCCGGGTTCAGTATGACAAGGGTTAAGATTCCATCAACTTGAAATTGTCTTCTTCAGCTTCTTTCAGATTGGACCAGTCTAAAACTTTGTGGAAATGGGTTAACTCATTCCAACACAGTGACACTTTTTGATGCTCCTCAAGAAAAGCAAGCTGGAAAACATTGTAGAAAATGTAGAAATTGCTTTTGACAAACAATTTCTTCATTTTCCACAATTTTTTCTACCCAGAATATATGAAATATCACAAATTTCATAAACTTTAAATTGTTGTCTGCAACATCTCTCAACTTGGACCAGGCTAAAATTATGTTGCGTGGAAAATGATTAAGATTAAGATATCGTCTTGTAAATGGTAAATGACACACGTTATTTTGCAAGATCTAGATTTTGCATTCGGTCCAAAAAAGCTTCATCTTCATGACCTATAGGTCAGTCAACTACTAGTTATCCATTCATAATACGATTAAATCTTTACCCTGACAAAAACCTTAACTCAGCTGGATTTCTTGACTGCAAACCTGGGCCCGAGGTTATAAACTTTTCTCATACTCAGTCAAGAATTTTCTCAAACTTGAAGTTGGGATTAACCCTTTCCTGGTCAATCCTTGGTTTTTACGTCCCCATGAATTTTTAATTGAGAAAATATTGTAGAAAAAAGAAGAAATTGCTTGAAACAAGCAATTTCTTCTTTCTCCACAATATTTTCTACCCTACTGAATTGTTATTTTTCAAATTCAATCCACTTTTAATTTTCGTCTGCAAAACCTTTGAATTTAGACAGGTCTAAAACTTTGAAAAACAGGAAAGGGTTAAAGATGTATTTCTGTTTAGATCCTATGTTAACCCTTTCCTGTTCAAACACGGGATTTTACATCTTTGTGATTTTATACTTGAGAAAACATTGTTGAAAAAGAAGAAATTGCTTGTCACAAGCAATTTCTCCTTTTTCCACAATATTTTCTACCACATAGGATGGTTTCATTTCAAATAGCATCCAGTTTTCATTGTCGTCTGCAGCCTCTTTCAATTTGGACTAGTCTAAAATTTCCAAAAACGGGAAAGGGTTAATTGAAAAAAAACAAAACAAAATAAATGACAATATTCGTAGGTTGTTACTTAATACTCTTTATATACAATCGAAATTATAGAAAAGATATTTATTTAAATTTGATGGGTTCGATCCCCGGCGGCGGCAAATATTCTTTCCGACAATTGTCTCTCACCAATGGGTGGATAATCGTAAACCTAAGTGGGATAGCAGCTGGAGGCTAGGAAAGGATGTAGTGGTAGTACCGGTGTGAGAAATACCAGGAATCCATTGTTAGGTGTTTCAGCCGCCGCGATATGACTGAAATAATGTTAAAAGCGGCGTTAAACCCCATTCAATCAATCAATCAATTATCTAAATTTGAAGATTGAGTAAATTCTCAATTGATTACGAAAAAAGTTTTATAATCTCGGGCACTGATGTTATGACTTATTTCGCAAATTATCCTCACTAGGCAATCTTGAGTTCAATCACTTTAAAGACTAATGGATGTCTATTTTTCTCTTTAAGCCCATCATCAAACAATCCCACATTTCCGCACCCTAGGAAAAAACCTTTGGAAATTAATGTGGACAACAAAGAAATTGCAGGATTTCTTGACTGCAAACCTGATGTTATGACTCATTTTGCAAAGAAAAATCCTCACTAGGCAATTTTGAGTTTAACCCATTCCCACTCAGTGACGCTTTTAGATGCCCCCAAGATAAAAAGCTTTGAAAAACATTGTGGAAAATGAAGAAATTGCTTGTTGCAAGCAATTTCTTCATTTTCCACACTGTTTTCTACCCAAAAAGTTGAAAGAATCCAAAATTTCATGAACTTTAAATTGTCATCTGCAACTTCTTTCAATTTGGGCCTGTCTAAAATTTTGGCGTGTGGTAATGGGTTAATCATTTTAAGGACTAATGGATGTCAATATTTCTTTTTTAGCCCATTACCACACAACCCAACATTTTTACGCACCCCAGTGAAAAAGGGTTTTGAAATTATTATTGACAATGAAGAATTTGCTTGTTACAGGCAATATCTTTATTGTCTACAATGTTTTCTTCCCTCAAAAACAGTATTTTTCAATTTTGCCAAACTAGAATTTTTGTCTTGAGCTTTTGTGATCGTTGAATGTCTCTCAACGGTCGGGCATTGGTGTCATGCGACGTCAACAATTGAAGTGTTTACACTTTAGAGGCCACAGTTTTGACCCAATCTTCATGAAACTTGGTCAGAATAATTGTTAGGTCATGAGGATGAACCCTTTTGATTATGGGAGGGTTCTATTTGAAAACACAGGAAAGGGGCCTTACTGACAATTTCTTTGTTTACACTCTAGAGGCCACAAATATGGCTCTATCTTCATGAAACTTTCCCAGAATAATTATTCGGTCATAGAGATGAACCCTATTGATTATTAGAAGGATCTTTCCGAAAACACAGGAAAAGGGGCCTTAATGACAATTTCTTTGTTTACACTCTAGAGGCCACAATTTTGGCCCAAATTTCATGAAACTTGGTCACAATAATTATTTGATCATAGAGATGGACTCTATTGATTATTGGAGGATTCTGTTGGAAAACACAGGAAAAGGGGCCTTAATGACAATTTCTTTGTTTACACTCTAGAGGCCATAAATATGGCTCAATCTTCATGAAACTTTGCCATTCAACACCCCTATAACAATTTTAGAAAGGCTTTACTCTCCTCTTTTCAAGACTTCTGCTGTGGTTTAGATCTGCCAGTTATCTACTTTCCGTTTTACAATTGTAACCCATTACCAGAAGGCAAAATTTAGACTGGTCCAAATTGAAAGTAGTTGCAGATGATATGTAAAGTTTAAAGATTCTTTAGTTTTTATCCTCTTTCTAGCTAGAAAACATTGATTAAAATGAAGAAATTGCTTGTTACAATTTTTTTCCAAATTATTTTTCGTGAGGGGCGTCCAAAAGCGTCATTGTGTGGGAATGGGTTAATATGCATTTTGGACATGGACTGATATGGTATTCTTTGGGTTATGTTTGACAATTATTATTATTCTTTTTTGCCGCCGTCATAGCGCAGTTGGTAGCGCGTCGGACTGTCAATCTAGATGTCCCAGGTTCGATCCCCGACGGCGGCACTCATCCTTGCCGACTATTTGTCTCTCACCAATAGGTCAATAATCGTAGACCTATGTGGGATAGCAGCTGGAGGCTAGGAAAGGATGTAATGGTAGTACTGGTGTGAGAAATACCAGGATTCCATTGTTAGGTGCTCCAGCCGCCGCGATATAACTTAAAGATTGTTGAAAGCGGCGTAAAACCCCATTCAAACAAACAAATTATTCTTTTTTCAGCGGATCTTACGGATATGGATGATAAAGTGTATGATCCACGAGCGTTGTTTGCCGAGATATGTTTACTCATCACCGAAGGTCGAACTCCGGAGTTATCCAAGAAAGGGCGTGTTGAAGGTCCCCATTGCCCACCTATATCTGGACAAAGTGAACATGAGTGTGACAGACATAAGGAGCAGGTAAGGCTTGTTAGGTGTTCCAGCCGCCGCGATATAACTGAAAGATTGTTGAAAGCAGCGTAAAACCCCATTCAAACAAACAAACTATTGTCGTACTCTGGATTATAACTAATGCTAGAGGGCTCATATTTCACACATGCATTTGAGACAATGTCCTTGACCCGGTGATTTTGACCTTTAACTTAGCTGCCGTCATAGCACAGTTGGTAGCGCATCAGACTCATAGTCTCCAATCATGGGATGTCATGGGTTCGATCCCCAGCAAAGGGTGGCACATTTCCTTTCCGACATTTGTCTCTCACCAATGGGTGGATAATTGTAAACCTAAATGGGATAGTATCTGGAGGCTAGGAAAGGATGTATTGGTAGTACTGGTGTGAGAAATACCAGGAATCCATTGTAAGGTGCTCCAGCCACTGTGATATGACTGAAATACAGTTAAAAGTGTGTTAAATCCCATTCAATCAATCATTGACCTTTAACCCATTATGAAAAACATAAACCACAAACTTTTTCTATCTGGGTCTTTTTTCAACCTAGAGGGCCCCTATTTCACACATTAAACTATCATGTGATGGGCTTTTATTTGAGACAATGACCTTGACCTGATGATTTTGACCTTTAATCCATTATAAAAAAGGATATCTTTTACAACCTAGAGGGCTACTTTTTCACACATACAACTATTAGGAGATGGACTTTCATGTGAAACAATGACCTTGATTCTATGACCGTGTAACCTTGACCTTTAACCAATTATAAAAAAAATTCACCAAAAACTAACTTTTTCTTTCTTAGTCATTTTTCATCCTTGGAGGCTCATATTTCTCACATGTATTCATCAGGAGATGGTCTTTCATTTGAGACAATTCAAAGAGCCTGTTATGACAAGATTGATTTAAATTTCAGTGTCGTAAAGCAAGTGATATAATTCACCAACAAGATATCCTCTGGCAGAACAAGATACCCATGAGAATTGATGTGCTACTCTTTCCGGATTGTAAACACGGGTTGTTTGAATCGTCAGTCATAGAGGGTGTTAGTGTGCCTTCAGAAGAAAATTTTGAATTATTAGAAAGATGGGATGTCCAGTTCGTAAAGAAAAGGTTTGTATTTCAGTAAAACCTCATATTAATCTGTTACCAGACCACAAAAAATTACAGCCATATCTTCCCCAAAGCATTCAACTAAATTGATAAGAAAACCATTATTCAAGGTCAAAAGCATCAATAATTATGTCAATTGAAATTGTAAGATCAAAATAATTTTTATGCAATAAGCCTACATATCTTGAAAGAAGATACAATATTTTAAAATGTGACCCACCACAATTTAAGGTTTGTTTACATAAAACCATGACGTCAGTGATGATGTTTTCACTTATGCTAGTCAACAATCTCGGTCACCGAGATTAAAGAAATCGTCCTTAAAGTTTAGTCCTCGACACATGTGTATATAACAGTCAATACCAAAGATGAGAAAACATTTTGGTGAATAATCGGGTGCAGTTGTCTCGATCTCAAATTGTAAACAAACATGAGTTGAAATTGATGAGAAAAACACAAAATACTCGTTCACAAGAACTGCAATCATACCCTCATTTTGCATATTGATATTAAGAAGGTTCTTGTTTGATTTAGTAACCAAATAAAATATGGAAAGTGCTTTTCCCTTCCTCAGAGGGAAGATATGACTTTGAACTGGTGCAAATTCAAAGAACTTGCAGATGACAATTTGCAGATTATGAAATTTTGAATTTTTGGGTAAAAAACATGGGTACTCAAAAATTGCTTGTGACAAGCAATTTCTTCATTTTCAACAATATTATTTGAAGCTTTTTTGCTTGGAGAGGGATTTGAAAGCGGATTTTTTAAATTTATTCTTTCTGTCATTTAGGATTGATTGTCTCATACCATACAGCAAATGATGGCCTCAGGGGAAACAAATTGATTACCCCTAACTATTTCTTAGAGTTACCTGTGTCCAGCACTTTCCACTTTCTAATACAGTCAGTCATGATCGTTCCAATACTTGTATAAAGCAATTTCTTCATTATCCACAATGTTTTCTATCCAAAAGACAAAGAAATTTAAGATTCCAACAACCCTAAATTGTCACCTGCAGCTTCTTTCAATTTGGACAGGTCTAAAAATTTGATGTTTGGGAATGGGTTAACCTTTTCTAGAGCATACATATTACTATCTGATTACCATTGTAATTAACCCTTTCCTACATAATCCCACTCAGTGTATGTATCTCCAAAAAATACAATGTAATTTTAATTGTTTTTCAAGTGTGAAGGTCACAGTTGAAGGTCAAATGATAAAAACTGACCTTGTAAGATCTATGGTCATGTCATTTTACACAAACACTGACAACTAATGATAAAGATAAAATCTGCATTGACTGAGTCTGTGACATGTTTTTTAGTCCAGAATTTAGATGGTAAATTTATCGCCTGTGACATGATGCCCTGAATTTGATTTTCCAGCTTGCATTGTTAATTCTGTACTATAGTTCACTTGCTTTACTCTGGTAATTGAATTTTTTTGTCAACACAGAGCAGACCACAGATATTAATCAATTTTCCTGTGCTGTGCAGTTATATTGATAGGGCTCTGTGAAGTAGATTTTTGAACCTTATACTAGAAGACAACATTTTAGACTCATCCAAATTTAATCATTCCAACACAATGATGCTCTTTCTTGCCCCATAAGAAATCAAAGTACTGAAAGTACTGCAAGCTAGCATAGCATGGTTTTGTTAAGTAATCATATTTGCATTCTTTGTCCTTTGTAGGGTAGAAAACATTGTGAACACTGAAGAAATTGCTTGTTACAATTTTGTTTTCCAAAGCCTTTTCTTTAGATTCTGAAAAAGCAGGGTTTAGTGGAAATGGCTTATATAGCATGCTTATAAAGGAGTTCTTTGCAATTTGAAAAAAGTTAATTCATGTGACCAGCCATTCTGAACCCAAGATGCTCAAGTGAGCTAAAATTACCTAGGAGATGAACTTGCAGGCACAGTTTTCAATATTCCTGAAATACACAAGAACTACTTTTTTGGTGTAGAATTTAGTGGTTAAGCCTCCAGTGGGAGATTGCACTCATTGAACTCTGAGAAGACCTCAAAAATTTTGTCTGTTAACATAAGCTATCAAAGCTGAAGCTTTGCTAGCTAAAAGGCTTTAGATAACATTGTGCGCAATGAAGAAATTGCTTGTAAAAAGCAACTTCTTAAATATGTGTAATGTTTTCTACCCTAAAAGACAAAGATTTTCTAACTTCCACCAACTAAAATTTGTTGCTGCAACTTCTTTCAATTTGGACCAGTCTAAAATTGTGTTGTGTGGTAATGGGTGAAAGAAGTTACAGAAAACAATGTGTAGTCGATGAAATTTTAAAATTCTTTGTCCATCTAGGTGGAATACATTGTGGACAATGAAGAAATTACTTATATAAAAATCTCCTCATTTTCCTCAATCCTATGTGGGATAGCAGCTGGAGGCTAGGAAAGGATGTGATGGCGGTACTGGTGTGAATAATAGAAGGAATCCATTGTTAGGTGCTCCAGCCGCCGCAATATAACTGAAAGATTGTTGAAAGGGGTGTTAAACCCCATTCAAAAAATTTTTCCTCAATATTTTCCTAACTCATTTTTCTCAAGTATAAAAATACAGGGACGTATAAAAGACCATGGATTGAACTGGAAAGAGTTAATTTTTACCTTATATGAAGGAAGAAGGGACCATTTAAGTAGTCTTTTCAAACAAGATTAGATCCCAAATGGCAGCCATAGCGTAGTGGTAGCGCATAGGACTCCTAGTCAAGGGGTTCAGGGTTTGATCCCCGGCTGGGCAAATATTCTCCGACATAAGTCTGCCAACAATTTGTGGATAATCATAATCCTAAGTGGGAGGAGCAGCTGGAGACTCAGAAAGGATGTAGTGGTAGTACTGGTGTAAAAAATACCAGAAATCCACTGTTAGGTGCTCCAGCTGCCACAATATCACAAAAATACTGGTTAAAGAGGCATTAAACCCAATTCAATCAATCAGTCATTGGATCCCAATGAAGTAAATGTCTCCTTTAATCTTCAGATCTCCAGAGAGAATGGAAGGCTTTGTAAAAGGAAGAGTTCACCTGCAGGCTGTAAGGAGCTATCTACATTTCTCACAACTAAGCTCTTGGCTGATATCATTGGGTGGAGCCTTACCATTGAAAACAGTATACAGGTGGGTAGAGCTTAAAACGCAACTCAAGTAGATGGAGCTATTTATTATTATCTACATTTTTCACAACTAAGTTCTTGGCTGATATCATTGGGTGGAGCCTTACCATTGAAAACAGTGTACAGGTGGTTGGAGCTTAAAACACTAGTCAAGTAGATGGAGCTAGCTATCATTATCTACATTTCTCACAACTAAAAATTCTTTGCTGATATTAATGCGTGGAGTCTTACCATTGAAAACAGTACTTAAGTAGATTCGGCAGGTATTATTACCTACATTTCTCACAACTAAGTTCTTAGCTGATATTATTACCTGTAGCCTTACCATTGAAAACAGTATACAGGTGGGCGGAGCTTTAAACATTACTCAAGTAGATGGAGCTAGTTAACTTTGTCTACATTTCTCATAATTAACCCTTGTTATGCTGAACCCTGAATATTCACATTTTTGCAGGAGGTACAGACTGCTTGTCCTTGTTAAGTCAGGGTTTTGTTTTGCCTGCAGTTTCAGCAAAGGAGATATAGTAATGGTCTCCGTCTGTCATTCGGTCACTAATCTTGTCAGGAGCATATTTCTGAAAGTATAATATCAATTAACGTTAAAGTTGATGGTGGAAAGGTCATGTTGAGGTGAAGTGCAGTGCACAAAAACCACAACTCTTTTTGAGTTATTGCCCTTTGTTGTTTAAAGACCTAGAGTTTGTCCAGATCATATCTCTGAAAGTATAATAGCTATTATTGAACTCATTAACAAGAAATGCAGTGCACAAGAAGCCTAAATCTAATTGACTTCAGTTTTCTATCAAGCTTTTATGGCGGGCAATGGCCATATCTGACATGGCTCTTGTTTGAAATTTAATTTTCATAATAAATATCGACCAGCAACTATTATTTTCAGTGCTTTCAGCCCTTTGATTTTCGAGCTGTTTTGAAGAGGGTTTTATTTAGCACAACAAGGGTTAAGTGCCTGGATTATGACATATGCAATGCTTTACGAATGAAAACTGTACTAGTGCACAGAGCTTAATCCAGTCCCACACAATCCCATTTTACACCTGTCAAAAAAAATAGTTCAGTGAAACAATGTGGGAAATGAAGAAATTACTAGTTGCATGCAATTTCCAGAATGATAGAGAAACATGATATTCTATAAACTTGAACTTGTCATCCACTACTTCCTTGAGTTTGGACCACCCATATGGATGGGTTTGATTGGTTGAATGGGGCTTAACACCATTTTTAACCCTTGTCATGCTGAACCTGGGATATTCCGGTTTTGGCAGGAGTTGTAGACTGAGATCAGACTGCACTTATGTGCAGGCTGATCTTAGTCTACACCTCCTGCTTGTACTTTTCCTGCCAGAGTTATTTATGAAGTTGATTTCTCTAAGAAATATTGATTTTGAACAACAAGTTCTATCAGTGCTTTCAGCTCTTTGATTTGCAGAATTCAAGTAAGGTAATTTATACAGCATGACAAGGGTTAACAGTATTTCAGTCATTATGGATGGGACTGAATCCTCTGTCTGGTATGCATCATTGTACTAAAAAAAAAAAAAAAAAAAAACTTTGAAAATCATCCTCCCTTGAAACAGCTAAAATTATTCCAACTGATTTCGCAATGATAAGGTTCCTTACATGGTGGCCCTTTAACCCATTCCCACACTATCCCTCCTATTTATGTCCCTCAAAAAATGGTTCTAGAAAGCAATGTGAAAAATGCAGAAATTGCTTGTTACAAGCAATTTCTGCATTTTTCCACATTGTTTTCTACTCAGAGAGACCAAGATTTTCAAAAAATTCAACAATTTGAAATTGTTGTCTCCTACTCCTTTCAATTTGGATCAGTCTAAAATTTCATTGTGTTGGTATGGGTTAACAGATTCCTTTTATTAATTTTGATCCAGCACATGGCTTTTATGGGTGGGGTAATTTCTATGTTTCGTATACTATAAGCAAGGGCGTTGAAATACAGATTTTCTCCACTTGTCCCCGGACAAGTAATACCATGGAATCCTTGCAACTCCGATAATAGCAATTCACTACTTAACCCATTCCCACATTCCAAAATTTTAGACTGGTCCAAATTCAAAGAAGTTGTAGACGACAGTTTTAAGTTTATGAAATTTTAAATTTTTTCAACTTTCTGGGTAGAAAACATTGTGGAAAATGAAGATATTGCTTGTAACAAGCAATTTCTTCATTTTCCACAATGTTTTCCCAATCGTTTTTCTTGAGGGGCGTTTAAAAGTGTCAATGTGTGGGAATTGGTTAATGCAACTGACTTTATGTACATATATTAGATTTAAAGGTCAAAAAGCTCCTTTTAATAGCAACTTCTGGTTAATTGCAACAAAAGTGTTGACAAATATGTGTTGTTATTAACCAAAATCCACTCTATATGTTGTTCAAAATGAACTTTTCTGCATAAAAAGTGAAATTTAAAAAGATAAATTTTAAGAAAACGTTGTTAATGAAGAAAATTGTGGAAGCCAACATTTCCTGCATTAACCCTTTCCTGTTTACCAAATTTTAGACCTGTCCAATTTCACAGGTTTTACAGACGAAAATTTAAAATGGGTTCAATTTGAAAAATAGCCAGAGTAGAAAATATTGTTGAAAAAGAAGAAATTGCTTGTTACAAGCAATTTCTTCTTTTTCTACAATGTTTTCTGGGCTATAAAATCATAGGGATGTAAAAACCAGGGATTAAACAAGAAAGGGTTAACAACAATATTTTCTATCCTTTATTATAAACAGTAGGTTAATTTAAAATATATAGTGAATTATTTTTGAGATCAATTTTTTACTGTTCAAAGATTTTCCCTGTATATACACTTGTCCTGGGACAAGTGACTTTGAAAAATGATCTTTTCCGCAAATAGAAAAGCCCGTGTTGGATAAGTCAGGCATGGGAATTCAACATGTAAGCACAGGATGCAGTTGAGTTGTATTTCTGTAAGAAATGTGTCAGTACTCCCAAAGCCGTATAGTTTTCATGGAATAAATGGGTCAAGGTCACAAATGATTATATGAGTGATGATTATCTACAACTGTAAAATGTTTAAAAAACAACTGATTCCATCTCTGCATATTTAAAACGCCTGTAAAAACTCTAATAAGGCCTGGTTTGACTTTGGAGTAATTTTAGATGATATCTAGCATATGTAACTGCTCCCTGTGGCTGTAAGTGAAGGTTTTGAAAACATCGATAGATCAGGGGCATATTGTTTTACTGGTGTCTGTCAGTCCATCTGTCTGTCCGTCTGTCTGTCTGCAAAACTTAACCTGCCAACTAAACATTTTCCTATAACTTCAACCCTGATTAAGTTACAATGCTAATATTTGGTATGTAAATAGGTCTCAACAAGACACAACTGGGGAATGTCATTCCATCAAGGTCAAGGTCAAAATTTTAACACTTTTCTCTAAAACAAAGAAAAAAAACCCAATAAAAATCACCTGTTTCTAAAGAATTCCTGTTTTGGGGGCATAGTGTTTCACAAACACAACTTGTTTTCATTTGTAAATTGACAGACCTAATAACCAGGGATTGAACAGGAAAGGGTTAATCCATTTACAGGGGACAAAAAATTAAGACCAATTCAATATGATTTAGTATTAACCCTTGTCATGCTGTATAAATTACTTTACTGTATAGCTGTAAAATCAAAGGGCTGAAAGCACGGAAAGAACGTGTTATTAAAAATTCAATATTTATTATACCCCCCACAAAGAAGTTATGGGGGGGTATACTGGAATCAGGTTGTCCGTCGGTCCGTCCGTCTGTCTGTCCGTCTGTCTGTCCGTCCGTGGACATAATTTTGTGTCCTCTTCTCCTCCCACATTTTATGACCAATTTTGCTGAAATTTTATCAGGTTGTTTCCTATCATATGAAGTTGTGCACCTGCAATTTTCATCTTGATCCAGTCGTTAGTTTCAGAGTTATGCCATTTTGAACTTTTTAATGGGGGAGGGGGGAGTAGTCAAAATTTAAAATTGCAAAACTCAGTAACCATAAGGGGAGTTACCAAATTTGGTAAGTAACATCATCTTGTTGACCTTTACAAAATATCGAACGGTTTATTTCCTGAGGTCAAATTTTACCCCGCCCCCCGGGGGTCAAAAATTTAACATAGGCTCATATTGACTTTTCATGGATATAATTTTGTGTCATCATCTCCTCACACAGTTTTCTTTAACATAGGCTCATATTGACCAACCTTTCCTAATCAGTCAACTCTAGCAACAAACACAAAATCAGAAAGAGGTGGAGGGTTGGCAATGTTCATCCACCATGACATGCATGTGATTAAACAGCTTCAAATTCTACTCCTTCATAGAAAAGCCTTTTTAGCGGTGTGGGGGGTATTCTCGTCAGCCCTTGAGGGCAACAGCTCTAGTTTTAGAAATCAATTTCATAAACAGCTCTTGCAAGAAAACTACGAGCAGGAGGTGTAGACAAAGATCAGACTGCACTTACGTGCAGGCTGATCTTATTCTATACCTCCTGCCATAACCGGAATATTCCGGGTTGAGCATGACAAGGGTAAAGATTTGTCCATCAAAATCGGGCGTTCTGGTTGGTCGAAAAAAAGTATTCATAACTACATGAACAAAATTTTGAGCATACAGCTATTTTGTATGCTTCCGCACAAAATAGTCCCATAAAAAAGTTATCAAAAAATGTTAAGTTTTTGCTTTTTTTTGCTCGATACCATTAAATTATAAGAAATAAAGAGAACATTTTTTGTTTTCATGGAGGTATGAACCAAAAAACCTAATCACACTTATGTATGGATCCGCTTTGCGTATTCATACAGTGTGATTAGTTTTTTCTTCATTCTCTTCATCCCTTAATTGAAAGAAGTTCCATACAACAATTTCAAGTTGATGAAATTTTGAAAATCTTTTGTCTGTCAGTCTATCCAAAATTTGACGACTAAAGTAAACTTGAAGAAAATATCACATTGAAAATGCACACTTTTCTAAATTACTCTTTTGGATGGAAATTTTATGATTTTTAGAAATTCCTTGTAAAGCTCATTCTTAAACCCATTCCCACACAATAATGCTTATAAACACCCTGCAATATAAAAGATTTGGAAAGCATTGTTGAAAATAAAGAAATTGCTTGTTACAAGCAATTCCTTTATTATCCACATTGTTTTCTTTCCAAAAAAGACAAAAACTTTAAAGATTTCATTGACTTAGAATTGTTGTCTGCAACTTCTTTTGAATTTGGACTCACAATTTTTTTATCGTAATTGTGCAAAACTTAATTTTCTAAAGAAAAGTCATTTTGTGAAGAATGGATAAATACACAGCGCAACAAGGATTAATGATCTTTACTTTTTTCAGGATATATGCACCTGGTGAAACGGTTGGACCGTCATTCAGTCGACTACCAGAAATCCATAATTTTCCCTCGGCCGATCTTGGTGACGTCATAATGAGAACAACATGTGCTTATTTACCTCGCCAGAAAAATCCCATGGTTCTTTTCTGCAGATCTCCTTCTCCAATTTTTGAGCCATGTCGAAGGACAAAGAAAATAGTCGAAGAGGACACAATACAGGAAACTGGAGCTAGAAAGAAATATTTGAAAAAGGAACCAGTTCCTTCTACTTCCAAATATGCCGATGAGATGGACAGGAGGATAGAAATGCAGAAAAAGTCACGATTTAATAAAATGGATTGTGACGAAGATTCAGACTCCCAAATCATTCGAAAACCTCCATTCTGTCCAAGGTCAAAGACAGAGTATTGTTCTAAAGGGAAATCAGAACATTCCCGGCCTTGTCCAGTGAGCATCACTCCAAAACGGAAAGTCGATCAACTATCACCAACTATGCAGAATGTAGACAAACATGCTAGTACTCCCCAGAAATCAACTGGTTTGAATAAATGTGATGTTGCCATGGCAACCAAACCATCTGTGATACAGAAAGCCAAATCCCCAATTAGTAATAAAACCAAACAAATATCAACAGATTCTGTATACCCAGATCATTTGACTCCTACAAAATCTCAGCAAATGCAAAAACCAGCCTCTCTTTGCGTGAATATAAGTAACACATTTTTGTCGTCTAAACGCTTACCAAGCCCAAAAGTTTTACTAACTGCAAGTTCAAAACCAGAACCATCAAACTTTAAAAAGCGATGCTTAGATCTCGAAAAACCAGAATGTCTAGCAGAAACAGATAAGGAATTAGAGAATTTGACTAAAATGAACTCTAGCGATATATGTGATCTCATTAAACCCCCGAGTCTAGGGGAGCTTGAGGCCTACCTTTCTAGTCTTTCAAATAAAACACCTCGTAAACAGAGAATAGAAGACATTCCAACGACAAAATGTAGTTTTTATCTGGACGATAGTGAAGTCGATAATGAAGATGAAAATGTAGACAATGAATTATCAACAGATATAGACGAATGTTTTAAGAAACCCTTAGAATTATGCCAAACCCAAAGTCTTTCAAAACAAAAAATGTGTAAAACACGAGCTATAGACAATAAAACTGAACCACAAAATCACGTCAAATCCCTTTTCACTGACAGTAAATTGGACATTCCTCATGAAAATTTAAAACTTTCTCAAGAGGAGAAATCTCAATCTGAAAGTATCACCAAATTAACATTAAACAGAACTAATCAATGTGATATCCATGAAATAGTAAGTGATAAGGTAAAGGATGTTACAGTTTACAATTCTAAAGATAAAAGTACACATCACAATAAAGCCAAAAGTGAAAAACATTCGGAGGATTTTTATCGTGACAAAAGCAAGGTTTCTAATGGTAGTGACCTATTCGCAAACCACTACCAGTCAGGTCTTTCAACAGAAGTCGATGAAATTACCTCCCCCAAAAAGAAAGCTTTAAATGAATTAAGCATTCCATGTAACATTGGTGCTGTTGACAACGCCATGACGACACTCGCACAGAATTTGGAAACCATGGATATTGATGATAGGCCATACTCCCCATTTTCTCGAAATAGCTCACCCACACTTGATAATGAAGTTGAGAGACATCTAAGCCCCAAGTTAGGGGCAAGGGCAAATGACATTGGAAAAGGATCAGATAGAACGATTAGCCCTTCCTCTTTGAACTCGTCTCCTGAACCCTGTGATACAAATTCCCCAACACGGGGCCTGTCGCTATGCAAACAGTTATTGAAGAAGGAATTCCAGCAAAATGTGCAAAAGGTGAGTACCTTGACCTCAAAATCATCTGATAAGAATTACAGTCAACACTTGTAATCTGGAAATCTTGAATCATTCAAGTCCTAACTTTATCCCTTTTTTAGCTCACCTGAGAACGAAGTGCTCAGGGGAGCTATTGTGATCGCTCATTGTCCGGCGTCCGCCCGTCTGTCTGTCTGTCCGTCCGTCCGTTCACAATTACAAAAAAATCTTCTCCTCCTAAACTCACCATGTAATTTCAACCAAACTTCACAGAAATGATCTTTAGGTCATGCTGTTTCAAAAAATGTCAAAGAATTGAAATCCATGAAGAACTCTGGTTGCCATGGCTAGGGAGTGAAAAAACTTAAAAATACTTCTCCCAATCCGTAAGGCCTAGAGCTTCGATATATAGTACAAATCATCATCTATTCACCCTCTACAAAAACACTTCAAAGAATTTTTGTATTTTGAAAATTAGCCCTTTTCTGTGCGATCCCTGATTTTACAAAAAAATAAAGAAAGAATACTTTAAAAATCTTCTTCTCCCAAACCATAAGCCCTAGAGCTCTGATATTTGGTATACATCATCATCTAATGATCCTCTACTAAAAACTTCAAAGAATTACCGTATTCTGAAAATTAGCCCTTTTCTGGGCGATCCCTGATTTTACATAGATTAAAGAAAGAAATCTTAAGAAATCCTCTTCTCCCAAACCATAATGCCTAGAGCTTTGATATTTTGTATAAATTATCATCTATTCACCCTCTACAAAAATACTTCATAGAATTACCAAATTCTAAAAAGTAGCCCCTTTCTGTGTTATTCCCAATTTAACATAAAAATAAAGAAGGAAACTTTTTAAAATCTTCTTCTCCCAAACCATAAGCCCTAGACTTTTGATATTTGGTATACATCATCATCTATTGACCCTCTACAAAAATACTTCAAGGAATTACCGTATTCTGAAAATAAGCCCTTTTCTGGGCAATCCCTGAATTTACATAGAATTAAAGAAGTAAATCTTAAGAAATCCTCTTCTCCCAAACCATGATGCCTAGAGCTTTGATATTTTGTATAAATTATCATCTATTCATCCTCTACCAAATTACTTCATAGAATTACCATATTCTAAAAATTAGCCCTATTTTGCGATCCCTGATTTTACATAGAAATAAAGAAAGAAAACTTTAAAAATTTTCTTCTCCCATACCATAACGCCTAGAGCTTTGATATTTTGTACAAATCATCATCTATTGAACCTCTACCAAAATACTTAAATAATAACGGTATTCTGAAAATTAGCCCTTTCTGGGCGATCCCTGATTTTACCTAGAAATAAAGAAGGAAATCTTAAGAAATCCTCTTCTCCCAAACCATGATGCCTAGAGCTTTGATATTTTGTATAAATTATCATCTATTCATCCTCTACCAAATTACTTCATAGAATTACCATATTCTAAAAATTAGCCCTATTTTGTGATCCCTGATTTTACATAGAAATAAAGAAGGAAAACTTAAAAAATCTTCTTCTCCCAAACCATAACGCCTAGAGCTTTGATATTTTGTACAAATCATCATCTATTCACCCTCTACCAAAATACTTTAAACAATAACCGTATTCTGAAAATTAGCCCTTTCTGTGCGATCCCTGATTTTACCTAGAAATAAAGATGGAAAACTTTAAAAATATGTTTCTCCCTAACCATAATGCCTAGAGCTTTGATATTTTGTATAAAATATCATCTATTGACCATCTACCAAAATACTTCATAGAATAAACTGTATTCTGAAAACTAGCCCTTTTCTTTGTGATCCCTGATTTTACATAGAAATAAAGAAGGAAAACTTTAAAAATATGTTTCTCCCTAACCATAACGCCTAGAGCTTTGATATTTTGTACAAATCATCATCTATTCACCCTCTACCAAAATACTTTAAACAATAACCGTATTCTGAAAATTAGCCCTTTCTGTGCGATCCCTGATTTTACCTAGAAATAAAGATGGAAAACTTTAAAAATATGTTTCTCCCTAACCATAATGCCTAGAGCTTTGATATTTTGTATAAAATATCATCTATTGACCATCTACCAAAATACTTCATAGAATAAACTGTATTCTGAAAACTAGCCCTTTTCTTTGTGATCCCTGATTTTAAATAGAAATAAAGAAGGAAATCTTTAAAAGTCTTCTTCTCCCAAACCATAAGGCCAAGGGCATCAATATTGAGTGTGTAATAATGCCTATTGACCCTGTACTAAAATACTTCATTGAATCACTGTATTCTGAAAATAAGTGCTTTTTTGTGCAATCCCAGAAAGGAGTAATGAAGGATATCATAGAAAATATTCTCCTTCTAAACTGTTAGGCTTAGAGCTTTGATATTTGGTATGTATTAATTCCTATTGACCCTCTACTTAAGTACTTCGAAGAATTACCGTACTCTTGAAATTAGCTCAATATGGTTGGATCTTCACTGCACCTAGGATTAAAGGACAAACTCTTTAAAAAATCTTCTTCTCCAAAATGATTAGGTGTAGAGCTTTTATATTTTGTATATTATCTCATAAAGCCTTGAGCCATCATACTCAGGGGAGTGATATAGGACCACCATGGTCCTCTTGTTTATTATCCCCTGCCATTTCGGCGAAGGGGGTATAGTAATGGTCTCCATCCGTCAATCCTACATATTTGTCATTCCATCACAAAGCTTGTCCGGAGTATATCTCCTAAAGTATAAATGCTATCAACTTGAAATTTCATAGATGGATAGATCTCATTGAGGAGAAGTGCAGTGCACAAGAACCACAACTCTTGCTTGCATAATCTGGGAGTTATTGCCCTTTATTGTTGTTTTTTCGCCGGAGCATATCTCTGAAAGAATAATAGCTAATAACTTGAAACTTCGTAGATGGATAAATCTGGTTAAGGAGAAGTGCATTACACAAGAACCACAACTCTTGCTTACATAATTTTGGAGTTATTGCCCTTTATTGTTTTTAAGACTTAGATTTTGTCCAGAGCATATCTCTGAAAGTATAAAACTATTATCAAACTCATTGAAAAGAAATGATGTGCACAAGAAGCCTAAATCTTACTTGGTCAGGTTACTATCAAGAAACAAAGGTCATAGCCATGTCCAACATGGTTCTTGTTGATATTAAACTGAATGTTTATTTTGAACCAGTGAAAATTTAAAATAACAACATTTCACCTATAAACTATGGGATTTCAGTGTAATAGCATACATATGAAAAACATACGCCATGCAAAAAATGATGAACTTAATATTTCTTTTGTTTTTCCTGCGACAAAAGAGGATCACTTCCTCAGTCCCTAGTCTGATAACTCACCAAAAACCACGCCAGTTAACCCCATTCTACACATCCTGTTTTACCCAAACCCTGACATCTGGTAAAATAATCTGTTTCAGTGGTCAAATTTCAGTAATTTCCAGGTTTTTGCCACGACTAGCAAAATCAAGATAATAAGTCTTGACTGTATTGGATTTGGAAAGGAAATAATTGTTACATTTTCCATCAAAATACTGTTTGGAGCAGGGTAGTTTACACATTATTTACACACAGTCTGTGCAAATGCATGTCCATCTTGGGATACGCACTAATATAACTATATTAATTCCAGGGGTCGACACTAACTGTGCTTCAATGGGATCCCATAGGAATCCGTACCTATTACTTCAGGGTTTCCTCCAGATAATCAGGGATCCCTCCTTGATATACATTAAATCATTCACATGCAATCCTATCCTTCTAGCCCAACTTGAAAAAAAGATTCAGAAAACACTGTGGAAAATGAAGAAATTGCTTGTTACTAGAGAAATATTGAAGGATCCTGACGGAATCCCTAGCCTGAGATTGCTGGGGTCCCTTCCAATTTTCAGAGATCCTCGGGTCTCAAACAATAGAATTTTAGAATGATCCAAATTGAAAGGAGTTGCAGACCACAATTTTAAGTTTATGCATTTTTAGATTTTTTCAACTTTTGGATTGAAAACATTATGTAAAATGAAGAAATTGCTTTTCCCAATTGTTTTTCTTGAGAGCGTCCGAAAGTGTCGCTGTGTGGGAAAAGGTTAACCATCTATTTGTCTCTCACAAATGGGTTGATAATCGTAGACCTATGTGGGATAGCAGCTGGAGGCTAGGAAGGGATGTAATGGTAGTACTGGTGTGAGAAATACCAGGAATCCATTGTTAGGTGCTCCAGCCGCCCGGATATAAATGAAAGATTGTTGAAAGCGGCATAAACCCCATTCAAACAAACAAACTGTCTGTCGATCGGTCTGTCTGTCTGGAAAACTTAACCAGAAAACTTAACATTGCAAATTACTACCAGCCTATTCGAGATACAATGCTCATATTTGACATGATGATACATCTCCATAATTACCCATCTCCTCATGTCAAGGAAAGGGTCATGTGATAAGTTCAAGGTCACATACCAAGGTCAAACGTTTAGTCCTGTTGTCGGGGCATTATGTTTCACAAACACATCTTGTTATTTTGAAAATTAACCCATTTCCAAACAATTATGCTTTTTGGTGCCCATCATAAAAAACAATCCTTGTTGTGGCAAAATTTATATCCTTTCAAACAATGGTCTCCCACCATTGAGTAGATAATCTTAAACCTAATTAGGATCAGCAGACGGAGGCTTGGAAAGGATGAAATGGTAGTACTGGTGTGTGCAACACCAGGAACTCATGGTTAGATGCTCAAGCTGCTGCTATATGACTAAAATACTGTTAAGAGTGGTTTTAAACCCCTTTTAAACATACAAACAACCATTTACCCATTACCACACAATGATGCCTTCCGATGCTCAAAAGAAATACGATCATTGAAAAAAATTATGAGAAAAGAATACAAGCAATTTCTCCTTTTCTCACAATATTTCCATTGAATTTGGCACTTATTTACCAATTTTAGAGCAATTTGAAATGTTGTCCACAGTTTCTTTCATTTTGACCAGTGTTAAATTTCGTCGTCTGGTAATGGGTTAATACTGTTGATGACCAGGGTGTATAGGAATCTGACTTATCTTTGTCTTGATATAATATAAAAATTGTTGAAAGTGGCATTATATCTCGTACATACATCTAACACTTTCCTGCAAAATTGTAGACCTGTCCAAAATCAAAGGTTTTGCAGATGTAAATTTAAAGTGGATTTAAGTTGAAAAATAACCATATGGTAGGGTAGAAAATATTGTAGAAAAAGAAGAAATTGCTTGTTACAAGCAATTTCTTCATTTTCTACAATGTTTTCTCAATTATAAAATCACAGTGTCAAAAAACCCAGGGATTAAACAGGAAAGATTTAAACAATTTAGATTGTTACAGAGATCGCCAGTTCTTCCCAGTCGATGTAGCAAAGGCTTTGCAGACGTAACTTTAAAGTGGATTTAGTCAGAAAAATAACCATAAAGTCGGTTAGAAAATATTGTAGAAAAAGAAGAATTAGCTTGTTAAAAGCAATTTCTTCATTTTCTAAAATGTTTTCTCAGGTATGAAATCACAGGGACGAAATACCCAGGGATTAAACAGGAAAGAGTTAAACAATTTTGATTGTTACAGGAGATCACCAGTTCTTCCCAGTCGATGTACAAGAATCTACCATCACCAGACGACATCAAAAACTTCCAATTCATGATCAATCGTAGTGCCAGTGTGGTATTTAACTCCAATACGGGTCTTCCCTCACGTTCTAGTCCGGTAAGTATCTAGTATAGAGTCATTCTTGCTTGAGCAACAGCGTCTTTTAGGCGACTACGTTATTAACCCTTGTCATGCTGAACCCGGAATATTCCGGTTTGGGCAGGAGGTCTAGACTAAGATCAGCCTGCACATAAGTGCAGTCTGATCTTGGTCTACACCTCCTGCTTGTAATTTTCCTACCAGAGAAGTAATGAAATTGATTTTCAATATAAATATTGACTATTGAACAACAAGTACTATCAGTACTTTCATACTTTGATTTTAATGCAATTCCATAAGGGATTTTATACAGCATGACAAGGGTTAAAAGCAAAATCTCTTAAGAAATGAGGGTATTTCATCATAAAGTAAAATCATAGCTAAATCCAATGGTGTTTGAACTCATTAGAATTGTCTCATTCATCCCAGACCACTGGGCCAATTTGAACCACATTTGGCAGAAATGTTCCTTAGGTGGTCCAATTTTAAATAAACTTATCTGTGGAATCTGTTAAAAACCATGGCAACAAAATGAAATTTTAAAATAATCTTTAAAAATCTTCTCCTCCTGACCCAGAAGCTTGTTGCAAGCAATTTCTTCTTTTTCCACAATGTTTTCTCAAGTATATAATTACGGGGACGTAAAAACCAGGGATTGAACAGGAAAGGGTTAATACAATATATCATCAAAATCTATTATAGGCTCCAATCAAGAGGATATCCAGCAACAAATTCGACTATGACTGCTCGCTGACGAATGTGAAAGCCATTAAAAAGTGAGTACAAATATATCGGTTCTTAAGATTTAGGACATAAATGACATAAAGAGATTCGGGATATTTTCTTTTTATTATGAGTTGAGAGTTTGATCTCCGGTTGCGCCAAATACCCTTTCAGACTTTTGTCTCCCACAAATAGGTGGATAATCATAAACCTTAGTGGGATGAGCAGCTGAAGGCTTGAAAATTATGAAGTGGTAGTGCTGGTGTGAGAAATACCAGGAGTCCATGGTTAGGTGTTCCATCTATGGACTGAAATACTGTTAAAAGTGGCCACACAATTAATCAATCTTTTGTTATGCCCCGTCATGAAATGGCTACAGGCATATAGATTTACCTCTTTCCACGGTGGGTGGTGGATGGGGTCAGAATTTGTCCATTTCTTGGCTGGAGCATATTAGTGGTTCAGAGCAAAACAGTTGTAACTGTCTATAATTTAATTGTTTAGTTTCGTCTATCAAAAACAAGCGTCGTGATTGGTCGAAAAATTGAATTCATACCTCCATGAACAAAATTTTGAGCACGCAGTGATTTTGTATGCTTCCACACAAATCTTTTGTTATGCCCTGTCATGAAATGGCTACAGGCATATAGATTTACCTCTTTCCACGGTGGGTGGGGGATGGGGTCAGAATTTGTCCATTTCTTGGCTGGAGCATATTAGTGGTTCAGAGCAAAACAGTTGTAACTGTCTATAATTTAATTGTTTAGTTTCGTCTATCAAAAACAAGCGTCGTGATTGGTCGAAAAATTGAATTCATACCTCCATGAACAAAATTTTGAGCACGCAGTGATTTTGTATGCTTCCACACAAAACAAAAAGGTATCAAAAGATGTATTTTTTCTACTTTTTTCGCTCAATACTATTAAATTATAAGAAATGAAGAGAATATTTTTTGTTTTCATGGAGGTATGAACCGAAAAACCTAATCACACAATGTATGAATCCGCTTCGCGTATTCATACAGTGTGATTAGGTTTTTCGGTTCATACCTCCATAAAAACAAAAAATATTCTCTTCATCTCTTAAATATATTTATGGTCAGTTACAACTGTTTCACACTGAACCATATTCTACATTAATTGATGGATTATGAAATAACATGGCACTGTTGTTCCCCTTGAAGAGAACTAGTGTCATGCATTAAGTTTTGTTGGATACGCCATCCGCCGTCATAGCGCAGTCAGTAGCGCGCCAGACTCCTAATCTTCAATCATCGGCGTCATGGGTTTGATCTCTGCGGCGGCAAATATTATTTCCTACAATTGTCTCTCACCAATGGGTGGATAATCGTAAACCTAAGTGGGATAGAAGCTGGAGGCTAGGAATGGACGTAGATGTAGTACAGGTGTGAGAAATACCAGGAATCCATCGTTAGTTGCTCCAGCAGCCGCGATATGACTGAAATACTGTAAAAAGCGGCATTAAACCCCATTCAATCAATCAATCAATCAATCATTGGATACGCCAAATACCAAGGTCAAAACTGAAGGTCATTTAATAAGCATTTGTGTCTGACTATTTCTAGTTTTCGACAAGCTTTACAGACTAACTGTCATTCTTTAAGTTGAGGGATTGTTTAGATGAAAACAAGCACATTCTCCTTTTTTCAGAAGGTTCTCCACCCTACTTGCCGTTAACTATTCCCCACCTTCCCCCCACCCCCAGTGGAGGTTGATGTATTGCTCCGTTAGTCAGTTAGTAGATAATACCTTGTCTAGATAATACCAAACAATGCTGCTTGACACCCTGAAGTAATATGATCTTGGAAAACTTTATCTGAAAAGGAAAAATTACTTTCAACATGCAACTTCTCCTTTTCTCACAATGTTCTCTACTTTATTGGGTACTTATTTATCAATTTTTCAGCAATTGCAATTGTTGTCTCGGAGAAAACCCGAGGTATTGCTATAGCCTTGGTGTCATTGTCGTTGTTGTTGTCGTCGTGCGAAAAACTTTGACATTTTGTAATATCTGATTCTACCAAAGGCATTCACCTGAAACTTGGCACACTTGTTCACTATCAAAAGAGCAACCTATACTATCAAGGGGGATAGCTCAAGATGCATTTTGTCCACTTCCCAGCACCCAATAGCGAGCATAGGCACCCGTAGGTGGTGCTTTTTTTGAAAATTTAGACCAATCTTAAATGCTGTCACCTGTTAACCCTTTCCTGTTTAAACCCGGGATTGATTTTACATTGCTGTGATTTTATACTTTAGAAAACATTGTGGAAAAAGGAGAAATTGCTTGTAACAAGCAATTTCTCCTTTTCCCACAATATTTTCTACCACATAGAATGGTTTCATTCCAAGTTGCATCCAGTTTTCATTGACGTCTGCAACCTCTTTCAATTTGGACCAGTCTAAAATTTCAAGAAACGGGAAAGGGTTAATAGCCTAAAAGCAATCTTTTCTTCACAGTGCCATATCTTGTTCAAAGCTAACACTTCAATCAGAGGATAACACAGACACCATAGAAGATCCCAAAATTATTAGTACAAGTGCACCTGCTTCCACTAATTGCCTTCTGGGTAATTTTGAGGTAAGATATAAATTCTATAGCATGCTTAACCCATTCCCATAGAATTAGAATGGTAGAATGGTCCAAATTGAAAGAATTTGCAGATGACAATTTCAAGTTGATGAAATTTTTGCCTTTTAGGGTAGAAAACATTGTGAACATTGAAGAAATTGCTTGTAACAAGCAATTTCTTCATTGCCCACAATGTTTTTTAAAGGAGTTTTCTTAAGGTGCGTAAAAAAGCGGGATTGTGTGTAAATGGGTTAACCCATTTCAACACTTTGACACCTGTTGTTGCTCCGAAGAAGAAACTTGGGAAAACATCATAGAAAATGAAAAAAATTGCTTGTTTCTTCATTATTTTTTCTACTCCCAAACATTGAAATTTCATCATTTGAATGACCAGTCTTAGATCTTGTCATCTGGTAGCCTAGGAAAGGATGTAGTGGTAGTACTGGTGTGAGAAAAACCAGAAATCCATTGTAAAGAGTTCCAACTGCTGCGATATGACTGAAATACTGTTAAAAGCGGCATTAAACCCCATTCAATCAATCAATCAATCGTCATGTGGTAATGGGTTAAATCATGAGAATTTTTAGTTAAGAGTTTTAACGCTTTCCCGTTCAAATACGGGATTTTATGTTCCTGTGATTTTTTACTCAAGAAAACATTGTGGAAAAAGAAGAAATTGCTTGTAACAAGCAATTTCTCCTTTTTCCACAATATTTTCTACCACATAGGATGGTTTTATTTCAAATGGAATCCAGTTTTCATTGTCGTCTGCAACCTCTTTCAATTTGGACTGGTCTAAAATTTCCATAAACAGGAAAGGGTTAATGCACCGGTCTCCATCCTTCTAGGCAGCTTTGAGGTTAGATACAATAGTTTACCCATTCCCACACAGTGACGCTTTTAGACGCCCCCTAGCAAAAGGGATTTGGAAATCATTGTGGAAAATGAAGAAACTGCTTGTTACAAGCAATTTCTTCAATCCCCACAATGTTTTCTAGTTAGAAAGACAAAGAAATTTATGATTTCATCTACTTTAAGTTGTAGTCTGCAACTTCTTTCAGTTTAGACTGGTCTAAAATTTTATCGTCTGGGAATGGGTAACTGAAGACATGTATTAATTACCTAATCATTTTGAGACGATATTCTAAAATTATCAGTAGGTGAGCATCAACTTGCAGTAAGTGACATTTGATATTTTTGAGGAAGGATGGAAGTTTGCATAAAACATCTCAATACTTTAAAGTAGATGTTCCTGAATTGTCTGTGCAGATGAACCTATCTGAACAAATTGACCTCTTTATAGATTTGGAATTTACAAAAACACCATAAATGTCACATTTTTTAACCTACTGGAACAAATTGACCTCTTTGTAGCTTTGGATTTAACAAGAACACCTAAAATGTCACATTTTTGAGGTAAATAGCCCAAAATTATCAGTTCAATTGCTTGCATTAACCCATTACCAGGTGGCAAAATTTTAAACTGGTCAAAATTGAAAGAGTTACAGACGACAATTTAAAGCTTAAGAAATTTTGGATTTCTTTTACCTTCGGGTTAGAAAACATTGTGGATAATGAAGTAGCAAGCAATTTCTTCATTTTGCACAATGATTTCCAAAGCTTTGTTTCTTAGGGGCGTCTATAAGCATCATTGAGTGGGAATGGGCTAAATGCCCTTTAGGTGATTTCTTATAAGAGCATTTTTATGCTCCCGCAATGAAAGATCGGGGATATTGTTTTACTGTTGTACGTCTGTCCGTCTGTTTGCACCAACCTTAACCAAAAAACTACCAATTACTATCAGCCTATTCAAGATACAGTGCTCATATTTGGCATACTGGTACATCTCCATAATACGCATCTTTTCATGTCAAGGTCTTGTGATAAGGTCAAGGTCACATACCAAGGTCAAACGTTTAGTCCTGTTGCGGGGGCATTGTATTTCACAAACACATCTTGTAAGTAATAGTTTGATTAGTTGATTATACAAGTAAACTGTTAAGTAAGAGACAAAACAAATACATGACAACAATAAGTTATTTCCTTTCTTTGCAAAAGAATTCTTTGTCTATTTTTTCTTAACCCTTATCCTGCTTAATATCAATCCTTTTTTTTAATATATCTTAAAAACTCTGACATTAGATTCATGTTGTGTTCAAATATTTTTCTCAAAACAACAAGAAAAACAGGTAGTATTGGCTAAGATCAGACTGCACGTCTGTGCAGGCTGATCTTAGTCTATACTCCTGCCTAAGCCAATGACAAAGCAGAAATAATTCAGAATCAGCATGACAAGGGTTTAAAAGTAAGAATCGCTCACAAAACAATACATGATAATAAGGATGGATGTTTTTTTCATCGATTTCAGGAGTCAGTATTAAATGGTCGGATAGAACCGGTTGGTGTGGTTGATGGCTTTTCTGTCGAGATTGGTGCCGGTGGAACATTCTGTCCAAAGCACGTCACGCTGCCTGTAGCTGCGTATTTCTTCCAACTTTCAGACGATAATGCACCTTCTCCTTATCTGGTATGCTTGGATAAACCACTTACAACTCAATCCCTCCTTTTTACGCCCCTCAAGAAAAAATCTTTTGAAAACATTGTGGAAAATGAAGAAATTGCTTGTATCAAGCAATTTCTTCATTATCCACAATGTTTTCTACCTAAAATGACAAAAAAATTCCAAATTCTATCAACTTGAAATTGTCGTCTGCAGCTTCTTTCAATTTGGATCAGTCTAAAATTGCACTGTGTTGGAATGGGATAAACAACTTACAAGACAATAAGATTTTACACTGGTCCAAATTAATTTTTGTCATGCTGAAACCGGAATATTCCTGTTTTGGCAGGGGGTATAGATAAAGATCAGCCTGCACATATGTGCAGTCTGATCTTAGTCTACACCACCTATGTGTCTTTTTCAAATAAGAGATGTTCATAGAATCATTTTTGGAGAGAAATACTAACCCACTACTATATTGATTCAGGTTCTTTCAGCCCTTTGATTTGAATGCAATTCTGAAAAAAGAATTTTATTCAGCATGACCAGGGTTTAAAGAAGTTGCACTGAATTGATATCGAAACATTGAGAGGAAAAGAGAAATTACTTATTGCAAACAATTTCTCCTTTCCCACAAAGTTTGCCATAACCATATTTCATCAAGTTTGTTACAAAAGTAGATGCAAATGTTGAAAGTTAACCCTTTCCTGTTTTTAGCTCACCTGAGCACAAAGTGCGAGGTGAGCTATTGTGATAGGTCGTTGTCCGTCGTCCGTCCGTCTGTCCGTCCGTCCGTCTGTCCGTCCGTCCACAATTTCTTTAAAAATCTTCTCCTCCTAAACCAGTGGGCCAATCAAGCTGAAACTTTGCAGGGATGTTCCTTGGGTGAAGTTCTTCAAAAGTTGTTAAAAGAATTTAATTCCGTCAAAAACTCTGGTTGCCACGGCATTTGAAAATGGGAATCTTTAGTAATTCTTTAAATATCTTTAAAAATCTTCTCCTCCTAAATCAGTAGGCCAATCAAACTGAAACTTTGCAGGGATGTTCCTTGGGTGAAGTTCTTCAAAAGTTGTTAAAAGAATTTAATTCTGTCAAAAACTCAGTTTGCCGCGGCATTTGAAAATGGGAATCTTTAGTAATTCTTCAAATATCTTTAAAAATCTTCTCTTCCTAAACCAGTAGGCCAATCAAGCTGAAACTTTGCAGGGATGTTCATTGGGTGAAGCTCTTCAAAAATTGTTAAAAGAATTTCATTCTGTGAAAAAATGTTGTAACTGCGGCATATGAAAAAGGGAAATTTTAGTAAATCTTTGTTGTTGTTTTTTTCATAGACTTCAAGGCTAAAGACCTTTATATTTTGTATAGAGCTTAATCATATGGTTCTCTACCAAGTTTTAAAATATTTAATCTCTTGGGTCAAAAATGACCCCGCCCCTGAAGTCCGAAGTTTGGAAAAATGCTTAATTAGCAATTTCAAAAGACTTCTCCTCTTAAACTATAAAATCTAGGATATTCATATTGGGTATGTAGCATAACTAGATGGTTTTGTACTATATCACTTAAAGTTGTCCTCCCAGGGTCAAAAACGGCCCTGCACTAGAGGTCCAAAAATTGGGAAAGAGTAAAATGTTAAAAAAAAAATCTTCATTTTAAGGCGGAGGGCATTTATATTTTGAGTGGAGCATAGCCTGGCTGTTATCTATCAATTTTGATTAAAATTATGCCTGTAGGTTACCCTTTCTCTGGGTGTCCAAAGTTCGTAAAAATGCTCAATTAGACCATGTTCAACAGTCTTCTCCTCCCAATCTACAAAGTCTTAGGCATTCATATTTGGTATAAAGCATGAACAGATGGTCCTTTACCATGTTAGCTAAAATCTTAGCTCTGGGATAAAACATGGGTCCAAAATTTTGGAAAACATCCAATTAGAGCAACTTTGAAAGACTTCTTCTTCTGAAATATATGGTGAAGGGCATTCATATTTGGTATGTAGCATGACTAAATAATTTGGTACTATGTTATAGGAAAAAATGCTCTTATGATAAAAAACGTCTCTGCTTCTGGGGTCAAAAATTGCGTAAATCGCATTTAAAGAATTCTTGAATAGAAATGGAGAAATAGCTTGTCACTCCCTTTCTCACAATGCTTTTTTAAATCTTTTTTTCCTGAGGGTGACAAATTGTGGGTTAGTTTGGTAATGGATTAAACAATAAAGCCAAAGGTATTGATTTTTTTTGGAAAGCATTACTGGATTGTTTTGTACAAAGCCCGAAATCTTATAAGTGTTTTATTTATTTTGCTCAAGTTAAGTCTTTTTTATACAAAAAAGGACTGTAATTTGCAGATGCCTCAGGTGAGCGATTTAGGACCATCATGGTCCTCTTGTTTAAAATTTTAGACTGGTCCAAATTTAAAGAAGTTGCAGACGACAATGAAAATGGGATGCTATTTGAATTGAAACCATCCTATGTGGTAGAAAAATTGTTGGAAAAGGAGAAATTGCTTGTTACAAGCAATTTCTTCTTTATCCACAATGTTTTCTCAAGTATAAAAACACAAGGACGCAAAAACCGGGGTTTGTACAGGAAAGGGTTAAATAAATTTAGTATATTGGAACTAACAGCATATAAAATATTTGGTTACTTTGTACTCAGAAAGTCTTATAGGCTTACATCAAAATAATGCCAAAATGACATTAACCCTTTCCTGGTTAATCCCCGTTTTTTACGTCCCTGTGATTTTATAATGGAGAAAACATTGTGGAAAAAGAAGAAATTGCTTGTGACAAGCAATTTCTTCTTTTCCCACAATATTTCCTTCTCTATTGAATGGTTATTTTCAAATAAAATCAACTTTTTCATTTTCATCTGCAAAACTTTTGAATTTGGGCGGGTCTAAAATTTTGAAAAACGGGAAAGGGTTAAACTTTTTATTCTCTTTAGCCTCACTGTTAGTGAAAGTTGCATAGTCTATTACCAGGTGACAAAATTTTAGACTGATCTAAATTCAAAGGAAATGCAGATGAAATTTTATATTTGATGAAAATTTCTAATTTTGTATTAGGGGGGGTATAAAATATTGTGGCAAAAGAAGGAAATGCCGGTTATCAGCCTATTTTATATACTGCCGAAGGTGAATGTATATTGGTATCATCTTTTTTTCCGTCCGTCCGTCCGTCCGTCTGTCTGTCAACATCTTAACACATCTACATCTATGAATAAGTTTGAATGCAATTGAAAATTATGTGAAATTTCATTTAAATTTGTCAGGCTGTGTCACAGACTCACAGATAGAGGGTTTTAATGCAAAATTTCATGTTAACACATCTCATCTGATATATGGACAAACCTGAATGAAATTTCACAAAATTTTCCTACTCACCGGATCTTGCACGTATTGATGAGGTTTTGCCATTTTAGGCGGAGTCACAGAAAAAGGGATCTTAATGCAAAATTTCTTGTCAACACATCTCATCTGATATATGGACAAAGCTGAATGAAATTTCACATAATTTTCCTAGTCACCGGATCTTGCACGTATTGTTGAGGTTTTGCCATTTTAGGCGGAGTCACAGAAAAAGGGATCTTAACCCTTGTCATGCTGTATAAATTACCTTACTGAAATGCTGTCAAATCAAAGGGCTGAAAGCACTGATAGAACTATTTATTAAAAAAAATCAATATTTCTTTAGAAATCAACTTCATAAACAATTCTGGAAGGGAAAGTACAAGCAGGAGGTGTAGACTAAGATCAGCCTGCACATAAGTGCAGTCTGATCTTAGTCTACACCTCCTGCAAAAAAACGGAATATTCCGGGTTCAGCATGACAAGGGTTATTGCAAAATTTTTTGTTAACACATCTCTTACAGTTATTGGTGATTTGAATGAAATTTTGACAGATTGTTCCTTATCACCTGACCAGGTGCATAAAGGGGGGAGGGGGGCTTAATACAAAATTTCTTGTCTTGGCTTCTTATTTTCTATGGTGTATCCATGATTTGTTTGTTTGTTTGAGTGTGGTTTTAAGCCACTTAAGTTTAAGATTATCCACCCATTGTTGGGAGTCAAATGTTGGAAAGGATATTTGCCACGCCTGGGGATCGAACGTGTATCTATAAATTCTAAACCTTATAACTCCAGCTGCCTCCTTATCCCTTTCCTGTTTAAACCCAGGATTTTACGTCGTTGTGATTTTATACTCGAGAAAACATTGTGGGAAAAGGAGAAATTGCTTGTCACAAGCAATTTCTCCTTTTCCCACAATATTTTCTACCACATAGAATGGTTTCATTTCAAATTGCATCCAATTTTCATTGACGTCTGCAACCTCTTTCAATTTAGACCAGTATAAAATTTCAAGAAACGGGAAAGGGTTAAAAAAGCAATTATGTGGCAGCATAATATTGTGACTACGGCATTCTTGTCTTCTTTTTCACAATGTTTTCCTTAGTTATTTTTCTTCAATACTTAAAAATTTGCGACGGCAGCACTCATCCTTGCCGACTATTTGTCTCCCACCAATGGGTCGATAATCGTAGACCTATGTGGGATAGCAGCTGGAGGCTAGGAAAGGATGTGATGGCGGTACTGGTGTGAGAATACCAGGAATCCATTGTTAGGTGCTCCAGCCGCTGCGATATAACTGAAAGATTGTTGAAAGCGGCGTAAAACCCCATTCAAACAAACAAACAAACAAACTTAGAAATTTTGGATTTTGTGGTAATATGTTGATCCCACTTTCAGGGCCATGTAAATTTGGAGCCACTTGGTAAGAGAGGATATCACATACCTCGGACTGGGACAGTTCAGATTGTAAGTATTGTGATTATCAAAAACTATGAATAAATTCTATTTTATGATATTCTCTTTTTTGACTGAATTAATGGCCAATCAGGCCCATGTAATTGGCCAATCAGGGATGTCAATCAAGGAATCAACTGTCCAATCAAATCATTTATTTACCTGAGCCATTTGCCTCCATTTTGTTATCCTTTTTAGCTCACCCTGATCCCTGATTTTACATAAAGATAAAGAAGGAAAACTTTATAAATCTTCTTCTCCTAAACAATAAGGCCTAGAGCTTTGATATTTGGTGCAAATCATCATCTATTGACCCTCTACCAAAAAACTTCAATGAATTACAGTATTCTGATAATTAGCCCTTTTCTGTGCAATCCTTGATTTTATATAAATGAAGAAGGTAAACCCTAAAAATCTTCTTCTTCCAAACCATGAGGCCAAGAGCATTGAAATTTGGTACAAACCATTTTCTATTGACCCTCTACCAAAATACTTCAAAGAATTACCGTATTCTGATAATTAGCCTTTTCTGTGCGATCCCTGATTTTACATAGAAATAAAGAAGGAAAACTTCAAAAATCTTCTTCTCCCAAACCATGAGGCCTAGAGCTTTGATATTTTGTATAAATCATCATCTATTAACCCTCTACCGAAAGTTTTCAAAGAATTACTGTGTTCTTGAAATTAGCCCTTTTATGTGGGATTCCTGATTTTACATAGGCTTAAAGAAGGAAATCTTTGAAAATCTTCTTCTCCCAAACCATAAGCCGAGAGCTTTGATATTTAGTTTGTAATAATACCTATTGACCCTGTACTAAAATACTACTAAGAATTAATGTATTCTGAAAATAAGACCTTTTTTGTGCAATCAAAGAAAGAATGAAGAAGGATATCATAAAAAATGTTCTCCTTCTAAACCATAAGGCCAAGAGCTTTGATATTTGGTATGTATTAATGCCTATTGACCCTCTACTTTATTACTTCAAAGAATAACAGAACTCTTGAAATTATCTCAACATGGATGGGTTTTCACTATACCTAGGATTAAAGGAGAAAATCTTTAAAAAATCTTCTCCAAAATGATTAGGTGTAGGGCTTTGATATTTTGAATATTATATTATAAAGCCTTGATCAATCATACTCAGGGGAGCAATATAGGACCATCATGGTTATCTTGTTGTTGTATAGCATAACTGGATAGTTTTGTACAAAGCATAAAATCTTATATTTGTTTTATTTTGCTCGAGTAGTAGCTTTTTATACAAATAAGTACTGTAATTTGCAGATGCCACAGGTGAGCAATTTAGGACCATCATGGTCCTCTTATCTTTTTGTATTGATAATACTTGATAATGATGACATTGCTTGTAACAAGCAATTTCTTCATTTTCCACAATGTTTTCATATTTTTTTCTGGAAGGGGGGGGGGATTCCAAAAATGTCATTGTGTGGAAATGTGTTAACCGATTACCAGATGACACCATTTTGGACTGGTCAAAATTGAAAGGAGTTGCAGACGATAATTTAAAGGTAATGGAATTTTAGATTTTCAACTTTCTGGATAGAAAACATTGTGTAAAAATGAAGAAATTGCTTGTGACAAGCAATTTCTTCATTTTACACAATGTTTTCTGAATTGTTTTTTCTTTGGGGCGTCAAAAAGCATCACTGTGTGGGAATGTGTTAAACGAATGCATCTGTTGATTTATATTTGTAATATATTAATAACTTCATTTTATTTATTTCAGACCTTATTCAACCCAAACAAGACTGTAGTTAAGATGTTTGTTGTTATGTATGACCTCTCAGACATGCCTGCCAACTGCCAAACCTTTCTACGTCAGCGTACTCTCTACATGCCAGTCGATCCAAACAGCTCCCAACCAACTTTCCTTCGCTACCTCATACATTTAAGGTAAATTGACCAATCGTGTCTGCCAATCAAGGAATAAACTGACCAATCAAATGATTCATATAGCTGGGACCTGAAATTATCAACTCCGACATTGGCTGTCATTTTGTTTACCTTTATTGTTGCTTTGGTGACTTAAACGTCGTAACTACAGCTTATTCAAGCTGTAGTTCAACATTTAGGTCACCAACCAACCAATATACTTTTTTTTTTACATGCTACTGGCCATGAATTTTGCAAAATAACGCTGTTAAAAATCGAAGTGGGACTTCCTGTCGGAGTTAATGGGCGGGGCCTAGGGAGTCAGTGGGCGAGGCCAGCAATTGGTCAATTTTTCAGTCACTCATAAAAATAAATTGTTTGTTGTTCATTCAATAAAGGATAAAAAATTTCTTCTATAAAAAGCCAACAATTATTTTATTTCTTTTATGCAATTTAACCCATTCCCACACAATCCCTTCAACTTCAGTAATAAGAGATATATGTATAACAAAATGTCAAAGTTTCGAAAAACAATGAGACAGACAGACTATTGTAATACCCCATAGGTTTTCTCTAAAAACCAATAAAATTCATAATAAAGTTTTCAAAATGTTTAAGAGATGAAGAGAATATTTTTTGTTTTCATGGAGCTATGAGCCAAAAAACCAAACACACTGCACAAGTGTGATTAAATTTTCGATTCATTCCTCCATGAAAACAAAAAATATTCTCTTCATTCCTTATAATTTAACCCTTGTCATGCTGTCAAATCAAAAGGCTGAAAGCACTGATAGGACTAGTTGTTCAAAAATTAATATTTCTTTTAGAAATCAATTTCATAAACAACTCTGGCAAGAACAGTACAAGCAGATGGTATAGACCAAGATCAGACTGCACTTATGTGCAGGCTGATCTTGGTCTACACCTCCTGCCCAAACCAGAATATTCCGGGGTCAGCATGACAAGGGTTAATATCATCGATCTAAAAAAGCTAAACTTAATGAATTTTGATACTTTTTTTTGTGTGGGACTATTTTGTGCGGTAGCATAACAAAAGACTGCGTGCTCAAAATTTTGTTCATGATGGCATGATTTTGTTGGACCTATCAGAACGCCTGTTTATGATAGACGAAACTAAAAAATAGATTATTTGTACACAATTCATGTTAACTTTGATTAAATTCACAGGTTTCAGTCTAGTAAATCAGGTAAAATATACCTCCACACCGATATACGACTCATCTTTGCTCGGGACAAGTTCGAGTTTGACCCACGTGTTGCCAACTATGAGCTACGATCTTTCACCGAGGGACCGGAAAATCCGAAGTTTTCACCAAAAAAATGATGTCAATTCATCATAACAAGGATTTTACATTGTATCAACGTAATACTATGCGACATTATCAACTTTCTGAAACTACTTTTAGCAGATAAAAATTTTAAAGTATGGGCCAAATAAGGTAGGAAACATTGTGATAAAAGGAGAAATTGCTGCAAGCTATTTCTCTTTTACACTCATAGTTTTCCATGATAGTATTTCTTCAGGGCATCAAAAGGCTCTATTGTGTGGTAACGGGTTAAAGTCATGTTTTTGGGAATCATAGAAGCCAGAATGAGGAATTTGTAGCAAATCCGTAATTCTTTTCTTACAAATCAACTTAATACACCCGTAACCAGACATTAGGGATGGTATGGAAATGGGCTAGGAAAAATGATAATGTAAAAACCCCAAACTTTTCTCTTGTTATTGTTGATAAAAAGCCGGTTGTTGTATTCTTAAGTTTTAAGCCTTTCCTGTTCAATCCCTGGTTTTTACATCTCTGCTACTTTATAATTGAGGAAACATTGTAGAAAAAGATGAAATTGCTTGTGAAAGGCAATTTCTTCTTTTCCAACAATATTTTCTACAATGTAGGATGGTTTGATTTCGAATTGCATACAAATTGTCATGTCGTCTGCAACCTCTTTCAATTTGGACTAGTCTAAAATTTCCAAAAACGGGAAAGGGTTAAGCTTATTAACATTTTGTTGATCATGTTGCAAAACCCAATTTTCAAGCCCAATCATGAAATCTATCCAAAAGTTACTAAGTGTTTTGCAAGGCTCAAGATAACAGATATTTTACTTGTTTGCAAGAAAATGTTCAGGATTTATCAACAACTGGTATTTTTTAGCTCGGCTGTTTTCGGAGAAACCCCCGAGGTATTGTCATCACCTGGGCGTCGTGAGCGCGTGCGTCTGCATGACAAACTTTAACCTTGGCCATATCTCTGTTGTTATTGAAGATATCTTCATGAAACTTCGCATGTGTATTGACTATCACAAGACCTATCTAGACTATCAAAACTCTAAAAGCGTTTTTGTAAGAGTTATGCCCCTTTTTTGACTTGGAGCTTTTGCATTATCCAGCACCTGTAGCTGAGGGTTACACCGTGGGCGGTGCTCTTTTTGAATATTGCTATTTCTAGCTCGGCTGTTTTCGGAGAATACCTGAGGTATTGCTATAGCTTTGGTGTCGTCTTCTTTGTCAGCGTTGTCGTCGTGCGAAAAATGACATTTTGTGATATCTCTGGTTCTACAATAGGCGTTCACTTGAAACTTGGCACACTTGTTCACTATCAAAAGAGCAACCAATACTATCAAGGGGGATAACTCTAGATGCATTTTGTCTCCTATCCAGCACCCAAACAGCCGAGTATAGGCACCCGTAGACAGTGCTCTTGTTTTGTCTTTCTTATCATGATTAGAGTCACTGTCGACCTAGAGATTAATTCACTGATTTTTGGCCCAACCCACGAACTCAAATTTAGATATTATATTTTGATGCAACTTTTTTTGTCTTTCTAATCATGATCAGAGTCACCCCTTACCACATGAGAACATTTTGGACTGGTCTAAAATGAAGTGTTTCAGACGACAATTTAAAATTTATAATATTGTAGAATCTTTCAACTTTCTGGGTAGAAAAGGTTGTATAAATGAAGAAATTGCTTTTTTCATTTTATGCCTCCTCATGGATAGATCGGGGGCATATTGTATTACCGGTGTCTGTCTGTCTGTCTGCAAAACTTAACCTGCCAACTAAACATTTTCCTTTAACTTCAACTCTGATTAAGTCACAATGCTAATATTTGGTATGTAGATAGGTCTCAACAAGGCTTAACTGGGGAAGGTCATTTCATCAAGGTCAAGGTGAAATTTTTAACCCTTTTGCCTAAAACAAAGAAAAAAAAAAAACAATAAAAATCACCTGTTTCTAAAGAATTCCTGTTTCGAGGGCATAGTGTTTCACAAACACATCTTGTTCACAATGTTTTCTCAATCATTTTTCTTGAGGGGCGCCAAAAAGCTTCATCGTGTGAGAATGGGTTAAGAAAAAGACTTTGGAAAATATTGTGGAAAATGAAGAAATTGCCTGTTACAAGCAATTTCTTCATTTTTCACAATGTTTTTCAATTATTTTTTTTTTGAGGGGCTTCAAAAAGCTTCATTGTGTGAGAATGGGTTAAGAAAAAGGCTTTGGAAAACATTGTGGAAAATGAAGAAATTGCCTGTTACAAGCAGTTTCTTCATTTTCACAATGTTTTCTCAATCTTTTTTCTTGAGAGGCGTCAAAAAGCGTCATTGTGTGGGAATGGGTTAATTCACTGACTGTTGGCCCCACCCACTAACTCAAATTTAGATATGATACAAGTATTTTGCAAAAATTGGGGCCAGTGACTTTTTACAATGTTTGGTTTGACCTATATATCGTAACTACAGCTGAACAGGTTGTTGTTACAACATTTAACCCATTCCCTCACAGTGACACTTTCGGACGCCCCTCAAGAAAATTGTTATAGAAAAGATTGTCGAAAAAGAAGAAAATGCTTATGACAAGCAATTTCTTCATTTTCCACAATGTTTTCTACCCAGAAAGTTGAAAAAATCTAAAATTTGATAAACTTTAAATTGCTGTCTGCAACTTCTTCCAATTTGGACAAGTCTAAGATTTTGCTGTCTGGTAATGGGTTAAGTGGCCAGCGGAACTAAATTGCTGACCAACGTATTGGTTCAAAGTTAAGCTCCAGTCTAAATGGATAATTTGATTGGTTAATAAATGTATTGATTCACAGTAAAGATCTGTTGAATAGCTTTTTGGGGAAAAAAATAGACTGTTCCAAATTGAAAAAAAATTGCTGAGAAATTAATGTCTGGTAATAAGAGATTGCAGACAACAAAATAATTGAAAGAGGGTTTAAACTGGAAATCAGTTAATTCAGACTGGTCCAAAATTGAAAGAAGTTACAGATGACAATTTACTGTTCAAAATTGAGAAAGTTTGTTGAGAAAGTAATGTCTGGTAAGAATATTAAGAGGTTGCAGACCACAAATTAATTGAAAGAGGGTTTAAACTGGAAATCAGTTAATTCAGACTGGTCCAAAATTGAAAGAAGTTACAGATGACATTTTTTTGTGAATTGAATTTCAAAAACCTTTGTCTTTTGGGGTAGAAAACATGGTGGATAATGAAGAAATTGCTTGTTACATTATTTACAATTTTTTTCTTAAGTTTTTTTTTCTTAAAGGCATAAACAAGCTGGATTGTGGGGGAATGGGTTAATTATCTTATAACTGTTATCTTTTTAGTACCTTGAATATCTCCTCATTGGTCTGAGCTTTGAGTTTTAATAGGGACCTCATTGTTTTTTAAGATGGTGTACATTTTACTGATATAATGGTTTTAATAATGGTGTATAACGTTAATTGTTTGTTTATTGAATGGTGTACATGTTCAAGAACTTTTCAAGAATTGTTCAAGGTTTTATGTAGAAAAATTGTGAAGAGTTTAAAGATTGTTTAACAACAGGTTTATTAATGTGTACATTTTATTTCAGCCTATTTTATTCATCAGTTATTGAATAAAACTTTTAAAACAAGGATTATGAATTTGTTCATACATTGCTTTTCAAAATCTTGAGCTGGTATCAGTTTAAATTTGAAATTGATTTGTCCCATAACCAAATGACAAAAATTTCTTGACCGTAGCTGTTGATGCACCTTAACCCATTTTCACACAGTTAGACTTTCTGACGCCCCAAAGATTAAAAGTTATGAAAATATGTAGGGAAATGAATAGCTTGTTACAAGCAATTTCTTCTATCTTTTCTACCCCAAAAGGCAGAAGCATAAGAAAATCACCAACTGATAATATTTGTATGCCACTTTTTGGCTCACCTAAGCACAAAGTGCTGAAGGTAAGCTATTGTTATCACCCAATGTTGGGCATCATCATGTATCTGTCAAAAAATCCTAGAGTATTTATGTTTGGTATGTAAAACCTCCTAGTGAACCTCCACAAGATTGTTCATGTGATGAATCTTAGATCATATTTGGGCTTTGCCAAGGTGCACCCCATTTGTGGACATTGACACTGAAATCATGAGCTAAAAAATATCTATGTCAATTCAATGTTAAGGCAGTGTTTTTTCTCCTATACTTTTTAGCTCCCCTGAGCACAAAGTGCTCTGGGGGAGCTATTGTGATAGGTCATCGTCCATCGTCCGTCCGTTCACAATTACAAAAAAATCTTCTCCTCCTAAACTAACCATAGAATTGCAACAAAACTTCACAGAAATGATCCTTAGGTCATGCTCTTTCAAACTACTTCAAAGAATCGAAATCCATGAAGAACTCTGGTTGCCATGGCAACGGAGTGAAAAAACTTAAAAAATCTTCTTCTCCCAAACCATAAGGCCTACAGCTTTGATATTTGGTATACATCATCATCTATTGACCCTCTACCAAAATACTTAAAAGAATTACCATATTCTGAAAATTAGCCCTTTTCTTTGTGATCCCTGATTTTACATAGAAATAAAGAAGGAAATCTTTAAAAATCTTCTTCTCCCAAACCAAAAGGCCTAGAGCTTTGATATTTGGTACAAATCATCATCTATTGACCCTCTTCCAAAATACTTCAAAGAATTACCATATTCTGAAAATAAGCCCTCTTCTTGGCAAACCCTGATTTTACATAGAAATAAAGATGGAAATCTTTAAAAATCTTCTTCTCCAAACCATAAGGCCTAGAGCTTTGGTATTTTGTACATATCATAATATTGACCGTCTACCAAAATACTTCAAAGAATTATCATACTCTGAAAATTAGCCCTTTTCTGTGCGATCCCTGATTTTACAAAGGAATAAAGAAGGAAATCTTTGAAAATCTTCTTCTCCCAAACCATAAAGCCCAGAGCTTTGATATTTGGTACATAACATCAGCCATTGACCCTCTACCAAATTACTTAAAAAATTAGCCCTTTTCTGTGCAATCCCTAATTTTAGTTAGGAATAAATAATGATATCTTTGAAAACCTTCTTCTCCTAAACCATTAGGCTTACAGCTTTTATACTCAGTATGTATTGATGTCTATACTTCAAAGCATTACAATATTCAGGAAATTAGTGCTATATGGTGGGATCATCAATATACCTAGGATTAAAAGAGAAATCTGTAAACATCTTCTCCAAAATAATTAGACAGAGGGCTTTGCCATTTTGTTTATATCATAAAGCCATGAACCATCATACTCAGGGGAGCGATTTTGGGACCATCATGGTCCTCTTGTTACAAATTGATCATCCATCAAATAAACAACGAACCAATCGAATCATTCATTTATGACAGAAAAGAACTTTGAAGTCCCAATATTGGCTGACATTTATGTAAAGCATTTTTGTAAGTTTGGTGAAATGATTGTCGAAACTACAACTTATATAAGCTGTTGTCACAACGTTTGATTGCCAATCATCAGACCATTTTATTTTTTGTTGCATGTTACTGAAAATAATTTTTTCAAAATCAAGCCGTTAATATCTTAGTGAAACTTCCGTCAGCTCGAGGTCAGTGGGCTTGGCCATTGATCAATCAATTGACCAATCGCAACTGTCAATCGAGGAATCGAGCGACCAATCAAATCATTTATTTAGCCCAGACCTATGCTTTCAACTCCGATATTGGGCACCATTTTTGTGAACCTTTTTCATTGGTTTGGCGACTTAACCCATTCCCACACAAGGAAGTTTTAGACTGGTCCAAACTGAAAGAAGTTGCAGACAACAATTCAAAGTTGATGGAATTTTAAATTGTCTTGTCTTTTTGGATGGAAAACACTGTGGATAATGAAGAAATTGCTTGTATCAAGCAATCTCTTCATCATCCACAATGTTTTCAAATGCTTTTTCTTGAGGGGCGTAAAAAGGAGGGACTGTGTGGGCATGGGTTAAATATCGTAAGTACAGCTTGAATAAGCTGAAGTTACCATGTTCAGGTTGCCAACCAACTATTCTATTTTGTTGCATGCTACTGGCCCTAAATTTTCAAAATAATGCCATTTTAACCCTTGTACTGTATAAATTACCTTACTGAATTGCTGTAAAATCAAAGGACTGAAAGCACTGGTAGAACTTGTTGAAATACCAATATTTCTTTAGGAAATCAATTTCATAAACAACTCCAACAGGAAAAGTACATGCAGGAGGTGTAGATCAAGATCAGACTGCACTTATGTGTAGGCTGATCTTGGCCTACACCTCCTGCCAAAACCGGTATATTCCGGGTTCAGCGTGACAAGGGTTAAATTGAAGTGGGACTTAACGGCAAAGTTAGTGGACGTGGCCAACAAAATAAGAGGGTAGGGCCAGCAATTGGTCCATTGCAATGGACATATAGTGTTACCTCTTTCTATAAATTGTGACCTAGGACTCAATTGTGAAGGGGCACATTTGTAAATTGTGACCTAGGACTTGATTGTGAAGGGGCACATTGGTAAATTGTGACCTAGGACTTGATTGTGAAGGGGCACATTGGTAAATTGTGACCTAGGACTTGATTGTGAAGGGGCACATTGGTAAATTGTGACCTAGGACTTGATTGTGAAGGGGCACATTGGTAAATTGTGACCTAGGACTTGATTGTGAAGGGGCACATTGGTAAATTGTGACCTAGGACTTGATTGTGAAGGGGCACATTGGTAAATTGTGACCTAGGACTTGATTGTGAAGGGGCACATTGGTAAATTGTGACCTAGGACTTGATTGTGAAGGGGCACATTGGTAAATTGTGACCTAGGACTTGATTGTGAAGGGGCACATTGGTAAATTGTGACCTAGGACTTGATTGTGAAGGGGCACATTTGTAAATTGTGACCTAGGACTTGATTGTGAAGGGGCACATTGGTAAATTGTGACCTAGGACTTGATTGTGAAGGGGCACATTGGTAAATTGTGACCTAGGACTTGATTGTGAAGGGGCACATTGGTAATTTGTGACCTAAGACTTGATTGTGAAGGGGCACATTTCATTCATTGAGGTATGTAACCTCACATGACACCAATCCTGAAGGTCTACAAGTTTTCCAAGTCCAATTATTTTTACAAGCCTACCAGAATACAGGGTTGTGTGGTAATCAGTTCAAAGTTGCATTTTACAAGGGAGAGATTGTGCTTCCTAATTAGGGAGTAATAAAGTGGGTTTTTGTGCAGAGGTTTGGCCAGATTTCTTATGACTGACAATGTCATTTTGACCTGCAGAAAAGAATATTTTTCTTTGTCATTTCTTATCCACTTCTTTACTCTAAAACTTACAAATTGATTTGATTTAAACTTTAGAGGTAGACTCTGTATTAAGCGGAGATGTTGAATGTTTTGATTACAGTCCATTTAATTTTAAACTCACCTAAGCACAACGTGCTCAAGGTGAGCCATTGTGATTGGTATTTGTCCGGCGTCCCTCTGTCCGTAAACGATTATTAAAAAATCTTCTCCTCCCAAACCATAAGGCCTAGAGCTCTGATGTATGGTACATATCATCACCTATTGACCCTCTACCAAAATACTTCAAAGAATTACTTTACTCTTAAAATTAACCTTTTTCTGTGTGATTCCTGATTTTACAAAGGAAATCTTTAAAAATCTTCTCCTCCTAAATTCCCTGATTTCACAAGGAAATAAAGAAGGAAATCTTTAAAAATCTTCTTCTCCCAAACCATAAGGCCTAGAGCTTTTATATTTGCTATGTTTCATCACCTATCGACCCTCTACCAAAATACTTCAAAGAATTACTGTATTCTGAAAGTTAGCCCTTTTCTGTGCAATCCCTGATTTTACAAAGGAATAAAGAAGGAAATCTTTTAAAGTCTCCTTCTCCCAAACGATTAGGCCTAGAGCTTTGATATTCGGTACATATCATCAACTATTGACCCTCTACCAAAATACTTCAAAGAATTACCGTATTCTGAAAATTAGCCCTTTTCAGTGCGATCCCTTATTTTATTTGAAATAAATAATGATATCTTTGAAAACCATCTTGTCACACACTTACGACTCATTGATGAAAAATCTTGTCCGTTTGTTTTCTCTTAAACTATTTAATGGATTCGATTCAAAATTCAAAAATAGAGATTTTGAATATCCTATTTTGATTATGGTCCATTTAATTTTTACAGACTTACGACCCATTGATGAAAAATCTTGATAAAAAATCTTGTCCGTTTGTTTTCTCTTAAACCATTGAATGGATTTAATTCAAAATTCAATGGTAGACTCTGTATCAAGCAGGGATGTGCGTATCTTATTTCAGCTACATACCATCCACTTTTGCAGATATTAGTCCTTTGGTGAAAAATATTGGCCTCTCAATTTCTCTAAAAATTATCAACAAGTATGATTCAAATATCACAGGTAGACTCAGTACCAAACAGAAATGTGCATATCCTATATCTGTTACACTTTACATATACCATTTACATTTTGCAGAGTTATGGCCCTTTAATGAAAATCTTGTCCTCTCATTTTCTCAGCAACCACAGGACTGGTTTGATTCAAACTTTATTTGGTATCAGGAATAGGTGCCCATATTCTATTTTGTTAACAGTAAAATGACTTTTCACAAAGTTAGTGCCATTTGATGACTTATTCACAGATTAATCCATTACCAAACCACAGCATTCCAGACTGGTCCTAATTGAAAGAAGTTTCAGACATTTCAACTTGACCAAAGTTTGGAAAATATATTAAAATAAGGTAGAAAACATTGTCAGAAAAGGAAATACTGCTTGTAACTTGTAATATCTCTTTTATCCACAAAGTATTCGAAGATCATGTTTCATAAGAGAGCAACTTATGTGGTAATGAGTTAATTATATTCGGGTTTAATGCCACTTTCAACAGTATTTCAGTCATAAAGTGGTGGCTGAAGCACCCAACTATGGATTCCTGGTTTTCCCACACCAGTACTATCACTACATCCTTTCCAAGCCTCCAGCTGCTCATTCCACTAAGGTTTACAATTATCTACCCATTGGTGGGAACTGAGTAGCATAAATTATCAAACTTTTAGACATACTATTCTTTTTCATGCCAAATACAAAAAGGTTTAACCTTAATTCATACAATGATATTCCCTTGATTCAAACATAACAGATAAAGCTGGTATTAGGCAGAGAATTATTCAAATTACAAACTTTCTTTCCTGCAACATGCAGTATTTCGAATGCATATGTGCGAGTGTGTTTTTCATCAACTTTATTAGTAGGTCTAGTTGATTGTTTGTTTGAAATATATGGCTAAAAGATAAATTCTGAGAAGTAAAACTTTAATTTTAGCCATCTGCATCTTCTAGTTGGACATCAGAACTTTTGAAAAGACAAGCAAGAAAATTGTATATTTCAACACCTCTGATTTAACTAATTCCCACTCAACAAAAATTGACTGGTTCAAATTCAAAGAAAATGCAGATTTCAAGTTATTGGAATATCAAAGTTAACCCTGAAACATGCTTGATTTGTTCAACAAGCCTGGTATACTTATCATAAAGGCTTTTTCCTAAACACAGTAGTAGACGTATTTAACCCTTTCCCGTTTTTTAAAAATTTAGACTTGTTGAAATTCAAAAGGTTGCAGACGACAATTGAAAGTGAGTGCAATTTCAAAAGTTACCAACCTACAGGGTAGAAAATATTGTGGGAAAAGAAGTAATTGCTTGTTACAAGCATTTTCTTCTTTTCCCACAATATTTTCTCAAGTTTAAAAATCCAGGGATGTAAAATACAGGAATTAACAAGGAAAGGGTTAACCCTTTCCTGGATAAACCCGGGATTTTACGTCACTGTGATTTTATATTTGAGAAAGCACTGTGGAAAAAGGAGAAATTGCTTATCATAAGCAATTTCTCCTTTTCCCACAGTGAAATCTACCACATAGGATGGTTTTATTTTGGAATTGCATCCAATTTTCATTGTCGTCTGCATCCTCTTTCAATTTGGACCAGTCTAAAATTTCAAAAACCAGGAAAGGGTTAAGAAAGAATTATTTTTTTTTACAGAATACCCATTACAACATGGCAAAACTTTAGACTAGTCTAAATCGAAAGAAGTTGCAGATGACCATTTCAAGTAGGTGACATTTTAAAAATGTTTGCCTTTTTGGATAGAAGTCCTTGTAGTTAATGAAGAAATTGCGTATAAAAAGCGTTCCAGTGTTTTAATGGGTTGAAAAGAGAGGCAACTTTCTTTTATACAACGAATAGTCTCAGTTGAGCAGTAACAATTATTTCCCTTGCATCATTACTCAAGCAATATTATTCGACTAATTCAATTTCTTTTTATGCCCCTCCATCGATATGATCGGGGCATATTGTTTTACCGTGTCCGTCTGTCTGTCTGCAAAACTTAACCCTTGTCATGCTGTATAAATTATCTTTCTGAATTGCTGTCAAATCAAAGGGCTGATAGCACTGATAGAACTTGTTCTTCAAAAGTCAATATTATTTTTAGAAATCAACTTCATGAGCAACTCTGGCAGGAAAAGTACAAGCAGGAGGTATAGACTGAGATCAGACTGCACTTATGTGCAGTCTGATCCTAGTCTACACCTCCTGCCAAAACCGGAATATTCCGGGTTCAGCATGACAAGGGTTAACCTGCCAACTAAACATTTTCCTATAACTTCAACCCTGACTAAGTTACAATGCTTATATTTGGTATGTAGATAGGTCTCAACAAGGCGCAACTGGGGATGGTCATTTCATCAAGATCAAGGTCAAAATTTTGACCATTTTCCCTAAAACGTTACTCAAAAACTTAACCTGCCAACTAAACATTTTCCTATAACTTCATCCCTAATATAGTAACAATGCTAATATTTTGTATGTAGATTGGTCTCAACAAGGCGCAACTGGGGAAGGTCATTTCATCAAGGTCAAGGTAAAAATTTTAACCCTTTTCCCTAAAACAAAGAAAAAACACAAAAATTCTAGAGAATTCCTGTTTTGGGGGCATAGTATTTCACAAACACATCTTGTTTTTCATGAAATCTGATCAGGGGTCACTAACAAATCATTCCTGAGAAATTTGGTTAACGCATTCCCACACAGTGACGCTTTTGGACACCCCTACAAGAAAAAAAGCTTTTCGAAAACATTGTGTTAAATGAAGAAATTGCTTGTAACAAGCTATTTCTTCATTTTACACAATGTTTTCTACCCAGAAAGTTGAAAAAATCTAAAATTTTATCAGCTTTAAATTGTCGTCTGCAACTCCTTTGAATTTGGACCAGTCTAAAATTTTGTTGTGTGGGAATGGGTTAAAATCCATACCGCGAGAAGATTTTCACTTTATTCCAATAATGGAAATTAGTCCTACCCCTTACAGCAATGATTATAATCTGATAATTTTTTTTTTCAGGAATACGTTAAAGAAAATCACCCAAGGATAGTTCCTGTAAAATTTTATTGAAATTCATCTACTGCTAACTTATAGGGTTTAACGCCTCTTTTAACAGTATTTCAGTCATATCACGGCAGCTGGAGCACCTAACAATGGAATCCTGGTATTTCTCACACCAGTACTACCAATACATCCTATCCCAGCCTCCGGCTGCTATCCCACTTAGAGAAGAATTACAAAGTTTTCACTATATACCATATATGGAAAATAGCCTTGCCTATAGGAACCATGTTTTTCAACCAATCAAAATTCTTTGAAGGAATCTGATAAAGGATCACCCAAGGATCTTTCCTGTGAGATCTTGAAGAAATCAATTGACTCATTCCTGAGAAAATGATTTTAAAATTTTTCATCAGATATGGAAGTTAGCCCTGCCCCTGAAAAAATGTTTACCCAGACCTTGTTTTTTTTTTTTTTTAATAAAATCAAAATTCTTTGAAGGAAGCTGATAAAGGGTCACCCAAAGATCATTCCTGTGAATGAAATCTGTGTATTACTTTATGAGGAGAAAATTTTAGAAGTTAAAGTTTACAGACAGATACAAAGACATTAGCTGGGTTTCAGTCAGTGGAGCTAAAAAAGCTAAATTATTGGTTAACAACCTAAATGTTGTAACTGCAGCTTGAGCAAGCTGTAGTTATGACATTTAAGTCATCAAACCAACAATAATGCTTCACATAAATGTTGGCAATTGTTGTAGCTCTGGCCTTTCTTCAACAGGGGCCTATAAAAAGCTACTTCCCAATTCAAATAAGGCTCTTTTTTTCCCACTTGTGGCAGAGAAATTTCCCAAAACTACAGCTTACTTTTGCAATTGATTTATTTTCTTCAAAATTTGTTTTGTTTAATACTTCTATTCATTTCATTACTAATAAGATCCTTAAATATAGTGATTTATCATTGGATCTTGAAATTGATGCATGAATCTTACTTTTACTACTTTCTTTTATTAACCCTTTCCTGTTTTATGAAATTTTAGACTAGTCCAATTTGAAAGTGGTTGCAGATGACATTGAAAAATGCATGCAATTTGAAATCTGACCATCCTATGTGGTAGAAAATATTGTGTGAAAAGGAGAAATTTGTTGTTTCAAGCAATTTCTCCTTTTTCCACAATGTTTTCTCAAGTATAAAATCACAGTGATGTAAAATCCCAGGTTTGTCCAGGAAAGGGTTAAACTTTAATTTTCCCAATTCTTCTGAAAAGTGCGCAAAAAGTTCCCAAAAAGAACAGGCTGAGGCCTCTTCCCAATTTCTAGAAAAAAAGCCCTGTAGATCAATTAGTTGATTGATTTCTTGATTGACAGACGCATTCCATCACTTAACCCTTGTCATGCTGTATAAATAACCTTTCTGAATTCCTGTAAAATCAAAGGGCTGAAAGCACTGAGGAACTTTTTGTTCAAAACTCAATATTTCTTTTAGAAATCAATTTCATTAACAACTCTGGCAGGAAATCTACAAGCAGGAGGTGTAGACTAAGATCAGACTGCACTTATGTGCAGGCTGATCTTGGTCTACACCTCCTGCTAAAACCGGAATATTCCGGGTTCAGCATGACAAGGGTTAAGACCAGTTTTAAGTGTTGCTGTCTTGTAATAGTTTATTTGTCCTGATATTTTCCTTTTTTTTTAATTTCTTCTTTCAGATAATCCTCCCATCTTCTTGTAACACTTGATGTTGCAGGGAGCCCGAACATTTTCCGAACTTTCGTATACACTCCCCTCGGTACAAAACCAGTTTCAGTATCACCACCTCTCCTGACAATTTCCAAAATTATTGAATTTCGTAAGCCTGGATCTATTACTTTTCCTTGTACAAACTCTTTCTCCGATTTTTCCTGATTTCCTTTTCCTGCAAAACAAAGAGAGACACAGTTTGATTAATCCTTTCCTATTAATCCCTGGATTTTATGTCCTTGTAACAAGCAATTTCTTCTTTCCCACAATATTTTCTGCCCCGTAGATTGGTTATTTTTCAAATTACACTCACCTTTTAATTGTCATCTGCAACTTCTTTGAATTTGGACTAGTCTAAAATTTTGCCCTCTGGGAATGGGTTAAATCAAGGTTTGTGCATAAAGTAAGTTGCCATTAAGCGGTGATTTGCTATTATCAGAATTGAAATTAAGAGGATTCCACTATATTCTAAAGTATGTGGTTGAATCTGATTAACCCCCACACAACAAAAATTTAGACTGGTCCAAATTGAAAGAAGTTGCAGAAGACAATTTCAAGTTGATGGAATTTTAACTTTTTTCATCTTTTTGGGTAGAAAACATTGTGGATAATGAAGAAATTGCTTGATACAAGCAATTTCTTCATTTTCCACAATGTTTTCCAAAGCTCTATAATGCATTGGGGGCATGAAAAGGAGGGCTTGAATTGGAATGGGTTAATGGTCACCAAAGGATCACACCTGTGAATTTTGGTTGAAATTCACCTACAATTACAATTCACTTTTTGAACTTTTCTACAGTACTCTATACAATAAGTATTCACTCCGCCCATAAAAGCCATCAAATCAAAACTTTTTGAAAGGAATCTGGCAGAGGGTTTCAAAGGATAATTTCTTTCGAATTTGGTTAAATTCTAATGGAGCGTTTAGGTGAATATTCAAAAGTTTCATTTTCTGCCACATACAGAAATAAAACCCCAGAAATGAATCCTGCCCATAAAAGCCATGTTTTTTACCATCTGGATTAAACTTCCTTGAAGGGGTCTGATAAAGGGTCACCTTAAGCTCATTCTCATGTGAATCTGTTGAAACTCATCAAGTAGTAGTTTCGGAGAAGATATTTTTAAAGAGAAAGTTTACAGATGTACAGGAAGATGGAAGGGCACATGACAGGTGGAGCTAAAAATGTTTTAAATCAATTCTAAGATAGGCTAACCCTTTCCTGTTAATACCCGGGATTTTATGTATGTGTAATTTTATACTTGAGAAAACATTGTTGAAAAAGAAGAAATTGCTTGTAACAAGCAATTTCTCCTTTTCCCACAATATTTTCTACCACATGGGATTTCAAATTGCATTCGATTTTCATTGTCATCTGCAACCGCTTTCGATTTGGACAAGCCTAAAATTTCAAAAAGCGGGAAAGGGTTAATCAATTTTTGACTGACAGTGAAAAACAATCAATAGATTTTTATCAACTGTCAACTGAAGATCTGTCATTAGTGTTCATTCTATTGACCAATCAAGACCATCAATCAAATAATCAGTTGACCAATGAAAACATTCATTTAGATTGTAAATTAATTTTAAACTCCGACACTGGCCATTTATGTGAAGCACTTTTGTTGGTTTAGCAGCTTAAATTTCATAACTACAGCTAATTCAAGCTGTAGTAATAACATTTAGGTTGTCAACAAACCATTCCACTTTTTTTGTTACATGTTACTGGCCATGTTGTTTGTCATAAGCAGTTTCTTTTTTTCCCCAACAATGTTTTCTGCACTTACTACCTGGAATTTATTTCATATTTCATGTTGTCTGCAATTTCTATTTAGACAAAGCTAAGCAAGAACAAGACCACATAAAGTTATTACCACTCTTTTCATTAGAAAAATCCATATTTTCAGAAAGTTCAGCATCTTCATCGAGCAGGTGGTCAAAGTCCTCATCATGCAAATCAGTGATACTCCCGTCTCTTCTTCTTTTGTCCATCATTTTTTGTCCTTTAAAAAAAGTAATCATTTTAAATAAGCTAAACAAACATTCCTTATTAGGTCATAGTAATACCTGTATCTTTGTCGAAAATCACTGGACTTTTTCTCTACCCCATTACCAGGGGGGTAAAATATTGGACTGAATCCAAACTGACAGAAGTTTCAGGCGAAAATTTAAAGTTTAATGGGTTTAACCATAACCACACACTGGTCTTTTTTCTACCCCATTACCAGATGGTAAAATATTGGACTGAATCCAAACTGACAGATGTTGCAGGCGAAAATTTAAAGTTTAATGGGTTAACCCATAACCACACACTGAAATTTTGGACTGGTCTAAATTGAAAGAGGTTGTAGACAACATTTCTTATTGCTTTGAAATTGAAATTTAAAGGCTGAATTCTGGTAGAAAACATTCTTAGAAAAGGATAAATAAATCAAAGCGCTGAAAACCTGAGATATGCATACGGGAGATATATAATCTGGGCAGAAAAAGTTTGATGGTCGAATTATTGGAGGTGCCACTTTTAAACCAAATCTACTGTCGATTATGTGCAGATCTGCCAATTTGTGCGCTAGGGGACACAACCTGCCCGCAATAATTTTCATCCTGTTCAGCCAGTAGAGCTACCGAGAGAGAGAGCTAGAGAGTGAGAGAGATGGGGGAATGGAGCGTGTAGCCAGGTTCGAACTAGGAGGCTCTTGCGTGCCATGTGAGTATTCTACCATACAGACCAATTTCGTTATGTAAATATGCGCTTTATAATCTCCAGATAAAGAGAGCGAGAGAGGGCCAGGTTAACATGATTATGTACACCTCTCAAAAGCGATATGTAGACGTTGCATCCTTTGGGTAGAATTCGGGGGTAAAAATATATAGACACTAAATCCCAGCACGACCAAGCTGTTACTCTAGAATAAGTAATATTATTTTGGTTTGAAACAAACAGCTTATTTTTTTTTTAACAATATGTTATGATTATACATGTATATGTTTAATAATTTCCAATATATTATAAATCTCCTTTCCTTCTTCCCATTCACTCGTCAAGTTTTGATAATTTTGCCAAATTCAGAACACTCAGTCTAAAGTACTGTACATCAAACTGAAAGCTTTCAATGAGTCATATCTCGCCTTTGTCCTTCTCGCCTCAATCGGGCATATTAATTTATGGTCAGATCTGATCTACTTTTCATGCGACAGAAGATCACATTGATTGCGGTAGATGTTTTTACATTATGTTTTCACATTAAACTCTGCATGGGTTTGAATTCTTAGCATTGTAACTTTAGCCTCAGATTGCTTACGTAATCTCAGGCTAAAAAATGCTTGATACAAGAAATTTCTCCTTTTCTCACACTGTTTTCTTTCATATTATTCTTCAGGGGAACAGGAATGGATTGAACCATTTTCAGATCTCTGCAAACGTTAACAACCAAAAACAGTGAATGAACTAATCAGCAAAATTTAAGTTTGTTTGTTTAAATGGGGTTTTACGCCGCTTTCAACAATCTCTCAGTTTCATCGCGGCGGCTGGAGCACCTTACAATGGAATCCTGGCAATTCTCATACCAGTACTACCATTACAACCTTTCCTAGCCTCCAGCTGCTATCCCACATAGGTCTATGGTTATCGACCCATTGGTGAGAGACAATTAGTCGGAAAGGATGAGTGCCGCCGGCTGAAAATTTGAAAGATTTTAAGTTGATAGAATGCTTTAGAATCTGTGTTGCGGTAGAAAAAAAAATGTGGAAAATAAAATAGTTGCTTGTATAAAGCCAATTCTTCATTCCCAACCTGTTTTCCCAACCTATTTCTTGAGAGTCAATTAAAAGCAGAATTTTGTCGAAATCCAATATTCCATTCCCGTACAGTGATGCTTTTTGAGGGTCCTCAAGAAATACTATTTAGAAAGACAGTTTAAAATGAAAAAATTGCTTGTGACAAGCAATTCATTTTACACAATGTTTTTATCCAAAATATCTAAAATTTCATAAATTGTCGTCTACAACTCCTTTCAAGTTGGACCAGACTAAAATTATGACAGAAATTGAAGATGAAATTTCTAAGTGCACTTAAGTTGGATAATTGTACGGAACCAATAAGGTAGAAAAGGATAAATTGCTTGTGACAAAGTTTTCCATAACCATGTTTATTAAGAGTTTCAAAAAGTGGGATTGTTTGTAAATGGGTTTAATCTATAATAATATTACAACAAGCATTCTGGAGTATTGCATAGCAATACCAAGTCCCCTACCGGCTTTATATGATAATATCTTGAGAGAGATATCTTTCGGTGGTAAAGCTCACTGTTATGTCTGGCTTTAAGTGCAATTCTTTTTTCAAAAAACATCCCAAAATGTCTCTCTTTTTGTTGTTTAACCCATTCAAACACGGCAAAATTTTCGACTGGTCCAAATTGAAAGAATCTGCAGACGACAATTTCAAGTTGATGGAATTTTGAATTTTTTCGTCTTTTTGGATTGAAAACGTAGTGCAATGAAGAAATTGCTTGATACAATGTTTTCTAAAGCTTTTTTCTCGAAGCTTTTCGCAAAAAGGAGGGATTTAGTTGGAATTGGTTAACCCAATCTTACACAAATTTTTTAAGACTAGTCAAAATTAAAAGAAGCTACAGATGACTATTTGAAGTTGAAGGAATTTTAATTAACTTCGTCTTTTTAGATAGAAAACATTGTGGATAATGAAGAAATTGCATGATACAAGCAATTACTTCACTTTCTACAATGTTTTCCTAAGCTTATTTCTTGAGGGACGAAAGAAGGAGGGAATGTGTTGGAATTGGTTAACATTATACTCAATACTTTTCAGCAATAAGAAAAAAAAATCCAGAAAACTGATATTTCCAAGTAATTTTCTAGGTCTAGCATCTGTATCTTCCTCAAAAATAAATGGACTGGAACTAAACTCAAACCTGTTCTATAATAAATATAGACTCTCATACCAAAACAGAGCTCAATACCAGCCAGCGTTTAGAAAAAAAGTCCAAAAAACTGATTTATCGGACTGACAGACCAATAAAGTGTAGACCTGAAGTCCTGTTGGGCTTCGCTGGTAGGGGACTTAAAACAAACATTGTTCAAAGAACATAATTACCGGTATCATTATGAACCCAGTCTATTATATTGACACCAGTTCTGTCACTCATTATTTTGCCTTCATTATCTCTGTTTGAACTTAAATGTGTCTCATATTCCATTTCTGTTTCAATTTGGGTGTCCTCTGAATCTTCATCCATTTCTAGAGTTTTGTCTGCATCCATTTCATCACCAGTTAAGCTTTTTTCTTGTTTCTTTCTTGGTTTGCTCTTTCCTGTAACATGTAATACAGTGGAAACCTTTTAAATCATTCCCACACAATCCCGACTTTAAATAAAGAATAAAGTTTTTGAAAACATTGAGGTGAATGAAGAAATTGCTTGTTACAAGTACTTTCATCATTATCCAAAATGTTTTTTACCCAAAAAGACAAAGAAATTTAAAATTTCCTTAATTCAAAATTGTAATGTCCAACAACTTTCAATTCATACCAGTTTAAAAATTATGTCATCTGGTAAGGTGTTAACACCAACTTGTTTACATTTTGTTTGCAAAAAATCAGCAAGTTGTCATTAACCAATTCCCATACCGCAAAATTTTCTACTGGTCTAAATTGAAAGAACATGCAGACGACAACTTCAAGTGGATGGAATTACAATTTTTTCGTCTTTTTGGATGGATAATGAAGAAATTGCTTGATACAAGCAATTCCTTAATTTTCCCTAATGTTTTCAAAGCTTTTTTCTTGAGGGGCGTCAAAAGGGGGGGATTGTGTGGGAATGGGTTAAAAGGAACAACTTCAGTTATAAATAATGATACTCAAGGGGTCTAAGAAAATATATAGCTGCGGTATCTATAACTTTGAATAGTTGTCTGCAATTTCTTTCACTTTGGACCGTTTAAAATTTTGCTGTGTGGGTATGTGTTAAACGCAACTAAAGCAAGCTGTAAATTATAATAATTTAATTGTTAGTTTCGTCTATCAAAAACTAGCGATCTGAAAAATTTAAATCATATCTCCATGAACAAAATTTTGAGCACGCAGACATTTTATATGCTTCCACACAAAATAGTTCCATACAAAAAGGTATCAAAATTTGTTAAGTTGTTGCATTTTTCGCGCGATGCTATTAAATTATAAGAAATGAAGAGAATATTTTTTGTTTTCACAGAGGTATGAACCGAAAAACCTAATCACACAATGTATGAATCTGCCTCGCGTATTCATACAGTGTGATTAGATTTTTCGGTTCATACCCCCATGAAAACAAAAAATATTCTCTTCATCTCTTAAATGATGTATAGGTCGAAAACAACCTTTTAGCTCTTTGTTACATTCAAGTTACCCTGAATTTTCAAAATAACCTTTTTAAAGTCTTGACCCATTACCACACAAGAAACTTCAGACTTGTTACATTCAAGTTACCCTGAATTTTCAAAATAACCTTTTTAAAGTCTTGACCCATTACCACACAAGAAACTTCAGACTTGTCAAAGTTGAAAGAAGTTGCATTTGATAGTTTCAAGTCTATTGAATTTCCAAAATCTCTGTCTAATTGGTTTCCTAAATGGGCGTCAAAAAGGATCATTATGTTGGAACATGTGAACACTTAAAGAGACTTGCATGTAGACACGCTGAAGAGAAAAGGGACTGTTAACCCATTCCCACACATTGACCCTTTTTGATGCCCTTCAAGAAAAACAATTAGGAAATCATTGCTTAAATGAAGAAATTGCTTGTAACAAGCAATTTCTTCATTTTACACAATGTTTTCTACCTAGAAAGTTGAAAAAATCTGAAAATTCATCAACTTTAAACCATTGTCTTCAACTTTGACCAGTCTAAAATTTTATTGTGTGGGAATGGGTTAAAGAAATTTATTATCTGTCCTATTGGAACAAGGAAATCAACCTTGTTGTAGACAATATACTATGATTGATTGAATAGGGTTCAACACCATCTTTAACATTATTTCAGTCATATTTCAGCAACTGGAGCACCTAACAATAGATTCCTGGTATTTCTCACACCAGAACTACCACTACATCCTTTCCTAGCCCCCAGCTGCTATCCCACTTTTTTTTTGATTATCCACCAATTTGTGAGGGACAATTGTCATAAAGGATATGTGCCGCCACTGGGGATCAAACCCATGACTCTCATGATTGACAATTAGGAGTCTCTCGTGCTACCAACTGTGCTATGGCGGCAGCGGACAATATATATTATACAGTGGAATCCTGTTAATCAAAACTCCAATTTGTCACCATTTTAAGATGCAGTTAACCAGAAGTTGCTATTAAAAGGAGCTTTTTGTTCTTTAGATCCTATGTTTGTGCATTATATCAGTTGCAATTAAGTAGTGAATTGCTATTATCAGGGTTTCAATTAAGGGGATTCAACTGTATCATTATGAGTGTTGATTGTTTTGAGTTTATTTTATACTATGTTGTCGAAATCGTTTTTCTTAAATTTCGTTAAAAAGTGTCGCTAAGTTGGAATGAGTTAAGCCATCAAAGAAACACACATGCTTGAAATATATGTCACCCAATGTAGAATAGACAAGTTCACTTGCAGTCTGAATATATGAATTGATTGGCCTATCAATCATTTGATTGACAGTCACAATCCATCAATTTATACTTGAACATGTAAATTAGACTAACTTAACCTTTTCCTGTTTTTCCAAATCTAGGACTGGTCTAAATTGAAAGAAGTTGCAGACGACAATAAAAATTGTCTGCAATTTGAAAAGAAACCATCCTATGTAGTAGAAAATATTGTGGAAAAAGGAGAAATTGCTTGTAATATATATATTTTTTCAAGTATAAAGTCACAGCAACGTAAAATCCCGGGTTTAAACAGGAAAGGGTTAAAAACCAAGCCAAGATGTTAAATACTATAATCACCTGTCTGCCCCTTTTCTGTTTTGACTGATGATTTTTTCTGCAAGCGTCTTCTTTTCACATCATTTTTAACATACGGACTTGACTTCCTTGGTTCATCTTGTTTATTTTCGTATTTTATCGTTGTTTCTCCCTTGAATTCTGAAATGAAAACAAACTTAAACCATGTCATGCTGTATGAATTACCTTACTGAATTGCTGTAAAATCGAAGGGCTTAAATCACTGATAGAATTTGTTGTTCAAAAATCAATATTTCTTTTAGAAATCAATTTCATAAACATCCCAGGCAGGAAAAGTACACGCAGGAGGTGTAGACCAAGATCAGACTGCACTTGTGTGCAGGCTGATCTTGATCTACAACCCCTGCCAAAACTGGAATATTCCGGGTTCAGCATGACAAGGGTTAAAAGGGTCCAAACTCAAAAAGGCTGTAGACAGCATGTCTAACCAAATATCAACAAGAGCACCGCCTATAGGTGGCTACACTCGGCTATTGGGTGCTGGATAGTGGACAAAATGCATCTAGAGTTATCCCCCTTGATAGTAAAGGCTGCTCTTTTGCTAGTGAACAAGTGTGCTAAGTTTCAAGTGAATGCCTTTAGTAAAACCAGCAATATCACAAAATGTAAAAGTTTTCGCACAACGACAACACCAAGGCTATAGCAATACCTTGGGTTTTCTCCGAAAACAGCCGAGCTAAAAATGTAAATTTGGTAAATGAAAGAGTTCAAACATATTTGGAAGAGGAAAATACCTAGGGCCTGTGAGTTTGCTAGCCTTTCATAATGGGAATCCTCTTATCCTCTCTTTTACCATGAAATTCTAGGGTAAAAACGGGATAGTTATCTTAGTGGTTGACAAGATAAAGAGCGAATCATGCGTTTAAATTTCAACATTTTACCAATTCTCACTCAACAAAATTTTAGACTCTTCCAAATTGAAAGAAGCTGCAGATTTGAATTTCAGATTGATTGAATTTTGAACTTTTTCTTCTTTTTGGATAGAAAATATTTTGGAAAAAGAAGAAATTGCTTGTAACAAAGTATAAAATCGCAGGTATGTGAAAACAAGGTATTGTACAGATAAGGGTTTAGCAGATTCACTTAAATATTTTAATCTGTTAGGAAGATATTAATCAATGACACATATGTTGCATCACTGAAAATTTGATGGGATCAAAATACCCCCTCCTTTCCCCTTGAGAGAATATTCTATGGGTCAAAACAAGGTTTACTAGTAAAACTAGAACTTGTCACAGTTACTGAGTTTGTGACTTAATACCCTAAGTGCTTTCAGTGTAATGAGAGCTTTTACAATACAAGGACATAACTAGTGACTTTGCTTCTGTAGAAAGGAGGAGTTTGCGACACATAATTGGTAGTATAATTAGCAGTATATGTCTACATAGCATAAATTAATAATGTCTAAGTTCAAGGGGAGATAAATCTTGAACCAGGGGGAATTAAGACTTCAAAATTGTGTATTGCAAAACTTTAAAATCTGTTAATCTTTGTATAAAGTTTCAATGGTATTAAGCAAAACTGAAGGAAGAGTTCGTGACACAAAATTGGTAGTATTTTGTACACAGACAGATGGACACACTGACAGAGAGGCTGATTCAAGTATATCCCCTAAAACATTCGTCTTGCAGGGTTTAATAAAAGCCCTGATACTATATGTATTTATTCAGCCTGTCACAACCCGAGATGGTGTGGTTATGGGTCAAATGCAAAAAAAGCAAACAGACTGAGAAAAGGCTAACTTTTTTTCCTACAATGCAAGTAAGAGTTACACTAAATGACACAAAGTCTCAATTAACTCATTCCCAAACAACAGAATTTAAGACTGGTCCAAGAAGCTGCAGATGACAATTTCAAGTTGATGCAAATTTTTAAATCTGTGTCTTTTAGGGTAGAAAAGATTTGTGGATAATGAAGAAAATGCTTGTAATAAGCATTTTCTTCATTATCCACAATGTTTTTCATAGCTTTTATATTTAGGGGCGTTTAAAAACGTCATTGTATGAGAATGGGTTAGTACAAATTCTTTGACTAGCGAAACTCAAAGAAGATGCAGACAAAATCTATATATTGATGAAATCTTAGAAACCTTTGTCCTTTGGGGTCGAGAAGATTTGTGGATAATGAAGAAATTGCTTGAAATAATAAATTTCTTCATTTTCTACAATATTTTAAAAGCTCTCCTCTTAACCCATTCCAACTCAGTGACACTTTTAGACGCCCCCCCCCCCCCAAAAAAAAAATAAAAGCTTTGGAAAACATTGTGGAAAATGAAGAATTGCTTGTTGCAAGCAATTTCTTCATTTTCCACACTGTCTTCTACCCAAAAAGTTGAAAATTCCAAAATTTCATATACTTTAAATTGTCTTCTGCAACTTCTCTCAATTTGGGCCAGTCTAAAATTTTGGCTAGTGGTAATGGGTTAAGGGGCAGCATTACCAGATAGAAAGCAATATCTTCATTGTAGGCAATGTTTTCCAAATTATTTTCCTGAGGGGCGTCCAAAAGCATCATTGTGCGGGAATGGATAAGAAAGAAAGACTATGTGGGAATGGGTTAATGACAATGGATTATAGACTAATTTCAAGCATAATTTTGAAAAATTAAACTGATTAATCTTATTCACATCATTATGGATCTTTTATTTCAGAATTTTTCAATTTCACTTGATTATTTGGAATGCCATTATATTCAGAGATAAGATTTACTATTTTACAGATGTTTAACCCTTTCCTGTTTTAATGAAATTTTAGACAGGTCCAATTTGAAAGAGGTTGCAGACGATAATGAAAAATGCATGCAATTTGAAATCTGGCGATACTATGTGGTAGAAAATATTGTGGGAAAAGGAGAAATTGCTTGTTACAAGCAATATCTCCTTTTTCCACAATGATTTGCAAGTATAAAATCACAGTGACCTAAAATCCCGGGTTTGTCCGGGAAAGGGTTGAAACAAAGCAAAAGGTTTAGATAACACAATGGGCTGAGTGGTTAGGGCAGATAGAAGTCAAGGGCAGCAGGTATAAATCCCAGCTGTGTCCTTGGACAAGACAATTAACCCATTACCACAGAACACATTTTCAGGGCTCTCACTAGGATTTTGAAAGTAGGATTCCAGGAATCCAATTTAGGAAAAAGTTGGATTCCAAGCAGAAAAGTTGGATTCCAGCCTGATTTGGCAGGATTTTCATATTGAATGCGATTTTCACCAAATCCTTTTTTACAGCACTTTCTTTGTTGAAAATAGTGTGGAAAAAGGAGATTAGTTTGGGTTTTAAGAATTATCATATTTTCTAGCCCATATTATGTTGTTTACCTGTCTGATCATGTTCATTTGATCATCAGCAAATTCTCTTAATTAGGATTATTTGTAAATCTTATTAAGAGGTAAAGAATTAATGTCATAATAGAGCAAATGATAGAATTACCAACTTGTGTAATTTTCTTTTCTTTCTCTCTAAACACACATTGTAGTTAAGTTAACCCTTATCACACTATAAATGTAATATTCCTCCTTTAGCAAGAAGTAAAGACAAAGGTGTGCAGTCTGACCTTAGTCTATACCACCTAATTTTCCTTCTTAAATTGAGCCATTTTAAAGATTTTATTTTCAAAATAAATACTGACTCACAATCAGTCAATCCCTTCTTTTACCACTTTGATATTGATGAAATTTTGCACTGATCTTTATTCAGCTTGTTAAGGATTAATTTTTTTGTTGAAATTTGGACAAAGTAATGGCATATATTGACAGTCAAATTGATAATTTTCAAAACTAAAAAATGACAGTAAATTTGTGATTCATGCCCAGCTTTTGAAGTCTAAGAGCCCCAAAAGTTTGTCTAATAAGTTTCATTTTCAATTGAATTGCCTGTTTTACCCACGAAAACCCATGACAATTTGATTTTGCAATATAAGATGACTTCTTTATTATGCTTTGGTTATTTTTTCACTAAACTGACCAATGATAATTTGATTTCAGTGAGATAAGAGTGCTAGTAAAATAATTTTACCAAAGTTACACAGGTTTCTAACACCTGTCACCTACGATCGTCGATGCATGACCGCTCACCGCGAAGTGGTAATTGTCAATCAAGCTGGATGTTATCATTGATTGTGGTGTATGTTAGGATAATCAATTAACATTTTCCAATAATCTACCTACTATTTTAATGACCCTTGAACAATGACAGATGATTTTACAGGGTCACTTTGACATAAAGACTGCTAACGTCGGACGCATGTCATTGAAAAATTGTCGTCCGTCGGAATCCTTTGATAGGATTTTTTGTCGTCCTATGCGGAAAGTACTGTCGTTTCCGAGAGCCCTGATTTTAGACTGGTCCAAATGAAAAGAAGATGCATACGGCATTTTTGAAAACATTGGTATTTTGCAGAAGAAAACATTGTGGATAATGAAGAAATTGCTTGTAAAAAGCAATTTTTTCATTATCCACAATGTTTTCTTGAGGTGCTTAACCCATTCCCACACAATGACGCTTTTGGAAACCCCTCAAGAAAAGCAATTGAGAAAACATTGGGTAAAATGAAGAAATTGCTTGTGACTTTTTACCCATCATTACAAGCAATTTCTTTATTCTAAAAGAGGTTTTAAACCCCTTTCAAACAAAAACTGGGACTGTGCTAACTTTTTGAAATTAAAGACATTTAATCAGAAGTTTTAAACCCCATTCAAACAAAAACTGGGACTGTGCTAACTTTTTGAAATTTAAGACATTTAATCATTCACCTTGAAATTCTAGGGGTCAAAACAACAAGAGCAAATCACGAGTAGACATTTTGAAGGTATAAGTGTAAATTACTTTTTCTTGTAAAGCAATGAAGTAAGCAATTAATTGGTACGATTTTCAATAAAAGTATATATGGTACATCAATGAAAAATTTCTCAATTTTGACCCTTAGAAATTTTTTGTCCCAATGGGTCATTTTGACCCCTTTGAGTGAACATTTCTAAAGGTCAAAATGGAATAGTTTCAGATTTCCTATGGTCAAAATCCTGGATTACAAGTCAAACACAAGCCCTGCAAAAAGATAAAAAAAAATTTAACTAATGGCTGGGGAAGAAGAATAAACATGTTAACAAAATTACTTTGTAAGCAGTGCTGTAGAAACTCTCTCTTCAACTCGTCCTTCCCCTTGAGGTAATCCTCACCCTGTCTGGTGCCCAAGTGACAAAGAGATTTGTCTGGAATGCTGGCAACCAGCACAATACACTCATCACCAGTTTGGTCACTAAGGAGGTCAACCTGAATGAAAAATAAAGAAAAGTGTGATGTTTCCGGTCTAGAAATGCCAGTCTAAAAACATTATTTCTAACATAGTTTCCATTTTATGGGTACTTCAAGAAATTGTCTCTAAAATATCATTCTGACAGGGGTCGACACTAGCAGTGTCCCGGAGGATCCCTGAAAAATGGAAGGAACCCAAGCAATCTCAGGCTAGGGATTCCGTAAGGATCCTTCAATATTTCATCAGTACAATAGATCTTCTTAATGTTTCAACTAATGCTCCTGATTTTTTTGTATGCCTGTTTTTGTAGAAAACATTGTGAATAATAAAGAAATTGCTTGTAACAAGCAATTTCTTCATTTTCCCCAATGTTTTCCGAGGCTTTTTTTCAAGTTTGGCTCAGTAGGGCAGGATTGCGTGTGAATGAGTTAATTCATATCAAGAAGGGATCTCTGATTATCTAGAGGAAACCCTGAAGTAATAGGTAGGAATTCCTGTGGGATCCCACTGAAGCAAAGTTAGTGTCGACCCCTGTCCAATAAGTACCCTCAACACAGGGTTTGTGTAAGTATTGTTGAAGCTAGGCCAATTCTACCATTATCCGTCTTTAACTTGAATTCTTAAATCACAAAAGGACAAAGGCGCCAAGGGACTGCTTCATTCTGCCATCAATATTTGGTCAATTTGGCCAGGGCTTTAACATTAACATTTTTAACAACTGGCAATATTTTGCTAATAGGAAGAATTTCAACTATGGAACCAAACTAGCATGCTTCCTTTGTTATTTTAACCCTTGTCATGCTGAACCCAGAATATTCCGGTTTTGGCAGGAGGTGTAGACCAAGATCATCCTGCACATAAGTGCAGTCTGATCTTGGTCTAGACCCAGGGTTTTCGTTTGACCCGAGACCTCGGGTTTTGACGCACAGAAATTCAAAAAGAAGCAATTTTGACGCTCAATAATTTGTCACTGTGCGTCATTTTGACTCTCGAAAATTAGCAGCCATGCGTCAATGGTCATCATAAGTGTATCAAAATTATTTGAAAATGGCTAATTGATTATGAAAACATACACCTCTATCAAGGATAACACCAACCTTGATTGGTAATTAACACTCTTGAGTGATGGCATCGTAATTAACAGGTACTTGACACCTGTGAAATTAATGATGAATCCCATTTTCAGAGTTCTTATCCTACTGAAATTTACTTATTTGCTATTTCTTTTATAAAAAAAACTCACAAAATATAATCAAGAAGTAAAATGATACCAAAGAAAATGTTTTCCAAGAAATGTCATTGGTTTTCGTGTATAAAATCGGCACTTCTTTTTATGAAAAATAGAAATAATTTGATCTTCTTAGTACTCTTGAGAATTTCTAAAACTGATTCAAACTAATAATATATAATATGAATACTGATTTTTCCCTAAAATTTATATTATATTGAAAATAGAATACTGTCAGATTGGAGAAATGGTTCAATCTGAGACAGAGTGTATTCTAAGGCACCATTGGTTAAAAAGTTATAAACTTTTTTTTTTCTGAATTGCTCGGGGAGGGGGGGGGGGGGATTTGCATTTTGACTCTTCGGATTTCAATTTTGACTCTTGGAAATTTTGGCTCAAGGGTCAATGACTCTTGACTTTTGGGAACTAATGAAAACCCTGAGACCTCCTTCTTGTATCTTTCCTGCCAGAGGTGCTTTTGAAGTTGATTTCTAAAATAAAAAAAATATTGATTTTCAACAACAAGTTCTATCAGTACTTTCAGCCCTTTGATTTTACAACAATTCAGTAAGGTAATTTATACAGCATGACAAGGGTTAACATCTTATTTGTTTCCAATTTCACTATATATATTTCATTTTAATCATACCGATTGGATATGCTTAATGCATCACATAGTCAGAAACTTTTTGAAAAGTTCTCAGAAAATAGATACCATTTATAAATAACTTAACCTTTGTCGTGCTGAAAAATTGCATTAAAACCAAAGGGATGAAAGCACTTGAGAAAGCACCAATTTTTTGGTTAGTATTTCTTTTGCAAATTAGTTTTAAATATAATCCTGGATTAAAGGAGACAAACAGATGATATAGACTATTAAATATCAGACTGCATGTATATGCAGGCTGATCTTTGTGTATTCTTCCTGCTGTAACAGTAATATTCAGGGGTCAGCATGACAAGGGTTAAGGTCCATAAAATGCAACAGACGAAAAATGCTGGTACTGATAAAATCTACTAGCAAAATCAAATATCTCATAACATTTCATTACCCTGTGACTCTTTCTGTTTTATTACAACGGCAATTTTCAAGGTAGGACTTTTGGCCAAATATTCATTAACTGGAAATATCAATAATTGTGACCATTAATTCTTTATTTTTTCTTCATAACTAACTTTTTCAACTTCAGAAGTGAAATTACAAGTCAAAAAATATTATGGCATGAACAAAATTGTGTGAGAAAAGGGGGCAATAGACCTTTTCACGTTCTCACTGCACATGCGTCAAAACTAATCTCGTTAAATGCGATATCTGCCCGAGACTATATCACGTGATCGTTTGCGGGGAGTCGATAAATTATCACTATATAAACCTATATAAATTGGCTATTTTGAACGAGCAAAAATGAGGATTAAAGATCTAAATTTTGGCGAAAAAAGAGTTTCAATCTGTGAGCAGACATATGCAGGCCAATTGTAGCGAGTAATTCTGATGATATCATCATGAATTTACAATCAAAGTGGGTTTAAAACGGCCTGGTATCTATGTCATATGAAATATAACATACCTTGATTTTGGAAGTAATCATCTTTTCATACAATAATATTTCCAAAGCAAAAAGATTTTTTGAAAATATTTCTAACACCCTCCAACCCTCACATACATACAAGAACGGAAAAAAATATAAAGTTCAGTTTAACACTCGGCACAAACACTGAATGATCACTTTGGTTAATTATAATATCAAACAAATTACTATAAGTTATTGTTGCTGGAAATCAATAGTTTTGCAATGTTTAAAACTATTGACACTACACAAAAGAAATACGCCTTCTCGATTTTTCCGGGACACTGATTGGTTAAATTTGCGGATATGCTTCAATCATAGGCACGTCAATCATGGCAAAACCCATCCTTCGCAAGGCCTGATCAGACGAACAAGTGACAATTATCCTGATTGACATTATTGGCCAAATTAATTTGTTTAATTTTTAGTGCATTTAAATACTATTTACCACATTTTGGAAAAAAGCAGATAAATGTTGCTTTAGATATGCCATAAAAGTGTTGATACCAACTTCCAAAGGTCTTCACCAAAAAGCATATGTTTCTTTTTTTTTTAAAAAAAGTTTGTTGTTACAAAGTTTAGGCATTTAAACTAAAACATTATGAAAATAAAGAACAAAGCAAGCATACTGTTTTGAAATATTAGTTTCTGTATGTGTCCACAAATGTAGATATCACCCCCTCTCTCTCCTACTGTCTCTCTCTCTCTCCTCGCTCTGTCTCTCTCTCTCTCTCTCTATTCTCTTCTTTTATTAATATCAAACACGCCCGCAGAACAGCAAGTCATTTTCAAATATTTGCACCGTTGCAAACAATATAAATGTCGAAGAAAAGGAGAAAACATTTTCTTGATATTGATAATCATCTTTTCGTAAAAAAGTGCCAAACAATGAATTAAAAAATATATTGTATTGATGATGACGATGCTATAGTGCAAACAAAACTAAAAAAATGACTTGATTAAAGTAATGATAATGATTAGATAGAGCAGATCAGAAGAATGATCTGGTAACAACCTTGGTGTAAAGGGTTCCCTTCAGTAAATCACGATACATATGGGGTTATTATGTAAACGGCAACATGTCACAAAGAATCCGATAAACACTCTTACAGTTAATAAGTAAAATTTTTGATTTGATGAAACAAACCTGATCTTTTATGTTTCAACCGATATGCCACCTAACACTAATTCTTGTCGATTGATCAAAGGTTGCAACCGGCCATTGTTTCAATTGGTATGGTATTATCATAGCATGGTGATCATCTTTTCAGCATTTTTCCAGAATCAAATGAACTTAATACGCTATTTTCATTGAATGGATTTGAAAAATATTTCGCTGCAGAATATATTGCGAGGTAGGATTTCATTTTCAAAATTCTAACTTTAATATTTGAATACCTAGCTTTACTAGTAGATCAAGGTGCCAACGTTCATATTATAACCAGAATGCCATGGATGGGCTAACAAAGGGTCTTGAATACAATTTGAGATAAAACGTAGCTGGTGAATTCACGTAGCTTCAAAATTTTGGTCGCCAACTCGACGATATAATGTCTTAACCATAATGAGCTCTAATTTCACCTTTTCTCATACAAACTATCATAGCTTTAATATTTCCGGAGGCAAAGAACAATACTTTTGGTGATTCTGATGTTTGTCAGAGACAAAATGGGTTAATGACCTTTAAATAATGCATTCCCCTTCATTCATTACAGGCGTTTGTTTCAAGATATACTATATACCGGGTGATGATACATTTTATTGTACATGGTGAAACAAAGACCATGAACCAAAACACCCATCATTTATTCCTTAGGGCCGATTATAAAGAGTACTTTAAATGCTTCTGGAGAAACATTACTTGAATAGCGGAGAAAGAAATATTGTAAGAAAACAAGTGTTTCATTTTCAACAATATAATCTACACTATTCAGCCCCTGCTTTCATTGTAAAACTTTGAAATGAAATTAAAATGACTAGACTCAAATACAAGGCTTTCGAAAAACAAAACCGGAAGTAAATCCTCCCCGCACAGGAAATTTGTTGTTGTTGTTTATTTTTGTAAGCGTCTAGCGGATACAGACTTTTTAGTCGTCTGGCGCTTTGCGTGAAAAGGTCTATTGGTTTCAAAATTTATAAACTTTTAGCCAAATATTTGATTGATGTTTATACGTGGATTTCTTTTTCAATTCTCTCTTTTACTAATAGATTTATCCATTTTATCATGATTGATATTTAAAATTTGATATTTTGCACTTATTTTCCTTTTCTACAACCAGGATACAGTAAAGTGGGACTTGGTAATCCTCTTTAGATTATGATGTTGTTTGTCATCAATAAATGGATAAATCATTTATTTTGAAAACTAACTTTGATCATCATTTACCAATTGAAACAAGAATTTCTTCATTGCCCACAATGCTTTCTTCCCATAAAGTCAAAGTTAAAAAATGTCATCAACTCAATTGTTGTCTGCAAGTACTTTGAAATTGAACCAATCTAAAATTTCTTGTTCCTACTCAAATAAACTTTTCAGCGCTCTGTAAGGAAAAAAGTTTCAGAACTATTGTAGAAAAATGAAGAAATTGCATTTTTCAAGGACTTTTTTCATTGTCAATAATGCTTTCTTCCCAAAAAGTCAAGGATTTTGAAAATATCTTCCATTTTATTTTATGGTAAAAAGGTCAATTCATTATCCTATTCTTTATACATAATTGTGGATAAATTTTGTTGGCCAAAAGGAAAGGTCTTTTTGAATACAGTGAACAAAAGCATCAAATTAAAAAAGACAAGTAATAGAAAATATCAATTTTATTATCAGAATGACTAAAGTTATACTATGAAATATTTTGAATAGGTTCAATGCCTTTTTTCCTTACAATCTTAATTTTTTTGCCAAAATGTCATATCTTGTAAATAATGTGGAAAAAACATCCTGAGCTAAACATCCTGGCCAAAACATCTATGGCATAAATTTCTGTCCATTGTGTAACTCATAAAAAAGCATGACTTTAGCATATCATTTGTTGTTCCTGTTATTCTAATAATCTTGGGAAATGGTTCATGCACATTTACTGTGATCATTTGAAGAAACAAATGGATATTTAACAAACTTACCAATTGTTTTATCTGTAGCTGGATTACTGCCTTAAGAATACCTTTGTATCCTGGAAGTTCTTTCAATAAATCCATTTGAAGGAATGACGCGGAATGAAGTTGGGTACGATGTGGCCGTGGGACGAATGCAATCCGTATGATAAATGGAGAACTATAATTATAAGAGACCAAATGCAGAAACAATCTATTGAACAAAGGTTATGAGTATGCTTGCTAATTATATTATGAATTACATAAAGATTAAAATCTTATTTGTTGTTTAATAGACGACTCTAAGAGAAAAGCGTTAAGTTATTCGGCCGTTTTCGGCAAACATGGATGTCATGTCGGAAATAAACGATTCGTACATTTGGTGTGATATAAATATATAATGACATATTTTTTATTTATCTTACTTTAACGCTAAAAATATGTTTAATTTGTTTTTGAATGCTTTAATTTGACAAAAGAAAATAAATTATGGCACTACGTGCTGTTATGGCGTTTCGCGCACTTATTCCCCAGTGTCACGTGATCAAAGAGTGTAATGGCGAGGATGTAACCTACTTTTATGATTAGGGCTGATCTTCGAGAGTCCCTATCTCGAATGCCGTCTATTCCTATTTGAAATCAGATTCGTAATGTTGTAAAGTAATAACCAGGTAATGTTTCTGCGAAGTTTCCATATTTCCTTCTACCGAGGTTCGAAATGCGGGGCTTCTAAAATTGGTCCATATCTACTGTAAATGTTTTTGTCTGGATGGCGGCCATCGTGAATATCAAATGAGTATAACAAGAATTAACGACGTAAATAATGATGCGAAAAATAATTGTCATCGTATTCTCTCGCCATTTGGTACAGATTCTGCATTTCATAAATAGGAACTGCAGGGTTTATCTTGCATTGTAATTTGCAATATTCACCCTTACCACCAACTCTGGAATACCTTACACTCTTTGTCATGATATCCTTTTATTTGCACATACTTTGACAATTGGCATATGGAATCTGGGGCAAATTTCCAAATGTTCAGTCAATAAAGTATCACCACCAACAGCAAAATGCATTGTATTGCTCTTTTGATTTTTAAGTGGAGGTCAAGGTCATGTTAGGTCAAGGTCAAGTCTGAAGGTTGTATGACTTGACAAATCTGAAAATGACAACTTTACATTTATCTACAAATTTAGTTTGTTGAAAGATAACATACAGCATGAAGAATTAATTATGATAGCTGCTTCTGTAAAGCTTTACTTCTTTTCCAAAACAATTTCATCATAGAATTGTGTTTGGAAAGCAAGGTAGTGTCAATCATAAGTTAATAATGTTTTCCAGGAAAGGATTATTCCAAAAGGAAAATAAAACATGCTCTTCTGGATACATAACTTTTCTAACAGTTGAGTTGAACACAATCTGGGCCTGTTTGGTTAGTTCTCCTTTCTGACCAGGATTTTTATGACACTTGGCCTTTTTGTACACTTGCCTTTTTTTTTACCCCTGTTCATTTGATTATGTATGTTAAATAGTTTGAAACTCTACACAAGGCCTTAGATTGTCAAACTGAACTATTAACTCACAAGAGATGGCCATAACTTCTGATATTTTAATAATATTATTTCTCTCTGAATTTGAATTCCACAAAGCTGCTGGATGCGGTCCACCTGCCTGAGTGAGCCACTCAAAGGCATGCATCCTCATTATTTTCAGAAAATTAACTCTTGTCATGCTGACCACAGAATATTCCTGCTTTGAAAATGGCATTGGCAGGTGTATGGACTAAGATCAGCCAGCACAGATTTGCAGTCTGATCTTAGTCTTCACAATCTGCTTGTTTTTGATGTATTGAGAAAATCTTTGTAAGCAACATCAATGTTATTATGTTAAAGTTGTGAAATGTAGTGAAAAGAGGATAAATATTCAGGACACAGGTAATCATATATATTATTAAAGATGAACACATTGGTATACTATACAACACTACCATCATGGCATGTTTTATCATTTCAATTCATTTCATTTGAAATTTATTTCAGCCTGCAAATGGTTAGTGATTCATGGCTCATGTATCTAGAAAGACAAACTGATCCATCGAATACATTGACCTTGATAAGACCACCTCCTTTGTAAGAGAGCCACTTTATTGTAAAACGCTGAAAAACGTTTCTGGGCATTATTTCGTAAGATTCATTAAACTGGATACTAAAAGGAAATGATTAATCTATTTCAACACATGTGGTGTCCGTAGTTGAGAGTTAGAGCGTCGGCTTCCCGATCAAGAGGTCCTGAGTCTGATTCCCGGGAGTGGCTATCGATCTTGGTTCTGTCATTGGCCCACACTTTCGGCGTGAGTACTGGTACATTTTCCAGGAAGAAGAATCGAGAGGGGATTAATCTAAGTTGGAAGAACTTGTTTCCCAATCGATGTAAAATAAATAGGTTTAAACCAAACACATGAACATTTTAGACTGGTCCAAATTCAAAAAAGTTGAAGATGACAATTTAATATTGAAAGAATTTGGGGTATCTCTGTCTTTTTGATTAGAAAACAAGGTTCAAAATTAAGAAAGTACTTGTAGCAAGCAATTTCTTCAGTCTTAACCTTGTTTTCCTTGAGTCTTTTCTTGAGAATTGAAAAAAACTTGGATTGAGTGGGAATGTGGCAATGCTGTTTGACTGATTAACCCATTACCAGACGGCAAAATTTTAGACTGGTCCAAATTGAAAGGAGTTGCACACAACAGTTATAAGCTTACAGGAGTTTGATTTTTTCTTACCCTTTGGATAGACAACATTGCGGATAATGAAGAAATTACTTGTACCAAGCAATTTCTTCATTTCCACATCTTTTTGGAAGCTTTTTTTCTTAGAGGCATCTAAAAGTGTCATTAAGTGGGAATGGGTTAACATTTATGTCAGTTGTTTTCCACTTCACTTTACCAACAAAAGCAGCAACAAAAAAATCCACACAAAAAATCACAAAAGACTTATTATTCTCCTGTTACCCCTTATTATATACAAGAACTTTTGTTTTAGTCTGGTCCAAACTCAAAGTGCTTTTTCTCAAGAGATATGAAAAGTGATAACAGGTTATTTAGTAAATTTGGACCAATGGAGTGATTCAGTTGCTCAAGGGCATTAAGTTACTTTTCTGTTCAAAAGGGGAAAAGCTAATGATTTTTTGCATGTTTCTATTCTATTATGTGTGTGTGTGTGTAATCTTTATATTACCTCACTTCAGCCAAAAGTGCTCATATTGAGCTTTATTGATCACTCACTCTATGTCCGGATTCTACCAAAATACTTCAGATTATTACTGTTGCATGAAAATTAGCCCTACATTGTGTGATCCCTGATTTTACATGGGAATAAAGAAGGAAATCTTCTCCCATACCAAAAGGCCTAAAGCTTTAATATTTAGAATGTGACATTGCCTAATGGCCCTCTGCCAAAATATTTTAATTTATTGCTCTTACTTGAAAATTAGCCTTGTATTGTGCAACCCCTAATTTTATATAGGAATAAAGAAGGAAATCTGGAAAAATCTCCTCCTCCAAACCTAAAAATTAAAAAGGCCTAGAGCTTTGATATTTGGCATGTGACATGGCCTTATGACCCTCTACCAAAATTCTTCAAAATATTGCTCTTGCTTGAAAATTAGCTATGTTTTGTGCAACCCCTGAATTTTACATAGGAATAAAGAAGGAAGCCTTGAAAAATCTTCTGCTCCCAACCAAAAGGCCTAGAGCTTCGATATTTGGCCTGTGACATGACCTAATTGTCCTCTACCGACATACTTCAAATTATTGCACTAACTTGAAAATTGGCTCTATATTTTGCGATTCCTGATTTTGCATAGAAATAAAAAAGTAAGTCTTAAAAATCTTCTTCTCCTAAACTGGAAGGTCTAGCATTTATATTTGGCATGTGACATCGCCTATTGCCCTCTACCAAAATACTTCAAATGGTTGCTCTAATTTGACAACTTGCCCTTTATTATGGGATCCTGTATTTAACTTAAAAATAAATAAGGAACGCTTGAAGTATTTACTTGTCCAATTTAGCATGGGTATTCAACTAATGGCCTTCTACTATAATGCCTCAATTTATTTTTCTTACACGAAAATTAGCCCTATATTTTGGGAACTATGACTTAATATAGAAATGAAAAAGGAAATCTTGGTAAATCTTCTCCCCATAAAAAGTAAACAGAGGTCTAGATAAGAGGGGGTAACAGCATTCTTAAATCTTTATTTCTCAATAGAACCCTATATTGTGGGTACTCATTTGAATCATCTTGCCAAGACGATTCAAATGAGTACCTACAACATTGGGTTTATGGTTTAATTGGTGAAATATTCAAATCTAAAATACGAATTACGCCCTCTATCTGTAGCTCTGAGTAAAGCTGAGAGGTGTGATATTTAGCATGGGACTTTGCCTAATGGCCATTTTCCAAATTACATCAGATCATTGCCTTGAAAATTAGCGTAATATTTTGGGATCCCAGTGAAAAGGAAAATCCTAGAAAAATCCTCTCATCAAACTGATAGTCTAAGAGCTTGTTAGTCTAAGGGCTTAAGTGTTTGGCATTTATGATAATCAGGGGTTGAAATTAACTTATTTTGGTACATTCAAAAAAATGCAAGTGCCTACATTTCCAAATTGCCAAGTTCAAGTTGTTACTGGCAAAATAAAAAGGTACAATTTTCTTTATAATTGTGTACAAAATTTTTTTAATCTTTATTTGGCTAGTACTTTAATTAATAAAGTCATGGGCGTTTGATAGGTTTTGTCTACAAATAACTGGAATTGGGATTGGTAGGGCAGAATTTTGCATCTGATGACTGAAAAATGAAGGAAAAATCTTCTTAATGATAAACCTCTGAACTGTCAAACTCAGGTGAGCGGTAGAAGGCCATCATGGTCCTCTTCTTAGACAGAAGTTGTGAATTCTTCAGATTCCTTGTTATTCTCACATGGCTGAAATAGCTTATAATGAAATATGTTGCAACTTATTGACCCTGGGTAGGTATGCATGAAACCATTCAATTTACTCTCCACACAGTATACCTCATGTACCTATTACAAGACGACAATATTTTAGACAGATCCAAAATCAAAGATGTTGCAGACGACAGTTTTTAATTTATCAAATTTTCTATTTTGTGGTTCTTTGGGGTAGAAAACATGTGGATGATGAAGAAATTGCGTATAAAAAGCAATTACTCCATTTTCTATAATGTTTTCCAAATTTTTTTTCTGAGGGGATATCTTAAAGCGTCATTGTGTGTGAATGGTTATGGATGAATTTAAATGAAATTTTCAGCCGCCGTCATAGCGCAGTTGATAGCGCGTCGGACTGTCAACCTAGAGGCCCTGGTTCGATTCCCGACGGCGGCACTCATCCTTTCCGACTATTTGTCTCTCACCAATGGCTAGATAATCGTAGACCTATGTGGGATAGCAGCTGGAGGCTAGGAAAGGATGTGGTTTTTCTCACACCAGCACTACCATTACATCCTTTCCTAGCCTCCAGCTGCTATCCCACTTAGGTTTACGATTATCAACCCATTTGTGAGAGACAAATGGAGGAAAGAATATGCGCTGCAGCCCAGGATTGAACCCATGACATCCCATGATTGAAGATTAGTAGTCTGTCGCGCTACAAACTGTGCTATGACGGCGGCTATAATAAGAACAACTTGAAACTTTAGAGGAAGTGCGTAGGGTCGTAGATCATTCTATATTAGGGAGTATCCTTTAGTAGTCCGTTTTTTTTCCCATTTATGACTGTTTTTGACACTTTCTGGCTGTAGCTATTGCGCAATTGGTAGCACATCAAACTCTCAATCAAGAGGTCCAAGGTTTGATCCCTGGTTGGTGTAAATATCCTCTCTGACATTTGTCTCTAAATTGGTGGATAATTGTAAACCTAAGTGGGATGAGCAGCTGGAGGCTAGAAAGGGATGTAGTGGTAGTACTGGTGCGACAAATATCAGGAATCCATGGTTAGGTGCTCCAGACGCTGCAATATGACTGAAAAACTTTCAAAAGTGACATTAACCCATTCGTACACAATCTTAAGTGAAAATTACGCCCCTCAAGAAAAAAGCTTTGACAAGCAAAATGAGGAAAATGAAGAAATTTTTCATCAAGGAATTTCTTCATTATCCATGATGTTTTCTATCCAAAACGACGAAAAAAATTAAAATTACATTAATTTTAAATTGTCATCTGTAGCGTCTTTCAATTTGGACCAGTCTAAAATTTTGTTTTGTGGGAATGGGTTATAGAAGCCATTGTCATAGCGCAGTCGGTAACATATCAGACTCCCAATCTTCAATCATGGGGTGTTGTGTGTTCGATCCCCGGCGGTGGCAAATATCCTTTTTGACATTAGTAGCTGGAGGCTAGAAAAGGATATAGTGGTAGTACTGGTGTGAGAAATACCAGCAATCCATTGTTGGGTGCTCCAGCCTCCGCAATGACTGAATTACTGTTAAAGGAGGCGTAAAACCCCATTCAATCAATCTACTGTCATATAGAATTTGCTGATTAAGGCAATAAAACAAATTGTTTGCGGCTTCTTTCAGTTTAGACTGATCTAAAATTTTGTCTTTGATTATTCGTATAGGCCAAGAAGAAATTGGCTTTTAAACCATTTGGTGCTGAACCAGGCTAAGTCTTATTTAGGCAAAGGTATAGACTAAGACTAAGATCAGCCTGCACATAAGTGCAGTGTGATCTTAGTCAATGCCACCTGTTTGCACCATTCTAGCCAGGGTTGATTATAAAATCAATTTTCAAAGAAATTTTAACCCAAAACTAGTGTTTCTGGTGCTTTCAGTGCTTTGATTTCATGTAATTCTTAGAATAAATTAAGCATCTCAAGGTTTAACTCATTACAACACAATCCAGCATTTTTTATGGGAGAAATAAATCTAACCATGGCTTTAAAGTTCTTAAAATTATAACACGTTCTGCTGAATGAGAATATAGAGTGTTGCATTTAACCCTTGTCATGCTGACTGAAAATTCTGTTGTGAAATGCACCAAAATCAAAGGACTGAAATCACCAGAAGCACTGGTTGCATGTCAATATTTGATTAGCCTGGCTGTTTTGGGGATAACCCAAGGTATTGTCATCACTTTGGTGTCTTGTGCGTCGGTGTTGGCATGACAAACTTTAACCTTTGTCATATCTCTGTTGTTATTAAAGATAACCTCATGAAACTTGGTATGTGTGTTGACCATCACTAGAGCTATGTAGACTATGAAGCGGATATCTCTAAAAGCATTTTTGTAAGAGTTATGCCCCTTTTTCGACTTGCATTGTTCAGCACCTGCAGCCAAGCATTGGCACCCGTGGGCGGTGCTCTTGTTTAAAACTGATTCTATAAACAATTCTGGCTTGAAAGGGACAAGCAGGTGGTGTAGACTAAGATCAGACTACATACATGTGCAGGCTGATCTTTGTCAATACCTCATGCCCAAACAGGAATATTTCGGGTTCAGCATGACAAGGGTTAATTTATGTACATTTTTACATTTATATCTTTCAATTTCCACTTGTCCTGCAACACGGATCAGTCTAAACTTTGTTTGGGAATGAGTCAAAATGTCTTTTGTCTAATTTCTAAGGGCAACCATGCCAGCAAAGAAGAAAGCTGTGACTGGGACGAGGGGCCGACCCCAGAAGGAGACAAGAAGGACCAGTCGGGTTGATGTACAATTAATGATGGAATGTGAGGAAGAAGACTTATCTCCTGCCCAGTTGAAGGCTCAAGAGATGGCGCGGAAGGATCACCAAAGTGTAAATAATTACTTTCTCTTTCATTTCAAGCCATTAAAGAGATGATGAGAATATTTTTGTTTTCATGGAGGTATGAACCTAAAAAACTACTCACACAGTATGAATATGTGAAACAAAAAGTATTCTCTTCATCTTTTATAATCTAATAGTATCGAGAGAAAAAAAGCAAAAACTTTACACTTTTTATACCTTTTTGTATGGGACTATTTTGTGCGGAAGCATACAAAATTGCTTCATGCTCAAAATTTTGTTCATGGAGTTATGAATATTTTTTTTCGACCAATCAGAACACCCAATTTCGATAGACAAAACTAAAGATTCAATTATTAACCCATTACTACACAATCTCACATTTTTATGTGCTGAAGAAGCTTTGAAAAACATTATGGGAAAGGGAAGAAATTGCTTGAAACAATTTAAAACAGTTTTAAAAAAGATGTACTCTGCAGACAAAATAGAGCGACGGGTTCATGAATCAGCATGGATCAAAAAATTGCAGACGGTACAGCCATTTGGTTGCAACGTAAAGGACGCGCAATTCCATTTAACATTACTTGACGTCTGATTAAGCGCGGGAACGTCAACGTCGCGCAAACGTTACCATACGACGTTGACGTCATATCCTCTATTAGATAAAACAAAATGGCTATAGAGAGTGTTCATAAAATTATGTTCTAGTTATAAGATTTATTTTCTTTTTCTTGATAAAGGCATTTTTGCCGAAATATTGAAAATAAGAGTGATTTTGTATAGTGTTTAAACAGTTCCCTGAGGAACATTATTATGATACTGTGAAAACTAACTTTGTTTTGTTGTTTGCAATCTCTTTCAATTTGGATCAGTCTAAAATTTTGTTGTGTTGGAATGGGTTAATAGGATTATCAGAGATGTTTTTTCTTTTCCAAAAAAGTTTTAGACTGGCTAATAAGAACTTGCAGCTTAGTTTCGAGTAAAATGTGCATGAAGTTTTAAACTGCTAGAAAATGAGCTTTGATTTGTAGGGTGTTTTACCCATCCCCACACAATCACTCTTTTGGACATCTGTAAAAAAATGCTGTATCAAGCAACTTCTTTATTAGCTCACCTGACCCAGAAGGCATAGAGCCTTGATATTTTGCTTGAAGCATCAGTATATTGACCTCTTTCAAAATAGCTAAAATCATGATCCTCGGGTCCCCAGGCCAGGGGCGGAGCCCCAGGGACGGGGGGGTGGGGGGGGTGGGGGTTGGGGGTGTTTATATAGAAATAAAGAACGATTTTTTAAATGACATCGCCTCTCAAACCACTAGGCTGATTTGAACCAAATTTGGCAGAAATGTTGCTTAGGGGTCCCCTTCAAAAATAGCTAAAAGAATTGAAATCCGTTAAAAACTCTGGTTGCCATGGCAACAAAAGTGAAATTTTAAAATAATCTTTAAAAATCTTCTCCTCCTGACCCAGAAGGTGTAGAGCCTTGATATTTTGCATGAAGCATCAGTATATTGACCTCTTTCAAAATAGCTTAAATCATGATCCTAGGGTCCCCAGGGGTGAAGCCCCGGGGGGGGGGGGGGGGGGGCTTATATAGAAATAAAGAACGATTTTTTAAATGGCATCTCCTCCCAATTCACAGGGCCAATTTGAACCAAATTTTGCAGAAATGTTGCTTAGGTGGTCCCCCTTAAAATTAGCTTAAAGAATTGAAATCTGTAAAAAACTCTGGTTGCCATGGCAACAAAAGTGAAATTTCAAAATAATCTTTAAGAATCTACTCCTCCTGACCCAGAAGGCGTAGAGCCTTGATATTTTGCATGAAGCATCAGTATATTGATCTCTTACAAACTAGCTAAAATCATGATCCTAGGGTTTCCAGGGGCAGACCCGGGGGGGGGGGGGGTATAGGCATGAAGCATCAGTTCACTCACTTCTTTCTTATTTCTGAAATTATAACCCATGGAAAAGGTTTTTTCAAATCAGCACCAAGGCCTTGGAATTTATTATTTAGACTTTTGGATCCCCAGGTTCATAGTCTTTATATGTAATTGTGGCCCACTTGTTTCATAATCCTAACCTTAACATGAAATTAAGACTGTTGAAAGAAAAAGAGCCTTTATCTCAGGTGAGCGCCCCAGGACCAACGGCCCTCTTGTTATCTACAATGTTTCTTCCCAAAAGTAAGAAAGACTATTAAATTATCACCAACAAAATAATGTGTTTGCAATATCTTGATTTTGGACTGGTCAAAAATTCTGCTGTGTGCTAATAAGTTAACCCATTCCAGAGTTCTGCCAAGGGCGCACCATTGCGGGATCGGCGCAGAAAAATTACAGATGGCCCCTAAAAAACATGTCCGGCGGGCCGACCGGCGCGTTAAAATTACGAACGGTGAACCGTAGGTACGAAGATACCTTGGGACGAATCAGCGGATGTTTGGGGTTTTATTTACTTCCAGCGTTTCCCTTGGTAATTCATAGCGTTAATATTGATTGAAAAGGTCGCTCTGATTGGTTAACTGTGCACTGTAAATTCCGTTTTCAGTCATATAAGCCAATCAATAGCGTTATAATAAAAATAACAAATTTAAGTTTGACGTAACGAAATATTCCTTCTGCATCATAAACTCGCTGTTTTGTGTCGCCGCAATGGCAGAAAAAAGAAAACAAAAACAATCTTAAGCTTCTTTAGTCAAAGAGAGCAAGAACTGGCGCCGATGATTGGCCAAACGATCCCGGGACTTCAAATTCAGCCGAATCAGAATCCGGGCGCAAAACAGCTAAATCGAGCTACGAAAAACAGTTCCAGAATTTAATGGCTCTCGGACTTTTCGTGGCTATCTCATGATTCAAGTAAAGTTCTCTTTGTATTAAGCACAAGAAAATAATTCACCAACAGCTCAAAACTGTATCTTTAATTCAATATATTGTTTATTTTGAAATGAGAAGAAAGCCCTCCAGATTTCATCTCATTGATTGGAATCACATATATCCGACCTCATAGTATAGTGGCCCCATGTTTTGGAAAAGTGGCCCCATATTATTGGCTTAGATGGGCCAGTGGCCCCCTAAGGTCAAAAGCTTTGCAGAACTCTGCCATTCCCACTCAATGACGCTTTTAGGCGCTCCCAAGGAAAAAAGCTTTGGAAAGATTTATGGATGACGAAGAAATTGCTTGTTACAAGCAACTTCTCCATTTTTCGTATAGTTTTCTAAGTTATTCTAACACAAAAGTAAAAAAAATCCAAAATTTTTAAATTTGAAATTGTCATCTGCAAGTTCTTTCAAGTTGGACCAGTTTAAAATTTTGTTGAGTGGTAATGGGTTTATCATCAAGCACAAACTGTGAGAGTTGAAACCAAGGTTTCCAGCAGACCTGTACCAGAATATGTTAGTGAAGACTATTATTTTAATCGTACTCTAGGGTTTCTTGCTTAATACGGAATATTCCGGTTTTAGTAAGCTGAACCCGGAATATTCCGGTTTTAGCAGGAGGTATAGACAAAGATTAGACTTGCATTCTGATTTTAGTCTACACCTCCTGTCTGTCCTTTTGAAACCAGTGTTGTCTATGAAATTAATTTTCAAAATAAGTTTTGACAACTGAACAACAAGTACTACTAGTGCTTTCAGCCCTTTGATTTTCATACAGTTCTGAAAAGATTTTATTTAGCATGATAAGGGTTAAGTTGATTAACTTTTATTGAGCTCTTATAGAAATGCATTGTATGAATTTAGTATTTAATTTTTAGCTTCCTTACAGGGTGAGTTTTTTAGCTCACCTGAGCACGAAGTGCTCTGGGTGAGCTATGATGATCACCTTTCGTCCAGCTGTTGTGCGTCGTCCGTCAACAGTTTCTTTAAACAACATCTCCTCCCAAACTACTGGGCCAATTTCAACCAAATTTGGCAGAAATGTTCTTAAGGTGGTTCCCTTCGAAAATAGCTAAAAGAATTGAAATCCGTTAAAATCTCTGGTTGCCATGGCAACAAAAGGGAAATTTTAAAATAATCTTTAAAAATCTCTAAACGACTCTCTTGTTTGATCAGTCCTCGTCCAGCTTCTGTTCAGCCGTCCCTTCACAATTACAAAAAAATAATCTCCTACTAAACTATCCATTTCAACCAAACTTTACAGAAAAGATCTTTAGGTCATGCTCTTTCGAAATACTTCAAAGAATTAACAGAAATTAGCCCTTTTCTGTACAATACCTGATTTTAGATTGAAATTAAGAAGGAAAACTTTGAAAATCTTCTTCCAAACCTAAGCCTAGAGCTTAGATCAGTCTGAAATTTTGTCATCTGGTATTAGCTGAAAAGAAAAATTACATTCCTTGTATACAGGCCCAAGTTGTGTTTCTATTCTGTAACATGTCTAGTTGACAGAGGAAATACTTTTTTTTAGCTCACCTGAGCTCAAAGTGAGCTATTGTCATCAGTAATAGTCCGGCTCTCCATTTGTCAGTCTGTCAAAAAAACTTCTCCTAAGCTAACAATGGAAATTAAACAAACTTCACAGATATGCTCTTTCAAAATACTTAAAAGAATTAAAATCTATGAATAAATTTGGCTACCATGATAACCAGGTGAAAAAACTTTAAAAAATATTCTCCTCAAAACCATTAGGCCTAGAGCTTTTACATTTGGTATATATATCATCATCTATTGACCCTCTACCAAAACACTTCAAAGAATTACAGTACTCTGAAAAATAGCACTTTTCTGGGGGATCCCTGATTTTACATAAATACAAAATTTTCCTCTTCCAAACCATAAATGTTAGAGCATTGATATTGGGAATGTATCAATGTCTATTGACCATTGATCAAAATACTTCAAAGAATAACCATGCTCTGAAAATTAGCCTGTTTCTGTCTGATACCTAATTTTACACAGAAATAAAGAAGGACATTTTTGAAAATCTTCTCCCAAACCATAAGACCTAGAGGTTTAATATTTTGTATATAATTCCTCAGGAAATTAGCACTATATGGTAGGATCTTCAATATTCCTATGATTTAAGGAGAAAATTGTTAAAAAATCTTCTCTAAAATAAATACCGATAGGTGTAGGGCTTTGATATTTTGTATATATGATAAAGTTTTGAACCATCATACTCAGGGAGCGATATAGAACCATCATGATCCCCTTATTTTTTCTTTACAGGCCAATGAACTGATTAAAATAGCCAGAGCTGGAAACACCCTTGTGCCATCCTCTCAGCCAAACACGTTTACAGTTGTCCCTCCTAAACCTATGGTCGCTCCCACCACTTTGATTCAAGCTCCTCACACAAAGGTTCAAGCCCTTCCTACAAAAGTTCAAGCCCCGCCTTCATCTCAGGTTAATCATCAGGTTCCGGGGTTAGTTGTTAATCAGATTCGGACATTGCCGAAACAGATACCACAGCAGAAGGAAGTGATGCCAGTTCGGACCATAAAACAACAACTGGCAGAGCCCGTAATGCCTCCACCACGCCCACAGCAATTTTTGAACAAACAACAGACAAGAAAAGGTATAATACGAGTCAGAAATTTTTCAGAGTATAGACTTGGTTTCTTAACCCATTCCAACACAGCAAAATTTTAGACTGGTCCAAATTGAAAGAAGCTGCAGACGACAATTTCAAGTTGATGGAATTTTGAATTTTTTCGTCTTTTAGTATAGAAAACATTGTGGATAATGAAGAAATTGCTTGATACAAGCAATTTCTTCATTTTCCACCATGTTTTCCAAAGCTTTTTTCTTGAGGGGCGTAAAAAGGAGGGATTAAGTTGGAATGGGTTAACCCATTACCACTTTACCCTGTTTTCAGCTCGGCTGTTTTCAGAGAAAACCCGAGGTATTGTGATAGCCTCCCTGTTGTGGCCGTTGTTGTCGTCGTGCTAAAACTTTGACATTTTGTGATATCTCTGGTTCTACTGAAGGCATTCACTTGAAACTTGGCAGACATGTTAACTATCAAAAGAGGAACCTATACTTTAAAGAGGGATAACTCTAGATGCATTTTGTGCGAATTATGCCCCTTTTTTTACTTAGATTTTTTTATCCAATATCCAGCACCAAACAACCGAGCGTAGGCACTTTAGGTGGTGCTCTTGTTTGAAATTCGAGACTAGTCCAAGTTTAAAGATTCTTTAGGTTGCAGACGACAATAAAAATTGGATGCAATTTGAAACAAAACCATCTTATATATGTGGTAGAAAATATTGTGAGAAAAGTAGAAATTGCTTGTTACAAGCAATTTCTCCTTTTTACTCAATGTTTTCTCAAGTATTAAATCCCAGCAATGTAAAATCATGGGTTTGTACAGGAAAGGGTTTAATTATTTCCTGAATCCATTCCCACACAATCCAATTTTTGACGTCCCTCTAGAAAAAGGTTCAGGAAACATTGTGGAAAATGAAAAAAAATTATACAAGCAATTGCTTCATTTTCCACATTGTTTTCTACGAAGAAAGGTAGAGATATTTTAAATTCTATCAACTGGAAGTTGTTGTCTGCCACTTGTTTGATTTTTGACCACTAGTGTGGTTAATGGGCAGAGCTACAGACAAAGTCTGTAATTCGTATTTTACATTTAGATTTTTCACCAATCCTACCATAAACCATATATTGTAGGAACTCATTTGAATCGTCTCGGTGAGACGATTCAAATGAGTACCCACAATTTAGGGTTCCGTTGAGAAAAAAGGATTATAGAAAGTTGTTACCCCCTCTTATCTAGACCTCTGTAATGGGGTTAACTTTTTTTGACGCCCCTGTAGAATAATACTTAGTAAAACATTGTGGGAAACACTTTTTTACAGTACCACTTTTTAATGTCCCTCAAGTGAAAACATGGTTAAAAGTGAAGAATTTGTTTCTTTTTTGAAACATGATTTTTATTCAGGCGCAGACAGATCTTTATAATTTCATCAACATTAACATGCTGTCTTCAACATCTGTCAATTTCGACAAGTTTGAATTTTGTAGTTTTGTAATGTTTAGTAAAACAATCAATAGAACTTCGCAGTGAAGATTTAACCTTAAACCATTCCCACTCAGTGACGCTTTTAGATCCCTCAAGAAAAAAAAGCTTTGGAAAATATTGTGGAAATTGAAGAAATTATCCACAATGTTTTCTACCAAGAAAGTTTAAAAGATCAAAAATTTGATAAACTTTAAATTGTCAAATTGCCAACTTGAAAATCATTGTCTGCAACTCCTTTCAATTGGAACCACTCTAAAATTTTGGTAATGGGTGAATTTATTTTCTGCTGCAACACAGAAGATTCCTCGCCGGATGTGATGATCATCGGAGAGTCGCCACCGCGTCCAAATTCTCAGATCTTATCAAACAAGTCTAACAAATCACAGCAGATTCAGGGGGTAACACCGACACAAGCCCCTGCCACAACACCAATACAATTCCCTGCTGTAACTCCTACTCGAATACCTGGTGTGACACCTACGCAAGTCTACAAGTTTGTAAACCCGCATGGAAATACTGCTTCAACTACTCCGGGCAATCAGTGGTTAATTAAACCCCTACAAACTGTAACAGTAAGTTTTACATTAACTCGGTGTCATGCTGAACTCGGAATATTCCTGTTTTTGCAGGAGTTAAAGACCAAGATCAGCCTGCACATATGTGTAGTCTGATCATAGTCTACCCCACCCGCTTGTCCATTTTAAACCAGAGTTGTTTATAGATAAATTTTTGAAATGAATATTAATCTATTCCTACTCAATCCCTCCTTTTTACGCCCCTCAACAAAAAAGCTTTTGAAAACATTGTGGAAAATGAAGAAATTGCTTGGATCAAGCAATTTCTTCATTATCCACATTGTTTTCTATCCAAAAAGACGAAAAGAATTAAAATTCTATCACTTTGAAATTGTCGTCTGCAGGTCCTTTCAATTTGGACTGGTCTAAAATTCCACTGTGTTGGAATGGGTTATCCAACAGTTAGTGATTCCAGTGTTTTAACCCAATCCAACACAGCAAAATTTTAGACTGGTCCAAATTGAAAGAAGCTGCAGACGACAATTTCAAGTTGATGGAATTTTATTTTTTTTCGTCTTTTGGGATAGAAAACATTGTGGATAATGAAGAAATTGCTTGTTATAAGCAATTTCTTCATTGTCCACAATGTTTTCCAAAGCTTTGTTCTTGTGGGGCGTAAAAAGGAGGGCTTGAGTTGGAATGGGTTAAGTCCTTTGATCTGTAAATGCAATTTTGTAGAGGATTTTATTCAGCATGACAATTTGTATCCCATTCCCACACAATGACGCTTTGAAACACCCCTCAATATGAAAGCTTTGAAAACACTGTGGAAAATGAAGAAATTGCTTAATACAAACAATTTCTTCATTATCGACAATGTTTTCTACCCCAAAAGACAAAGATTTTAAAGATTTCACCTACTTAAAATTGCTGTCTGCAAATTCTTTGAATAAGGACTGGTCTAAATTTTATTGTGCGGGTATTGTTTAATATATCCAAAAATAAATAATGTATATACATCGCTCAGTATTTTCGGTGGCAGACTCATACCATGGTTGTGAGATCGAATTCCTTTTACACCGCTGGTCACTTTGGTATAATTATTGCAGGGGTTGAGACTAACTTTGATTCAATGGGATCCTAGGGAAATCCCTTGTTATTACTTCAGGGTTCCCTCCAGATAAACAGGGATGCCTTCTAGATATACATTAACTCATTCACACACAATCCTGTCCTTCTAAGCCCAACTTGAAAAAAACAACATTGGAAAACATTGTTGAATATGAAGAAATTACTTGTAACAAGCAATTTCTTCGTTATCCACAATGTTTTCTACAAAAAGACAAGCAAACAAAAAATCAGGAGCATTAGTTGATACATTAAGGTCTGTTGTACTGTAGAAATATTGAAGGATCCTAACGGAATCTCTAGCCTGAGATAGCTTGGGTCCCTTCCAATTTTCAGGGATCCTCGGGATCCCGGGACACTGTTAGTGTCGACCCCTGATATTGCAAAGATCATTCGGAGCCCCGGCCTGGTACTGGTAATACCTAGGAAACACATGAATAGGTGAACTTGGCTCTAAGATAATTGAAAGACTGTTGAAAGGGGGTTTAAATGTGATACAAAACCCGACAATGAAGAGGAGATCAGTTCCACCATTCCTGTCTTGTCAACTATCTGTTTGTATTTTAACCCATTCCTACACAATGACGCTTTAAACGCTTCGGAAAACATGGTGGAAATTGAAGAAATTGCTTGTTAGAAGCAATTTCTTCACTTTTCACCATGTTTTCTACCTCAAATGTCAAAGATAGTAAAAATTTCATCAACTTAAAATTGCCATCTGCAACTTCTTTTAATTTGGACTGGTCTAAAATTTTGTTGTGTGGTAATGTGTTAATTTGTGTGCTCATCTATACACTTTGTTAACACATTCCCATACAATCCCAATTTTATGCCCCTGAAGAAAACATCTTTAGAAAACATGAAGGGAAATGAAGAAATTGCTATCCACAATGTTTTCAACCCAAAATAGGGTATTTTCAGATTTATAAGGGGCAAGAGCCCTGCCTTGGCTTTATTTCTTTATTGTAAAACTAGTTGATATATCGGACAAACTGGCTGGCCAGTGATCATACAATTACAGGGTTCAACGCAAACTGAATTTAACCGCTCGGAAAAGATGTAATAGTAGTACTGGTGTGAGAAATGCAAGGAATCCCTAGTTAGGAGCTTCAGCTGGAGCTATATGACTGAAATACTGTTAAAAGTGGTGTTAATCCCCATTCAATCTAACAATTTCTTTATTGAATATCTGTTTCGTGAAAACAAGAGAATGACTGGATAAGAGAATGACTGGATAAGGGCGAAATGGGAAAGTTTTTATCAAATGAATTTGATTAACCCATTTTCACACAGTGATACTTTTGGACGCCCCTCATGAAAAACAATCAGGGAAAACATTGTGGAAAATGAAGAACTGACAATGTTAAGGTCCTGAAACAACCTTTCTACCATTTCGTTATGTGCTACTGGCCATGAATTCGGCGAAAATTATGCTGTTTAAAATCAAATGGGACTTTCATATTGTAGTCAAAAGGTGAGGCCATTGGAGTTAGCGTGCGGGGCCAGGGATTGGTAAATTAACTTCTATTTCCTTCCTTTCCAGCCCCAACAGCAGAGACAGAATGCTTTAACAGTTGTACCACCAGTTGGTACATATCAAGGTAGGTTAACAGCTTAGGAATCTCGCAGAGGTTCCTCACCAATGGATACTGACAAAAGAGGCGTTAAACCCCCTTCCAACTCAACAAAATTTTAGACTGGTCCAAATTTAAAGGAGCTGCAGACGATATTTTCAAGTTGGTGGAATTCAAATTTTCTTTGTCTTTTTGGATAGAAAATATTGTGGATAATGAAGAAATTGCTTGATACAAGCAATTTCTTCATTTTCCACAATGTTTTCCAAAGCTTTTTTTCTTGAGGGGCGTAAAAAGGAGGGCTTGAGTGGGAATGGGTTAAACCCCATTCAATCAATCAATCTCACCAATGGGTTGATAATCATAAACCTAAGTGGGATAGCAGCTTTAGGCTAGGAAAGGATGTAGTGGTAGTACTGGTGTGAGAAATACCAGGCACCCATTATTAGGTGCTCAAGCCGCCAGGATATGACTGAAATACTGTTAAAGGTGGCGTCGAACTCCAATCAATCAATTGCAGAGGTGCACTCTTTAGAGCCATATCTTAACCCGTTACCAGACAACAAAACTTTAGACTGGTCTTAGTTGAAAAGGTTAAGACATTTTAACCAATTTCAACAGAATGACACTTTTGATACCTCTAAATAAAAAGTGAAGAAGCAATTTCTTCATATGACACATTGTTTTCTATCCAGAAAGTTGAAAAAATCTATGATTCCTTAAATTTGAATTGTTGTCTGCAGCTCCTTTCAATTTGGACCAGTCTGAAATGTTGCCTTGTGGTAATGGCTTAAACATGATGAAATTTTATTAGCTTACCTTAGCAAAGAGTTTGAGGTAAGCTTTTGTGATTAAGACATTTTGGGAAATTGCTTGTTACAAGTAATTTCTTAATTTTCCTTAAGGTTTGCTAGACTCTCTTTTCTTAAGAGTCATCAAAAAGCTTGATTTTGTAGGAATGGATTAACCCCTTGTTAGGTCACCTGACAGAAGGTCATGTTGACCTATTGCGATCGTGTTTTGTGTTTCGTGCATTAACTTTTTACATTTTTGACTTCTTCTGAAGAACCCTTGGATGGATTTCAACCAAACTTGGCAGGAAGCATTCTTATGGGAAGGTACTTCAGATTTGTACATGTCATGGAGTAATCTCCCCTTGGGGCGCCATAAGGGGGCCAAAAAGGGTACATCTTTTAAAATCTTTTTGTCATGCTGTCAGATTAGATTCACATTTGGTGTTTAGAGTCTTTTGGGCAAGGGCTATCAAGTTTGTACAAGAAATGGCCGTGCTAGGGGGAAAGGGGGGGTGGGCAAATGTGTGTGTGTGTGTGGGGGGGGGCTACATAGCAATTTCTTCTTATCCAACAATATTTTCTCAAGTATAAAAAGTGAGGGACGTAAAATCCAGGGATTAACCAGGAAAGGGTTAAAGAAGTACATTCTCTATAAGATCTACTTTCACCATACAACGACCTCAGGAAGTAATTTCCAGTGAGGTCACTCAATAAATCATGGTCCCCAGAATTGGCCCATTCCTAGATGTCACAAGTTTTACAGCCGCCGTCATAGCGCAGTTGGTAGCGCGTCGGACTATCATTCAAAAGGTCCTGGGTTCGATCCCCGACGGCGGCAATACTCTTTCTGACATTTGTCTACCACCAATGGGCAGATAATCGTAAGCCTATGTGGGATAGCAGCTGGAGGCTAGGAAAGAGTGAAGTGGTAGTACTGGTGCGAGAAATACCAGGAATCCATTGTTAGGTGCTCCAGCCGCCGCGATATAACTGAAAGATTGTTAAAAGCGGCGTTAAACCCCATTCAAACAAACAAACAAACCTAGATGTCACAAGTTTTACAAAGGGCTTATATAGTGAAATTTGTAAAATTCTTCTTCTCCCAAACAGGAGGGCCTAGAACTTTGATATTTGGTATATAGCATCGCCTTGTAGACCTCTATCAATATTGTTCAAATTATTGCCTCAGGATTAAAATTAACCCATTCCCGGATGTAACAAATTTAACATAGGCTTATGTAGTGAAACTTTAAAAATCTTCTTCCAAAGAGATAGGCCTAGATCTTGATATTTGGTATGTAGCATCATCTTGGTGATCTCTATCAATATGGTATGAATTATGGTCATAATTAGCCCATTCCTGGGCGTCACAAATTTTACATAGGGCTTATATATTGAAAATTCAAAACTCTTCTTATCCCAAACTAAAAGGGATAAACAAAGATATTTTGTATGTAGCATAATCGGGCGGCACTCATCCTTTCCGACTATTTGTCTCTCACCAATGGGTTGATATTCGTAGACTTATGTGGGATAGCAGCTGGAGGCTAGGAAAGGATGTAATGGTAGTACTGGTGTGAGAAATACCAGGATTCCATTGTTAGGCGCTCCAGCCGCCGCGATATAACTGAAAAATTGTTGAAAGCGGCGTAAAACCCCATTCAAACAAACAAATGTAGCATAATCTGGTGGACTTTTATTTGTTTTTGTGCTCTTTGGACTCAGGTGATTGATAAGGCCCTATGGGCCTCCTGTACAGTATTGCAATAAAACCAGAATGATGAAAACGCTGGAGACACAGTTGTGGGTCAATAATACTTTTCAAAATTAATTTCATTAACATCTCCCGCTTAAATTGAGAAACAGGAGGTGTAGGCAAAGATAAGACTGCAAGAGTGCTTATACATTCTGTTTATACATCCTTGGTCCTCATGACAATGGCGCTTTTTGACGCCCCCAAGGAAAACTATTCTGGTAATGGAAAAAAATACTTGAAAGTTACATAGGTTTTTTCATGGTATTTCTTTGAGACATGCTGATCTTAACCCTTGTCATGTTGAACCCAGAATATTCCTGTTTAGGCAGAAGGTATAGACAAAGATCAGCTTGCACATATGTGCAGTCTGATCTTCTTTGTCTACACCACCTGCTTCCCTCTTTCAAGCCAGAACTGTCTATAAAAATAGTTTTCATATGAATAAAATTGGCTATTAACTAGTGCCCCCGGACTTTTTGATGTTTTGACATTAGTAGAATTCTGAACAGGGTTATATTCAGCATGACAAGTAGTGAGTGAGCCTTGTCAAGCACAGTTATTTTGCCATTTAGACCAGTTCAAGATCAATTAAACTCATTCCCATCTAATGGTGGTATCAGTAGATAAGGTCAATGATCAAAATTTTGAAAATCCTTACTGTTGCAGTCATTTTCTCTGTTCAATTGATATGAAAATGGGCTTGATTTTTATAGTTGAAGGTGAAGTTTGGCAAGTGAATCTGCTATATTTAGGGTCCTCTTGCTCTTGCATTTTCTACAGCTTTTAACCTTATGCATGATAAAATACAGGGTGTAGTGGAAATTCTTTAAAAGTATATTTGAAGACAACTGTGTCTGTCCATTAATTTGTTTACCTCTTACCGCAACTCTTTCATTTAAAATATTCTGTGTTATAAATGAATAATACTTTTTGGAAGTATAAGGATGTTAAATTGACCAACATATTTAACCCATTCCCACACAATGACACTCTTTGATGCCCCGTAAGACAAATGCTTTGGAAAACAAAGTGAAAAAATGCATTTTACACAATATTTTCTAACAAAAAAGTAAAATTGTCGTCTGCAACTTCTTTCACAGGGTTCCCACGGTCAGGGAAAAGTCAGGAAAAATGAAAAAAATTCAAGGTCGGGGAAAAGTCAGGGAATTTCAAAGTTAGAGAAATTTAAAAATATTGCAAAAGTCGAGGGAAAAGTCAGGAAATTTTATAACCAGATGTACAAATTTTTAAGGAAGTAAATGAAAACCAAATGGATATGGCAGTTTCTACTAAAAAAAGCTTGGATGTGTTTGTCATTTTATCTCATTAGATAGCATATTTTGTTTATGTATTTGTGAACTCATCTCTCTAATTTGAGTCTCTGTTTAAGAGAAAAATGCCTATTAGTCAGTCTTGTTTGCAAAGTGCAATCACACATTAGAAGAAACTGAAAGGGTTTTAAGTGCCTCTTGCCTTTTTGGCTGTTTTATGCTTGGTAAATGCTGAGAAGAAACTGAAAGGGTTTTAAGTGCCTCTTGCCTTTTTGGCTGTTTTATGCTTGGTAAATGCTGACAGTTTTGGTCAGGGAATCTGAAATTTAGTCAGGGAATAGTCAGGAAAAAGTCAGGGAATTTTTTAGGAAACCCTGTTTCAATTTGGACAAGTCTAAAAAATTGCTGTTTGGTAATGGGTTAATACGTTTTCCTCTTAACTTTCATTAAAAATAATGAAATATTTTTCTATGGAAGTATAAGGAAGTTAAATTGACTAATATATTTAACCTATTCCCACAAATGACACATTTTGACGCCCCCTAACTCATTCCCACTCAACGCTTTTAAACGCCCCCAAGAAAAATAGCTTTGGAAAACATTGTGGTAAATAAAAAATTGCCTGTCTGAAATTCCTTTCGATTTAGACAAGTCTAAATTTTTGATGTGTGAGAATGGGTTAAATAAAATGCTGTGGAAAACATTCTGAAAAATGAAGAAATTGCTTGTTACAAGTCATTTCATCATTTTACACAATTGTTTCTACCCAGTAAAGTGAAGAAAAAATGTAAAATTTCAAAACTTTCTATTGTCATCTGCAACGCCTTCCAATTCGAACCAGTGTAGAATTTTGCCATCTGGTGATGGTTTAAGGTAGTCCCAAATATTTCACAAAAACTAGACTCGATTCTTGAGTCTCTGAGACATCTATTTGTTAGTATCAGAATTAAATGATATGAAAGTGTTGAAGTATAAGGTGGGGCTGAGATAAAAGTGTTGAAGTATGAGGTGGGGCTTAGATGAAAGTGTTGAAGTATAAGGTGGGGCTGAGATGAAAGTATTGAAGTATAAGGTGGGGCTGAGAAGAAAGTGTTGAAGTATAAGGTGGGGCTGAGAAGGTGGGACTGAGAAGAATTGTGCTCAGATTGACATACACAAACAAAAAAATTAATCCCAGAAATTTTTTATTATTTGCATAAAGCTTCAAAAAGCCTTCCTTTCAAAAGCCAATCTGGGGCAGATTCTTTTCAGTCCCCCAAATTTGTATCTTTTAAGTTCATTAGTTATGCTATTCATAGGTAATTATACCTACTGCTAATTGGTTATCCAGCAAAATGTGTATGTTGAATGCTAAATGCACAATTCTTCTCTTTATAGGGTCTGACGGGCAAGAGCATGGTATGAAAGGGGATACTGGATTCTTACAAACAGAAACAAAACTTTGTCCAGAAATTCAGCTGCAGGACATGAAGATTTTTCATGAGCAATTGTCAGAAAATTCTCTATCTACTGATACCACCATTGATAATTGCTGCAAAATATATCCTTTTTTGACCAAAGAGGAGTTTATAAAATATTATGTGGAGGAGTTTTTTCAACACAAAAGGCTCTTAGAGATAAAGTATTATGTGAATATGTTTTTTAACAAAATGTCCTCTATGTGTACAAAAAGAACAAGTTGTCAAACTAGACGGATTGGTGATTCAAAATTAGGAACAAATTTTTTATCAAGTAGGTTCAAAGAGGATTGTAAACTTGCCTGTGATAGTAGTGAAACAAATTTAAGTGCTTTCTTAGCTGGTTCAATAAAACTTACAAGTGTTGTAATGGACCCAGCACAGAACTGTGATAAATATACGTGTGTCACACACTCTTCTAAACAAATAAAACTCAGGGAACAGAGAAATGATATCTGGAATAACAAATCTTGGTTACGAAGACATTGCTGGCTAGAGAAGTACCATGATCATTTTCTTAGGCGACCAAAAATGAAAAGAGAAACAGCAAGTAGCTTTCAATCAACACATTGTTCTCGACTTATTCATTCGAATTCAGTGCTAACTTATACAAGTTCTGCTCAGCCATCTGCTCAGGTAATGCATGTATACCCACTTTATGACTTTAAAAGTTTTACTGAAGAAAAGGGGGATACAAATTACACTGACACTAGCAGAGAATCGAACAGTGCACAAACCAAGTTTAATAGTGAATGCTTAGGTATGACTGACTCAGCTGTGCCTCATAGTGATTCAGATTCAGGTGAAATAGGGACATCAAAAAGAGGTATCATTGGCAGGGATAATCCACCTAATATGCTTTATTCATCATTGGCTGGGGATTTGGAACAAAACTATTCAGATGGTTGTTCATTATATACAAACTCTTTTCAAAATCAAACAAGTGATGAAAACTTTGTCCCAGAATATATAGAAGCTGGTTTAAACCTTGATAAGTCTGAATGTTCAGTGTCTGAAGGTAATTCAAAACTTGGGCAAAATGAAATAGACTTGTTTGCTGCAAAGAATCAGACAGGGAATTCTAAACAGCTTGTAACAAAAAATAATGAAGGACCATGGTATTCCAGTTTAGGTCTTGAAGATGTCCGACAAATCACTCATCTTAGTAACGAAAAGGGGTGGACCAGTGTTTCAAAAGCTCTTCACATTCCAAAAATGCAACTTCTAACTTGGAGTCATGACTTGAAGATTTCTAGAAATGGAAAAACTGTTGCACCATCAAATACTGTTTTAAAAGAAAGTTCAGAATTTTTAGAAAAAGATAAGGCATCTCAAAATCATTGTTCATTTATCACTGTTGAAGGCAGCAGTGAAAGTCTAGTGAATTCTAGTCAAAAATATAGATCACTTTTGAAGGATTCTTTATTAAAGAAACAAGACAGCACTAGTGAATCGTTAGAAACAGCTGCTCAAACAGGCTCTTTTGGAGAGAGCTGTAATTCGGATGGAAGGCTACATCCCCCCAAAACCATAATCTTCAACAATGAAATTTTTGGTGAACCTTCAAAAAGTAAGGGCTTAAATAGATACAAAAGGGGAGACACAACTCAGGAACATTCAGCCTATGTTGGCATGTATGGAATGACAGAATCTACCTCTTCAACTTTATCGTCAGTGGTTAAAAGACAGAAAAATAACAGTACCAGCAATAGTAGTAGTTTAGCTGAAACACCAGTTACATCAAATTCTCATTTAAGTACTAATGAGACCGTGTCTAAACTTGATGATTGTGATAGTGCTAGAGATTCAGATGACTCTATAGATTCAGGTGCTCTCATCATAGACACATCAGAAAGTGCTGTTGTGATAGAGAAGGATCCTGAGGAGGTGAAAGACAATGAGAAAAAAGACCACAAAGTGCAAAGTAGAAATTATGATATGCATAAAGAAATATTGCAAAGTGATTCTCAAGTTTTCAGGAACAAGTCTTTTGAAAGTGAGAAGGAATTGCAAGACCAGGATATGAGAACTTCAAAAGCAAATGTCCCAGTTGTAAATATTATTACTGATCGATACATAGAGTTGAACCATGAAATGCAAGAGACTGCCTCAAAAAATCATCCTATTGATCATTGTTATTTAGGAAATAAATTACCTATAGATGATATTGCTGAGCTTGAGAGTGAAAATAGTAATAAAAACAATTGTTTGAAGGCAGCAGAAGGGAATAGTCAATTGAGTTCTACTCAAAGTGAATGGTGTTTGTCAAATGGAAGGAGGGTAAGAGTTTTGAGTAGCTTTTCTGGGCATGAAAGAAAGCATCTAGACAGAATTGAAGAATTTGGTAAATCAAATTTATCTGAGGTGACTGTTCCACTTGAATATGCAGGATCAGTTTTAAAATCTAAATCTATTAATAAAAGTAAGCATGTAGGTAATGACAATGTTTCAAGACCTTTGAGTGTTGCTGATGTTAAAGGGTCAGGAAAGTTTGTATCTATCAACAAAATCGTAGATAAGTTGACACCAAACAGTACTGTGGTTCAGAGCAAAATAGAGACACTGATGCCAAATGTCATTCTACCAACAGGCCCTGTACATGGTGGTATTACAGAAGGTAATGACAAATCATATAATTTTGATAGAACTGTGTCATCTGATGATATATATATTGACAATGCAGAGAAAAGAAATGAATGGGACGAAATAAGTAGCAAAACAAATTTAGCTAAGGTTTCTTTAAAAGTTGAAAAAACAGAGGGGAGGAAACACAAATACTGTGAAAGCGCAAGAAAAGCTTTAGTACAGGAATCTTATGAAAATGGAAAATATGCAACTTGTAGAAAATACAAAGTGGACCCTAGAACAATATCTCGCTGGAGACACGAGTTTATGGAAATATCACAAGATATGGCAAAAACAACAGAAAAAGTCTTAAATAAACGGAGACAAAAAGCAACTGTCCATGATGAAATTTTAAAGAGAGTTAAATTTAGTGATGAGTTGAAGACTAAAATAGTTCATTTGTCTATAGCACATGGAGCTACATATATTTCACGCCAATATAATTTAAATGTTAAGACAATAAAAACTTGGGAAGAAACATTCAAAAACAAAAAACTGCCAAGTTATGAGCTTACCGATGAAGATTTTCGGCAGCTTATTGCAAACGATGAATTTAAGAAAAAAATCATGATTAGGAGAAATGAAAATAAACTTAAAGGATTGCAACAGCAACTTCAAAATGAAGAATCAGATGTAAAAGTCCAAAGCAAACTTTTGACAGATGATAATCAACTTCTTCATGTACAGATTGAAGCAATGCCGGACAGAGGTAAAGATAATAAAGCAGGTTCGAATACTAGTACATGTTCATCTAAAATAAATCTGGACTTGCATGATTCAACAAATTATTCACTCACAAACAATGACCAGACTGACAATTTTGAAGAAATATGTAGTTGGCAAGTGAATGGAAATAAATACAAACCTAATCAAATTGTGGACAAGATACCAGTTCAGTTAGACCTTACACCTGCCTTGCACAGGGAGAACATGGATAATTTTATGGGTGAAATTGAAGTGCCAATCAGGACTACATCAAGCTTCATTCAAGTAAGTACTCAAGCTCCAACACAAAGTAGTCCATTATCAAAAACAAGTGATGTGTCTGTTGTCAGTGCATACTATGGTGTACAACAAAGTGATGATAAAACATCCCAGCTAGAGTCTTCTAAAATAAGCAATGAAGTCAAAGAATTATTACTGTTGAAGAGATTACAATCTCAACAACAAAATGATGTTTTTTTGTCAGGATCTTCTGTTACTATGGAACCTAATAAAAAGGCTGTAGAAAGGACCAAAGAAACTGGACTTGAACCAATTTGTATATCTAGTCTTGGAAGTACAAATACTGTTACTAGCAGTGGATCAGTTACGAATAATTTGACAGATACTTACACACAGAAAAGGCCCATTTCAGCTCTTCAAAAACCTCTTAAAGTTGTAGTAAATAAAGAACCAGTAACAACTTCTCAGCTATTAACAGAATTTCAGACATCAAAATCAGAAAGAGATGAGACTGAGAGTAATAAACCAAGGAAGCCAACTACCTCACCACCAAGTCCAAAAGTTATCAAAGTTGTGGTGTCACCAAGTCCAAGTAAAAAGGTCTTAGTTAAATCAAATATTGTCAAATTATCAAGGCCACATTCAGCAACTGGATCATCAAATACATATGTTTCAAGGAACTACATAGTCTCATCGGCTCCTAGTAAACAACCTTCAAATTTTCTTATCAAGCCTATAGATTCTAGAGATAAGTCTCTGTTACAGGTAAATAAACCATCTTCTGCTAAAAATGTTGAGGTTATTTTTGTAAATCCACCAAAGCAGCAAATGAAACAAGTTGAAACTGTCAATTTGTCTGAAAAATCTACAGATAATTTGGACAAACCCTTAAATGCACATGCACCTATTGAGCATGTGAATATGACAAATCATAAACCTTTAGAAAAAGACAAAATAAGTGCTTGCAATCAATCTTCTGATGAAATGTTAAAAAAAGACATTGAAAAAGAGCAAAAATCAAAGAATATAGGTGAAAAGTTTGCAAGTGTTGTAAGCACAACAGATATTCAAAGTGTTAGGAATTTGAAGGATATCTACTTACAAATGAAAAACACAAATAAAACTGAAAATTCAGCAAGTGGACCAAAAATAGCTTCAAAAGATTCAGTCCAACAAACCAAGTCAATTGGGCAAACTATCTCAGGGTCAACAGATACTGAAAAGAGAATGGGTACACCACATTCGGTAAAATCAAGTAGAATATCAGATTTGATAAATAATGTATCAAGCAGACTTGATACAGAAAGCATCGCTGATGGACCTGCAAAGGAAGCAACAACAAACACTGAAGATAGAAAGGGACAATTGCAGCCAGTGCATACAGGAAGAATATCTGATTTGATTAATAATGTTTCAAATAGACTTGGTAACGAAAACACTTCTCAAAAAGCCATAAAGTTGAAACCAACAGAAATAGAAAATGAAAAGAGTTCACTTAATCAGTTACAAACAAGTAGAATGTCTGATTTAATCAATAATGTATCAAGAAGACTCGGTTATGAGGCCACTACTTGTAAAAACCTTGAGTCAAGACCAACAGATATGGAAAATGAACAGAATGCTCTAAAGCACTTGCAAAAAAGAAGAATATCTGACCTAATTGATAATGTATCAAATAAACTCAATAAGAAGGATATTACTAATGAACCTTCGGCATCAACAGTAACAAATACAGAAAAGAACTCACCACAGAAAATAAGTAGAATATCTGACTTGATTAATAGTGTATCAAACAGGCTCAATAAAGATATTACTCATGATTCTCCAGTAAACATGATTGATAGTGTATCAAAAAGACTTAACAAAGATATTAATCATGAACCTCCGGTGTCAACAGTAACAAATATGGAGGATAAAAAGAGCACACCACAACAAATTAATAATGAATCAAGTAGACTCAGTAAAGATGATTCAGCTGAAAAGCTTTCTGTATTGGCACCAAAAGATTCTGGTGATAAAAAGGGAATGGTGCAGCAAGAACATTTTGGTAGAACATCTGATTCGATTGATGATATATCAAATATACGTAATAAAGAACAGAGTGCATCGACATGTAGTCCAAGCAAAGATTCTTCCACTGACACTGATGATGAAACATCGTCTGATGGAGAGTCATCATCCAGTACAGAAGGCTCAAATAGTTCAGGGGATGATTCTGAAAGTTCCTCAGAATCTACAACAGACATTCCTGCAGATATTTCCTCTGATGAAAATCAAAACATCAGTGAAAAACTCAAGTCTTTGTTAAATGCTGATATATTTGCAAATATTGTCGATGAAGAAAAGCAAGAATCAGCAAATACAGATGATTCAGAAGATTTACTAAATATTCTTGTAAACAGAAAGGATGTAAACAGATCAACTGAAAGAAGTGAAACTTCACTCACATTCAAAGCTAATAAGCCATCAAAAGTACAAAACCCCAGTAGTTTCAAAGAAAGGAGGATTTTATATCCTATGGGATTAAAGACCAAACTAGGAAAGCTAGCAGATATCAAAGGTGTTTCAAGTGTCAGTAGACAATATAAAGTTCATCCGAAAACACTTTCTAACTGGAGAATCCTATATAAGGATACAAAAATAAAAAGTTTGGAATTGTCAGATGCAGAGTTGAGGGAACTTAAAAGAATTCAAGAGTTAAAGCCTTCCCCAATAAAATTAAACTCTGAAAAATATGACATTTACATTGATAACCCTGAAAAAGAAACAGATTGTGTTGAAATAAGGGAAGGTTCATCAGAGAATTCCAAACCTTCTAAATCTTCTCCCATTGGATCAGATACACCTCCATGGAAATCAGTTTCAGATAAGCTAAATTTACAGAAAAGTCCAGTTCAAAGAGCTAAAAACAGATCTTCTTATATTCAAGAAGAAAAAGAGAAAGAAAACAGAGGACTAGAAGCTTCACAAATATCAATTCAAAGTAATGCTACTCAAAAACTTGGCAAGTCTCATATGCCAAACATCTTTAGGAAGTCATCTAGTTCACACAGGCAAACAAAAAACTTTTTAACCAATCCAGGAAGCATGCCAGGTATAGTTCCTTTATACTTTGCTTTAGATGAAAATGTGTCTGGAGAAGAAAAGAAAAACTTGCGACAGATGGTGGTAAAGCCATCAAAGAATGTAAGCAAAGGTATTTTTCTTGAATCACCATGCAAAACAGAGTCATCTTCCAATGTAGATATATTGACAACTTCATCCTCAGGGATATTTACTTCTTCTGAAGAGTCAAACAAGTTAGAGACACCTGGTATATTTATGACCTCAGATCAAAGACAAGGTAAAAGCAACAATATAACTTCTTCTATCCAAGATGTTGATAAAAGACAGGATGAAGCATGCTTATTTGAAGAAACTAACAACTTGATAGCAGAATTAAACTCTGATGTCAGTGATTCACCTAAGGCATTGTCGAATTCGGATGTAGACAAAAACATTGTTTCAATGCACCAAATACCAAAGAATATTTCCCTCTCAGAACTCAAATCTCGTTACATTGATAAAGGTCATAAAGTAGAAGGTATCACTATTACCCATGATTCACCCTATGAATCACAAGCAGAAGCAGGTACTAGAAGGAAGAGCTTGACTTCACCAAAGTCAGTCCATGTAACAGTAAAAAGGAGTCTTTCCACTGATGCTTCAGATTCCAGTAATGAAAGAAATGCTGGTCAACAACCTTTGAGGAGAGCTTTGTCATTAGAAAAGCAAGATGATGAAACTTTTGATAGAGTTGAAAAGGTTGGTTCATTTCTTTGGAAATGGAAAATCGTAAGAGAAGCAAGAAACTCAGGATTTGAGAGCACTGCATCTGCTCATGAAATAAAAATGACAGAAATAATGAAGTGGCATGATGATTTTGTGAAAGAAAAAGACTTGAAAACTAAATTAGCTGCAGCTCAGCATGCCTTGCTGTATGGTTTAAGTGATGCTTCAAAAGTTTTTGAAGTAAACAAAGAATATATAACAGATTTATTTAAAGGAGAGAGTAAAATGGAACAATCAAGAAAAGAGACACCCAATAACAGAATTTCAAATAATACAGAAAACAATTTCCCACAGGAAGTAGATGCTGCTACCAAAATGTCTGGTAGAGGGCTCGAATTTGAAACAGTTGAAAGAAATGGTGTAAGAATCAAAAGACCGAAATTTCAAAACAAAAGCACAGCACAACTAAAAACTGGAACAGATGACTTACGAAAAACCCAGAAGACTAGGATGGGACCTAACTCAATAAAGTATTCTTCCACAAAAAGTCAACCCACAGTGTCCTCAGAGCGGGATGAAGAAGGGTTTAATAAAGATGCCTACCTAGATGATACTAGGGCTGATCTAGGAACAATGCCCAGACTTGTAAAGCATGCAAATCAAGGGGCAGGTGGCGTAGAAATAGCTAGTACTTGGAAACAGATTCAATCAGTAATAAATCCACCAAAGTCTTTAGAAAGGAAATACTCTCTTGATTTCAAGAATCGAATTATCAAAGAGTGTGAGGAAAAAGGCCAAAAGATGGTAGCTAAAGATCATAGAATTCCTTATAATGAAATATCAAGATGGAGACTTGAGGCAAAAAAAATAATGAATACCAAAGCAAAGCTGATACCACCTACTAAGGAAAAAGCACACCAAAGTCAACCAATGAGTAGTCAGGATTACACTGAGAATCCAACCAAAGTAATAAAGCCAAATACTCCAGCAAACACAGATGCCGAGCAAAGTCATACTAAGGATGATTCTCAAAAGGAAAACATCTTGGATCAAAATCAGTACTCAAAAAAGGATCAAACATATGATAAGGAATCTCTGAAGATAAGAATTAAACTTAATAAAAACCCAGAAGTAGTTCAAACAAAGACACAATCTCAAGGCAAGCTCCTACCAGAAGAGAATAGTAGCACAACACCGTCTGGAACAGATGATGGAGATTTGAGATTGCAGGTAGTAGACTATTGTGTTCAATTTGGAGTACTAAAGACACAAAAGAAGTTTGCCTTAATAAGACAAAGCATTGTTGATTTAATGTCAGAGTATGATGCTTATTGCAAAGCTGCCTTTAATTATCGCACAAGATCTGAAGATATTAAAAATATGAAAACCAGGCTAGTAAGTAGGGATAAGACGAGTGTTGAGGAAACTTTTGCTCAAAACAAACCAGTTATAATGCACAACTTGAAAGACTATATTGTGACACAAGAATATAAAGACAGTGTTGCTGAATATGCTAGAGATCATGGTATCACAGCTGCAACTAGGAAATTTAAAAGGAAGACTTCTACTGTTAAAAGCTGGATGGGACATTATGCCCAACGTTTAAGAAAGGCTAAAAAAAATGAGGAGATGCTGAAGCTAGCAAGGGCTGAGTTTGCTATGAGAGAGAAAGAGAGAGAGTTAGCAAATGCTGCTAAAGCTCAACAAGAAATGACAGCAAACCAAACTACAACTGGACCTACTATAGAAATTCCAGAAACAATAGAACCTACATCTCCAGTATGGGATCAAGACTTTGTTATAAAACCAAACACAGGGAAAAGTCCCCTCAAAATGACTCTGTCTCCACGAAGAAAGTCCTCCACTGTAACAACCTCGGCAGATGAAGGTAATAAAGAAGTAGAATCTGACGGGGAAGGTAATGTAACAGAAGAATATGAAGAAGTCGCAGCTATTGAGGATACAGAAGGAGATGAGAATGGCAATAAAGAAAGTGTTGAAATTATTGGTTCTGACCAAAATAAAAACATAACTGCGGAAGGAAAGGAGGCACCAAAAGAGCAAACAGACATGATTTCTGAGGATCTTGCTGAGGCAATGCAAAAAGTGATAGATGAAAATGTAGAAGCAGATGAAGCTCTTCTAATAAGCCCAACAGAGGTTCCAAATATCCTTGAATTGAGTGAATTGTTCAATGATACAGATAAAAGTAAAGATGCAGCCAGTAATAATAAAACTTCTGCTAAGAAAAAGTCTGACATGGAAATGAGGTCTGTACCTGCCTACAGTGAAGATTCTGTAAAAGAAAGTCAGGATGATAATCAAACTGGGGTAACGGTGGGGGATGATTCTGTTGTATGTGTATCAGACTCTGAAGACAATGCAATCATTGATTCTTATGATGAAAATTTAGATAAAGATTTGGAAAAGACTGATTTGAAGAAGATGAGTAATAGAAATGTCACTGATGGTAATATGATTGATTCCACATCAGATATGACCAAGACAGGCAAAGATCAAGATGCCAATGACAAATTAGTTGACAGCTTATGTTCACCAGATAAAGTAATAATCAATCATGAAGAAGGCAAAGATGGCAATTACAAAACTGTTGAACCTGACAGTACTTTAGAAAAATCTGTGATCGCAGAAGCAGCAGTGCGAAGCATTAAAGAAATAATTCCATATGAAGAAACTTTAATGTACAGACTGTTTACAACAGATGTGGAAACATTTTTCAGCTCAGCTTACCCAGCTAAGAAATCAGAGGATAGTTTAAAGACCTCAGTTAGTGTAATGTCCCCAATCATTAGTCCCTCAATAGAAAAGTCTAAATCAGGAAGTCGAAAAAGAGCTACTGCAGACTATGAAATAATTAGGAATATTGAAGAAACTTGTTTGTTTGGGTCAAGTCGACATCAGAGGCAAGAGATAGAAGAGCAAAGATCTGAAACTGCTGAGACACAAGATAAGACGGATTTGGTTAATGAAGAAGTAGAAAAAGAAAGTGATGCTAAAGGAAATGAAATTGAGAATAAGAAGACAACTGTGGATGAAGCTGTTGTAGAGAAGAGTACAGAAAATGTATCAAAACCAGATGTAGAAGATTCAACAACAAATGCAGTGTTGGATATATCTGGAAAAGACAAAACATCAGGAGAGAAACTTCCACCTGAGCCAGCACAAGTAGAAAAAAGTACAAACAAAATGCCAGAATTATCAGGTGAACATCAAAAAGAATTTCAGATAGTGATTCCTGTAAAAGATGAAGAAAACAAGGTTAATCTTGATAAATCAGAAAAAATTGAACCTGAAAAAGGAAGAAGTTTATTTGACTTTTTTACTTTGCCAAAGGAGGAAAGCATAACTGACTTGACAAGTGATTTGAAGAAATCAGATCTGAAAGCAAATGATAGAGAGCATATTGAAAGGCAATCAGACAACAAAGAAAAGGAATTTGATAAAAGCCATGATAAAGTGGCAGAGCCTTCTCCTAAATTAAATATTTTTGGAAATTTAATGAAATCATTTAAATTTCCATCAAAAGTTATGTTAAATATAAATAAAAAAGAAGACGCCTTCCAACAATTCAAATCTGTTAATGAACCAAGATTACAAGAATCAAATTCAAAGAATGATGCAGAACAAACCATAGATTCAAAATCAAAGCTTAATACAGAAGGAGCAGTTCCAATAAGCGATTTGGCGGAACAAAAGACTAAAGACCGGGGAGAAAGAAATTTGTTTGATTTTATGTTTCCTGTTCCAAAGACTGAAGTGTCTCTAGTTTCAAAGACTGAAGCTTTGCAAGATTCAAACACTGGGATATTGTCAGTCCTAAAAACTGAGTTGCATGAAAAGAAAACAGATAGCAGTGATTTTAAGAAAAATGAAAAACCAACAGGTATTGATAAATATGGCTCTGGACAGGGAAAGAAAGATGTGAAGTCACTTTTTAAGTTTAATAAACTACCTGTGAACTTTGGAAACATAGCAAAACTTGGCATGGCCAAACTGAAAGTAAGTGAAGACAAAAAGACTCCACAGCATTTGTCTGAAATAGACAGTAGTAAAATGGAAACCTCGGCAAAGAATGATGCCCCTGACAGTATAGTTATAAAGCATACAGAAGATGTACTTAATGCAGGACAAGGAATTACTGAAAACCCAAAACTTAAGGAAGGTGATTCAGGTTCTAATATTGATGTCATATGCAAAGCAATAGTACAAAATGCTCAAACAGAGACCAAAAAGGTGAAGGGTGAATGTCAAACACCTGGAGTCGTTATGGAAACTTTTGAAGAGCTGAGGAAAAGATTGGCTAAAGAAAGAGCCATCTCAAAGATAGAAAAAGAAAATAATACAGTCTCTGCCAATGAAACAGTGAAAGTAATTAATCAAGAGGCAAAAGATCATTCAACTGTTGAACAAATTGATTTCGACACCTACAAAGAATTTCCTGCCCAAAAAGTTACTCTTATAATTGACATAGCAAAGAAACATGGTATCGAGTTTGCATCTTCCTCATTTGGGCTCCCAGTTCCTGTGATAGTCAATTGGATCATAGAAAAAGATAGAAAACATAGACGAACAGCCTCAGGCACAACATTGGAAACTAAACTCTTAATTGGAGGTGAGATGATGAAAGTTAGAGAGGATGATTATGAGGAGCTTGCAGCAAAGCACAAAGTTAATAAAGCAGATATGATGATTTGGCGTAAAGAGCTATTATGGCTATTAAAAAGACAAGATATTAAGGATTTATTGGAAAGATGGCAAACAGTGGAATCAATGACAAGTTTAGAAAATCCAACAAGAAAAAGCAGGTATTCAACCTCTGAGAAAAGCATTGAACCAGATACCACCCTGCCTGAGAAAGCAACATATAGTATTGAAGACCAGACTTTTGAAACAACAAGTTCTACTGGAGTAGATACCAGGAAAACAGACGAAGTTGACGGTGAAAAGATTCCTGATAAACAAGATGATGTTTTAGTAGAAAAAGTAAGATTTTTAGAGGAAAAGGTTAAAGCGTTAGAAGCAAAGGTTAAAGTGTCAGATGAGACAAGAAACACTGGTTGTCAAGACAGTATTATGGGAGAACCTAAACGGGATGACCAAAGTAAGAATGCTGAAACGGACGATACCAATGAAGAAGAAACAAAAGTGCCAGAAGTTCTTAACTTCACACAACATCTCCATCCTAGAGATTACAATACAGAACAGAAAGCTATGATTGTCTTACTGATTGATAAGTTTGGAATTAAAGAAGTCCACAATAAAATTGGAATTAACAAAGGAACTTTGTGGACTTGGAAAAATCAAAACAAAGTAGTGAACAAACTCTTACAAGAGCATACAACTGGTTTTAGGGTAAAAACTGTATCGAGTACAGAGACCTCCCCAGATAAATCAAATTCTTATGGAGAAAGGAAAAGACAGTTTCCTAAACCTGGGAATGAACCAAAGCTTCTTAAATCAAATCCTGATATACAGAGAGTTGAAGATGAATCTTCAGCCCTACATAAAGGATACAGACTTATCTCACCGAGCAAGATACCTCCAATACTTGAAAATGCTCGACGCATTCCAACAAGAGATTTTACATTTGAGCAACGTGTTGCAATTGTAAAGCTAGTGGACTTGTATGGTGTTAGAACCGTACACAAGCAATTTAGGATACCCCAAGGTTCCATATGGAATTGGCAGCATGCTAGAAATATTACGCAAACATTAGGAAAGGAAGATATAGACTCTTCAGCAAAAAGAAACCTGGATTTTGACAATGAACCTTTAAGTATTGATGTACTACAGGATCGTGCAATGGTTGCTGTTGAAACTACAAATCATCTCATCTTTAACTCAAATCAGAAATCTGATGTTGTGTGTTTAATTGATTACTTTGGACTCCAGTATGTTTGCGATAAATTTCCCCAAATTCCAAGGGGTACCTTGTGGAATTGGAGTCATAACAAACATGTACGAACATTAGTGGAAAAGAAAACGGCTTTAATTCATCAGTTTGTTAAAAAAGATGATAACTCAGAAGTTGCGTCAACAAATAAGGTAGAACAAGATCAGGGATCAAATCCAGTTAAAGAGTCAAAAAGTACCAAAGTACTATCTGAAGGCAGTAAGTTAAAATCTCCGATTGTAGACGTAATTGATAAAGCAGCTCTTACTCAAGACTGGGTCTCGGCTTGTCAAGACTCCGGTTTAAAAAGAAAAGCTGAAACATCAGGACGTAAAACCTGGAATAGCGGAGGTGATGGTTTGAAAAAACAGTGTGTTAGATCTGATAAAAACGATGAATGGTTAAATTATGGCATTGGATTGGATGGAGTTTGTTCGGAGAAGGATTTCCTCAGATCTATTGGTCAATCTTCAGTGATAGGATCGTCAAGCGTGAAAAGTAAAGATCATCAAGGGTGTAGGACAAGAACTTCCTCAATATCGAGTTTTAGTTCAATTATCTCAGAAGAGACTAACGAGTTTGAAGAGATGTTCTCTGACGATGATCTTAATACATCATCGAATTTCTCGAAAAAGTCAGGAGAAGGATCTTTTACCAAAAAAGATTTGACAGAGCAAGATAAAGGACCAAAGGTGATATCTGAATTAAAATGGAACTTTTTGTCACGATTATCTCTTGACGAAAATGAAGATGGTACAGAAAAGACATTTGACGTGTTGCAGATAGAGGAAGGAGCACACAGTAAATTAATGGTCTCGTACAAAATTGTGGATGATGAAGGTAAATCAGAGCCCTTTATCCAAGAATCAAAGCTTTTTAAGGTGTTATGGAAGCCATTGTAGGTAAAAGGAAAAATTACTCATCTAGACTAATAACAGATTGCACTTATGTGCAGGCTGATCTTCGTCTATACCCCCTGCCAAACAGAATTATATTGCATTCAGCATGACAATGGTTAAAAAAATGTTGTCAACATCATTTTATTTGACAAGTCTAAAATTCTGGTCTAGTAGGAAGTTACCCTTTTGAATTATTCCTTACATATATTCAAATACCAAAAGAGGACTGCCTAGATGATAGGGTAGTATACTTTAACCCTTTCCTGTTTTTAAAAAATTTAGACTGGTCCAATTTGAAAGAAGTTGCCGATGACAATTAAAAGGGGGTGTAATTTGAAAAGTGACCTATCCAAAGGTTAGAAAATATTGTGAGAAAATAAGAAATTGTTTGTTACAAGCAATTTCTTCCTTTCTCACAATGTTTTCTCAAGTATAAAATCTTAGGGGTGTAATTTGAAAAGTGACCAATCCAAAGGTTAGAAAATATTGTGAGAAAAGAAGAAATTGCTTGTTAAAAGCAATTTCTTCTTTTTTCACAATGTTTTCTCATGTATAAAATCATAGGGACGTAAACTCAAGGGATTGTACAGGAAAGGGTTTAAAAACATCTAAGTACTTGTAAACCAGGAAAAGCCCTATAAAAAAAGATAGAATTATTAGAATAATTGTTACACAAAGAATTTCTAACAAAAAATTAGAATAATTGTTACTTAAAGAATTTCTAACAAAAGCTTACAGTAAGTGTAGACTTTAAAGAATTTAAATTTGGTATTAGAAAGGTTTTAATCTATTCCCACACAATGACGCTTTTATATGCCCCTCAATATAGAAGCTTCGGAAAACATAATGGAAAATGAAGAAATAAGTAACAAGCAATTTCTTCATTTTCCACAATGTTTTCTTCCCAGAAAGTTGAAAAGATCTACAGTTTCATCAACTTTGAATTGTCGTCTGCAACTCCTTTGGATTTGGACCTGTCTAAAATTTTCCCATCTGGTAAGGGGTTAAAGAATTTGGAGGGGGGGGGGGAGCAGAATTTACAGTAGATTTTATATTGCATTTGGATAGGTCTAAAAAGCACACACCTTTTATGATACTTTAAAGGTTAAGATTGAAATACTTGGTATTGGAAATGGCTAAGTATTTCGATAACTTAACCCTTGTCATGCTGAATAAAATCCTTTTCAAAATTGCATAAAAATCAAGGGCTGAAAGCACTGGTAGTATTTGTTGATCAGTTGTCAATACCTATTTTGAAAATTAATTTCATGAACAACTCTGGTTTTTAAAAGGAGAGACAGGAAGTGTAGACCAAGATTGGACTGTACTTTATTTGCAGTCTGATCTTTGTCTATATCTCCTGCTAAAACCAGAATATTCGGGTTTTAGCATGACAAGGGTTAACCCTTGTCATGCTGTATAAATTACCTTAGTGAATTGATATAAAATCGAAGGGCTGAAAGCATGGATAGAACTTGTTGTCAAATAATCAATATTTCTTTTAGAAATCGATTTCATAAACAACCCTGGCAGGAAAAGTACAAGCAGGATATATAGACCAGGATCAGACTGCACTTATGTGCAGGCTGATCTTGGTCTACACCTCCTGCTAAAAACCAGAATATTCCGGGTTCAGCATGACAAGGGTTAAGATAATGTAAAGTTTAAGACAGAAATACTTGGTATTGGCAATCACTGAGTATTTTGATAACTTAACCCTTTCCTGTTTTCTAAAATTTCAGACCTATCCAAATTCAGAGATTTTGCAGACAAAAATTTTAGACTGATTTAATTTTGAAAAATGACCATTCAGTCGGGTAGAAATATTGTGGAAAAAGAAGAAGTTGCATGTTACACAGGGGGCATAAAAATCAGATATTGTACAGGAAAGGGTTATGATACTGGAAAGTTTAAGATAGATATACTTGGTATTGGCAATCAATGAGTATTTCGATAACATATTTTATATTAAAGGTTTAGACAGAAATACTGGGTATTTGCAATCACTTAGTATTTTGATAACTTAATGTTGCATCTTTATCAATTTTAGTCGAGCCCGCTTGCGGTGAGTAAGACAGTTGTCACCATGACAAGTCGGTGTATGTTTGTTAGTACGTTAGTCTGTTCGTCCAAATTTGTCCAGACAATTACTCCTACATTTATGGATGGATTTCAAAATAACTTGGCACAATTATTCTCCATCATGAGTAGATGTGCCGTTTGAAAGATTTTTTTGATAGCGTCAAGTTCAAGGTCAAAGCTCAACGTCAAACACTAAAATTGATGGTGAAAGTCAAGTTGTTTATCAAAACTTTGAGGGCTTGACAGCAGTTGTCCTTTGACAACCATCTAGTTACATCAACCCATTCCCACTCAGTCCAACTTTTACATGCCCTTCAAGAAAAAATACCCAAGAATTTTTTTTCTAACCTAACTACTTTCAACCCCGAGATAGTTTTTACATTTATAAAAACACAGTTTTTTGTCTGCAACTCTTGAATTTGGGCCAGTCTAAAATTTTGGTCCAATAGTAAAGAGATAATCCATAACCACACAACAAAATTTTAGACTGGTCCAAGTCTCAGTTGGTTAACCCTTTCCCGTACAATCACTGGTTTTTACGTCTCTGTGTTTTTATACTTGGGAAAACATTGTGGAAAAAGAAGAAATTGCTTGTAACAAGCAATTTCTTCTTTTTCCACAATATTTTCTACCCTACTGAATGATTATTTATAAAATGAATTCAACTTTAAATTGTCGTCTGCAAAACCTTTGAATTTGGACTAGTCTAAAATCTCAAAAAAACAGGAAAGGGTTAAGTCTATAACCCCTGTCATTCTGAATAAAATCCTTTCAAGGTCAAAGTTTTGACCCCTGTTCATGGCATAAATCATTTGTCTCCCACTAATGGGTGGATGATAGTAAACCAAAGTGGGATAAGCAGCTGGAGGCTCGAAAGGATGTTATGGTAGTACTGGTATGAGATATTTCAGGAAACCATAGTTAGGTATTCCAGTGTTTGTGATATGACTGAAATACTGTTAAAAGAGGCGTTAAACCCCATTCAATCAATCATTGATCCATGTTCATGGCCCATATCATTTATCTCCCTTTAATGGGTGATGAAACGTAAACCAAAGTGGGATAAGCAGCTGAATTCCTGGAAATCTTTGTTAGGTGCTCCAACCTCTGTGATATGACTGAAATACTGTTACAGGTTGCGTTAAACCCCATTCAATAGATGAATAAATAAAATCCTTTCAGTATTTGCTTTGAAATCAAAGACCTGAAAGCACTGAAAGCGCTAGTAGGTGAATTTCTTTTTAAAAATTAACTTTATTAACAATTCTGGCTTGAAAGAGTAAAACAGGAGATGTAGACTAAGATCAGACTGCACTAATGTGCAGTCTGATCTTTGTCCATACCTCCTGCCTTATCAAGAAATCCAGCATGACAAGGGTTAAGTGTCTGTCATACTGAAGGAAAAAAATTTGAAGGAAATATACAGTATGTTTTGTGATTCAAGTATCAGATCTAATGTAATCTAAGCATTAGAGGGAGTGATTCAAGTTTCAAAATATATTCCTTTATTTGCCTGTCAAATCCTTTTTTGTGGGCATCCATTGTAATTGTCTCGACAAGACTATTAAAATGAGTACCAACAACACAGGGTTTGGATTAGAATATGCTGATCTAGATTGTTAACGTTGCCTCAAATTTTGAGCTATTTAGAATGTTTGTTTTCTTCACAGAAGATTCCCCGACTGCAAAGAAGAAACCAAGAAAAGAAGGACTTGGGGAGATTGACACTTCCGGTAAAGGACCTTGTTCATTTTTAGCTCGGCTGTTTTTGGAGAAAACCCGAGGTATTGCTATAGCCTTGGTGTGGTCATCGTTGTTGTTGTCGTTGTTGTGAGAAAACTTCGACATTTTGTGATATCTATAGTTCTACTAAAGGAATTCACTTGAAACTTGGCACACTTGTTCACTATCAAAAGAGCAACCTATACGATTGATTGATAGTATGGGGGTTAAACCCATTCCCACACAGTGACACTTTTGACACCCCCCCTTTTCAAGAAAAACAATTTGTAAAACATGTTAAATGAGTTTTGAAAAGTAATTTCTTTGTTTTCCATAATATTTTCTACCCTACTTTATAGTTATTTTTTATGTTAGATCCAAGTTTGATTTTCAATGGCAAAGCCTGAAATTCACATTTTTGTCAAAGCCTTAAATGTAAAGCTTTCATGATCTGGTGAGCAATATAGGACCATTGCCTTTAATTTTGAGAGAGCAAAATGATCTGAGTTGTTAGTGCCCGTAAAACAATCAATCTCCGGAACAATCTCTGTAAATTAAAATGCCACTGATAATGTTGGAATAAGTATTCATTACCATGTGCTAATTAACAAAACAAAATTTTTTGTTATAATTGTTGGCCAAAAACGAATGATTTGATTGGCTGATTGCTTTTTTGATTGACATCCACGTCAAATTCAATTATTCCAAATATGTGAGCTGTACTTCTGTGTTGCAGGTAAATGGGTCCCACTAGATGAATACTATTATGGTACAGTTGAAGGAGATGCTTCATACACGGAAGAAAAAGGGGAATTCAGGTTTAAGGTAAGTGCACTGTAGATTTGTGATGAGTCATGATAGCGTGGCCATAGTCATGGGGTTCGGGTTCGACACACAGTCAGTAGCGCTTCGGAATCCTAATCTTCAATCATGGGATGTCATGGGTTCGATCCCCGGCGACGGTACATATCCTATCCAACCTTTGTCTCTCAACAATGGGTAGATAATCGTAAACCTGAGTGGGATAGTAGCTGGAGGCTAGGAAAGGATGTAGTGGTAGTACTGGTGTGAGAAATATCAGGAATCCATTGTTAGGTGCTCCAGCCGCTGCGTTATGACTGAAATACTGTTAAGAGTGGCGTTAAACTCCATTTAATCAACCAAGCAATTGATCCTTTGTGTCTGTAAATATCCATTCCAACCTTTGTCTCCCACAAATTGGTGGATAATCGTAAACCTAAGTAGGATGAGCACTTAGAGGCTCAGAAAGTAAGTTGTGGTAGTAATGGTGTGAGAAATTCCAGGAAGTTTTTTTAGGTGCTCCAGCCGCTGCAATATGACTGAAATACTGTTAAATGGATTGTAGTTTTGTGATAAGTCATGTGATAGTGTCACCATAGTCATTGGGTTCTGGGTTCATTCCCGGGCTGCTGCAATTATCCTTTCTTACATTTGTCTCCCCCCACTGGGTGAATAATTTTAAACCTAAGTTTGATGAGCACCTTGAGGCTTGGAAAGGATGTAGTGATAGTATTGGTATGAGAAATTCCAGGAAATCATGTTTAGTTGCTCCAACCGCTAAGATTTGACTGAAATACTGTCAAAAGTGGCGTAAAACCCCATTCAATCAATGAATAAAACCTTCTTTCTATCATAATCAAAGCAGATACTATTGACTACTATATACTATTATGTTGCCATGAAATTGCAAAATTATACGCTTTTAGAGATTTTAATGAAAAAAAATCAGTATGTCTTCATATGGTTTAAAATGAATGCTGTAAAGAAATAAAAAAAAAATTGTTTTACATGTAAGGTTGATTAGCAGATCTTGAACAACAAATATAATAACTTGTGTTTCGGCCAGTTGTTAAAATAGCTTTTGTTGTTCACTCAATTAATAGGTTAATGCTATCTTGCGCTGAAACATTGATTTTTCACTGCAGAAATGCTAAGCTTATATAACATTACATTACTTTTTTACTGTTATTTAAAAATTTTAGACTTGTCCAAATTCAAAGGAGTAGCATATGACATTATGCAGTAAGTACAATTAAAAAAGTAACAATCAAAAATACAAGAAATTAGTGGTAAAAGCAAATTTCTTCTTTTTCCACAATGTTTTCTCTATATCACAGGGTAGTAAAAAATCAGAGATTGTACAGGGCGTGGTTTAACCCATTCCCACACAGCAAAATATTAGACTTGTCCAAATTGAAAGAAGCTGCAGACGACAATTTCAAGTTGATGTGATTTTAATTTTTTTCGTCTTTTGGAGTAGAAAACATTGTGTATAATGAAGAAATTGCTTTACACAAGCAATTTCTTCATTATCCACAATGTTTTCCAAAGCTCTCTAATTGCGGGGCTTAAAAAGGAGGGATTGAGTTGGAATGGGTTAAATATGTCCAACTTCAACTAGTGGAGGGAAAGGTAGAAAATTATTTAATCCATTCCCACACAATGACACTTTTTGACGCCTCCAAGAAGCAGCTTTGGAAAATATAGAGGGAAATGAGGAAAATACTTTTGACAAGCAATTTCTTCATCATCAACAATGCTGTCTACCCTGAAAGACAGATGTCTTTGAAATTTCACAAACAAAAAACTGTCTTCTGCAACATCTTTGAATTTTTAACAGTCTAAATTTTTTTCAACTGGTAATGTTTTAACCCTTCCTGTACAGTCCCTGGTATTTAGGTCGGCTGTTTTCGGAGAAAACCCGAGGTATTGCATCTATGTAATTCATCTGAAGAAAATATTGCGAAAAAAGAAGATATTGCTTGTCACAAGCAATTTGTTCTTTTCTCACCCTATTTTCTACCACATAGGATTGTTTCATTTCAAATTGCACCCACTTTTCATTGTTGCCTGCAATGTCTTTACCCATCTAAAATATGGAAAAAATAGGAAAGGGTTAACCCTTTCTTGTTCAATCCCTGGTTTTCACGTCCATGTGTTTCTGTTATTGGGAGAACATAGTTGGTAACAAGTAATTTCTTCTTTCCCACAATATTTTCTACCCTGTAGATTGATTACTTTTCAAATTACACTCTTTTTATACGCCCGTCGAAGACGGGACGTATTATGGGATCACCCGTGGTGTCCGGGCGTCCGGTTGTCCGGGCGTCCGGTCGTCCGGGCGTCCGGGCGGTGTCCACTTCTTTGTCCGGAGCATAACTCTGTCACCGTAAGTCCGATTGACTTTAAACTTGGCAGTTATATTCTTCACATCAATACGGAGTGCAGTGCACAAGAACCATAACTCTACCTGGCCTATTTTTTGAGTTATTGCCCTTTGTTGTTTTTCATACTTGAATCTTGTCCGGAGTATATCTCTAAAAGTATTATAGCTAGGATCATAAAACTTTATGGGTGTATAGATCTCACCAAGGGGGAGTGCAGTGCACAAGAACCATAACTCTACCTGGCCTATTTTTTGAGTTATTGCCCTTTGTTGTTTTTCATACTTGAATCTTGTCCGGAGTATATCTCTAAAAGTATTATAGCTAGGATCATGAAACTTTATGGGTGTATAGATCTCACCATGGGGGAGTGCAGTGCACAAGAACCATAACTCTACCTGGCCTATTTTTTGAGTTATTGCCCTTTGTTGTTTTTCATACTTGAATCTTGTCCGGAGTATATCTCTAAAAGTAAAATAGCTAGGATCATGAAACTTTATGGGTGTATGGATCTCACCAAGGGGGAGTGCAGTGCACAAGAACCATAACTCTACCTGGCCTATTTTTTGAGTTATTGCCCTTTGTTGTTTTTCATACTTGAATCTTGTCCGGAGTATATCTCTTAAAGTATTATAGCTAGGATCATGAAACTTTATGGGTGTATAGATCTCACCAAGGGGGAGTGCAGTGCACAAGAACCATAATGGTAGCGCGTCGGACTGTCAATCTAGAGGTTCCGGGTTCGTTCCCCGACGGCGGCACTCATCCTTCCGACTATTTGTCTCTCACCAATGGGTTGATAATCGCAGACCTATGTGGGATAGCAGCTGGAGGCTAGGAAAGGATGTAATGGTAGTACTGGTGTGAGAAATACCAGGATTCCATTGTTAGGTGCTCCAGCCGCCGCGATATAACTGCAAGATTGTTGAAAGCGGCGTAAAACCCCATTCAAACAAACAAACAAACAAGAACCATAACTCTACCTGGTCTATTTTTTGAGTTATTGCCCTTTGTTGTTTTTCATACTTGAATCTTGTCCGGAGTATATCTCTAAAAGTATAATAGCTAGAATCATGAAATTACATGGATGGAAAGAGCTCACCAAGTGGGAGTGCAGTGCACAAGAACCATAACTCTACCTGGTCTATTTTTTAAGTTATTGCCCTTTGTTGTTTTTCATACTTGAATCTTGTCTGGAGTATATCTCTAAAAGTATAATAGCTAGAATCATGAAATTTCATGGATGGATAGAGCTCACCAAGTGGGAGTGCAGTGTACAAGAACCATAACTCTACCTGGCCTATTTTTTGAGTTATATCCCTTTGTTGTTTTTCATACTTGAATCTTGTCCGGAGTATATCTCTAAAAGTATAATAGCTAGAATCATGAAATTTCATGGATGTATAGAGCTCACCAAGTGGAAGTGCAGTGTACAAAAGCCATAACTCTACCCGGCCTATTTTTGAGTTATTGCTCTTTGTTGTTTTTCATACTTGAATCTTGTCCAGAGTATATCTCTAAAAGTATTATAGCTAGGATCATGAAACTTCATCGATGTATAGATCTCACCAAGGGGATGGGTGCAGTACACAAGAACCATAACTCTACCTGGCCTACTTTTTGAGTTATTGCCCTTTGTTGTTTTTCATACTTGAATCTTGTCCAGAGTATATCTCTAAAAGTATAATAGCTAGAATCATGAAACTTCATAGATGGATAGAGCTCACCAAGTAGGAATGCAGGGCATAAGAACCATAACTCTATCTGGCCTATTTTTTAAGTTATTGCCCTTTGTTGTTTTTCATACTTGAATCTTGTCCGGAGTATATCTCTAAAAGTATAATAGCTAGAATCATGAAATTTCATGGATGGATAGATCTTACCAAGTGGGAGTGCAGTGTAAAGAACCATAACTCTACCTAGCCTATTTTTTGAGTTATTACCCTTTTTTGTTTTTCATACTTAGTTTGACAAAAAAAATTCATTCAAAATAACCTCAGTTCTATCCAAACCCCCAGTTAATATTAAGCAGTGTGACGGGCGTATCTTGTGACAATTTGGCACCTTGTTTTAATTGCCATCTGTAGTTATTTTCAATTAGGACTAGTTTAAAATATTGTCGCCTGGTAATGGGTTAATTAATGGGTTAATTGATTAATAGGGTGTTGTTTTTTTTCAGTGTTGGTATTGCTCAAAGATGTTGTACAACAATGTACGAGCCATGCAACATATTCAGGGACATATTGATAGCAGCAAACAACAGAATATAGACCTTAGTGATTTAACACAGTGTAAAAACTGCTATAAACAGTTTGACACCCCGTTTGAAATGCAGACGCATGTTGAAAAGGTAGGTTCATGGATTGATCCAGAATTTTTAACTCGGCCTTTTAGCTCACCTGAGCACAAAATGCTCAAGGGGAGCTTTTAGGATCACTCAATGTCTGTCGTTTGTCATGTGTCGTCTGTCGTCAGCATTTTCTTTAACCCTTTCCTTGACAAACCCGGGATTTTACGTCACTATGATTTATACTTTAGAAAACATTGTGGAAAAATTAGAAAGTGCTTGTAACAATTCCCACAATGTTTTCAACCCCAAAGGATGGTCAGATTTCAAATTGCATGCACTTTTCATTGTCGTCTGCAACCTCTTTCAAATGGGACAAGTCTAAAATCTCATAAAACAGGAAAGGGTTAAACATCTTATCCTCCAAAACTACTTGGCCAATTTGGACAAATTTTGCAGGAATCTTCCTTGGAAGACCCTTTTCAAAACTTGTCATTAAATTTTGAGCTCTGAACAAATGGTGGCGTGGCAGGGCAGGGTTTTTCAGTCTTGGAGAAATCATGAAACAATTCTTAAAAAATCTTCTCCTCCTAAACCACTTGGCAAATTTGACAAAATTCTGCAGGCATGTTCCTTTGGTGACCCTTTTCAAAACTTGTTTATAAAATTTTGATTCACAAAAAAATGTGGGCAGGGTAGGGCTGGGCTTATGGAACTTAGAGAAATCATGGAATAATTCTTTGAAAATCTCCTCCCCCTAAACTAATATGCCAATTTGAACCATATTTGGCAGGAATGTTCCTTATAACACCCTTTTCAAAACTTCTTCGTTAAAAATTGATTTATGAAAGAATGGGGGTGTGACAGGGAGGGCTTATCAAACTTAAGAGAAATAATTAACCTTTTCCCGTTCAATGCCTGGTTTTTACTTCCTTTGATTTTATAATTGAGAAAAGATTGTGGGAAAAGAAGAAATTGCAATTTCTTCTTTTCCCACAATATTTTCTACCCTGTAGGTAGGTTACTCTTCAAATTGCACTCAATTTTAGTTGTCGTCTGCAACTTCCTTCAAATTGGACAAGTCTAAAATATTGAAAAACACGAAAGGGTTAATCAATTAAGTCTTTAAACATCTTCTCATCCTATACAACTTAGTCAATATGGACAAATTTTTTTCAGAAATGCTCCTAGACAATCTGTTGTTATCTCATCTGTACATCCTTATCTTGTTTCTACATCTTCTCCTACATTCTTTCCACAATTTGAATGAAATTTTCACTGAATGTTCCTAGTGACTTGACCTTCCGCATATTGTCATGGTTTTGCAATTTTCAGCCATGTCACTTAAGGGGCCTTAATTCAAATTTCTTGTCATAACTACCATAGGTTTTGTGTATTGTGTCTATGGCACTCTTGTTTGAGAAAACCCAAGGTAATGTCGACAATGTCGTCTTAGAGGTAGATGTAAAGTAAAAACTTTATTATTATAAAAACTGTTTCAGGGGTATAAAGGGTATAAAGGTGTCAGCTTGCCGGTCGGTCTAGCTTTTTCGTGTCCGCTCAACGTCTTGGCAATTATTGGTTGGATTTTATTCAAACTTCACTGATATAATCAGTATCAAGCAGAGATGTGCATATTTTATTAAACCCCCTTTAACTTTGTTAGGGGGGTATATAGGAGTCAGCTTGTCAGTCTGTCCGTCTGTCTGTAGCTTTTTTGTGTCCGCTCCATTTCTCAGCAACCAGTGGACGAATTTGATTCAAACTTTACTGATATAATCAGTATCAAACAGAGATTTGCATATTTCATTTTGATTACGGTCCATAGATTTTTGACAAAGTTATTGCCCTTTGGTGAAAAATTGTGTCCGCTCAATTTCTCTGCAATCATTGGAAAGATTTGATTCAAATTTCACAGAAAGACTCGGTATAAGTCAGACATGTGCATATCTTTTTTTGCCTATGGTCCATTGATTTTTGACTGAGATATAGCCCTTTAATTAAAAAGTCAGTTTTTAGCTTACCTGAGCACAAAGTGCTCATGGTGAGTTTTTGTGATCGTTGAATGTCCATCATCCATCGTCCATTGTGTGTCATGTGGCGTCAACAATTTGAATAGTTTACACTCCAGAGGCCACAGTTTTGACTCAATCTTCATGAAACTTGTTCAGAATAATTTCTAGGTCATGAGGATGAACCCTATTGATTATGGTAGGGTTTTATTTGAAAACACAGGAAAAGGGGCCTTAGTGACAATTTCTTTGTTTACACTCTAGAGGCCACAAATATGGCTCTATCTTAATGAAACTTTGCCAGAATAATTATTAGGTGATAGAGAAAAAGCCTATTGATTATTAGATGGATCTTTCCAAAAACACAGGAAAAGGGGCCTTAATGACAATTTCTTTGTTTACACTCTAGAGACCACAATTTTGGCTTAATCTTCATGAAACTTGGTCAGAATAACTGTTTGATCATGTGGATGAACCCTATCAATTATTGGAGGATTCTATTTGAAAACACAGGAAAGGGGCCATAATGACAATTTCTTTGTTTACACTCTAGAGGCCACAATTTTGACTCAATCTTCATAAAACTTGGTCAGAATAATTGTTAGGTCATACGGATGAACCCTTTTGATTATGGAAAGGTTCTATCGGAAAACACAGAAAAAGGGGCCTTAATGAAAGTTTCATTGTTTTCACTCTAGAGGCCACAATTTAGGCTACATCTTCATGAAACTAGGCAAGAATAATCATTAGGGCATGAGGATGAAGCCTATTGATTCTGATGGTTCTTTTGGAAAACAAAGAAAAGGGACCTTACTGACAATTTCTTCGTATACACTCTAGAGACCACAATTTTGGCCCAATTTTCATGAAAATTGGCCAGAATAATTGTTTCGTCACAAGGATGAACCTTATTGATTATAGGAAGGTACTTTTGGAAAACACAGGAAAATGGGCCATAATGACAATTTCTTCGTATACACTCTAGAGACCACAATTTTGGCTCAATTTTCATGAAAATTGGCCAGAATAATTGTTTTGTCACAAGGATGAACCCTATTGATTATAGGAAGGTACTTTTGGAAAACACAGGAAAATGGGCCATAATGACAATTTCTTTGTTTACAATGTAGAAGTCACAGTTTTGCCTCAATCTTCATGAAACTAATTATGGTTATTTGTCTCTAGTTGCATTTTTTTTTAACAGCAGACAGTTCAGGAAGGAAATCTATGACCATCATGGTCCTCTTGTTTGTTATGGCCCTTTGGTGGATAGCACTTGTATATGGACAATCACTGTTGGGGGGTATTAGTCTGCTTTGCAACAATGTCTAGTTCTTCTTGTTGTTTTTAGGTCCATTTAAGCAACAAGGTATTAATGTGCCGAATATGTGAGAAGGATTTCAACAATACGAGAGAAATCATCATGCACATGCGGCAGAACCACATACCGTGTGAGATGCCATATCATTGTCAATTGTGCGGATTTAGATCATCCATGTACAGTGATGTCGTCGACCATTTTAAAAAGGTGGGTAACACATTACAATGCCAATGTGCAATTACAATTCCAATTTGTGGAGAAAAAATGGATGACATTCAATATTTCTGTACACATTCCCATACAATATGGGTTTTATACAAGCTGAAGAGAAAATACTTAAGCAAAACATTGTTAGAAAAGGAGAAATTGCTTGTTACAAGCAATTTCTCCACACAATGTTTTCAACCCTAAATGACACTTAGTTTTGAAACTTGACGTTCTTTGAAATGTCGTCTTTATGCTCTTTCAAATTGGATCAGTTTAAAATTTGATCATCAGATCATGGGTTAATGAAGGCTTTCTAGAAAGTTTTAATGTCAGTATGAATATATCGAAGTTGTCGTTCTAAAACTTCGTAACTACAGCTTGAATCAAGCTGTAGTTATTGGTTTTCAAAAGAGATACGATATGTAATTTATTAAATCAAAAGAAAGGGGAAAAAACTAGAGATATTTTAACCCATTCCCATAAAATGACGCTTTTAGACGCCCTTAGAAAAAAAGACTTTGGAAAACATTGTGGAAAATGAAAAAATTGCTTGTTTAAGCAATTTCTTCATTATCCACAATGTTTTCTACTCCAAAGGTAAAAAAGTCCAAAATTTCATAAGCTTTAAATTGTCATCTGCAACTCCTTTCAATTTGGACCAGTCTAAAATTTTACCATCTGGGAATGGGTTAATCAAACTTATTGCTGGACCATAATATGAAATTTTAGAACAGTGCTAAATAGAATAATTATTTTTCAACAACATTTTTGCTAGTGTATGTAATTAAAGGAAACAAAGTAACTTTCAGCAAAGGAAATCTTGTTTACAAAGGAGGACTTCCAGTTTCTCTCTTTATCAAGCATTTTCATGCATGAATTAGTCGTGAATACATTCATCAATGGGAACAGGTAAACATACTGATTTGTCCATAATGAAAAGAAATCTTTTGTAGATAACATTGTTAGAATAATAGCAAATGAGAAAAGTACCAAATGTTTGAAAAACAAATAGCTTTCCCACAAAGGTACCTTAAATGTGTTTTGTAAATTTCCAGAAACATGACTCTTCCACCAGTATGTTATGTTTATACTGTCTACGTGTGTTCAACATCAAATTTGTGAGTCAGGGTTGGGGCCAGACGCAGACATACTACGGTCATCTGCTGAAACACCAGGCCAAGACTTCAACCAAGAAATGTGTCGTATGTCGACTAATGTTCTTCAACTCCATTGATGTGAAGAATCACCGAAAAATGTGCCATATTAGTTATAAAGTCAACGCTTATTGTAAGTATTTGCTGTTTTGTGATGACCAGTGATCTATAAATTACATAAATTTCTCAAGTGAAGACGCTGAAGAGTTTATTAATCCATTCTCACACAGTGACGCTTTTTGACGCCCCTTAACCCATTCCCACACAGTGACGCTTTTGGACACCCCTCAATAATAACAAATTGTAAAACATTATTTAAAATGAAGAAATTGCTTGTAACAAGCAATTTCTTCATTCTTCACAATGTTTTCTACCCAGAAAGCTGAAAAAATCTAAAACTTCCTCAAATTTAAGTTCTTGTCTGCAATTCCTTTAAATTTAGACCAGTCAAAAATTTAGTTGTGTGGTAATGGGTTAAGAAAAGCAATTAGGAAAACATTGAAATTCTTGTAACAAGCAATTTCTTCATTTTACACAATGTCTACTCAGAAAAGTGAAAAAAAAAAATCGTAAAACTTTAAACTGTTGTCTGCAACTCATTTCAATTTAGACCAGTCTAAAATGTTATTGTGTGGGAAAGGGTTAAAAGATACTGATCAATGTTTCATTTTGCTCTGTAGGTATTGACTTAAAGTTTTGAAGCAGTCGCACACCATAGAGCAGTTGGTAGTGTGTCAGAATCTTAATCTTGAGGTCAAGAGTTCAATTAATTGTTGTAGCAAATATCCTTAACAACATTTGTCTCCCACCCATGGGTGGATAATCGTAAACCTTAGAGGGATGAGCAGCTGGAGGCTAGGAAAGGATGTAGTGGTAGTACTGGTGGGAGAAATACAGGAATCCATGGATAGGTGCTCAAACTATCATGATATGACTGAATTACTGTTAAAAGTGGCGTTTAACCCAATTTAATCAATCAATTAAAGTTTAGTAGGACAGAAAAATTAGATGGATTGCTTGCCGACCCAAGTGACCTCTGGTAACTGAGATAATGGAACAAGGGTAGTTTGCAATCTGTCAATTCTAAATGCACAGTTTTGATGTTGATTGTCTTATCTTTATGCTTACATGAGTTGTTATTGGTAAGATTTATAATTAAAACTTTTGCCTAGAGATGATTGGGTGAAGTTCTAATCAGTTGCATACTGTTAAAAGTGGTGTTAAATCAATCAATCCATCTAATCAGTTGCCAAATAGACTCAACGGGGTTTTTTTTGCTGTTACAAAAATTTAATGAAATAATTATTTTCTACCTGGTTATAGATATTCCAGAAAAAATAAAACACAGGGTATAGTTGAAAGAAATAAGTGGTATCATATGCTAAATGATGTATGAATGATTGAAAAGAAATGAACAAGAAAATTTTATTTAGAATCTTAATAAGACAAGTCATCATGATTAAAGGTTTCATTTCTCAGGTGAGTGCTTTAGGGCAAATGGCCCTCATATAACAATAGTCTCTAATAACGTCATTTGGGGTGTATATTTTTTTTCTGTGCTCTTGTATCGCTTTAGTTGGTCTTTATTGTGTACTTTTGTATAGAAGATCCTATGATACAAAATGTTACTTGCACGCTCATTTGTATCGTTTGATTTGCAGCTTTATTGAAAGGCAAGCAAGGTACCGATGAACAGTTGATGATAAAAGTCGGAGATAAAAGCGGTTCAAAGAAAGACTCGCAGATGAAATCCCTGAATGCTGTGTCGGTATCAAAGATACAAGATTATGGAGGAATATCCCTTCCAGCACAGACAAGTTCATCGTTCTGTATCGAGTGTAAAATGACGATGTCATCAACAGACCATTACAAGTATGATATAACCCAATATCAGGCGAAAAAACTTAAGCCTTGTCCAGACAATTTTTATGCCCCCCCATCAATAAGATCGGGGCATACTGTTTACTGGTGTCCGTCTGTCTATCTGTCTGTCTATCCATCTGTCTGTCTGTTGCAAAATTAACCTGCCAACTAAACATTTTCTTATAACTTCAACCTGATTAAGTTACAATTCTAATATTTGGTATGTAGATAAGTCTCAACGAGGCACAACTGGGGAAGTTCATTTCATCAAAGTCAAGGTAAAAATTTTAACTCTTTTCCTTAAAACAAAGAAAAATACCAATAATAATCACCTGTTTCTAAAGAATTCCTGTTTCGGGGGCATAGTGTTTCACAAACATATCTTGTTAGTGATGAAATTTCAAAATTTCTTTGAGTAGAAAACAGCTGAAGATGAGGAAATTGCTCGTAACAAGCACTTTCTTTATTTTTCACAATGTTTTCTAAAGCATTTTTCTGAAGAGGGTATGATCTACCAACTTATCCAATAAGGCTGTTGTGTATAAAAAAAAAGCAAGATTTTGCAGAAAATCTGCAAGAAACATAATGCCACTTTTAACTCATCAGATTACCATTGAATAGGATATCTGGCTTGTTTGAGTGTATTTTAAGGCCTTTCGAAATAGTTCTTTTCAAAGTTTCAGGATACCCCCTTTAACCTTTGTCATGCTTATCCTAGGAAATTCCTGTTTAAGCTAAAGTATATACAAAGATCGGATTCCACACATGTGCAGACTGATTTTGGTCTACACCCCTTGTTTGTCTCATTTAAGCAAGAAGAGTTGTTTATTAAATATTCCAAAGAAATATTAATCCAAAACTAGTGCTTTCATTCTTTTGATTTTAACCCTTTCCTGGTTAATCCCTTGTTTTTACGTCCCTGTGATTTCATACTTGAGAAAACATTGTAAAAAAAGAAGAAATTGCTTGTAACAAGCAATTTCTTCTTTTTCCACAATATTTTCTACCCTACTGAATGGTTATTTTTCAAATGAAATCAACTTTAAATTTTCGTCTGCAAATCCTTTGAATTTGGACGGGTCTAAAATTTTGAAAAACAGGAAAGGGTTAATGTAAATCTGAAAAGTATTTTATTCAGGTTGTCAAGGGTTTTATCATTCTATTTTCAGAAAATATGTTAATTGCTCACTGTGTAGATTTGCCACAAGTTGTAGTGTAGCTTATGCTAATCACATGATGGGTTTTCATTCGGGACAGTTATCCAGTCTAAATTTGAATATCCCGCGGGAACGGAAAATGAAACATGTCATGTACTGTATGTGTGGATTTTCAACAAGATATGGTACTAAAATGGGTAAATATAGACTTATTGCTTTTGTCATATGGTACTAAAATGGGTAAATATAGACTTATTGCTTTAGTCATACATTTGAAGAAATTAATTCATATGTGTCTGTTTCCTTTTATAACCTAGCCGCCATCATAGCGCAGTCAGTAGCACGTCAGACTCCTAATCTTCAATCATGGGATGTCATGGGTTCGATCCTGGTCGGCGGCACATATTCTTTCAAACATTTGTCTCCCACCAATGGATGGATAATCATAAACCTAAGTGGGATAGCAGCTGGAGGCTAGGAAAGGATGTAGTGGTAATACTGGTGTGAGAAATACCAGGAATCAATTGTTAGGTGCTCCAACCACCGCAATATGACTGAAATACTGTTAATAGAGGCGTTAAACCCCATTCAATCAATCAATCAATTCTTTTTATAGCCATCATAAATTAGAAGAAAAGTGAACAAAACAAAACCAGGCTAGAATATTACTTAAAGGTAATTTCCTTTAAATAATGAAAATTTGCCATTATGAAAAAGGCTATTATTAAAGGTGGTATTTAAATACTGACATTGTAGAAGAAAATATATCTATATCTCTTGTCAAATTATGTAAGATTTTGAGCTTATACTTGATTTCCATAGAGCTTTGTGGTTAAAAAGAAGGAGATATAAAGAAATAAAACACAACAATAACCAAACTTTGTAGGTTGTGGTTTTAATCTATTTCAACACATTTCTTGCAACAAGCAATTTCTGTTTTATACCCAGAAACATTGAAATATCTAAAACTTAAAACTGTTGTCTGCTACTTCTTTCAAAGTTTAAAGTTGTTAAAAGTTTAGATATCTCTATCTTTCTCCGTAGAAAAATGTTGAAATTGAAGATATTGCTTGTGACAAGCAAGCAATTTCTTTATTTTCCATGTTTTTTCCTGAGGTGATTTCCTTAAACTGAAGTAATGCCATGTTGGCATGAGTTATGTTAAATACCCTTCTACATTATACAGGAATTATATCTTAACCCATTCCCACACAGTGACGCTTTTAAACACCCCTCCATATGAAAGCTTTGGAAAACATTGTGGAGAATGAAGAAATTGCTTGTTACAAGCAATTTCTTCATTTTCCACAATGTTTTCTAACCAGAATGTTTAAAAAAAAATCCAAAATTGCATAAACCTTAAATTATTGTCTGCTACTTCGTTGAATTTGGACCAGTCTAAAATTTTGCAGTCTGGTAATGGGTTAAGCATGAATCATATATGATAAACTTAAGTAGTTAAAAAAATGAATCATTTGTGTAACTCTTATCTCAAACTTTCTTACAGCTAACCACCTCGTGTTCTGTAGCAGTAGATATTGTAGTGTGAAGAAACCGGACACATCACAGAAAACTTCTACTGTTAAACAAGGTAAGCTAACTTCATCTGATAAGCAAGTTGAACTAACTTCTATTGATAAACAGGGTGAGGTGACTTTTTATGCCCCAAAAGGGAGGCATATAGTAATCGAACTGTCCATCGGTCAGTCATTCCATCCGTCCGTCCCGCTTTTGTGTCTGCTCTGTAACTTCTACATGCAATAGTGGATTTCAATATAACTTTGCTCACATGTTCACCACTATAAGACGTCGTGTCGCGAAAAAGACCCAATTTCTTATCTCAAAGATCAAGGTTGCAATCTAGGGTCAAAGATAAAAAATGGGGACTTTTTGCCATGTCTGCTCAGTAACTTCTATAATCATGCACACAGGTACAAATTTCTTTCATACAAATGTTCACCACCTTCAGACAACGTGTTGCGAAAAAGACCCAGGTTCCTATCTCAAAGGTCCGGAATGGTTAAATTGTATTTACCTTCTTATTCTTCAATGGATTGCTTCCATATTTGGACAGATGCTTAATTGGGTGGACCACTTTACATGACCTTGATCTAGTGACCTTGACCTTTGACCTACTTTTGACCTCCATAATACATTTCTTGATTTCATGCTGTATTTATAGAAATTATTATATGTATTAAAATTTCATTCATTAAAAACCCAGATGTATAGATCACAAATGCATGTGGTTGTGTTTACAAAACAAATCTAAGTGCCACATACTTGACCCTGTCCTTTTGGGGCATTTGTCACATGACTGTGACCAGCTCTTGTTCTGATAAACAAGGTGAACTTCTACTCAAAAACAAGGTCGGCTAGTGTTTACTGATAAACATGGCAGGCTAACTACTACTGATAAACAAGGTAAACTTATAAATAAGGTAAGCTATCTTATAATGATAAACAAGGTAAACTTATTTCTACTTATAAGTAAGGTAAGCTATCTTATAATGATAAACAAGGTAAGCTTACTTCTGATAAACTCGGTGAGCTAACTCCTAATGATAAACAAGGTAGGCTAACTTCTGATAAACAAGATAAGAATGCATTATTTTTGGACTGGATGTTCGTGGTTTAATCCTGGTTCTCAAGTCTTTTGGATTGGTCTATGAATATGAATAGGAAAAGCTACGAAAAACCTTGTGAGAAAAAAATTTAGAAAATGTCTGCATTGTCTTGATTTAGACCAACCAAATATTAGTTTGCAATTCCTTAGTTCAATGGATATGAAGGGTAATTGGTTATTTTCTAAAACTGTCTTAAATATTGTAAACAAGAAAATTCGGCATTTAATGTTATCTGTAGACTTGCAAAGAGATATTTACTTTGAAATATGAAATGCTTATATCAAAACACTAAATGCCCCTTTTTCAATGGAAGTAGAGGTCATCTATGTAGTCCATTTTTATTATCATTGTTAATTAGGCCTTTCCTGTTTTTCAAAATTTAAGACTGGTCCAATTAGGAAGAAGTTGCAGACTTCAATAAAAGATGGGTGCAGTTTGAAAAGTAACTAAAGTACAGGTTACAAAAAATTGTGGGAAAAGAAGAAATTGCTTGTCACAAGCAATTTCCTCTTTTCCCACAATTTTTCTCAATTAAGAAATCACAGGGACATAAAAACAAGGGATTATACAGGAAAGTGTTAAGAAAAGAATTGCATGTAGCAGGGCCGCCGTCATAGCGCTGTTGGTAGTGTGTCAGGCCGTCAATCTAGAGGTTCCGGGTTTGATCCCAGACGGCGGCACTCATCCTTTCCGACTATTTGTCTCCCACCAATGGGTCGATAATCGTAGGCCTATGTTGGATAGCAGCTGGAGGCTATGAAAGGATGTGATGGCGGTACTGGTGTGAGAAATACAAGGAACCATTGTAAGGTGCTCCAGCCGCCGTGATATGACTGAAAGATTGTTGAAAGCGGAGTTAAACCCCCTTTCAAAAAATCAAACAAAAAGCACATAGGATTGTAGTCTTAACTCATTCCCACACAGTGACACTTTAATGTCCATAAAAAAAAAAATTGATTGGGAAAAAACATTGTTTAAAATGAAGGAATTGCTTGCAACAAGAAAGTTGAAATAATCCAAAATTTTATAAACTCCAAATTCCTGTCTGCAACCCCTTTCAATTTGGACCAGTCTAAAATTCTGACATATGGTAGTATGTTAAAATCGTTTCTTACAGATGACAGTAATAAAGGGGGGATATTTGGTGCTTTGGGGCTTGTGCAAAAGAAACCAGTGACAACAAGTATGTATATCTGAATCTTTTGTGTTTCTTAACCCATTCCCACACAGTGACGCTTGTGAAGGCCCCTCAAGAAAAACAATTAAGAAAACATTGTGTAAAATGAAGAAATTGCTTGTTACAAGCAATTTCTTCATTTTACACAATGCTTTCTACCCAGAAAGTTGAAAAAAATCTGAAATTTCATTAACAATAACTTGTCATCTGCAACTCCTTTCAAATTGGACTAGTCTAAAATTTTACCATGTGGAAATGGGTTTAGCCTTTTGCTACATGTTTACAAATATCCTTTGATGAGAGGCCAAGACATTGGAGCAGTGGTAGCACCTACAGTACAGAACATTGTTAATTTGACAATCTGATTGTAACCGGATTGAATGCTATACAGTACACGATCGTGATTGAATGATTGTGATTGAACGTTGATTGCTTTTTCACCCTGAGCGGATTGAATACTTTCTTGTTTAGATGCGATCGCTCAATCATTGCAAAATTTCTTTCAATCCATACAATGTCGGAAATCATCTTAACTGAAAATATTATCGTTATTCTTATTATTCGAATTATCGAATTTGATTTTAACAAAAATATTTATCACCAAAACTAATTTGGCTATGTAAATTATCGGAATGATTGAATGCTGTTGATTGAACGCTTTCGTTTAAGGATTGATTGATCGCAGATTGGAAAACCGCGATTGTTATCTGATTGAACGCTGAACGCTGATTGAAAGGGATTGCCCGAAATAGCCGGAATGTGATTGAAATGATTGTCAAATTAACGATGATCCGTACTGTAAGACTCCTAGTCATGGGGTCCGAGGATTGATCCAGGGTCGCCACAGATATCTCATTGTTCCCCACCAATTGTTGGATAATCGTAAACCTCAATGGGATGAGCAGCTGGTGGCTCGGAAAAGATGTGATAGTACTGGTGTGAGAAATACCAGGAATCCACTTTTAGGTTCTCCAGCTGCCCCGATATGACTGAAATACTGTTAAAAGTGGCATTAACCCATTCCCACACAAGCCCTCCTTTTTACGCCCCTCAAGAAAAAAGCTTTGGAAAACATTGTGGGTAAAGAAGAAATTGCTTGTATCAAGCAATTTCTTCATTATCCACATTGTTTTCTATCCCAAAAGACAAACAATATAGAAATTCCATCAACTTGAAATTGTCGTCTGCAACTTCTTTTAATTTGGACCAGTCTAAAATTTTCTTGTGTTGGAATAGGTTAACCCCCATTCAATCAATCAATCTTTTGATGAGAATCTATGCCCTTTTAGAGATTCCCTTCCCTCATTTTGCCTCTTTTTGCATTGAAGAAATAGAATAATCATTTGTTTGCTTTATCTCTCATGGATTGAACAGCTAAAGCATACTTTCATTAGAACAGCATGGGTGAAAATATGCTTTAGTTGTTCTTTCATTGAAAGATAAATTGTTCTTGCACTGAAACAAACATTGATTGATTCATTATATCTGCAAGCTATGAAGTAGTGGGCATATTGTTCTTGTATTGAATTTTACACTTATAGAAATTTTAAAAAAGTTGCATACAACTAAGCGTTTGAAAATGAGGAAATTATTTGTAACATTTCTCCCACAATGTTTGCTTACCAGGAAGACAAAGACTTTAGAATTTCATCAACTTGAAATTGTCGTCTGTAATTTCTTTGAATATGGACTATTCTAAAATTTTGTCCTTTTGTAATTGGTTGAAGCAAACCAACAAATGCCTTGAGAGTCATTGGTTCAGTTTATCCTCTTGTATTTTATAGGGGTTAGAGCCCTTGATTCTTCAAAGTCTGGAACAGAAAAATCTTCTCTTGAGGAAATCAAGGTATGTATTTTTTGTTCAATATTTATTGGCAAGTAGCTTTATGTAAACCCCCTTCTCTACTTTTATGGCTGTGTTATCTACACAAGGGTTTTGAAAACAGATTTTTATCTGCCCCTGCATTGTAAGGTTGGGAGCATCTTGCTTTGTATTGTCCTTCTTTGCAAATCTGAACAAAAAAAATCTTGACATTTTCCATTCCTCCTATATAATATTGATGATACAAGGTTTGTATTTGGCACAATAAGCACCTGGCAATGACAAGTTGGTTACAAAATTTCACTGTAATAAATCCTCTAAGATTTTTTAATCCAATTTCTCTCGAAAATTGGTCAGAATGTTTGTCTTATTAATTCCTTGGACAAATTGAATATTGGGTCATATCCTGTCGTAACGTAGATTAAGATGTAACAAATCTAAGAAAATAGTTGTTAGCACTCAAGAGGCCATATTAATGGCTGAAATACCTTGATTGTTGGTCAAAATGCTTGTCTCTTTATGTCGGACAAGTTCAATTTCAGCTCATTCCCACATGGTAAAATTTTAGACCAGTCCAAGTTGAAAGAAGTTGCAGACGATAATCTTAGTTGATGAAATCTTTAAAATCTTTGTCTTTTGGGACAAAAAACATTGTGGATAATGAAAAAATTGCTTGTAACAAATAAATTTTATCATTTCACACAATGTTTTCCAAAGCTTTCATATTGAGGGGTGTTTAAAAGCATCATTGTATGGGAATGGATCAAGTCATTTGGGGTAAAAAGTAGGTCACTTGGTCAAATCTTAGCATTACGTTTAATAGAGCTTAGCTACAACAACTATTTAGGTTTTCAAGTAATGATTAGCTTTTAATTCTCCTGAGCATTTGAGCTTTTTAGCTCACTTGAGCACGTAGTGCTCAAGTGAGCTATTGTGATGTCCGGCGTCTGTCCGTCGTGCGTCTTGCGTTGTCCGTCAACATTTTCTTTAAACAACATCTCCTCCCAAACCACTGGGCCAATTTGAACCAAATTTGGCAGAAATGTTGCTTCGGTGGTCCCCTTCAAAAATAGCTAAAAGAATTGAAATCAATTAAAAACACTGGTTGCCATGGCAACAAAAGTAAAATTTTAAAAAAATCTTTAAAAATCTTCTCCTCCTGACCCTGAAGGCGTAGAGCCTTGATATTTTGCATGAAGCATCAGTATATTGACCTCTTTCAACATAGCTAAAATCATGATCCTCGGGTCCCCAGGGGCGGAGCCCCAGGGTGTTGGGTTTATATACATATAAAGAACAATTATTTAAATGACATCTTCTCCCAAACCACTGGGCCAATTTGAACCAAATTTGGCAGAAATGTTCCTTAGGCGGTCCCCTTCAAAAATAGCTAAAAGAATTGAAATCTGTTAAAAAACTCTAGTTGCCATGGCAACAAAAGTAAAATTTTAAAATAATCTTTAAAAATCTTCTCCTCCTGACCCAGAAGGTGTAGAACCTTGATATTTTGCATGAAGCATCAGTATATTGACCTCTTTCAAAATAGCTAAAATCATGATCCTAGGGTCCCTAGGGGCAGAGCCCCGGGGGGGGGGGGGGTTTATAAAGAAATAAAGAACGATTTTTTAAATGACAACTCCACCCTAACCACTTGGCCTAATAGCTAAAATCATGATCCTCGGGTCCCCAGGGGCAGAGCCCAAGGGGGGTGGGGTTTATATACATATAAAGAACAATTATTTAAATGACATCTTCTCCCAAACCACTGGGCCAATTTGAGCCAAATTTGGCAGAAATGTTCCTTAGGTGGTCCCCTTCAAAAATAGCTAAAAGAATTGAAATCTGTTAAAAACTCTGGTTGCCATGGCAACAAAAGTAAAATTTTAAAATAATCTTGTAAAATCTTCTCCTCCTGACCCAGAAGGCGTAGAGCCTTGATATTTTGCATGAAGCATCAGTATATTGATCTCTTACAAAATAGCTTAAATCATGATCCTAGGGTCTCCAGGGGCAGACACGGGGGGGGGGGGGGGGGTGTGTGTTATAGGCATGAAGCATCAGTTCACAGACTTCTTTCTTATTTCTGAAATTATAACCCATGGAAAAAGTTTTTTCCTTCTTTCAAATCGGCACTAAAGCCTTGGAATTTTTAATTTAGACTTTTGGATCCCCAGGTTCATAGTCTTTATATGTAATTGTTGCCCACTTGTTTCATAATCCTAAGCTTAACATGAAATTAGACTGTTGAAAGAAAAAGAGCCTTTATCTCAGGTGAGCGCCCCAGGACCAACGGCCCTCTTGTTTGATCATCCTGTATCTTTTGTGTAAAGTCCGACGGAAGTTGTCAATTATTTAAAAACCTTCTCTAACAATTGGGCCAATTTCAACCAAACTTAGCTGAAATATTCTCTGAGTGAACCTTTTAGAAACTTGTTTGTGAAATTTTGTTTTGCAAAAAAAAAAACATCGTGGGGCTGACCTTATCAAACCTAGAGAAATCATTCTCAGATGAGCAATTTAGGGCCATTTTGGCCCTCTTGGTGTTTTATTTTTCTCACCATAATTTATACAAACTAACAGTATATCATTACTTTAAATTGTCACATTAGTTCTCGGCTACATTTGAGAAATTCGAAATCTGTATATAATCAATTTACTTTTCGTTGTTGTATTTTGACATTTCATGAAACTTTCAACATCCTTTGTATGTCTGTATATCTAAATATCTTGTGCATGATGTTTTACTGTTGTCCCTTTGTCTTTCTGTCCGTCTATCTGTCAGAAACTTGACCCAAAAAATTATCAAATTAAAATTACTCAAAGCCTATTCAAGATACTATGTTCATACTTGTCATGATGATAGATCTCATAGATAATATCCGCATATACTAAAGTTTAGGTCAAGGTCACTCAATCAAGGTCACATTTCTGAAAAAAGCTGTTATGGATTTTGACAACAACACCTTTTTACGCCCCCGCATCGATATGATCGGGGGCATATTGTTTTACCGGTGTCCTTCTGTCTGCCTGTCCGTCTGTCTGTCTGTCTGTGTGCAAAACTTAACCTGCCAACTAAACATTTTCCTATAACTCCAACCTTGATTCAGTTACAATGCTAATATTAGATAGGTCTCAACAAGGCGCAACTGGGGAAGGTTATTTCATCAAGGTCAATATCTTAACCCTTTTCCCTAAAACAAAGAAAAAAACAATAAAAATCACCTGTATCTAAAGAATTCCTGTTTCGGGGGCATAGTGTTTCACAAACACATCTTGTTATTTAAAAATCTTTCAAAAAGAGCTGAAATCTTATGCAAAGTGCCTGATCAATATAAAACATTAAAAGTTACTCATAAAGATTGTTCAAACAACAAGTCACAAGGCATGATTTTTGTTGGGCTCACTTGCGGTGAGCGAGACATAGTTGTCACTATGACAAGTCGGTGTTAATGCATTAGTCTGTAGTCTATTATTCGGTCTGTCCGAATTTGTCCTGATAATTACTCCTACATTTAAGGATGGATTTCAAAATAACTTGGCACAATTATTCTCCATTATGAGTAGTTGTGCCATTTGAAAGAATTTTTGGAATAGTTCTAAGTCAAGGTCACAGCTCAAACACTAAAATTGTTGGTCAAGGTGATGGTCAAAACCTTGCGGGCTGGACAAAAGTTGTCCTGGGACAACCATCTGGGTAACCCTTGTAATGCTAATTTTTTGTCTTTAGAAATTTTAAAAAAGAAGAATTGAAAGAAAAGTAATCACTAGTTATTAGTATTTCCACACAACAATATTTTAAGACTGGCCAAAATTGAATGGAGTTGCATACGATGATTTAATATTAATGAAGTTCTAGATTCTTTCAACTGTCTGGGTAGAAAATATTGTGGCAAAAGAAGGAATTGCCTGTTACAAGTAATTTCTTCATTGTCTACAATGTTTTCTAAAATGCTCTGCTTGCAGGGCGTCAAAATACGTAATTGTTATGTTTAAAACATTGATATAACCCATTCCCACACAATGACGCTTTTTGACACCCCTGAAGAAAAAATTGTGTAAAATGAAGAAATTGCTTGCAACTGAAAATGTCTTCATTTTCCAAAATGTTTTCTTTTTTCAAAGTTGAGAAAATTTAGAATTTCATAAATTTTGATTGTTGTCCACGATTCCTTTCTATGTAAGACCAGTCTAAAATTTTGCTTTCTTGAAACAGGGTTAATGCACAACTTGTACTTTAAAGGGACAAATAGATGGTGTTGACTTAGATCAGACTACATGTTTATGCAGGCTGATCTTTATCTATACCTTCTGACAAAAGAATAATATTCCAGGTTCAGTTTGTCTCCTGCTATTGGGTGGGTAATCATAAGCCGCCATCATAGCACAGTTGGTAGCGTGTCGGACTGTCAATCTAGAGGTCCTTGGTTCGATCCCTGACGGAGGCACTCATCCTTTCCGACTATTTGTCTCTCACCAATGGGTCAATAATGGTAGACCTATTAGGGATAGTAGCTGGAGGCTAGGAAAGGATGTAATGGTAGTGGTGGTGTGAGAAATACCAGGGTTCCATTGTTAGGTGCTCCAGCTGCCGCGATATAACTGAAAGATTGTTGAAAGCGGCTTAAAACCAAATTCAAGCAAAGATAATCATAAACCTAAGTGGGATGAGCAGCTGGAGGCTGTAGTGGTAGGCCTGGTGAGAGAAAGTCCAGGAATCTATAGTTAGTTGCTCCAGTTGCCGTGACATGGCTTAAATAATGTTAAAAGCGACGTTAAACTCTATTCAATCAATCCAGGTTCAGCCGTCAAGAATTACTTGAAATAGAGGATTTTTTATGCACCCGCATCGATAAGATCGGGGGCATATTGTTTTACCGGTGTCCGTCTGTCTGTCTGTCCGTCTGTCTGTCTGCAAAACTTAACCTGCCAACTAAACATTTTCCTATAACTTCAACCCTGATTAAGTTACAGTGCTAATGTTTGGTATGTAGATAGGTCTCAACAAGGCGCAACTGGGGAAGGTCATTTCATCAAAGTCAAGGTCAAAATTTTAACACTTTACCCGTTTCTAAAGATTTTCCGTTTCGGGGGCATAGTGTTTCACAAACACATCTTGTTTTTTATATATCATACATAAAGGCATACTGAAATATATGGAAATTCTGATTTTCCTTCAGATTCTAAATGGTGGTAAAAATGTTCTCTCATCAGTTACATGTTTATACCCTTTTTACCAGACAATCTTGAACTAAACTACAGCCTTAATGATTTATTGAAAAACTGTGGGAATCAGAGGATTAAGTTTGAACTTCATATTTCTTCTGTTCTCATGCAAAACTTTTTTTCTTCTGATGCAAATTTATCCTTTAAATTTACATGTATGTAGAATTCTGTTAACCCATTGCCGCCGTCATAGCGCAGTCGGTAGTGCATAAGACTTCCAATCTTCAATCATGAGATGTCATGGGTTTGATCCCTGGCAGCAGCACATACCCTTTCCGTCATTTGTCTCTCACCAATAGGTGGATAATCGTAAAGGATGTAGTGTACTACTGGTGTGAGAAATACCAGGAATCCATTGTTAGGTGCTCCAGCCGCTGTGATATGACTGAAATACTGTTAAAAGCAGCCTTAAACCCCATTCATTCAATCAATCAATCTCATTGACACTTTTAGACACCACATAGAAAAAAAGCTTTGGAAAACTTTGTGGAGAGTTAAGAAATTGCCTGTGACAAGCAATTTCTTCCTTATCCACATTGTTAGCTAACCCAGAAGTAAAAAATTCCAAAATTTTGGAAGCTCCTTTCCATTTGGACTGTTCTAAAATTTTGCTGTCCGGTAATGGGTTAATTCTTCGAGCCCTGAAATGTGCATATCTTGTCAATACTGGAAGAAAGAAAATTGATGAACTTTTTTCAAAAAATGGTAATAGTATTGTTGAGATAATCCTGTTTAAAGTAAGAAGTGTATTTTCTTACAAATTTTTAGTTTCCTCTATCAAAAACGAGCGTTTTGATTGGTCAAAAAATTTATTTATAACTCCATGAACAAAATTTTGAGCACACAGCGACTTTGTACGCTTCCGCACAAAATAGTCCCATACAAAAAAGGTATCAAAATTTGTAAAGCTTTTGTTTTTTTTGCTCCATGCTATTAAATTATAAGAGATGAAGAGAATATTTTTTGTTTTCATGGAGGTATGAACCGAAAAAACTAATCACACATGGGGTTTTTTGGTTCATACCTCCATGAAAACAAAAATATTCTCTTCATCTCTTAAATGAAAAGATTTATAGGAAAAAAAAAAGAAATTCTGTGTTTTCAAGGGTACAAAAAGGATGAATTTTTGTTTCAGTTTAAGATATAATTTTCTTCGATTGATTTAAAATGAAAGCTATAGTTTCATGAGTGGCAACCATAGCGCAGTGGTGGCTTGTCAGACTCCCAGTCAGGAGGTCGATGGTGCAATCCCTGGTTGTTACAAATATCATTTCGGACATTTGTCTCCCACCATAAGGTGGATAATCTTAAACCTAAATCCAAGAATATTTATTATAATATATGAGAACTGAATCTGTTCCATATCCTCAGGATTGTTTGGTAAAGGGTTTATTTAAATGTTCACTCTGTTTTTTGACGATGTTTAACCCTTGTCATGCTGAATTAAAGATCATATACAGACTTGCTTTAAAATCAAAGGACTGACAGCACTAGAAGGTCTTAATGGGGGGTCGATATTTATTTTGAAAATTCATTTTTCAAACAACTCTGTTTGAAATGGGACAAGCAGGAGGTGTAGACAAAGATCAGACTGCACTTAAGTGCAGGCTTATCTTTGTCTATACCACCTGCCAAAACAGGAATATTCTGGGTTCAGCATGACGATGTTTAATAATGGCAGGGTTCTTAGTCACTACTCAAGCTAAGGAAGATTATGAAATGTTTAGCTGCTTAACCTATTACCAGACAGCAAAATTATAGACTTGTCCAAATTGAAGGGAGTAGCAGACACCAAAACAAAGTTTTGAATTTTAGATTTTTTTAACTTTCTGAGTAGAAAAACCTTGTGGAATATGAAGAAATTGCTTGTTACAAGCAATTTCTTCATGTTACATAATGCTTTTCCAATTGTTTTTTTTGGGGGGTGTCAAAAAGTGTCATTGTGTGGGAATGGGTTGAGTAAAGTTTCCTTGAAAAATTACAGTCCTTTCTGTTATCCCAGAAGGAAAGTTGAAATCATTGCTTTGATTTGTTGCTTATTTTTATACTAAGCCCAATTTTCACATGCTTAATCTGTTTTTACACAAACTTGTAATTGACCAATCGCTGCCCCGCCCACTTACGTCGTTTGCCACACCCAGCGACTCCGACAGGAAGACCCGCTTTGATTTTTAACGGTGTTATTTTACAAAATTTATGGCCAGTAACAAAAAAGTAAATTGGTTGGTGACCTTAATTTTGTAACTACCGCTTTAAGGTGCCAAACAAACAAAGGTAAACAAAAATGGCAGACTATGTCGGAGTTCATAAGCTCAGGTCAGGGCTGAATAAATTATTTGATTGGTCCTTTTATTCCTTGATTGACAGTGACGATTGGTCAATTCCACACTACTATTAGACAATTTACCTCTGAGTACAATAATAAGAAAATGACGAAATAGTTGTCTTTAACCTGCTTTTAATGACCCTCAAGATAAAATCTTTGAAAATATTGTGAAAATTTAAGAAATTGTTTGCAACAAGCATTTTTTATTTATTTCTGCAAGCAATTTCTGCATAAGTATTTACCCACAATGTTTTCTATCCTGAAAGATAAATACTTCGTCAAAATTAAAATTATCCTCTGCAGTTTGTTTCAAGTCAGCGGCAGTGGCACATATTATCCTTTCCAACATTTGTCTCACACAAGTGGATGGATAATCCTAAACCTAAGTGGGATAGCAGCTGGAGGCTAGGAAAGGATGTAGTGGTAGTACTGGTGTGAGAAATACCAGGAATAAATTGTTAGGTGCTCCAGTCGCTGTGATATGACTGAAATACTGATAAAAGTGGCATTAAACCCCATTCAATCAATCATTCAATTGTTTCAAGTCGGACCTGTCTAAAAAATATTAAATTAGCAAAGGGTTTAGACCTTTTTCATCTAAGTTTACTGAAATTGAAAGTTTATGATACTGTTTCAAGAACTATTTAGTGTGATGTCTTTAAGAACTCTGATTTTGGACCAGTCTAACCTGATATTAACCCATTTCCACAAGGAAAAAATTTAGACTGGTCCAAATTGAAAGAAGTTGCAGAAGACAAAACTTAATTGATCAAATTATAAAAATCTTTGTCTTTGGGGTAAAAAACATTGTGGATAATGAAGAATTTGCTTGCAACAAGCTTTATTTCTTTGGGGCGTCCAAAAGTGGCATTGTGTGGGAATTGTGTGGGAATTGGTTAAAAAAGAAAAAAAAAAAATGAAAATCTCATTATGCCATTCCCACTTGGTGACGCTTTTAGACACCCCCAAGAGAAAAAGCTTCGGAAAACATTGTGGGAAATGAAGAAATTATTTGTTACATGCAATTTCTTGATTTTCCACAATGTTTTCAACCAAGAAAGTTGCAAAAATCCAAAATTTCATAAAACTTATATTGTTGTCTTCAAGTTCTTTCAATTTTGGCCAGTCTACAATTTTGCTGTCTGGTAATGGTTTAGGGCAAGCAATATAAGATTTGTTGATCTATGAAAAGTTGATAAACCCGTGACAATTTACTACTTACGCCCTCAAGGAATCGTACTGAATTAGTCCTATGTAGAACGTTGGTTAGGATGGCGGACTTGTTGAGGACTTGTCTCCTAGCCTTCGAGAGAAATTGAGGGCAGCAAGTTCGAATCCTGGCCATGCCGCTGGTTCTGTGGTTGTGTCCTTGGGCATGGAATTTCGGAGCTCCAGCCCAGTAATGGTGATACATGAATTATCAAACTTCACTCTGATATAACTGAAAGATTGTTAAAGAAGCGTTAAACCCCTTCTAACAAACTACATTGTTTTTATAAGCCTGTGCATTATAATTTAAGCTCGGCTGTTTTCGGAAAAAACCAGGGGTAATGCTATAGCCTTGGTGTCGTCTTTGTCATTGTCATTGTCATCGTGCATCTATTAATTATATACCTTAATATTTTATCTTTTATTAGAATATCGAAACCAACCTTTCTGATAGTCAATTTATAATGTTTCTCGGTTGGAAAAAAAGTAGATCCTAAATTACAGCAGAGAGTGAAACTGAAAAGTGTTATCGTCACTCCAGTGACGTTAAAATTTATTACACTGAGAAATCCCAAGATTTCACTGCAAGGTATATAATAAATAGAGGATAATGGTTTGTTTCAGTGTAAGATCGATTTATATTTCATTGAGCGAACAACAAAAGTTTAATTTGCCACTCGTGAAAATATGGCTTTTGTTGTTCACGAAGTGAAATATCAATCGATCTTACTCGAAAAACAAACGATTGTTCTATTTCTTTAATGCAAAATTAGACAAAATGCAAAAATTATATGACAAATTTTCTAAAAGCGCGTCATTTTGCACATGACTGCTATGCAACGCTTATGATGACGTCACTTATTTGGCTCTGCTTAGATAACGTTAGATAGATTGAAATGAACAGAAGCGGGGCATAAGTTTTTGACCATTATTTCTCAATAATCCACCTGAAAGCATTAAAGAATATTCTTTAATCACTAAGAGAAGGGTTAAATTCAGCTTACATGAGTATGATATATAACTTAACCCATTCCCACACAATGATGCTTTTCTTTGCTTTGCTTTGCCCCTCAAGAAAAAGAACAAGCAATTTCTTCTTTTTATGCCCCCACATCGATAGATTTGGGGCATATTGCTTAACCGATGTCCGTCTGTCTGACTGTCTGTCTGTCCGTCTGTCTGTAAAACTTAACCTGCCAACTAAACATTTCCCTATAACTTCAACCCTGATTAAGTTACAATGTTAATATTTGGTATGTAGATAGGTCTCAACAAGGCGCAACTGGGGAAGGTCATTTCATCAAGGTCAAGGTAAAAATTTAACCCTTTTCCCTAAAACAAAGAAAAAAAAAATCACCAGTTTCTAAAGAATTCCTGTTTCGGGGGCATAGTATTTCACAACACATCTTGTTCCATATTGTTTCCTACCCAGAAAGTTGAAAAAATCTGTAACTCTTTTCAGTTTGAACCTGGTTGAAATTGTGTCATTTGGTATTGGGTTAACCCTCTCCTGTTTTGTAAAATTTTAAACCTGTCTAAATTCAAAGGTTTTGCAGACGACAATTTAAAGTTCACAGTATTTGAAAAATAATAATTCAATAGGGTAGAAAATAATGTGGAAAAAGAAGAAAAATGCTTGTTACAAGCAATTTCTTCTTTTTCCACAATATTTTCTCAAGTATAAAATCACAGTGACGTAAAATCACGGGTTTATCCAGGAAAGGGTTAAGATATAAAGTCTGAATATTATTACAAAACACTTACTTTGGTAAATATGTGGCAAAAACTGTTAACCAGCAATGGTTTTGATCACTTTGCAGACACCAGAAGTGAAATCAAAATCTCCAAGTCAACCATCATTACCAGTTGCCAAACAACCATTGAAGACATTGGCAGTTAAAATTGATAAAATAGATGAAAAGTCATCTGTAACTAAGGAGGAAAAATCTAATACAATAGTTACCGTTCCAAATGTGGTTGTAGATATTGAAGAAAAAGTAGATGAAATAGATCGAGAAATTGTAAATATGGATGATGACAAAGATAAATCATCTGAAGATCATAAGGAAATAGATGAAACAAAGCCTGGTCATGTACAGCTTGATACTACTAAGGAATCAACTGATAAAGTTTCTGAATCAAATAAAGATGAAGATGTTAATGATTCACCTGTACAGTGTACAAGTGACAAAGATAAAGCTGATGATAAAGACAAATTGGGAACTGATAATACTGAATTTCTTAAGGATACTGATGGTGAAACAGAGCAGCTGGTCTGTAATTCTGAAGATAACAAAATTGATGAAAATGAACAGAAAGATTGTGCTGATAATCTGGATAAACAAGGAAATGGTGAAGAAGTTAAAATTGAAAAAGGAGATAACAAATGTGAACAAGGAGATACCAAATGTGAACAAGCTGCTGATGATGAAAATTCTACAAGTGAAAGTGAGAAAGGCCAAGAACCTGGAAAATCTGTTGAACCAAATGACAGTGAAATTAATCCTGATACAGTACCAAAAGAACAAGATTCTCATGAAGAATTTGGAAATACTGAAGAAGTTACAGAGGTAAATGAAAGTTCTGGAAATGACACTGTAAAAGAAATTGACAAAGTAAACAATGTTTTAGTCTCTAATGACTATGATGCTGATCTCAAAGACATGGATATAAGTGATTCACTGACAAAAGCTGCAGAAATGAAGGAGCCTGATGTACCACAAGCTGAAGCACTGGAAGACAACACTGAAGATGTTGGTGGTCATGAAGATGAAAATGTTGAACATGAAATGGAAGTTGATGATCACGAATTAGGTGTAGACGCAATTAAAGAAGTTATTGAACCACAAGAAGAAAAAGCGGAAAACCCAGATGATGCTATTAAAGCTAACAATGACCAAGAGGTAGAGGATGAAGTAAAAGATACCAGTGAAGCAGACAATGCAGATGTTGAGGAAATGAAGGACAAAGATGAAGATAATGCTGATAAGAAAGAAGACATCAACAATCAAGAAGAGGGTGAAACTGCAGATCTTGATAATAAAACAGATGATGATATTAAAGAACCAGAAAATGCATCTGATGAAGCTGAAATGAAATCTGAAAATGAGGCTAATTCAGATTTGTCTGGAAATAAAGGGGAAAGTTTAGACAAGGTTGAATCTCATTCCAGTGAAGATGACAAATCCTCCAGCAAAAGAGAAGAAACGGAACAGGTAAGCTGAGCTCTCAAATATGTAATGTGTTGTTACAAAAAAGATCAACAAGGCCCTCTGCAGAACTAGTATGAAATCCATGTTTGCTTGGCAACTTAAAGGTGGCAGCTACAGCTTGTTTATGTTGTAGCTACTATGTTTAGGTGTCTGACCAATGATGATTTGTTTTTGTGGTTAATGTCCAGGCCATATATTGTGCAAACTAACATAGTTTAATAATTTTTTTTTGTGCCCCGCATCGATAGACTGCCTTATCGGAGGTCAGTAGGTGTGGCCTACAATACTTTGATTACACATGTGCACCAAATAAAGACTTGGATCAGCCAGGAGCCACCCTGCAGTTTGACCAGGGTCTTTACCATGTTTTCTGTAGATAGCTATAGACTCAGAAGTTTCTATGGCTCAGTGGTAGCTTGCAGGACTCCTAGTCAAGGGGTCCAGAGTTTTGATCCCCAGCTTCAGCAAATATCCTTTCAGACCTTAGTCTTCCACCAATAGGTGGATAATCGTAAATCAAAGTGAGGTGAGCAGTTGGACTCTGGGACAGGAGGTAGTGGTAGTACTGTGAGAAATACCAGGAATCCGTGGTTAGGTGCTCAAACCACCATGATATGACTGAACTACTGTTGAAAGTAGCGTTAAACGCACTCAATCAAGCAGGATCTATAGTTGATATAAATTGTCATTTGACTCAAGTCAGGCCCTGTTAGCTCTGACAGTATTGCTCTGTGCTTGTTTGTTTGTATTTCCGTTTATTTATCGTCGCTACCGTAGCACATGCCCATATGAGCGACGCCCCCAGAAGACGGTTAGTTGTTAAGGGGGATAGTGCAAGGATACAGGACAAAACTACTGAGAGCCCCGCCTGGTTCTTAAAGGTGCTCGATAGCATCGTCACTCGGGGCCTTGGTTTAACGTCTCATCCGAAAGACAATTAGTTAATTAGTTGATATGGTCAGCCCAGGGCTCGAACCCGTGATCTTGAGGTTTGAAGTCAAGTGCTCTACCAACTGAGCTAATCGGGCTCTGTGCTCATAATCCTGAGGTAGTAAGTTGGAACTCTGGCTTGGGCAACATTTTTTCAGACATTTGATGAAATTTTTCGTGACATGCATCATTTTTAGCTTGGCTGTTTTCGGAGAAAACCTGAGGTATTGCTTTAGCCTTGGTGTCTTCGTTGTGCAAAAACTTTGACATTTTGAGATATCTCTGGTTCTTCTAAAGGCATTCACTTGAAACTTGGCACCCTTGTTCACTATCAAAAGAGGGTATAACTCTAGAGGCATTATGTCCACTATCCAGCTTGCTTTAACTTTGTTATCTCAATAGTCAAATGATATTTAGTGTTCCAAAATAGGAGTGACTCAAATTGAATGTTGTGGTTGCACTGGTGTGAAAAACGACTCAATTCATGCTAAGGTGCATAATCAGCCACAATATAACTGGAATGCTGTTGAAAGTGGTCTTTAACCCCTTACAATCAATCAATCTTCTGACTTAAGGAAAATAAATTTAAAATCTAATACCCACATAATAAAAGTTGTTTCTTTGATAAAGCAGAAACTGATAAAACACTTCTTCAGAATGTTGATAAAGATGATCGTCCGAGACAGTCTAGTGTTGATTCCCAACAATCAGACAGGTCAGACCGCTCAACTCACAGCCAGCGATCTCATGGTCACCACCAAGATGACCGTCATCGCCATGGTGACAGGTCATATGACCATCACCATAGAGATGATTGGCATGGACACCATAGGTAAGGTTGATTAATTACTCATGACAAAAAAAATCTTTTATTTTGGACGAATTATGGCTGTCAATCGAAATATGTACAGACCAATCAAATCATGCATTTTGAGAGGAAGTGAAGTTTGACGTTAGTAGAAATTTATGGAAACTTCCTGTAGGAGCAGGGCTCCGGAAATCGGATAATTTGCCGGTCTGGACCGAATTTTGAATTGCCAGACAGATTGGAATCCCAAAAATTACGAAAAAATCGGTCCGAAATTTTCATAAAATTTCACATTCATATTTGATAAACTCGCCCACCATCTATCAAAATCCACTTTAAACCGAAAAGTGCCAAAAATCGATAATTAGTTTACCCGACGGCCAGTCTAATACCCATCCGCACGTGGACCTAATTTGCAGTTTCACGCTTGACAGAACTTCGGGTATCGAGTTTTAAAAGTATTTGCAATGGAGAATCGGTTTGACTTACACTCTTTCGAAGAAACGGACATCTAATACTGCGTCGATTTAAATTGCCGTTACACGTGAAACTAATTTCTTTTACTCTTACATGGGATGTGTATGTAAATCGAGACATGAACAGGCTTCAGTTGCCGTTCGTTCAAAGTCGGAATAGCTCTGCACAAGGCTTTTATGAAATTACTTTATCACAAGTATGCGCATGAGACTGGGCTTGAAATTTATATAAAAAAGGTCACGTTAAAATATGTTTTATAGTTTTTCATTCATGGTAAGAAACATAGCCGATAGATTTCAAACAATAATTGGAAATCCGCAGAATACAGATAATTTGAATAAACGAAAACGACAGCTTAATGATATCTCTAGTTCCGCCAATAAAATTAAATCTTACTTCAGGAGTGGAAAACGTCCGAATTATAAATCGGAAATCAACTACAATAAATAAATAACCGAGATTTGTGAACAAATTCCACTCTAGGAAAATACTGCAACACGTGGGCGACCCACTCGAGTTTGTCTCGTCGGTCTTTTTGATGTACATCACGACTCTGCGATCCCATGGGGTAGAATGGACTGACCCGATATTTTTGTGACATCAGCTGTGTTTTTCCATCAACAGACACTCGTGTTGAGAGAAAATCGACATGACTGTGTTAAATTTACAGAACTTTGGATAAGTAGCTTATGAAAATGAAAAAGTATATCTCTACTATAATTAAATCGGCGGTTTTCTGTAAACTCGGAAATTTTAATAATGTAATTTATTTGTCTCTAATTTTACAACATATTGGAATTTCGTGAACTGTCGTACATTACCGGAATTGCAATTTACACTCAGCCGAATTTTCAAAAACAAAATGAAAGTAGGATCTGTCAGTTATTTTCATCTATCTTCCACTCGTTAAAGATTATAATCATCTTCGGAACATTTGAAAAAGAAGGTAACTACTGAATGAATGATGGGGTGTTAGTTTTTGTCGGCGTACCAGGGGGTGGGTAGGGTCGGTTTTGCCGGCGGGGGGGGGGGAATGTCCTTGACCGATTTAGATTTCAAAATTTCCGGAGCCCTGTGTAGGAGTTTACTGAGCGTGGCCATCCATCTATCAATGTTTAATCCATTCCCTTACAACGAAAATTAGACTAGTCCAAATTCAAAGGAGTTGCAGATGACAATTCAAAGTGTATAAAATTTTAGATTTCTCAACTTTACAGGTAGAAAATATTGTGTTAAGTAAAGAAATTACTGGTTACAAGTAATTTCTTCGTTTTACATGTTTTCCCAATTGTTTTTAGCTCACCTGAGCACAAGGTGCTCAAGGGGAGCTTTTAGGATTACTCAGTCAGTTGTCCGTTGTCCATAGGCGTCATTCGTTGTCAACAATTTCTTTCACCCATTCCCAAACAATAAAATTTTAGACCAGTCTCATTTTCAAAGGTTTTGCAGACGAAAATGTAAAGTGGATTTAATGTTAAAAATAACCATTTAGTAGGGTAGAAAATATTGTTGAATAAGAAGAAATTGCTTGTTACGATTTTAAGATCACAGGGACATAAAAACCAGGGATTAACCAGGAAGGGGTTAAACATCTCCTCCCAAACCCCAATCTAGACCAAACTTTGCAGGAAAGTTCCTTGGTTGACCCTTTTCAAAACGTTTTTTGTGAAATTTTGATTCGCCAAAAAAATGTGGGCTTGTCAGAACCAGGCTTATCACACTTGGAGAAAATCATAAAAAATCTTCTTGACTCAAACCATTTTGCCTATTTGGATCAAATTTGGCAGGATTGTTTCTAATGTGACCCTTTCAAAACTTATTTATGAAAGTTGCTTTTAAAAAAAAAGTGTCGGCGAGGTAGGGCAAGACTTATCATAAATCATAAAATAATTCTTTAAAACTCTTCTCCTCCTAAACTATTTCGCAGAAGTGTATCGAATTTTTCAGGAATCTTGCTTTTGTCAAATCTGTAAAATTTGATCTTTTTTTAGGTCACCTGACCGAATGGTCATGGTGACCTATTGCAATCATCGTTTGTCCGTCGTCGTGCGTCGTCCGTCGTGCGTCGTCCGTTAACTTTTAAACATTTTCATCTTCTTCTCAAGAACTACTGGGCAGATTTCAACCAAACTTGGTAGAAATTATCATTGGGGGATGCAAATTCAAGTTTGTGAAAATAGGGGTTCTGGGGGTCAAAGGGGCCCAAATAGGGGGCAAAAAGGGGTAATTTTTGGTACTTCTTTAAAAATCTTCTTCTAATAAACCCTTAATGCCAGAGCTTAAATATTTTGTGTGCATGACAACTAGGACAGGTATATTATAAATTGTGAAATTCATGCCACTGGGGTCATGTATGGGGCCACACCCAGAGGTCAAAGTTCATCATGTTAAAAAATTCACATTTTCATCTTCTTCTGATAAAGTACTAAGCCAATTTCAAACTAACTTGGTGAAAAGCATCATTGGGTACTGATTATACAGATTTTTGAAAATTAAAAGGCTGGAGGTCTAGGGGGGCCTAAAATGGGGACCAAAAGGGGGTCATTTTAGGTAACTTTTAAACATTTTCATCTTCTTCTCAAGAACTACTGAGGGGATTTCAACCAAACTTGGTCGGGAGCATCATTTGGGGATACCAATTCCAGTTTGTGAAAAGAGGTTGGGGGGCTTGGGGTAAAAGGGGCCCCAGTCGGGGGCAGAAAGGGGTAAATTTTTGTACTTCTTAAAAAATCTTTTTCTAATAAACCCTAAATCACTTGTCTTGATGCTCTTTTACTCAGGTGACCGTTAAGGCCCACTGGGCCTCTTGTTTTTAAAAAAGATGGGGCGTGAAAGGGCCTGGCTAATCAGAGAAATCATGGAATCTTTAAAAATCATCTGCGTAGTTCAAATCATTTTCACGTGAGCAATTTAGGGCCATTTTGGCCCCTTTGCTCTTGAAGGGTGTCCAAAAGCGTCATTTATTGAGAATGGTTTAACCCGTTCCAACACAGCAATACTTTAGACTGGTCTAAATTGAAAGAAGCTGCAGACAACAATTTCAAGTTGATGGAATTTTGAATTTTTTCGTCTTTTTAGATAGAAAACATAGTGGATAATGAAGAAATTGCTTGATACAAGCAATTTCTTCGTTTTTTCCACAATGTTTTCCAAAGTTTTTTCTTGAGGGGCGTAAAAAGGAGGGATTGAGTTGGAATGGGTTAAAAAAGAAATGTATTGTGTTAAAATGATTTTGTTAATTAGGAATTACTGAAAATGTTTTGATGGATTACAACCAAAATTGACCGGAATGTTTTTGGGTGACCCTTGATAAGATTCTTTCATAACTTTGATCCGTTGAAAACACAGCCTAATTGGCTTGGCTAATTTGCATACAGTATATTGTCCAAACTTTTAGAATTTTCTCTAAGGAAATAAGAATCTCTCCACCCAGTTTTACAATATGTGACCATTGAATAGGCCCTAATTGGCCTAAAACATGGGCAGGCGTGTGGTATATAATGTAACATTTGACTGGTTACTGAGAAGTCATCGATTTTAACCCATTACCACACAAGAAAATAGTAGACTGGTCCAAATTGAAAGGAGTTGCAGACTAAAAGGTCTGGAAAATTTTGAAATGACTTTTCCATCCTTGACACATTGTGGTTACGCTTTCTTTATTTTCAAAGGTCTGATGATCACCATGGTAACCGTTCCTCCTATGACAGAAACAGAGACAGAGACAGATCATATGATAGAGATTATAATCGTGGTGAAAATCGCTATGACAACAGATATGGACAAGATAATAGGCAAGAAATATAACATACTTTCATCTTGAAATGTGTAGACTTTTCAAGGCAATGAATTAATCTTCTACTCCAACAGTTTACAGGCCTTTGTCATGGTTACCTGTTCATCCTGTATCTGTAAACCTTTTTTTTTTTTTAAATCTTTTTCAGAAATTTCTGTTGAAATTCAACCAAATTTCACAAAAGTTATCCTTTAATGACTATTCACCAGATTCTGTTAAGAAATTATAATCGGATGATAAACATGACTTTTATAAGGGGGGACTATTTGCCATATGTGGTAGATATGGTATGGTGGAAATTTTGAAAAAAACATTTCTCAGAAACTTTTGACTGGATGACAACCAAAAAGTATGATCCTTCAACAGATTCCTTCAAAAATATTTGGTGGGATGAAAAACATAGCTTTTAATTATTTCAACCAATTCCGACACACTGATGCTTTTTGACACCCCTCTAGAAAAAAGAGGAAAATAATCTAGAATTTCATCAACTTGAAATTGTGGTCTGCATCTCCTTTCAATTTGGACCTGTCTAGGAATTTGCTGTCTGGTAATGAGTAAACCCTTTCCTGTTTTGCAAAATTTTAGACCAGTCCAAATTCAAAGGTTTTGTAGACAAACATTTAAAAGTGGACTTAATTGGGAAAATAACCATTCAGTAGGGCAGAAAATATTATGGAAAAAGAAATAAAATGTTTTTCATAAGCAATTTCTTCTTTTTCTACAATGTTTTCTCAACTATAACCTTAAAGGGGCACTAAAACAAGGGATTGAATGGGAAAGGGTTAAATAAAGAATATCTATAAAATTGATTTTAAAATTGGGCTAGCCCTTTCATTGCTGTCAGCCCTTTGTTTTAATGTGATCTTGAAATTGAATTTTATTCAGCATGGCAAAGGTGAACTCCAAAATCTCAAAATAATATGTTACAATATCTTGATTACTAGCCAATGTCCTTTTTGAAACATAGGGTCAAGGTCATCAAAGATTTTTATGCCCCAGCATCGAAAGATGGGGGGTATACTGGTTTACTGTTGTGCGTCTGTCTGTCTGTCTTTCTGCAAAACTTAACCAAAAAAGTTAACATTGCCAATTACTACCAGCCTATTCAAGATACTATGTTCATATTTGGCATGATGATAGATCTCAATGATATGCATCTGCTGGTACAAAGTTCATGGTCATGTTACAATGTCAAGGTCATCTGTCGAGGTCAAACCTATGAACAATTTGCTGTTTTGGGGGCATTTGTGTTTCACAACACATCTTGTTTGAATTTCTATCAATGTAGGGAGTGACCTTTCAAGCAGTTCAAGATCCAATTTTTGCAGTGTCAACTTTAGTTGGACTTGGCAAATCTTTGTTGATGAACAATGACAATTGATTATTCGTGGCTGTCAACTAGTGAAATTTTTATTTTCAGCAGTAGTCAGTTTTAAACTCAGTTACTGGCTGCCATTTTTGATAAGCTTTTTTGTTGATTTGGTGACTTATTCAAGCTGTAGCTATGATGTTTAGGTCACCAACCAATCATTCTACTATTTTGTTACATGCTACTGACCATAAATTTTGCATGATAACACGGTTAACCCATTCCCACACAACAAAATTTTAGACCGGTCTAGACTGAAAGGAGCTGCAGACAACAACATCAAGTTGATGGAATATTGAATATTTTCATGTTTTTGGATAGAAAACATTGTTGATAATGAAGAAATTGCTTGATACAAGCAATGTCTTCAATTTCCACAATGTTTTCAAAGATCTTTTCTTGAGAGGCGTAAAAAAGAGGGATTGTGTGGGAATATGTAAAACATCAAAGCAGAAGTTGCTGTTGGAGTCATTGGGCTGGATCAACAAGGGTTCGACACTAACTTTGCTTCAATTGGATCCCACAGGAATCCCTTCCTATTACTTCAGGGTTTCCTCCATATAATCAAGGATCCCTCCTCAATATACATTAACTCATTCCTGCGCGATCCTGTCCTTCTAAGCCCAACTTGATTAAAAAAGGCTTTGAAAACATTGTGGAAAATGAAGAAATTGCTTGTTACAAGCAATTTCTTCATTATCCACAATGTTTTCTACAAAAACAAGCAAACAAAAAATATCATGAGCATTGGTTGATACATAAAGGTCTATTGTACTGGAGAAATAATGAAGGATCCTGACGGAATCCCTAGCCTGAGATTGCTGGTCCAGGGATCCTCAGGATACCGGGACACTGTTAGTGTCGACCCCTGTCAACAGAGTAAGGGGGCGGGGCCAGCGGATGGTCAATTGAACACAGCATAAACACAAGAATGTTTTGATCAATTCTGTGAGACTCTTCAAGACTGTTTCATACTTCATTTATTAGGGGTGGAGGCTATGGTCAAGGCTATAGAGGTCAAGGTCACAGGGGACAAGGTCATTATGGAGGTTATCACCAAGGTAACAGAGGAGGTGGATATAACCAAGATCGGAATTACAACCGTAACTATGGCAACCGAGGAGGATATCGCGGTGGTTATAGGGGCGGATACTACTGAGAAAATAGATTAGGAAAGCCGAATTTTGTGTTTTCTGATCTACTAGATCTCTATTAACATGAAATTAGAATCGTTTATGTTATGATTTGACAATAGGAACTGTGAAATACTTACCAGGAGAATATTGTCAAAGTGGGAATCATGATAAATGAGGAATCAATTATTATTAATTCAGATGTAGACAAAGATGTGTGTTCAGATGTGGAAAATTGTGTGCCATGGATGGAATGTGATCAGATCGAATGTAAAATGGAATTCTAGACAGAGACAACAGTTGAGGCTTTGTGAAATTACAGTAATATACTGTGGATATAATGTTTGGGCTACTGGTATAGGACGAAGCAATCACTTGTTTTCATTTCACTTCTAGAGACATGTTTTCTTTTGAAAGTTTAATCCTTCTCATGGAGAGGCAGGAATATTTCTCTCTTGGCAGGAGCCATAGACCAAAATTAGGCTGCACCTTTGTGCAATCTGATCTTGGTCTACACCACCTACTTTTCCCATTGTAAGTCCTGAGTTGTTAATGAAAAAAATTTGACAACCGTTCGGTGCTTCCAGTACTTTCAGTCCTTTGATTCTGATGCATTTTTCTGTAAGGGTTCAAAAAAGAGAATGATTTTTAATTTTTTTTTTAATTTTTTTTTCCCAAGAAAATACTATCCTCTGCAACTTTTTAGCTCACCTGAGCACAAAGTGCGAGGTGAGCTATTGTGATCGGTCGTTGTCCGTCGTCCGTCCGTCCGTCTGTCCGTCCGTCCGTCTGTCCGTCTGTCCGTCCGTCCACAATTTCTTTAAAAATCTTCTCCTCCTAAACCAGTAGGCCAATGAAGCTGAAACTTTGCAGGAATGTTCCTTGGGTGAAGTTCTTCAAAAGTTGTTAAAAGAATTTAATTCCGTCAAAAACTCTGGTTGCTGCGGCATGTGAAAATTGGAATCTTCAGTGAATCTGTAAAAATCTTTAAAAAATTTCTCCTCCTAAACCAGTAGGCCAATCAAGCTGAAACTTTGCAGAGATGTTCTTTGGGTGAAGTTCTACAAAAGTTGTTAAAAGAATTTAATTCCGTCAAAAACTCTGGTTGCCGCGGCATGTGAAAATGGGAATCGTAAATAAATCTGTAAAAATCTTAAAAAAATTTCTCCTCCTAAACCAATAGGCCAATTAAGCTGAAACTTTGCAGGGATGTTCCTTGGGTGAAGTTCTACAAAAGTTGTTAAAAGAATTTAATTCTGTCAAAAACTCTGGTTGCCGCGACATGTGAAAATGGGAATCTTTAGTAAATCTGTAAAAATCTTTAAAAATCTTCTCCTCCTAAACCAGTAGGCCAATCAAGCTGAAACTTTGCAGGAATGTTCCTTGGGTGAAGTTCTACAAAAGTTGTTAAAAGAATTTAATTCTGTCAAAAACTCTGGTTGCTGCGGCATGTGAAAATGGGAATCTTAAGTAAATCTGTAAAAATCTTTAAAAATTTTCTCCTCCTAAACCAGTAGGCCAATCAAGCTGAAACTTTGCAAGGTGTTCCATGGGTGAAGTTCTACAAAAGTTGTTAAAAGAATTTATATCCGTCAAAAACTCTGGTTGCTGCGGCATGTGAAAATGGGAATCTTTAGTAAATCTGTAAAAATCTTTAAAAAATTTCTCCTCCTAAACCAGTAGGCCAATCAAGCTAAAACTTTGCAGGGATGTTCCATGGGTGAAGCTCTTCAAAAGTTGTTAAAAGAATTTAATTCCCTGAACTCTTGTAACTGCGGCATATGAAAATGGGAAATTTTAGAAAATCTTTTTTGTCTTTTTTTTAACAGACTACAAGGCCAAAGGCATTTATATTTTATATAGAGCTTAATCATATTGTTCTCAACCAAGTTTTTTTTAAATATTTAATCTCTGGGGTCAGAAATTGCCCCACCCCTGAGGTCCGAAGTTTGGAAAAATGCTTAATTAGAGCAATTTCAAAAGACTTCTCCTCTTAAACTATAAGGTCTAGGATATTCATATTTGAGATGGGGCATAACTAGATGGTTTTGTACCATATCACTAAAAGTTGTCTTCTTCAGGTCAAAAAAAGCTCTGCACTAGGGGTCCAAAATTTGGAAAAACGCAAAATTTGAATATGTTAAAAAAGAAATTCTTCATTTTAAGATGGAAGGCATTTATATTTTGAGTGTAGCATAGCCTGGCTGTTATCTATCTGTTTTGATAAATTATGCTTGTAGGTTAATAAACACCCCTTCCCTGGGTGTCTTAAGTTAGTAAAAATGCTCAATTAGACCATGTTCAATAGTCTTTTCCTCCCAATCTAAAAAGTCTAAGGCATTCATATTTTGTATATAGAATATCCAGATGGTTCCCTACCATGTTAGCTAAAAGTTTAGCCCTGAGATAAAACATGGCACTGCCCCAGAGGTCAAAAATTTTTGAAAACGCCCAATTAGAGCAACATCAAAAGTCTTCTCCTTCTAAAAAATAAGGTGAAGGGCATACATATTTGGTATGTAGCATGACTAAATAATTTTGTACTACGTAACAGGAAAATATGCTCTTATGATAAAAAATGTCTCTGTTCCTGGGGTTGAAAATTGCGTAAATTGCATTGAAAGAATTCTTCTTCTTAAATATAGGTTCCAGAGCATTTACATTAAAAACAAAGGATAACATTATTGTTATCTACCATGTTTATATCCTTTTGACAAACATGGCCCTTCCCAAGGCATCCAAGGATATGAAAAACGCTCAATACGAGCATGTTCAAATATTTTCCACTCCTCATGTATAAGTTGTAATGCATTCATATTTTGATTTATAGCACATCCAGATTGTTCTCTACCAAGGTTGCTAAAATTACACCCATTGAAGTTGCAGACAGTAATTAGAGTTTGATTGAAATCTAAATACAAAGAATTTCAGGTAGAAAACACTGTGAGAAATGGATAAATTGCTTGTCACTCCCTTTCTCACTATGTATTTTTCAAACCTGTTTTCCCTGAGGGTGACAAAGTCTTGGATAGTTTGGTAATGAATTAAACTATAAAGCCAAAGGTATTCATTATTATTGTAAAGCATTACTGGATTGTTTTGTACAAAGCCCAAAATCTTATATATCTTTTATTTATTTTGCTGAAGTTGTGTCTTTTTTATACTAAAAAGTACTGTAATTTGGAGATGCCTCAGGTGAGCGATTTAGGACCATCATGGTCCTCTTGTTTGAATTTCAGACAAACAAACAAGTAAAGTTCTCAAATAAAAAGCATCTTTTCAGCGTAAAATTTTCTAAACCTGTTTAACCCATTCCCACACAATGACGCTGCATGCTCAAAATTTTGTTCATGGAGTTATGAATATTTTTTTGACCAATCAGAACCCCAGTTTTAGAGGACTAAACTGAAATCTAAATTATATTTTAAATTATTTGGAATTAACCCATTCCTACACAGTGAGGCTTTTGGACATCATTCAATAAAAAACAATTGGGAAAACATTGTGCAAAATGAAGAAATCGCTTTTCACAAGCAATTTCTTCATTTTACACAAAGTTTTTTTTATCCAGAAAGTTGAAAATATCAAAAATTTCAAAAAGAATTAAATTGTCGTCTGCAACATCTTTCAAAATTGATCAGTCAAAAATTTTCTTGTGTGGCAATGGGTTGATTTTGTAGAGTTAGATTCAAATTTTGAAAATGAAGATTATATATTTTTTGAAAAGAGTTGATTAAGAATAATCAATTTTTTCTTACAAGGAATTTTCTCCTTTTTAGCTAGGCTGTTTTCAGAGAAACCAGAGGTTTTACCATTTTCAGGTCATCGTCATTATCAGGAGAACAATCTCAAGGGGGATAACTCTAAACACATTTTTGAACAGTTATGCCCCTTTTACCCACTACCAAGTGTTGGGAGTCTGTATGTGGTGCTGTTGTCACAAGCTCTTTTTCTTCAGCGCAGCAAAATGCAGGGTTATACAGTAAAGGGTTGACCCTTTCCCGTTCAAATACGGGATTTTACGTTCCTGTGATCTTATACTCTAGAGAAAACATTATGGAAAAAAAGAAATTGCTGGTAACAAGCAATTTCTCCTTTTTCCACAATATTTTCTACCACATAGGATGGTTTCATTTCAAATAGCATCCAGTTTTCATTGTCGTCTGCAACCTCTTTCAATTTGGACTAGTCTAAATTTTTCAAAAACGGGAAAGGGTTAAGTTCAGAGTTCAGCGATTCTACTTTACCTTGGTATGACTCATACATTCCCCATATATTATGTATCGTACAAAGGGTAAAACAAGAAACAGCAAAACTTTTTTCCAGATCTTTTGACTTTCATAGGTCATCGTTTGTCTGTTAACCCATTCCCACACAGCAAAATTTTAGACTGGTCCAAAATGAAAGAAGCTGCAGACGACAATTTGAAGTTGATTAAATCTAAAAAAAAATCATCTTTTTGGATATTCCAAAAGGCGGAGTCCCAAATGTCGCCAATTGAAAATTTTTGTCTTCAACATCTGGACCAGTGTAAAATTTTGTTGTCTAGTAATGGGTTAAACAAAAAAGATGTCGAAGATGACAATGGAAAGATAATGGAATTTAGAATAGCCTGGCATTTAGCATAGAAAAAAATGGTGACAATTATTACAAGCTGTTTCTTTGTTGTCCACAAAGTTTATCTTAGTGGTTGTGAAAAGGGTGGATTAGGTAAGAATGGGTTAATGGTATCATTTTTATGCCCCAGCATCGATAGATAGATAGATCGGGGGGGGGGGCATATTGTTTTACCAGTGTCTGTCCGTCTGTCTGCAAAACTTAACCTGCCAATTAAACATTTTCCTATAGCTTCAACCCTGATTAAGTTACAATGCTAATATTTGGTATGTAGATAGGTCTCAACAACGCGCAACTGGGGAAGGTCATTTCATCAAGGTCAAGGTCAATTTCGGGGGCATAGTGTTTCACAAACACATCTTGTTAACTCAACATTTTACTTCACAATATCATCAAACTCTTCTAGCAATTACCAGATGACAAAATTTTAGAAAGGTAAAAATAGAAGTTTCAGAAAACAGTTTTTGGTCGAATGAATTTTAAGAACCTTTGTTTTATGGGGTAGAAAACAGTGTGGATAATGAAATTATTGCAATTTCTTCATTTTCCACAATGTTTTACAAAAGTATTTACATAGGCACAGGAAAATGTAGGATTGTGTAGAAATGGATTAATGGGTTCAGACATTAACACATTCCAACACAATGACACTTTTTTTACATCCCTCAAGAAAAACAATTTTGAAAACATTGTGGAAAATGAAGAAATTGCTTGTGACAAGCAATTTCTTCATTTTCAACAATGTTTTCTACCCAGAAACTTGAAAAAAAAATCTTAAATTTCATACACTTTTCTCGTCTGCAACTCCTTTCAATTTCGACCAATCTATAATTTTGTCGTCTGGTAATAGGTTAAAGTGATCACACATTAATGTAAATAAATCCATTTTTTTTCATTAAATGGGGACATGTTGATCATGGTGTAAATATTGAAAACCTAGTTATACCCCCGAAATATATTAGGGGGGTATATAGGAGTAAGCTTGTCAGTTGCTTAGTCCGTCCGTCGGTCGGTCCGTCAATCTGTGTGTAGCTTTTTGTGTCCGCTCAATTTCTCGGCAACAATTGGACGGATTTGATTCAAACTTCACTGACATAATCAATATCAAGCAGAGATGTGCATATTCCATTTTGGTTACAGTCCATTGATTTTTGACAGAGTTATGGCCCTTTGGTGAAAAATTGTGTCTGCTCTATTTCTCAGCAAACATTGGACAGATTTGATTCAAATTTCATAGACTCGGTATAAGTCAGACATGTGCATATCCTACTTTGGTTATGGTCCATTGATTTTTGACTGAGTTATAGCCCTTTAATTAAAAATCCGTTTTTTCTTGAGGCCCTTTGGGAGATAGCACTTGTACATGGACAAGCGCTGTTGGGGGCTATTAGTCCGCTTTGCGACAATGTCGAGTTTCCTAGCTTTAATTATCTGCTCATTTTGTAAATAAGCTTCATTTTGTTTCTTTCAACTGTTTTGATTTTATGTCATTATATTTCATCATGCTATAATACATTAGTGCATTAAAGGTGCATTGTATATTTTGAAATTAAACACTTAGGTAATGCTTTAAAAGATGATATTACAAGTTGTGTTGTTTTGTCAAGGATTACTTAAGATGAATACTTTTTCTCTAGGTTGAATGTTTTTAGCTCGCCTGAGCACGAAGTGCTCATGTTGAGGTATTTTGATCGTCCTCTGTCTGGCTTGTGTCATGTGTCAATAATTCTAAAATGACATCTCCTCAAAAACCGCTGGGCGGCTTTCAACCAAATTTGGCAGGAATGTACCTTAGGTGGTGCCCTTTAAAAATTGCTCAAAGAATTGAAACCCTTTAAAAAACTCTGGTTGCCATGGCAACAAAACTGAAATTATAATAAAAACTTTAAAAATTATTTCCTACTGACCCAGAAGGTGGAGAGCCTTGATATTTGGCATGAAGCATTAGTACAATGACCCTTTCAGAATTGCTGAAACCATCACCCTTGGGCCTCGGGTCCCTAAGGATGGAGCCCGGGGAGGGGGGGGGGGCTTTTATAAGAATAAAGAAGGATTTTTAAAACGACTTCTCCAAAACCATTGGGCAGATTTCAACCAAACTTGGCAGAAAAGTTCTTTGGGTGGTGCCCTTTGAATATTGCTAAAAGAATTGAAAGGCTTAAAAAACTGAAAAAATATGAAGCATCAGTACAATGACCTCTTTCAGAATTGCTAAAAATAATCAACCACTGCGCCCCTAGTTGGGTTATAGAAATAAAGAATTTTTAAAACGACATCTCCTACCAAAGACTGGGCTGATTTCAACCAAAGAATTTTAATCAGTTGAGAACTCTGGTTGCTATGACAACAAGATTAATATTGAAAAAAAAAAAAACAACCTTCCCCTCCTGACCCAGAATCTTGATTTTTGCATGAAGCATCAGTACATTGACCTCTTTCAACATTGATAGAATTTCAGAGCCACGGGGTGATTAGGCTTAGATAGAAATAAAGAAGGCAACCCTTTCAAAACCATTTGGCCAATTTAAACCAAATTGGGCAGAAATACCTTAGAACGTTAATAATTACTATTGTTATACATAAAATGATTCAAGGTTTAGGAAGAAAAAGTTGCCCTTTTTGAAAGATTCTTTACTAATTTTATGATAAATTTATCCACACAGAACAGAAGAAAAAGACGCATTTCAGACTGCTTTCGAATGAATGATGGAATTATTTGAGCCATAAGGCAAAAAGGAACCTCCTGAATGTTATGTAAAACAAATACTTGAGAAACATTCTAAATTAAGTAGTTGTCAACGAGCTTACATTTAAAAAAAGAATTGGATAGTAAGGTAGAATTTTTTTGTCATACCTATTTGCAGTGAGCCAGACATAGTTGTAAGCAGACTGATCTTTGTCTTTACCTCCAGCCAAAACTGGAATATTCCGGGTTCGACATGACAAGTGTTAATTCTTCACAATTGTATTTCAACATAAGATGAAGAATTGTTTGCATTTTAACCCTTGTCATGCTGAACCCGGAATATGCAGTCTGATCTTGGTCGACACCTCCTGCTTGTACTTTTTCTGCCAGAGTTGTTTATGAAATTGATTTCTAAAAGAAATATTGATTTTTGAACAGCAACTATCAGTGCATTCAGCCCTTTGATTTTACAGCAATTCAGTAAGGCAATATATACAGCATGACAAGTTTTAACATATGTAAAATTCTACAAAAAAATGTCAAATTCTACATTGCCATGAGACTTCAAGCATTTACCTTACATTGGCTTCCCTCTCCAGTATCTATCCTATGACTAGGTTTGGGTGTCATGGGTTCGATACCCGACGGCGGCACATGTTCTTTCCGACATTTGTCTCTCGCCAATGGCCTAAGTGGGATAGCAGTTGGGGGCTAGGAAAGGATGTAGTGGTAGTACTGGTGTGAGAAGTACCAAGAATCCATTGATAGGTGCTTCAGGTAGACTGAAATACTGTTAAAAGCGACGTTAAACCCCAACCAATCAACCTATGGCTAGGTAACAGGAGCCCAAGTCTGGTACTGCTGATACCTAGGAGACATGTGAATAAGTTAACTTTGTTTAGACGTAACGGAAAGATCGTTTAACCCACTCACACACAACAGAATTTTAGACTGATCAAAATTGAAAGAAGCCTCAGACAACAATTTAAAGTTGATGGAATTTTATTTATTTTCTTATTATTATTTTTTTTTTTTTGTCTTTTTGCATAGAAAACATTGTGGATAATGAAGAAACTGCTTGATACAAAATGTTTTCCAAAGCTTTTTACTTTGGGGGGGGGGGGCTTGTGTCAGAATGAGCTTAAACAGAAAGAAATCCCATTCAGTCATATATTGATGCACAGTAAGACCCATTTCAATTTACTGTTTAGCACTTTTTTTTCTGCATGGACTTTATTTCTGCTTAATCTGCAGATATTACCAGCAGTGCAGAATTGAAATCGGCAAAAAAATTACCTTAATCCATTACCAGACGGCAAAATTTTAGACTGGTCGAAATTGAAAGGAGTTGCAGACGACAATCAAAAGTTATTGAAATTTTAAAAAATCCTTATCTTTTGGGTTGGAAAACATTATGGACAATGGAGAAATTGCTTGTAACAAGCAATTTCTTCATTTTCACAATGTTTTCCAAAGCAGCGTCTATCAGCGTCTTTGTATTGGAATTGGTTACATAGAGAGGTTTTTAAACATGGAGGGTAGGTGCTCAATAGTAGGTCCTGTATAAACATATCTTATGTACATTAACTACAAGCAATAACCTGGTTTTTAGCTCCACTGGCTGAAAGCCATCAAGCTATTGGCATAGTGTTGTGTGCATCCGTCTGTCCGTCCGTAAAATTTAACTTTAAAAATCTTCCCCTCAGGAAGTACTGAACAGAATTCAACCAAATTTCTCAGAAATGATCCTTGGGTGACCCTTTATCAGATTCCTTCAAAGAATTTTGATTGGATGAAAAACATGGCTTTAATGGGCGGGGCTAATTTCCATATATGGTGAAAACTTTTAAAATCTCAAGAATCAATTGATGGATTTCAACCAAATTTTACAGGAATGATCCTTGGGTGACCCTTTATCAGATTCCTTCAAAGAATTCCGATCGAATGAAAAACATGGATTTAATGGGTGGGGCTGTTTTCATATATGGTGAAAACTTTAAAAATCATCTTTTCAAACCACAATCGATGGATTTCAACCAAATTTTACAGGAATGATCCTTAGGTGACCCTTTACCAGATTTTTTCAAAGAATTAAGATTGGATGAAAAACATGGCTTTAATGGGTGGGGCTAATTTCCATATATGGTGAAACCTTTAAAATCATCTTTTAAGAAACCAATAGATGGATTTCAACCAAATTTTATAGGAATGATCATTTGGTGACACTTTATCAGATTCGTTCAAAGAATTAACATTGGAAGAAAATATGGATTTAATGGAAGGGGCTATTTACATATATGGTGAAAACTTTGAAAATCTTTTTCTCAGATTCAAATGGATGGATTTCAACCAAATTTCACTGGAATGATCCTTGGATGACCTTTTATTAAATTCCTTCAAAGAATTTTGATAGGACAGAAAACTTGGCTTTTATGGGTGGGGAATTATTTCTATATAACGGTATGGTGAAAGCTTTAAAAATCTTCTAAGATACTATTTGATTTCAACAAAATTTCACCAGAATGATCCTTTGGTGACCCCTTTTTAGATTGCTAAAAGGGAATTGATTGGCTGTTAACATTGCTTTAATTGATTGGGCTTATTTCCATATATGGTAAACAGTGAAAACCTACAATCTGCAGGATGGTTTCAACCAAATTTCTCAGGAATGATAAGTAAATTGAGGGTGGTGGAGCAAATCAGGGGCTCAAGCTCCTCTAGTTTGTCAACTAAAATGGTGTACCTACAGCCTCATTTAAGCTATATTTACAAAATTTTGTACACCAATCAACAATTATATAACAAGTTTGACACGTCTTTCTTTTCATACTAACCTGTATATAACATTGTTTCTCATAACAAGTTTTCAGATTGTGTCGGATTATTGCTTTACCAGCGATAAAATTCTAGGCTAGTCTTACCTGGTATTCACAAAATGTTCATTACAAATCAACAGCACTTTTTTCATTGCACAGAAATTTAATCCTCCATCTGGAAAGGTTAAGACCACAGAAAATTCTTTGCAGAAATTTAAAGCCCTGGGATTTGCGATAAACCGCAAAATTTGGACCTAACAGAAATAAAGTGCCATACAGTATTGTATCTACATCTGCACAAGTTTGAAGTTAACCCTTTCCTGTTTTAGATTTTATTAGACCTGTCAAATGTCAAAGGTTTTGCAGACGACAATTTATAGTGGATTTAATTTGAAAAATGATCATTCAGTCAGGTAGAAAATATTATGGAAAATGAAGAAATTGCTTGTTACAAGCGATTTCTTCTTTTCCCACAATGTTTTCTCAAGTATAAAATCACAAGGACGTAAAAACCATTGATTATACAGTAAAGGGTTAAGACCAGGTTGATGGTGCGTTGGATTCTTAATTGTTAGTTCCAGTGTTAGATCCCTGTCCACAGCAAATATTCTCTGCCAGGTGTCTCCAACCAATTGGTGGATAATTGTTAACCAAATATGGATTAGAAACTGTAGGCTAGGAAAGGATGTAGTGGTAGTAATGGTGTTAGAAATACCAGGAATCCATGGTAAGGTTCTCCAGCCACCACAATATGAATGAAATACTGTTAACAGCGACGTCAAACCCAATTCAAACAAAAATCTGAAACTTCAGCTCCCTATTCAACAACAGTACACTAAAGTCATGATATGATGACTTATCAAATGCCGGAAGAAGTGAAATTGAACTTGCAACCTAGCCATAAACAGTTCTGGATGTTACTGGCAGCTAAACAGGGATTGAGGAAAGCAGCATGATCCCTTTTATTGAATGGTGCAGAGCTGACAATAGAGGGAGTAAATTAGAATTTTATTATATATGCATCAAGACCTATGTTGTAGATACTCAATAGAATTGTCTTTTCCAAGATGATTCTAATGGGTACCAACACCATGGGTTTTGGATAAGAAATAACGGATTTAGATTATTATAGCTCCCTCTTTAATTATGAATCTGGTTTGGACAAACAGAACTGATGAGGGTTTCGAGTGAAACATTTACAGGTGAAAGGCGTAGCTTCACAAGCCACAAAATAGGTAAGATTATTCACTGACCTTAGCCAATCACAGACAATCGTGCATTTTAATGACCTCCCTAGAAAAGAGTTAACCCATTCCCACACAGTGACCCTTTTGGACTCCCCTCAAGAAAAACAATTGGAAAAACGTGTAAAATGAAGAAATTGCTTGTGACAAGCAATTTCTTCATTTTACACAATGTTTTCTACCCAAATTTTTTTTAAATATACAAGATTTCATAACTTTTAAACTGTCATCTGCAACTTCTTTGAAATTGGACCAGTCTAAAATCTTGGCATGTGGGAATGGGTTGAAGAAACATGTAAATTCAGGAAAAGCCACCGTCATAGCGCAGTTGGTAGCACGTCGGACTGTCAATCTAGAGGTCCAGGGTTCGATCCCCGACGGTGGCACCCCTCCTTTCCGACTATTTGTCTCCCACCAATGGGTCGATAATCGTAGATCTATGTGGGATAGCAGCTGGAGGCTAGGAAGGGATATGATGGCGGTACTGGTGTGAGAAATACCAGGAATCCATTGTTGGGTGCTCCAGTCACCGCAATATAACTGAAAGATTGTTGAAAGCAGCGTAAAACCCCATTCAAACAAATCAAAAATTTAGGAAGTTGCTTAATACAAGCAATGCCTCAAGCAATGTTTTCACATTCTGTGTTTTCTATCCAGGAAGACGGGATTGTTAACCCCTTTCATGCTGAACCCAGAATATTCCGTTTTTGGTAGGGGGTGTAGACCAAGATCAGCCTGCACATAAGTGCAGTCTTATCTTGGTCTACACCCCCTGCTTGTATATTTCTTGCCAGAGTTGTTTATAAAATTTATTTTAACAGATAAATTGATTTTGAACAAGTTCTATCAAGGCTTTCAGCCCTTTGATTTTACAGCAATTCAGCAAGGTACTTTATCAACATGACAATTCTTTCAATTTGGTCCAGCCTAGAATTTGTTTGTTTGGTAATGAGCTAAAAATATTATTATACATTGAGATTCTGTGGATGATTACTTTCAAAATTGAGTCCATTTAGTTTAGGGGAGCTAAAAATTGATCCAGTAAATATGAACTTGTCCTTTCATATACAAATGTATATGTTTTTTTCTTCTTGTTGAGTGCATAGACTTGAGTTAAATAATATCACCTGATAATTGGTTTCAAATGACACATTTATGATGGAGAACATTGCCCCAAATCATTTTGATATTCTTTCGCAAATGTCCGAGATATACTCTGGACAAGCTCAATTTGAACATTTGACCTTCAGCTAAGACCTTGATCTTGACCCTGTTGAAAAACTGTTTCAGAACCACAAACATTTAAGAGATGAAGAGAATATTTTTTGTTTTCATGGAGGTATGAACTGAAAAACCTAATCACACTGTATGAAAGCAAAAAATATTATCTTCATTTCTTATAATTCAATAGCATCGAGCAAAAAAACAAAGCTTTACAGATTTCGTTAATTTTTTTTATGGGACTACTATGTGCGAAAGCGTACAAAATTGCTGCGTGCTCAAAATTTTGTTCATGGAGTTATGATTAATTTTTTTCGACCAATCAGAACGTCCGTTTTTGATAGACGAAACTAAAGATTAAATTATACTTGCATACACTGACTTGTCATAGTGACAACTAAGTCTTGCTAATCGCAAGTGGGCTTGACAAAATCAATTCTATATAACCCATTCTTACACAGTAATGCATTTTGACACCCCTCGAGCAATTTTTAGCTCGGCTGTATTTGGAGAAAACCTGAGGTATTGTGATCACCTTGGCGTCATTCGTGTTGGCCTGACAAACTTTAACCTTGTTAATATCTGATGTTATTGAAGATATCCTCATGAAACATTACAAGAGCTATCTAGACTATCAAGGGGGATAACTCTAAAAGCGTTTTGGTAATAGTTATATCCCTTTTTCAACTTAGAATTATTGCATTATCCAGCACCTGCAGCCGAGCGTTAGTACCTGTGGGTGGTGCTCTTGTTTCATTTGCCACAATGTTTTCTACCATGAAAGTTAAGAAAATCTAAAATTGCATGAAATTTAAATTGTCATCTGCAACTCTTTCAATTTGAGCCAGTCTAAAATGTTGCCGTCTGGTGATGGGTTTTAATAAAAATGTGCTCTGTACATTTTTTTCATCAATCTTACCATTTGTCGCATTGATAATGTTGTTTTGACTTAATATTCAAGAATTGATATTTTCATCAAATGATGTAAGAAAAATGAAAAGATTCAATATTTTACGATTTATTTCGTTAAATGTGTTTTCTTTGAGACAACATAATCCTGTTTTATATATGCTCTAAATACTCAACCAACACACTAAAATTAAGTGTTTTAACTGATCATTCAACTTAAAGAGTGATTATCTTGAGACAAATCATTCCTGAATATTAATGTGCCCTGAATGATCTTATTGGAAATGCTGGAACAAGCAATTTCTTCTTTTTCCACAATATTTTCTACCCTACTGCATAATTATTTATCACATAAAATCGACTTTTAATTGTCGTCTGCAATTTTTTTTAATTTGGACAGCTCTAAAATTCTGTAATAATAAAGGGTCTACTCTACTGAAGTGTTTTTGTCGGCAAAATCTTCTGAATTTGGACAGGTCTAAAATTTCGCAAAACAGGAAAGGGATGGTTCAAAACATTTGAATATACCCAGCATTCCATTTACAACAAAACTATTAAAGAGTCTAACAATGTTTGTGCCTCGTGTATTTTGTATTCTACAGATAACCTGTAAGGAAATAAATTATCAATTTATTTTATAATAGAATACAATTAACCCATTACCAGACAACAAAATTTCAGAATTGTAGCAGACAAGAATTTTAAGTTAATTGAATTTTGAAATTTTTTACCTTTTAAGGTAAAAAGCATTGAGGGAAACGAAGAAATCGCTTGTAACAAGCAATTTCTTCATTTCCCCTAATCCTTTTCAATAGAGGTTTATTTGAGAGGTGTAAAAAAACGGGATTGTGTGGGAATGGGTTAAATGCATTTATAAAATTGACTATAAAATACAACGAATACCGGTAATATATTCAACAATACTTAAATACATTTGAAGTCTATCAGAATTATAAGTGTTTTTTTTACAATTTGTAGAAAAATGTTAAATACTGTAACAAAAGATTTTGCAAGTTAGATATACACTGAACCAGCATGTAACAATTGGTGCATAAAAAAGTAGAAAAAAACTTTTTAGCAATTATCCATTTCCCACAAGGCAAAATTTTAGACTAATCCAATTTCAAAGTATTTGCATTCAAATTCAATATAGGAAAATTTTGGGTATCTTGGGTCTTTTTGAGTTGAAAACAAGGTTTAAAATGAAGAGATTGCTTGTAGAAAGCAATTTCTTCATTTCAACCTTCTTTCCTGAAGTCTTTTCTTGAGGGGCGTATAAAAAGCGGGATTTTGTGGGATAAGATGGATTTGTTGAAAACAAATGGCCTCCAACTACCTTTTTTAACCCATTCCCAGATTAAAAGGAGTTGCAGACAACAATTTAGATTTTTTCAACTTTCTGTGTAGAAAAATGAGAAAATTAAGAAATTGCTTGTAACAAAAAATTTCTTAATTTTCCCACAATGTTTTCCCAATTTTTTTTCTTGCGGGACAAGCAATTTCTTCCTTTACCACAATGTTTTCTCAATTGTTTTTCTGGAGAGGTGTCGAATAAGCGTCACTGTGTGGGAATGAGTTAATTCTTTTCCACTAGACAGAAAACTAGACAGATGGACTTTAAGATCTGGGATTGTACAGGAAAGGATTAATGTCCCTGTGTTAATATACTTCAAAAAATATTGTGGAAAAAAAAAAGATAAATTGCTTTTACAAGCAATTTCTTCTTTTCCCACAATATTTTCTATCATAAAGGATCGTTACCTTTTTAATTGTATTTACTTTATCATGTTGTCTGCTACCCTTTTGATTTTTGCATAAAACAGATTCATTCAAAAAGCACCAACATCAAAGTTAAATGCCTTCTTATAACAATACAAATAAATAGGAAAGTACCAAGTGTTAGACTGGTAGCCTGTTCTAAACCCTTTCCCAAACAATCCTGCTTTTTTTTTACGACCCTCAAGCAAAAAACTGTCAAAAATTGCTTGTAACAAGTCCACAATATTTTCTATCCTAAAAGACAATATACTTGAAATATCCATTATCAATTTACTGTTGTCTAAAATTTTGTCATCTATTAACCCATTCCCACACGATAAGATTTTAGACCAGTCTAAACTCAAAGAAGTTGCAGACGACAATTTTAAGTTGATAAAAATCTTTAAAAACTTTGTCTTTTCGGGTGGAAAACATTGTGGATAATGAAGAAATTGCTTGTAACAAGCAATTTCTTCATTTTCCACAATTGTTTTCCAAAGATTTCATATTTAGGGGCGTTTAAAAGCGTCACTGTGTGGGAATGGGATAATGGGTCAAGTTATTTTAACCTTTGTCAAGCTGAATTCAGAATATTCCTCTTATCTTAGTGTTCACCTCTTTTAGCCCCTTTAACCAATTACCACACAATGAAGTTTTAGACTGGTCTAAATTGAAAGAAGTTGCAGAGGACATTTTCAAAGTGATGAAATTTAAAATTCTTTGTCTATTGGGGCAGGAAATCATAGTGGATAATGAAGAAACAAGAAATATCTTTATTTTCCACAATGATTTGCAAAGCTTTTTTCTTCAGGGGTGTCAAAAAGCATCATTGTGTGGGTATGGGTTCAAGCCAGAGTTGCTTATAACATCATTTTTCGAACGAAATATTAACCTCTAATAAGTACCTTCAGTCCTTTCTGCCCTTTGATTTTAATGCATTTTGTTCATCATGACAAGGGTCAAAATTCATCCAATGTCATACAAGATTTGCTGCTAAAACAATTCCTTTTTAGCTAGCTTTGATAGCTTAAGATAACAGACAAAAATTTGAGTTTGTCTCAAAGTTCAAGGAGTGCAAACTGCCACTGGAGGCTTAACCACTAAATCTCTTAAATGCCTACGCCATAACAAGTAGTTCTAATGTATTTTAAGAATATTGTAAACTATTCCTGCATGTCCATCTCCTTGGTATTTCAGCTCACTTGAGCACATCATGTTCAAAATGACTCTGATCAAAGTCTTCAGAAAAGTTGCAGATGACAATTTCAAATTGTTGAAATTCTAAAATATTTATCTCTCTAGGTAGAAAGTAATGCGAAAAATGAAGAAATTGTTTGTCACAAGCTATTTCTTCATTTCCCACATTGTTTTCACAAAACTAATTTCTTAGGCGGCATAAAAAGGAGGGAATGTGTGGGAATGGATTAACTCCTTGGTTACTTAAACTTGTTTCTTTATCATGATAACTTTTAACAAAGAACATGACTTAACAAAACAATGCTTTGCTAGCTTACACTACTTTTCAGCACTTTGATTGTTCTATAGAATTTAACACTTGCCCAGCAATTGACAGATTGTTGACCCTGAACAATGACCCCATTAGCCATACTTGCCAACTCCAAAAGGGAGTTACACTTGGATATTTAACCCTTCCCTGTTAAATCCCTGTTTTTTACGTCCCTGTGAATTCATAATTGATAAAATATTGTAGAAAAAGAAGAAATTGCTTGCGACAAGCAATTTCTTCTTTTTCCACAAGAGTTTCTATCCTATTGAATAATTATTTTCAAATTAAATCCAAATTAAATTTTCGTCTGCAAAACCTTTGAATTTGGATGTGTCTAAAATTTTGCAAAACAGGAAAGGGTTTAAAGCTTTATTTTTCAAAATTCAGGGCCATTAACCAAGAAATACTGCTGATGGGAGACCTAAATGTCGTAACTACAGCGTGAAACACAATGCCCCCGCAACAGGTCTTAATGTTTGACCCTGGTATGTGACCTTGACCTTATCACTTGACCTTGACATGAGGAGATGCGTATTCATGGAGACGTATCATCATGCCAAATATGAGCATTGTATCTTGAATAGGCTTGTAGTAATTGGCAATGTTAAGTTCTGCAGACAGACAGACCGACAAACAAAGACTGAATGATGGACAGACAGATGGACAGACAATGGAAAAACAATATGCCCCGGATCTTTCAATGCGGGTGTGTAAAAAGCTATAGTTATGACGTTTAAGTTGCCAAACCAACAAAAATGGTTTACATAAATGTGCCAATACCTAATTTTGAAGCTCACATCTAGTCTAAATGCAAGACTTGATAGTTCTATGGAACTTTTGTTTGACAGCCACAATCTGCCAATTATAGACGGATACAACACAGGGCACCATTATCAAGTTTCATACAAATACAGATTACGGAGTAAAATCATTTTTGGCACTTATCTCGTAAAATTTGTGACAAAAGTATGTTTTGGGAAATTATGTTTAAATTTTTCAAAAAAATTGTTGAAATATACCAACTGTTAACCTATTCCCACACAATAATGCTTTTGGAACTCCCTAAAGGAAAATAACTGGGAAAACATTGTGTAAAATGAAGAAATTGCTTGTGACAAGCAATTTCTTCATTTACACAATGTTTTATATCCAGAAGGTTGAAAAAATCTAGAATTTCATGTCGTCTGCAACTCCTTTCAATTTGGACCAGTCTAAAATTTTGCCAAGTGGGAATGGGTTAAATGGAATTGCTTGTAACAAGATTTATTCACGTCGCCAATTTAGTTATCATTTGCAACTTGTTTCAGTTTGGACCGGTTTATGATATTGTTGTCTAATGGGTGAAATGCCTAATCTACCTTACTATACAGTTATTTTTGCAATTAGTTCTGTTTGTCCTCTGCAGAAACCAATCACATTTTTATATATTTGTTTCATTCTGTCATGCATTTATGGCATGACAAATCACCTTCCTAAAATATATTCTCCATCTTCAATTTCAAAACTATCAACCACAAGCAATTGCAACCATGATTGATTTAATTGAGTGAAATTTACACTTCCCCCCCTTTTTTTTAAAGTTTATTCACTTCAATTCACTTCAATTATTCAGACCCATTCCAATCTCTTCCTGCTGTATAACTTTCTTTTACCATCAAAACATAGTTTATTTCACAAAACATTGTGGGAAAAGAATGAATTGCTTTAGACAAGCAATTCATGTTTATTTCAAAAGTTAAGATTGCTTTAGGGGGGAAAACATCGTATCATAGGGTTAAAGCATTCACAAAATACTAGAAGAAAACGTTTTAAAAATCTTAGAAAACATTGTGGATAAAAAAGAAATAGCATGTAACAAGCTATTTCTTCCTTTTCCACAGTTTTTTCTTAACTATTTCTAGAGAGTTGTAAATATCATGATTTTGAATGTACACTTCAATAAATAGGTCAAGAATTCTTCTAGTTTGACAAACCCATTTACCCCTTAAAATCTTGTTAACTGCAATACTAATTTAACCCTTTCCTAGTCAAACGCGGGATTTTACGCCGCTGTGATTTTATACTTTAGAAAATATTGTGGAAAAAGAAGAAATTGCTTGCAACAAGCAATTTCTCCTTTTCCCACAGTATTTTCTACCACAAAGGATGGTTTCATTTCAAATTGAATCCCATCTTTATTGTTGTCTGCAACCTCTTTGAATTTGGACCAGTCTAAAATTTAAATAAACAGGAAAGAGTTAACAGCATTTTTGCTGCTAATAACAGGAAGTTGCAATTAAAAAGATGTCATTTTCCTAAATAAATCTAATGTTTGCACATTAAACCAGTTGCCATTCTGCAGTGAATTACTTTAATCACGATAGCAATTAAGAGGATTTGACTGTACAACCATTTCATAAAACAACAACAACCAAACTTAACAAAAACAAACTATTTTTCCCCTAGCCTATAAGGAAAAGTTGCATAAATATTTAACTCGAATCCCATAAAATCACGTGTTTCACATACCCTGAGATAAAAAGTGTAGAGACTTTCTTCTTTTTCCACAATGTTTATCATCTAGTTTGCTACTTGTTTGTTATTTGACACTTGCATAGCTCTAGTACTATACCACCTGGGAAAGGGTTAGGAACTAATTATAACCCTTTCCTGTTTTTCAAAATTTTAAACCTGTCCAAATTCAAAGGTTTGGCAGACAACAATCTTCAGTCAATTATATTCGAAAAATGTTCAAGCAGGGTAGAAAATATTGTGGAAAAAGAATAAATTGCCTGTGACAAGAAATTTCTTCTTTTTCTACAAAGTTTTCTCAGTTATAATTTGTTTGTTTGAATGGGGTTTTAAGGTGCTTTCAACAATCTTTCAATTATATCGCGGCAGCTGGAGCACCTAACAATGAATTCCGGTATTTCTCACACCAGTACCGCCATTACATCCTTTCCTAGCCTCCAGCTGCTATCCCACATAGATCTATGATTATCCACCCATTGATGGGAAACAAAAAGTCGGAAAGGATGAGTGCCACTATCGGGGATAGAACCCGGGACCTTTCCCAGTTATAAAATCACAGGGATGTGAAAACCAGTGACTGAACAGGAAAGAGCTAATCATTCCATGATGTCTACGTAAGTTCTTTACATCAACACGCATTTCAGATTTATTTCATATTCAGTGTTTTGTCGGCAATTTCATGTGTTTTTTTCTTAATTTGAGATGATTCCTAGACCATGGGATATAAGTGCTTAACCTATTCCCACACAATTCCGCCTTTTGTATGCCCCCTAGAAAATTGTTTTGGAAAACATTGTGGAAAATGAAGAAAATGCTTGTAACATGCGATTTCTTCATTTTCTACTATGTTTTCTCCAAAAACAAAGATTTTTAAAATTCCATCAACTTCTTTCAATTTGGACCAGTCTAAAATTTTGTTGTCTGGGAAAGGGTTAAGAGTAACAATCAAACCTACTAAGATTAAACCGTCTTCCTTAATGACTATTATGTATTCTGAAAACTGTCAATCCATAACCACATACTCCTGTTTTTTTATTGATTGATTGATTGAATGGGTTTAACGCCTCTTTTAACATTATTCCAGTCATATCGCGGTGGCTGGAGCACCTAACAATGGATTCCTGGTATTTCTCACACCAGTACTACCATTACATCCTTTCCTAGCCCCCAGCTGCTATCCCACTTAGGTTTACAATCAACCATCCATTGGTGAGAGACTAATGTCAGAAAGAATATGTGCTGCCGCTGTCCTGCTTTTAGACACCCTAAAGGCAAATTGGTTATGAAAATGGCAAAGGAGAAACTGCTTCTTTTCTCCTTTTCTCATACTGTTTCCTATCTTAATTGTCCATTATTTTCCAATCTAAGGGGATTTTGAAATGTCTTGCAACTTCTTCAACCCTTTCCAGTACAATGCAAGGATTTTACATCCCTGTGGTAATATACTTGAGAAATCATTGTAGAAGAGAAAAAAATGCTTGTAAAAAGCAATTTCTTCTTTTCCCATAATATTTTCCATCATTTAGGATGATTTGATTTTAAATTGCATCCAAATTATATTGTTGTCTTCAACCTCTTTTGATTAGGACCAGTCTAAATTTTCAAAAACAGAAAAAGGGTTAAATTTGGACCAGTCTAAAGTTATGTCATCTTGTATTGGAATAACCAGTCAAATAACAGTATTCAATAATGTAAGAAATAAAACGCTAACTTCACTAACATCGTGAAAGTAATTGACCTAAATGTAACGAGTCAGGAATGTCTATAGTTTCGAGTGCAATCTTTGAAGGATTAAATGGGAATGTCACCGAAAATGAGAATTTTAAGTCCATTAACAACGCGTTATCTGTCATCTCTCGTCCTTTCAATTTCTGTTGTATCTTGCGTATAAATGATATTGGCACTCGCTCCTCGAATTCGTCTACAGGCGTGTATAGATTCAAAATCTTGACAATCTGAAACATAAAATGGTTACTTACATTTAAGTGGTGAAATCAAAGAATCTTTTTTTACCTTCATTCAGGTATAAGTGAATGAATTTTAATGCCACTTTTAACAGTATTCATATTGTGGCAGCTTGGCACCTAACCATGGATACCTGGTATTTCTCACCCCAGTACTACTACAACATCCTTTCCAAGCCTCTAGCTTCTCATCCCATTATAATTTAATTGTTAGTTTTGTCTATCATAAACGAGCGTTCTGATAGGTCGAAAAATTTAATTCATACCTCCATGAACAAAATTTTGAACACGCAGTGATTTTGTATGCTTCCACACAAAATAGTCCCATATAAAAAGGTATCAAAAGATGTAGGATTTTTGCTTTTGTCACTCAATACCATTAAATAATAAGAAATGAAGAGAATATTTTTTGTTTTCATGGAGGTATGAACCGAAAAACCTATTCACACAATGTATGAATCCGCTTCGAGTATTCATACAGTGTGATTAGGTTTTTCGGTTCATACCTCCATGAAAACAAAAAATATTCTCTTCATCTCTTAAGTGGTCTACCATTATCCAACGATTGGTGGGAGACAAATGTCTGGATAGCACCAAAGAATATTCGTGACTGCCAACACCCCATGATTAAGAATCCTACTTAAGGTATGAAACTAAAACACAACCACTCTGTACAATTGATTAATTGAATAGGGTTTAAGGCCACTTTTAATAGTATTTCAGTCAAATCGCAGCGGCTGGAGCACCCAACAATGGAATCCTGGTATTTCTCACGACAGTACTACCACTATATCCTTTCCAAGCTGCTATCCCACTTAGGTTTACAATTATCCACCAATTGGTGAGAGATAAATGTTGGAAAGGATATGTTCCGACGCCGGAGATCAAACACATGACACTGTACGAAGCCGCAAAGCAAATTCATAAAGAGGTGTAATGAGGTTTCTAGTTTTGTACCCCAACGAAGACAGACACTGCTCTCTTCTTTATTACCGTTGAATAATATAAAATGTCTAAAAAAAGATGTATAGGCAAGTGTTAACAGATTTGGTACGTGCTTTTAGGACCCCTAGATTTATCTACAAATCAAGCTTCATGTTGACAATATTAATAGTTGCTGAGAAAAATTCGACCAAGTTATACCAAAATACCAGGAAATTGGCCGCAAATTTACACAATAGCATGAAATGAAATTATCAATGAATTTGGATAAATGAATCTGAATTTATCCCTTTCCTGTTTTAATTTTTTTTAGACCTGTCCAATTTCAAAGGTTTTGCAGACGACAATTTATAGTGGATTTAATTTGAAAAATGACCATATAGTAGGGTAGAAAATATTGTAGAAAAAGAAGAAATTGCTTGTTACAAGCAATTTCTTCTTTTCCCACAATGTTTTCTCAAGTATAACATCACAAGGACGTAAAAACCAGTGATTATACAGTAAAGGGTTAAACAATGTGACTCTTCTGGCACAGTTCAACAAGCAATTTCTACTTAAAATTTACTTTCTACCCTATTTGGCCTTTACTTTTCTTATCAAATTGATTAGCGTCTGAAACTTATTATAATATGGACAAATCTAAAATTTTGTTGTTTGGTAATGGGTTGATCATCCCACTAGTTCATCTTACCACTCTATCCAAGCCATAAGATGCAAGAGTAGCAGTTCAAATATCCAATCAAGGACCCCAATTGTATCAGATATCTAGCACAGAAAAACACAGCTATGTAAGTATTTAGACTAGAACCCTTACCTGTGGTGTAGTTAGTTTGGAACACATGTCACATACACTGTCCACATCAGCGTCTGTTTTTCTAGCCTGTAACAACTGGGAGGCTTGAATGATTGGCTCTAATGTCATTCCCGCTGCGGACTCTTGAAGTTTGTTGTCTCGTAACCATTGCTCCATGTGGGACAAGTTGTATCTGGTAAAAACAAAGATGAGAGAATAGTTTTGAGCAATGTATTAGAGAAAATACAAGAGCACCATGCCTACAGGTGCCTACGCTTGGCTGTTGGATGCTGGATAGTGGACAAAATGCATCTAGAGTTATCCCCCTTGATAGTATAGGTTGCTCTTTTGATAGTGAACAACCATGCGAATTTTCAAGTGAATGCCTTTAGTAGAACCAGATATATCACAGAATGTCATCTAAGTTTTCTCACGAGGACAATGACGACAACACCAAGGCTATCGCAATACTTCGGGTTTTCTCCGAAAACAGCCGACCTAAAAAAATTAGAAGATTCATCAAACATAAGTTTGTAGACAACAATCAAATGTAGAATGTTGTCTAAGGCAATTCATGTAGAGCTAAAAAACAGTTTACCTTTAAGAATAACCTTGATCTTTGACTAGAATTAATATTTCAAAGGATTTTTCTATTCATTATAGAGGACATTTATGCTCATTCATATCAAAACATATGCATAAAGGTGGAAGTTATAGTCTGGACAAGTAGCAGCATCGAAAGTGAATTTGACCTTTGACCTAACTGAACAGATGTTTTTATTAACAAGGGCATTCCTCATGGACGGCTATAATGCAAACTGAAACCCGACAGAAATGTTGCATATATTGTTTGGACAAATTCTGATATACAAAAGCCAAAGCAAGCACTACATCCAAAATATCAGCCCCCCTCACTTAACCCGTTACCAGACGGCAAAATTTTTGACTTCAAAGTTGAAAGGAGTTGCAGACAACAATTTAAAGGTTATAAAATTTTAGATTTTTTCAACTGTCCGAATCAAAACATTGTGTTAAATGAAGAAATTGCTTGTTGCAAGCAATTTTCTCATTTAAACAATGTTTTCCGAATTGTTTTTTTTTTGGGGCGCCAAAAAGCGTCACTGTGTGCAAATGGGCTAACAACTGCTGTTAACCTGTAGCAAACTTGATAAAAGATAAATTATCTGAATGTGAGTGACTTACCGTATTTGCATGCCCTTGGACCAATTACACATTTCTTTACGGAGAAGTAGATTGTTGAGTGCACTTGCACCAAGGAAATAATACAACTGACGGAATATCTGTTTGGTTAACTCTGGGTCAACAGCGTGCTGGTTAAGCACTCGCACAAAATGGTTCATCTGAAAAGGTAACAAACATAATTACGATAATTTTTTTCCATCAAACCTGAATTTTCTTTAAAGGCCCTTACCAATGTTCAAAGAAAGATACTGTTATATTCCTAACACAGACTAATTTGTTTCAATACAATTTTTCAACATCAAAACTTCCCTGGTGGGATTTGATGATCTGACAAAGCTTTCTCTAAACATGATCTACTAAAGCAAGCACTTGACTTTCAAACAATTTCACATGCTATTAACCAATTACAAAACAGCAAAAAATTGGACTCGTCAAGATTGAAAAACAGATAACAAATCAAATGGAGTGAAAAATTCAAAACATTACCAGAGGGTGCAAACTTACACTGGACCAAAATCAAAGATTTTGCACGCATTTCCTTTATCTCAAACAATGCTTTCTAAAGCTTTTTTCTAGAGAAAAAATGTGAAATTGTGTGGAAATGTGTTAATGCTTGATTGATTGATTGATTGATTGATTGATTGATTGAATGGGGATTAATGCCGCTTTTAACAGTATTTCAGTCATATTGCTGCGGCTGGAGCACCTAACAATGGATTCCTGGTATTTCTCACATGAGTACTACCATTACATCCTTTCCTAGCCTGCCAGCTGCTATCCCACTTAGGTTTACGATTATCCACCCATTGGTGAGAGACAAATGTTGGAAAGGATATGTGCCACATCCGATTGAATATTAGGAGTCTAATGTGCTACCAACTGCACTATGATGGCAACTAATGGGTTAATGCACAAATCAAATAGTGGAAAAAGTCATGTGGGGAGATCCTGTTAATTATATTGGTTTTACCCGTGGTTTTGACTTTTAGATATTTCTATAATCATTCATTCACAAAAGAAGCTAACTTTGAAATCTGACTTTTATTTGAAGTATTTTGTTGGTTTGTTGTCTTAAATGTTGCATCTATTGCTTTTTTAAGCAATAGTTACACTGTTGAGGTCCCCTACCACTCATTTTACTACTTGTTGCATGGTACAGACGATAAATTTTGCAAAGTTACCCTGTTTAACCCTTTCCTGGTTAATCCCTGGTTTTTACGTACCTGTGATTTTATAATTGGGAAAACATTGTGGAAAAAGAAGAAATTGCTTGTGACAAGCAATTTCTTCTTATTCCAAAATATTTTCTACCCTACTACATGGTTATTTTCAATTAAAATCAACTTTAAATTTCAGTCTGCAAAACCTTTGAATTTGGACAGGTCTAAAGTTTTGCAAAGCAGGAAAGGGTTAAAACCTGATTCAAGCATACTTTTGGAACTGAGGGGGGCCAAAGATTTGTCAATTATAAAACACAGAAATGATTGAAACATTAAACTTACAGATTTCATGAGAGAGTCGAGTGAATATTCTGGCGTATCTTCAGCCCTTGAACTGCTTCGCCCTCTCAGACCGCTCGGCTTGCTGCCAGTCAAACCAGCAATGGCTTCATGCTCCAACACTGCCGGTACTGTAATATATTTAATGTGTGTGAAATTCCTTCAGCTAAGTTTTACCCTTTTCCTGTTCAATCCCTGGTTTTTACGTCCCTGTGATTTCATAATTAAGAAATCAAGCACTTTCTTCTTTTTACACAATATTTTCTACCCTACTGAATGGATGTTTTTCAGATTAATTCCACTTTGAATTTCCGTCTGTAAAACCTTTGAATTTGGACTGGTCTAAAATTTTGCAAAACAGGAAAGGGTTTATAGTAATAGTCCAAGTAGACGGGGATTTCATGACATACTGTAAATCCACCACAAAAGTTCCTGAGGTAAAGTAAATAACCCATTCCCACACGATAATATTTTAGACCAGTCCAAATTCAAAGAGGTTGCAGAAGACAGTTTAAAGTTGTTGAAATCTATAAAATCTTTGTCTTTTGGGCTAGTAAACATTGTGGATAATGAAGAAATTGCTAGTTACAAGTAATTTCTTCATTTTCCACAGTGTTTTCCAAAACTTTCATAATTAGGGATATTTAAAAGCGTCATTGCGTGGGAATAGTTTAATCATTACCTGGATAATAAAGAAGCAATTTTGTCATTTTCCACAATGTTTTCTAATGCTTTTTTCTTTGGAGTGCCAAAAAGCGTGATTGTGCTGGAATCAGTTAATTATTTTGAAGGAAAAATCTCTAAGAAATAAGAAATGGCCAAAGAAATTCTATCAAAAAAAAAAAATATCTTGAATCTTAAAACAATGGAATACAGTCTTTACAAAGTATTTTTCTCCTATTCTCAATTTTTTCATAGCAATTGTAACCATAAATACACCATATTATTTGGTAAAATGTTAATTAACAATTTGATTTACTCTAATTTGCCTCATAAACACCACTGGGAGCTATGAGAAATACTGAAAGAAAGCTTTTATTCTGACAAAATTCTATCCATTGTTCTTTCTTTGTTTTGTATTTCTCTAATTTGCGGATTATGTCCACTACAAATATCATTTTCAATCCTCAAATTAGAGAAAAAAATCAAAATATTTATCAGGTTATTTAAATCAAATATAATATTCATCTAGTGTATGCAGCTTCAGATTTCCGGGGTAACCTCTGTTATGCTGAATAAAAGCCTTGCTCAAAGTTGTATAAAAATCAAAGAGCTGAAGGCACTGTAAGGCGATACTTGTGGGTCAATATTTCTGTGTCAATTTTTGTAAACAACTCTGTCATAAAATGTCAAACAGGTTGTGTAGACTCCGATAAAACTTTACATATATGCAGGCTGATCTTAGTCTATATTCTGTACAAAAGAAATATTCGGGTTCAGCATGACAAGGGTTAATGTTGAATAAGAGCTACTATGAGGGAATTGTTTTTTTTTTTTACGAGAATTACTTACCTATTGAAGGTTGTATTGTTGCCTCCATTAATTTGATTAAAGTTTGATAAATCCACACGGCAAGGTCACTAAACACCGATCTGTATTCTGATAAGTCAAAGTTACGTAAACAATGTTCATTTTGACGTGGAGTGTTCTCCGTCATGAATTGTTTTTCTCCGCTGTACTGTTTTAATGTATGGAGGAATCGACAAGTGTTGGCAAGCCACAAGGTCACTCTATCAAGGTCATCATGGTGTTTCTATAAAAAGAAAGAAAATGCATACTATTGTATTTGTTTGTTTGTTTGAATGGGGTTTTACCCGCTTTCAACAGTCTTTCAGTTATATCGCTGCGGCTGGAGCACCTAACAATGGAATCCTGGTATTTCTCACACCAGTACTACCATTACATCCTTTCCTAGCCTACAGCTGCTATCCCACATAGGTCTACGATTATCAACCCATAGGTGAGAGACAATTAGTCGGAAAGGATGAGTGCCGCTATTGGGAATCGAACCCAGGACCTCTAGATTGACAGTGCGACGCGCTTCCAACTGCGCTATGTTGGAGGCTGCATACTATTGTAAGGTTTCACACTACCACAAAAACTACCACACCAACCACACAGCAGAAAAGTATAATATGCCTATATCAGCCCAAAAATGTGGAAATACAGATTTTCTCTCTATTTATGCTAGACAAATAAGAGATGATTCAGAATGAATATGGGGGAATAAATATTGTGGGAAAAGGAGAAAATGCTGGTTACAAGCAATTTGTCCTTTTTCCACCATGTTTTCTTAAGTATAAAATCACAGAGAAATATAATCCTAGGTTTGTAAAGTAAAGGGTTAAAGGAGAATATTCTCAGTATTCTGAAATAATGTATATTTCTTACCTTGACCACTTTCTTAATGCCATTTATTGTACTGGTCAATAAAGACCGGACTTTCTCATCATCGTTGACATAGTCTGTATGCCTTACACACATAAATAATAAATAGGCTGGCAGCCCTGGCAATAAGTTGGACACAACTCTGGGTTTTAATTCTGAAAATAAAAGTAACCTAGTGAAAAAGATGTTTCTTGTTACAAAATACAGTACTGCTATCATGCTTTTTTCCGTTTGATTTATTGAAAACATTAATTTATTGAAAACATCTTTATTCCTCCTATACTCATATTTTGTGTAGTTTCAAGCAATTTCCTCATTTTCCGCAATGTTTTCCTAATTGTTATTCTTGAGGGGTGTCCAAAAGCGTCACTATGTGGGAATGGGTTAATGTCCACGGTGTTTTCAACCCTAAAAAACAAATATTTTCAAAATTTCTCCAACTTGAAATTGTCTTCTGCAACTTCTTTGACTTGCGACCAGTCCAAAATTTTGCCATGTGGAAATAGGTTACAAGCTGCTTTGAACAATGTTTCAATTATACCAAGGCCAAGTTCACTTATTCACATATTTCCTGAATATTTCAAGGCTGGGGTTCTAACAGGTCTAACCCAAGGGCATATTCACATGACCAGTGGCATGGCAGAGATTTAAGCCAGCACACCACAGCTAAATCTCAGATTGAGTTCATCCTCCAACCAACAGGACTCCAACAAGAGTGTCACTCAATAAACAACAAAATTGTAGACAGTTCCAAATTGAACAATAACTGTATTGAACAATTTCATGTTGGTGAAATTTTAAGAATCTTTAACATTTGGGACAGCAAAGCCGACAATGAAGAAATTACTTCTTAAAACATTGGTTGTTTTTATTTTTCAAATGTCTACAATGGTTTTCTAAGCATCTTTTCTTTTTTGAGAGTGGTAAAAAAGAGGGATTGAGAGGGAATGGGTTGACCTATTCCCATACAATGAGGCTTTTTGACGCACCTATAAAGAAAAGCGATCAGGAAATCATTTTATAAAATGATAACATTGCTTGTCACAAGCAATTTCTTCATTTTAAACAATGTTTTCTATCCAGAAAGTTGAAAAAATCTAAAATTTCATACACTGTAAATTGTCATCTGCAACGTCTTACAATTTGGACCAGTCCAATATTTTGCTGTCTGGGAATGGGTTAAACAATTATCATAATCTATATATAGTGCATTTTTCAAATAAATTCTATCGATCTAGAGCTCTGGAACAATGTTGATCAATGTTGATCACCTGGTCTCATAAGGTCATTTTATAACAGTCATTAGTGATAATAACATTCAGTTTTATGAATTTACAATTTTCTCTCCCCTGGGTATCGTGAACATTATTACCTATTTTAAAACTAGGCCAAATTTTCTGCGACTATTTACTAATATTAATTTATTATTAATTGATTGATTAAATGGGGATTAACTCCAGTTTTAACAGTTTTTCAGTCATATTACAGTGGCTGGAGCACCTAGCTGTGGATTCCTGGTATTTCTCATACCAGTACTACCACAAGATCCTTTCAGAGCCTCCAGCTGCCCTTGGGTTTTCAATTATCCACACATTGATGAGAGATATTTGTTGCAACCAAGGATCAAACCCTGGACCTCATGACTAAGAGTTTGGTGCGTTTCTAACTGCACAATGGCAATGACCCCCTAAATTACTATTAACCCATTCCAACTCAACAAAATTTTAGACTAGTCCAAATTGAAAGAAGCTGCAGACGATATTTTCAAGTTGGTGGAATTTAAATTTTCTATGTCTTTTTGGATAGAAAACATTGTGGATAATGAAGAAATTGCTTGATACAAGCAATTTCTCCATTTTCCACAATGTTTTCCAAAACTTTTTCTCGAGGGGCGTAAAAAGGAGGGCTTGTGTGGGAATGGGTTAACCATTCAATCCTTTGTTTTGGCAATTTTATACTTGAGAAAATATTGTAGGAAAAAGGAAACTGCTTGCAACAAGCCATTTCTTTTTTTTCCACAAAAAATTCTACCCTGTAGAATTTTCAAATTGCACACACTTGCCATCTGCAACTTCTTTCAAATTTGACTAGACTCAATTTTGAAAATAGGAAAGAGTTGAATATAAACTACAATGTATTTTTGCAGTAAAAGTGGTCTGTATCATATTGGAAAAAATACCATGATACATTTATACATTTATATTTCCTTCATCTTGGCTTCATAGAGATCCAAATCATTAAGGTGACCTTGTGCAAATTTTGTTGGCCTATAATATATCTAAGATTTCATTCACATGATTTGAAATTTACCCATTACCAAATGTTAAAATTTTAGAATGGTCCAAATTAAAAGAAATTTCAGAAGTCAATTTCAAGTTGAGAGAGTGTTGAGTATCATGGCCTTCTTGGGTAGAAAACAAAGTTGAAAATGAAAAAAACATCTTGTGGCAAACAATTCCTTTATTTTAACCCTTGTACTGCTGAATATTTCTCCTCTTTTTCAGTGTATTTGAACGCTTCGACATAATTAGATCGACCTTGCAATCAAAGATTTCTATTAAAACAACAACAATAAGCAGGTAGTGTAGGCTAATTTTAATCTACACACCTGCCAAAGCCATTGTCAAAGCAGGAATTTTCCGGGATCAGCATTACAAGGGTTAAACCATTTTTGCCTCAAGTCTTTTCTTGAAGGGCATTCAGATGTGGGATTGCAAGGGAATGGGTTGAAACAATGGCTGCAACTGTCACTACATGTACATGCATTTAAGGTATAAGTATAAATGAAGTTACAAGTATTGTCCAGAGAATGTCTGAAATCAGATTTAAGTTGGTTGGATAAAATTCTCATTAATCAAATATTTTGTATTGGCCCAGTTCAAAGTCCTCGGTCAGCTGTACTAGCCAGAGGGCTTCATTTACATTATAAAAGCAAAACTGACTTACCTAACACTAATGCCTTTATAAGGGCATTTTCCTCTTCTTTCTTATACTCTAACATTCCCATATAATTCCTCTCTCTATGTTTGATCTGGGCTACATTTTCTACACTCTTTGTTTCTTCTTTCTCCAGCTCAGCTTGAATCTCAGCAGCTGTAAAAATCGATTTAATTCTTTACTATGATAAACTTAAAATTAAGGTCTTTTGACAGCAAAGGCACTTAACCCATTACCACTTGACAAAATTTTAGACGTGTCCAAATTCAAAGAAGCTGGAGACCACAATATCAAGTAAAGAGAATTTTGAATATCTCTATCATTTCGTGTAGAAAACAAAGTTGAAAAGGAAGAAATTGCTTGTTACAAGCAATTTCTTCATATTCAACCTTATTTTCCTACAGTCTTTCTGGAAGGGCATAAAAGGCTGATATGTGGGAATGGGTTAATTAGTGGAAATTTCTATAATGTGACATGTCTCACAAAAAGAGGAAACAAACAAGCCATTTCTTCATTTCCACAAGGTTTTAACAAATATTATATCACAGAAACGTCAAAATCAGGTAAGGGTTGTATAGGAAAACTTCTTTAGGATTTTTTCTTATTTTGCGGCACATAATATCAAACCTACTGAACCCCTAATATTCCTGTTTTTTGCAGGAGGCTTAGACAGAGACTAGCCTTCATTTATGTCCTGTCTGATCTCAGTCTGCACCACCTGTTTGTCCATTTTAAGCTAGAGTTATTAATAGAACTGCTTTTCAAAAGAAATATCAACCCATAATCAGTCCTTTCAATTGTTTCAGTCGTTTGATTTTATAATTTGAAAAAAGTATTTTCTTTAGCATCACATTGCCATGGTAACAAATTATCTTAGAAAATTACATCATTTTCATTTGATGACATCATATTTCAAGAATCAATCAAGAAGCAATGCTCTATTCTTTCCATTCATAGATTACTTGTATAACCCATTCAAAGACTAGATGGTTGTTCCAGGACAACTGCTGTAGAGCCTGCAAAGTTTTGACCATCAACTTGACCTTGACGATCAATTTTAATGCTTGACCTTGAGCTTTGACCTTGAACTTGAAGCTATCCAAAAATTCTTTCAAATGGCACACCTACTCATGATGGAGAATAATTGTGCAAATTTATTTTGAAATCCATCCATAATTGTAGGAGAAATGCTCTTGACAATCACAATTCTAGTGTTTGACCTTGAGCTGTGACCTTGACACTAGAACTATCCGAAAAAATTTTTTTAAATGGCACATCTAATCATGATGGAGAATAATTGTGCCAAGTTATTTTGAAATTCATCAATAAATGTAGGAGTAATTGTCCAGACAAACACAATTTTAGTGTTTGACATTGAGCTGTGATCTTGACATTAGAACTACCACAAAAGTTCTTTCAAATGGCACATCTACTCATGATGGAGAATAATTGTGCCAAGTTATTTTGAAGTTCATCTATAAATGTAGTAGTAATTGTCCGAACAAATTCGCACGGACTAACAGACTAACACACTAAGGCACATACACTGTCTTGTCATAGTGATAACAATGTCTCGCTCACTGCAAGCAGGCTTGACAATAAGAAAAATTTAGACAGGTCCAAATTAAGAGGAGTTGCAGATGGCATTTTGAAGGTGGTCAAATTTCAAAAAGCTTTGTCATTGGCAGTAGAAAACATTGTGAATAACAAAGAAATTGGTTGTAACAAGCAATTTCTTCATATTCAACAACTTTTTCTAAAGCCTTTTATTTTTGGTGGAGGGGGGCTTAAAAGGAGGGATTGAGTGGAAATGGGATAACAAACATGTTCCATACAAGCCAACTGGATAATGACCCAACACTATCTAACACCACCTGTCGTCTCAATGATTTACCAATATTCGAGATAAAAAATTTTTTACAACAAAATACATGCATGGTATCTTACCCGTAGTTGGGCTCAAAGAACAAGAAGAAGATAAGAACGGACGGAAGCCCTTGTAACTAGCTGATTTATCCACGCAGCAAAGGGAAGAAACAGAGAACCAGTATTTTACATAAAACAATCAATTTTTCTTAACCCTTTCCTGTTTTGTGAAATTTTGGACTTGTCCAAATTCAAAGGTTTGCAGACGAAAATTTAAAATGCATTTCATTTGAAAAATGACGATTTGGTAGGGTAGAAAATATTGTGGAAAAAGAGGAAATTGCTTGTTACAAGCAATTTTTTCTTTTTGTAAAATGTTTTCTGAATTATAAAATCATATGGACGCAAAAACCAGGAATTGAAAAGGAAAGGGTTAATATAAAGTATTTGACAATTTAATAGGTAATCTAAGTTAGATAATCCATTAAGGATGACAAAATTTCAAACTCAGGTCTAAATTCAAAAGACAAATTTAGTTGAACAAATTTTTGGATAGAAAATATTGCAAGAAATTGAGATTTTTTTTTATTACAAGCAATTTCTTAATTTCCCATAGCTTAATTCTAGAGGGTTGTAAAAAAGTGGGATCGTATGGGAATGGATTAAACAATTAAAAGTACAGTATCAATCAGAACTTTGAGTAAATTCTCAGTTGAGTACACACACAAAAAAATTAAGGTGATGATTTTTTCTGCAAATTATACAAGACTTAATCGTCTGGGAAAACAAAGGACTTGTCGAAATTACAACCCTGATAATAGAAATTCACTGTTTAATAGCAACTGACTTTATGCTCAAACATTAGCTATATTTCATTGTAGCATTTCCCCGAATGCTACTTGTATGTTCTGACAACAAATGATAATGTTCAAGACATTCAAATGAACTTTATGTTATGTTAAATTACAAAAAGCTCCTTTGAATAGAAACTGGTTAATTTCACTAAAAGTATTGACAAATTGGTGTTGCATTTAACCCATTCCAAAACAACAAAATTGTAGACTGGTCCAAATTGAAAGAAACTGCAGACGACAATTACAAGTTGATGGAATTTCAATTTTTTTCCTTCTTTTTTGGAAACAAAACATTGTGGATAATGAAGAAATTGCTTGATACAAGTGATTTTTTCATTTTCCACGATTTCCAAAGCTATTTTCTTGAGGGGATTAAAAAGGAGGAATTGTGTAGGAATGGGTGAATAGGATTCTACTTTATATTCATATAATAAATAAACTTCTCAGAAAACAGAAAAACGTCTCACCATCTCCCTCCTTCAGTTTCTTTGCATAAACTTTCAACATCTTTTTGAGTTTTCTGATCTGATCCGCCTGGTGGTCAATGGTTTCTCTCAGATCCTACAATCCATCGTAATTAATAAATAAACCTGTTATCACAATATCTCACAAATGATGCGCTGAATAGAAAAACATTGTAAAAAAAGGAAATTGCTTCTTACAAATTCAATTACTTCCATATTTCATTTTATCTGTTTTTACACTTCTATTTTCAATAATATATACTAATTTTCATCTGCAATTTCCGCAATGTCTAAAATTCTGTTATCTTGTGATAGGTTAAATTCAAAGAGAGGTTATAGTCAGTTTGTAGTAAAAATTTGCTGGTAAACGATAAATGGAACATTACTTAATATCATATTTGCTTTGTTTCCAAAGCCATTTAACCCATTCCAACACAGTGACACTTTTTAACGCCCCAAGAAAAAAACAATTGGGAAAACACTGTGTAAAATGAAGAAATTGCTTGTAACAAGCAATTTCTTCATTTTACACAATGTTTTCTTCCTGGAAATTGAAAAAATCATTAATTGCATAAACTTTAAATTCGACAACTCTTTTCAATTTTGACCAGTCTTAAATTCTGTTGCAAGCAATTTCTTCATTATCCACAGTGTTTTCTACCCCAAATGACAAAGATTTGAAAAATTTCATCGACTTAAAATTATTGTCTGCAACTTCTTTGAATTTTGGCTGGTCTAAAATTTTATTGTGTGGGAAAGGGTTAGACATACTAGCTGAGAGGTTTTGAAAAATTTGTGGGAAAAGAATAAATTTCTACTTTTCTCACAATCTTTTTGACCCTATTGTCCAATTTTAGCACAAGTTGAAATGTGATCTGCAACTTCTTTCATTTTTGACTAGCCTATATTTTTGTTGTTTGGTAATGGGTTAAGTATTTTTACTATTTATTTCTGACCATAATAAATCATTTCTTACCAGATTTTCAGATGTTAATCTAGATATTTCATACTGCATTGTGGCTTCAATCTTTGCATCAGGGCCCAGGGATAAGTTCTGTCAAAATAATCAAACAATTATTGTAAAATCTATCTTTTTGTATTATCACTAGTGATAACTATTTTGAGATATATTCATGATCACAAAAATCTCTTGTACCCAAAACTTTCTCTCTTTCCTACAATGTTTCCTACTTTGATGTAATACTTGTTTTACAAATTACTCTAATTCTTTTGTCCACAAGGTCTTCATTTAAGACCAGTCTAAAAATTTGCTTTCAAATTTTGGACATGACTTGCTTTCAAATTTTGGACATGACTTGTACTTGGAAGTGCATCGAAAAATCTGTTCAATCTAAATTTTGTAAACACTTAGAAACTTGTAACCCTTTTCATGCTGAACCTTGAATATTCCTGTATTTGCAGGAGGTAAAGACAAAGATCAGCCTGCACACAAGTGCAGTCTGGTCTTTGTCTACACTTCTGCTTGTCCCCCTTTTAACTAGATTTGTTTTAAATAATCAATTTTCAAAAAAATATTGACCCTCAATAAGACCTTCCAGTGTTGTCAGTCCTTTAATTTTAAGGTTATTCTGGGTAGGATTTTAATTCAGCATGAAAAGAGTTAATGAGAAGTAAAAAGAGACTTTTTAACAGTATTTTATGACAATTTATTTCAGTTTGGTCTGGAAGAGAGTTACACCATCCTCCAAACAAACAACGATTTGTGATGTTGTCGTAAAACATTTTACACATCTTCAGTATGAAATAATTCAATTACTTTGAATCTTACCAATTTATGACATTATTTATTTGCACCTAAGAAACATACATAGTTAATCAATCAGTTTATATGTTTACAAGTATTTGGAAAACTCTCAATTTTAACAAGTTTTGTTAGTTTTAGTAGGATTTTCACCATGCTGTAAAATGCAGGGTCTTATTCTGGGGAGAAAAATAAATTCAAATGACCATGCTGTTAATACGTTTTTTCTTCTGGATTAAGGCAATTTTTGCTCAGTGTGGCTTTCACATGTTGCTGACAATAAACTCATTCCCACACAACAATGCTTTTTGACAACCCTCAAGGAAAATGCTGTGAAAAACATTGTGGACAATTTCTTCATTTTACACAGTGTTTTTCGAATTGTTTTTCTTGAGGGGCGTCAGAAAGCGTCACTGTGTGGGAATGGGTTAATTGAAAACCAAAATATAAAAAATACAGGAAATGTTATGTAAAAAGCATATCCATAACATTTTTTACATTTACATGTTATACTATCTAGTCAAATTGATAAATTTTCAACATACAAATAGGGACATGAAATGAAAAATCTGTATCACAGCGTCAAATTACTGTTCTTTAACCCATTCCAACTCAAGCCCTCCTTTTTACGCCCCACAAGAAAAAAGTTTTTGAAAACATTGTGGACAATGAAGAAATTGCTTGTAACAAGCAATTTCTTCATTATCCACAATGTTTTCTATCCCAAAAGACGAAAAAAATTAAAATTCCATCAACTTGAAATTGTCGTCTGCAGCTTCTTTCAATTTGGACCAGTCTAAAATTCCAATGTGTTGGAATGGGTTAAAATGGTAGTATTTGATGACATCATTTTTTTTTCTGAAATGATGTCACAATCTGGTTTAATGTCATTACAGAAAAAGATAAAAAGTAGAAAACATTGATTTTTAGATAATTCCTAATATCAACTCAAAACAAGAGCACTGCCTACGGGTGCCTAAGTTCGGTTCATGGATGAAGGATAGTGGATAAAATTTATCTACAGTTACCCCCTTGATAGTATGGGTTGCTCTTTTGATAGTGAACAAGTGTGCCAAGTTTCAATTGAATGCCTTTTGTAGAACCAGAGATATCACAAAATGTCAAAGTTTTCGCATGACGAGGACAACAACAATGCCGACAATGACACCAAAGCTATCGCAATACCTCTGGTTTTCCCCAAAAACAGCCAACAAGAAATGTGTAGGCATATAATAAATTGAACACAGATGACCATTCAAAACCTTTTTTTGCTTCTTGATGAATAGAAAAGGTAGTCATGCCACTTGACCAAAGGTCTAGTGAAGTTTCAAAATTTTCCTCCATAGTACAGACAAGGTGTTAGATTCTTATTAGAACATAATATGTATTCCCTGAAGTATGAAACTTTGGTTAAGAAAAAATATATGTCCCTTCCAACGGTATTAGTGCAGAAGGCATACAATAATTGACCAATGACTGGCCCCGCCCACTTACTCCATTGACTACAATCGGAAGCTCCACTTCGATATTGAAAGGCGCTATTTTCCAAAATTTATGGCAAGAAGCATGACTGTAACAAATAGAAAAAAAAGAATGGTTTGTTGGTGACATAAACATAGTAACAATAGCTTGAATAAGCTTTAGTTGAGACGTTTAAGTCATCAAACCAACAAAAAAATAAAAAAAAATGGCAGCCAAAGCCCGAGTTCAAAACTCACTTCTGATCTTAGTGAGTGATTTGATTGGTTCACAGAATATTTGATTGACATCCGCAATTGGTCCAATATAATGAAATTTCTACATCATTAATTGATACTCATGCATTTTCTGAACTAAAAATATACATTCTTTACACACGAGGAAATAAATAAAATAAAACAAAAATCAAAAGGACTATCTAAAAAATGTTAGACTTGGCTGTAACTTTTGTTTTCATAAACAATACTGCTATTCCATTGGTTTTGTCAATCAGTTCAATCTTGAGTTTCATGTTTTTGAACTAGGCTTCCTCCGGAGTTCTAACAAACAAGTGTTTCTCTTAATCAACCCATTCCCACACAGTGATGCTTTTAGATGTCGCTCAAGAAAAACAATTTGGAAACATTGTGTAAAATAAAGAAATTGCTTGTAACAAGAAACTTCTTCATTTTACACGATACTTTCTATCCAGAAAGTTGAAAAATCTAAATTTTTAAAAAACTTAAAATTGTCGTCTCCTATTCCTTTCAATTTCGACCAGTCTAAAAGTTTGCCATCTGGTAATTGGTAAACAAATGCACTATTAGTCTAGTATCTGATGAGTAACAGTCAACCTTCATTGTGATGGATTATCGTCAAAAGTTTCATTTTCAAATGATTTTTGATCTTCATAAACTAATATAAATGAAACAATCCAAAATCTCACATACTTAACCCTTTCCTGTACAAATCCGGATTTTACGTCCCTATGATTTTAAACTTGAGAAAACATTGTGGAAACAGAAGAAATTGCTTGTTACAAGCAATTTCTTCTTTTCCCACAATATTTTCTAAGCTGCAGAATGGTTACTTTTCGAATTGCATCCCACTTTTATTGTCGTCTGCAAGCTCTTTCAACTTGGACCAGTCTAAAATTTAAAAAAACGGGAAAGGGTTAAACAGTTACTGAGTGTGCCAACCAGACTCGTTGACAGACAAATGAACAAACTTTCTAGTGCACTTGTGCATCTAGACAGACCCAAAACTAAATGCTCCCAATCTACAGATTTGGTGGCATAAAAAAGGCTGCAACAGGCACTCAAGGAGAGAGAGACATAATACTAATAGTACCAAATGTTCACTCAAATGTGTTTCCGTGATACAGTTAGTCAAAAGATCAGAAAAAAGATATTTATATTGTCACAGGTGAGCCGTTAATTGACCAATCCCTGACCCTGCCTACTCACTCTGATGGCCCTGCCCATTAACAGGAAGTTCCACTTCAATTTTGAACAACGTTATTTTTTCGAAATTTATGTCCAGTAGCGTGAGGCAAATAAGTAGAGTGGTTGGTGACCAAGACATTGTAACTATAGTTACAACGTATATGGCTCAAAACAAACCAACAAAAATACTTTCACATAACGATGGCCAATGCTGGGAGTTCAAAGTTTATTTCAAGTTTCAATGAATGATTTCATTGGTTGACAGGTTATTTGATTGACAGCCACCATTGGTCAACTGTCAAAAGATCAGAAAAGATAAACAGAAAGACAGACAGACCAATGGAACAGTGCTTATCACTTACCCTACTACTGTTTTTTCTTTTCTTATACTTTAATTCAAATCACAACAAATATTGTAAAACTTAACACAATTTCCTTACAAATAAAAGACCACAAAAAATCATAATGACATGAATAACTAAACCACATTTCATTTCAATATTTCTCAAAGCATGCAATTTGTTTTTGTTTGTTCCAATGGGCACCTAACCATGAATTCCTGGTATTTCTGACACCAGTACCACCACAACATCCTTACCGAGCCTCCAGCTGCTCGTCTCACCTAGGTTTACAACTATCCACCCATTGGTGGGAGACAAAATTTAGGAAGGATATTTGCCTGACCGAGGTTCGAACCCTGGATCTCATGATTCAGAGTCCAACACACTAACATCTGTGCAATGGCTACAGCAAATATCTAACTAGGGAACTGTGGTTTCAAAGTATATACATTGTACCTAATAATTTTTTTTAGTAAAATTAAAATTCTAGATAATCAAATACTTGGAGATCCGGATATCCCAATGAAATTTCAGAGTCTTGCTTGACACAAATGGATCAATTTGAATGATTTACCTTAGCCTATTTTGCAAAATTTTAGACCTGTCCAAATTCAAAGGTTTTCCAGGCGAAAATTTAATTTGGATTTGATTTGAAATATAGCCATTCAGTAGGGTAGAAAATATTGTGGAAAAAGAAGAAATTGCTTGTATTTTCTCAATACAAAATCACAAGGACGTAAAAAAACAGGGATTGATCGGGTAAGGGTTAACGTTAATTTAATGAACAGAACGAAGTATAATGTAATATACTTCAGTTTCAGGCATTGACTGTACAAACTAAAGAAATAATTGAGAGTACATATTCTGCATAACAAGCAACTAATGTGAAAATAATAATGTCTGAAAATCAAAATGTGATCACAATGAAAAATCTAAATGTCATGTATTTTGTCGACTGCCTGCAACGGGAAGGACAATAAGATGAAATAGACAATCCCATCAAGAGGTCATCACACATGGATACACACAAACATTCTGAGAACAGGAAAATACGTACAACCCGTATATCGCTTAACTTCATTCGGAGAGCAAAAAATTACAAACATGAGTAAAGACACAAAAAGATGATGAAAAAGAGCTTTTTTTTTTTTTAACTAGATGGTTGTCCCAGGACAACTGCTGTCAAGCCCGCAAATTTTTGTAGGCACCATGTTCTGGACAAGCACAATTTTAATGTTTGACCTTGAACTTTGACCTTGAACTTGAAGCTTCCCAAAAAATCTTTTAAATGGCACATCTACTCATGATGGAGAATAATTGTGCCAATCAATTTTGAAATCCATCCAAAATTGTAGGAGAAATGCTCTTGACAATCACAACTTTAGTGTTTGACCTTGAGCTGTGACCTTGACATTAGAACTATCCCTAAAATCCTTCAAATGGGACATCTTCTGATGATGGAAAATGATTGTGCCAAGTTATTTTGAAATCCATCCATAAATGTAGGAGTAATTGTCCTAACAAATTTGGACAGACTAACGCACATACATCAACTTGTCATAGTGACAATTATATCTCGCTCACTGCAAGCGGGCTCGAAGATAATAACTTAAGACAGTTTCAAAGAGACAAAAATACAAGGGTAAAAAAATTTTTCTCTAGTATTACCACAATAAATGACCTTGAACTTGTCATTTGATTTTGTCGATGTAATCAAAGTAATAATGATGAAGTTTATCTTCACACAAACAAAGAATTAAGTAACTTCAATAATTGATTGCATGGGATTTAACATCACTTTTAACAGTATTCAGACATCTTAGCCACACAATGCCGGATTTTACTCACTTATAAAATATAACCGTGGGAAGAGTGTAAGAAAAGTAGAAATTGCATGTAACAAGTAATTTCTCTGTTTCTCACATCATTTTCCTATCTTGCATTTTTTTCATAATTTGCCCAATGTTCAGGGTGTTGTCTTCAGCATATTTCAAATTTGACTTCACATCTGGTAATTAGTTTAATAATGTTCTTTTAACCATTTTCTGTACAAACCTGGGATTTACGTACATGTAATTTCATACTTGAGAAAATATTGTAGTAAAAGAAGAAATTGCTTGTAACAAGCAATTTCTTCTTTTCCCACAATATTTTCTACCACACAGGACCATTTCATTCATTTCAAATTGCATCCAATTTCAATTGTTGTCTGCAAACTCTTTAAATTAATTCCAAAAACAGGAAAGGGTTAAGTATCATTTAATTTTGCAACTTTAAAGCGGTTCTTGTATAGACTTTCATGGAAATTTGATACCAGAATTAGTCGAGTGAGGTCGTAAGTCTTCACGTAGTGTCGATAACAACTCTATTGCTAGTGGAAGCTAATGATATGGTTATTATGTCATGGAAATCAAAAATTTTGGTGCAATCAACAGATTGATTGTTTGGATGGGGTTTAACGCCGCTTTTAACAATCTTTCAGTTATATCGCGGCGGCTGGAGCACCTTACAATGGATTCCTGGTATTTCTCGCACCAGTACTACCACTACACCCTTTCCTAGCCTCCAGCTGCTCTCCCACATAGGCTTACGATTATCTGCCCATTGGTGGTAGACAAATGTCGGAAAGAGTATTGCTGCCATCAGGGATCGAACCCGGGGCCCTTTGAATGATAGTCTGACGCACTACCAACTGCGCTATGATGGCAGCTCTTTCTTTTATGAACTTTGACTTCAAAATCAGGTAAAACTTTCTCTCAAACAACCGAAATTATAAGTTTTTCATTTATTACAGCCAAAATTATTCCTTCTTCATCTGTCCAAGAGTCGCTTTAAATCTATGGCTCTGCTCAAAAAAAGTTTTCAACAAATTTTCACAATTATTCTAACATATAACCTTTCTGCACTTAGACCTGACTTATTCCCCCCCAAACATTGCGGCTTGCGCTATATGTCTTATCTACTTAAAGTATAGTGAATCTTGTATCTAGCAACCACTCAGAGAACAGCAAAAAAATGGTCACTTAAAATATTAAAAATATTTTTTGAGGAGTCATTAGAATCCTATCATTGAGACAATTCTAATGAGTTCCAATGCCATTGGAATTTTTTATAGCAAATACGCCTCTTTTTTATCCCATTCCCACACAACAAAATTTTAGATTTGTCCCATTTGAAAGGTGTTACAGAAGACAATTTAAAGTTTATGAAATTTCACGAATCTTTATCTCTCCGGGTAAGAAAACATTGTGGATAATGAAGAAATTGCTTGTAACAAGCAATTTATTCATTATCCACAATGTTTTCCATAGCTTTTTTCTAGATAGAGGCGCCCCGGTGTGGGAATGGGTTAAGGGAGCTTTTGCTTTTGAAAAGGGGATTGGACTATGGTCACATATAGCAAGTAGTGGCTTAAAAGAGGTGGTCCCTTGTGCAAGATCAACTGTACGGTTTTCACAAGACAAATCCATTAAGTCTTACCTTCTGTATAATTTGGTTCTGTTTGTCATTTTCTTTCTTCAAATCTTTCAATTCTGCCTCGTAATCATTTGTCTTCTGTTTCAGTTTTCTTTCCGATGTCTGTAATTGGTCCTCTAGTAGTCTAAAATAAAAAATAGAATGAATTCCCTTATATCTCGATTAATCATTACTTCAACAAAAAAATCAATCCCTTATATTATTACCTTTTCTGTCCTTATCATAACATGCAAACTTAACCCATTTACAGACAGAAGTTTTAGACTGGTCCAAATTGAAAGGAGCAGCAGATGACAAATTAAGCTTCATGAAATTTTTCGCTTTATTTAACTTTCTAGGTAGAAAACGTGAAATATGAAGAAATTGATTGTTGCAAAGTTTTCTAATAGAATAAAACAAAGTTCTTTCAAATTCAATCAACTTGAAATTGTTGTTATCAACTTCTTTCAATTTTGACCAGTCTAAACTTTTGTCATCCTGTAATGATTTAATTTTTAGTTTCATCTATCAAAAACGAGCGTTCTTGGTTGAGAAAAATTTTTCATAACTCCATGAACAAAATTTTGAGCACACAACGATTTTGTATGCTTCCACACAAAATAGTCCCATACAAAAAGGTATCAAAATTTGTAAAGCTTTTGGTTTTTCCGCTCAATGCTTTTAGATTATAAGAAATGAAGAGAATATTTGTTGTTTTCATGGAGGTATGAACCAGAAAACCTAATTACACAATGTATGAATCCGCTTTGCGTATTCATACAGTGTGATTAGGTTTTTCGGTTCATACCCCCATGAAAACAAAAATATTCTCTACATCTCTTAAATGGGTTAAAGTATCCTGGTTCTTATTATGTCTTCTCACTAGTTATATTATTTTTGGGTCCAACGTTGAATCCCCTAGTAGACCAACAAATGCTTCTGACATTTGTCCAGGTCATTTGTCATTGGTACATAACTCTCGACCATTAGACATGTGAGAAGTTCTGTGTCTATTCATTTGGTAGATTTAGCAGCTTGTTCCCTTAACCAATTCCCACACATAGACCCTTTTTGAAGTCCTTCAAATAAATGACTTGGGAAAGCATTGTTGGAAATGAATAAATTGCTTAAAATAAGCAATGTCTTCATTTCCCACAATGCTTTCTACCCTCAAAGTCAAGCATTTCAAAAATTTCATTCACTTGAAATTGTCATCTGCAACATCTTTCAAATTGTACCAGTCCAAAAGAATTTCGTCTAATAATTGATTAACCATATGTGCTGATAACTCTAAATATAACCAGAATGTTCAATTCTAATGACAAACGAGTGGTCTCAAGGTACAGAATGTCAGGATGAATATTGGCTGAGCCAGGGAACAAACCCCTAACCCTTAGATTGACAGCTCTGTATATTAACGACTGAAATAACTCACCTTTTGCAGGAAACCCACACATCTTGTAATATGACCATATAAAAACCGTATCTCGGATTTACAAATTACCTACCTTATGTGAATAGTTTCAAACCTGCCTTGACATCAGAAATGCAAGCTCATTTAGGTAACAAAGTTAATTACATGGAAATTAACGACCTACATCTATGTTTATTTCTCTGACAATTTGTAAAACCTGACTTCAAAAAATATGCAGTTGATTCCTCAACTCTTTCCTGGTTAATCCCTGGATTTTACGTCTCTGAGTTTTTATACCTGAGTAAATATTGTAACAAGCAATTTCTTCTTTTCCCACAATATTTTCTACCCTGTAGGTTGGTTACTTTTCAAATTACACTCACTTTTAATTGTTGTCTGCAACTTCTTTGAATTTGGACTAGTCTAATTTTTTGAAAAACTGGAAAGGGTTAACTCTTCAACCCTGGTCTTGCTGAATCCAAATTACTCCTGTTTTGGCAGGTAGTGTAGACAAAAAATCATACTGCAAATATGTGCATTCTGATCTTAGTCTATACTAATTGGTCTCTTTTAATCCAGCGTTATTTGTAAATAAATTTTCTAACAAAATATTGTCCTGCTGTAAGGCCATCCAGGGTTTTCAGCCCGTTGAATTAAATGCTCTTTCTAGAAGGGCTCAAATTGATTGAATTTGCATGTGACAATACAAAATGCTTAGAAATTTAAAAGAAAGGGCCAAAGAGGGTAGAAAACATTGTGAGAAAATGATAAAATTAAGGATCAAGTAGAAGGGAAGAAAGAAAAATACGAGTTGCACCAAATTTGCAATTCAAAATTAATGCTAAAAAGCTCACTTGGTTTGTATTTTGTATAACTCATGGTTTATTAGGAGAAACACATGGATGATTAATGATTTTTTAAGTGTAAGATTGATTTATCTTTCACTGAGTGGACAACAAAAGTTATATTTTCACATTTTTTACAGCTCCCATGTGAAAATATAGCTTTTGTTGTTAACAAATGAGAGATATATCTATCTAAAACAATAACCAAACTATTTTTTTTTTTTTCAAAAAAAAAAAAGATAAAATGCTACTGTTTTCAGACACAATTTATAAAAGCGTGTTTTTTAGCATGACATTTACATGGAAATCTGACTTTAGGCGACATTCAGTTGTAACACAATGAACGAAATCAAGGATAAATCTATGACAACAGAGAATTTATCATTTTTTGATAATTTCATTATTTTTTGGGGGTAAAATTACCAAATGATAATCCATCGAGAAATACTGTTAATCCACTGGAAAGCATTAACCCTTTCCCGTTCAAATACGGGATTTTACGTTCCTGTGATTTTATACTTGAGAAAACATCGTGGGAAAAGAAATTGCTTGTGACAAGCAATTTCTTCTTTTTCCACAATGTTTTCTACCCTACTGAATGGTTATTTTTCAAATTAAAGCCACTTTAAATTCTCGTCTGCAAAACCTTTGAATTTGGACAGGTCTAAAATTTTGGCAAAACAGGAAAGCGTTAAAGAAAGAATATTGACTCTTACTCATTTTCATCTTTTATACCATGACCATAATGATCATTTCCCACTGCATCAATGCAATCTTCACAAACACAAATATCCTCTTGATCTTCTTCATCAAATACAACGCCATCAGTGTCACTTTCGTCAAGGTTTTTTATGTGGCGACTGCCGAGAGATTCTTCACTCAAATATTGCACATGACCAGTTTTCTCAACAACTAAATTGTTAAAAGTAACTGCTTTTGATTTGTTTAGAGTACCTTTTGAAGATCTGGTTACAGAGTTACTGCCCTTTTTAAAAGGGAACTTTTCATTGTAAGTTTCAATAGGTCTGAAGTTTTGAATTGTTTTGGACAATCCCTTGAGGGATGAGCTATGTTGCCTTTGATCATGAACACTTTTGGGCTGTAAGGTTTGAGACATCCCCTTTGGCAACAAACTTTGGTCTTTTTGATCATGAACACTTCTGGTTTGTAAAGTTTGAGACATCCCCAAATGTGATGTCTTTGAGCGACCATCTTGAAGAACACTTTCATGATATGAGACTGGTACTTCAGTTTCCTGAACACAGTTCTCACACATACAGACTGTGTCCTCTACATGATGAAAACTTTGTCCAACACACTCCGGACATTTACACACATCCTCCGGATGATTGTTGTTGTTTTTCAATTCGTTTGTATCAAACTCCTCCTCACCCTGTCTACAATTGTCACATTCACATGTGTATGTATCCCCGGAATGATTTAAACACTCATCGCAATCACAGGTTATCTCCCTTAAAGGGGTATGAGGGGATACTGGAGTGTTCTCCCTTTGTATGACAGGTTCTGTCTGATGTACACAGTTATCACAATCACAAACCACATGACCTGAACCAGTTTGTTCTCTCTCACTTTGTAAGTTAAGATTTTCAAAACCATCATAAATATGATTTTCATGATATAACTCATTTGTCTGACCGTACGGATCATCAATCATTTCCATTGAATAGTCCTCTTCATCGACTTCCTCAATACTGTCATGGCTGTCTCGACCATCCCTTGAACTTTGACCTTCAGAACTTGATGTATTCAAGGTCACCGGAACTCTATTTCTGTACTGTTGAAAAGGACGAACATCTACGTCATACTGTGATAAGCTAAACTCTCTTCTCACATGACCGTTTCTATTTATAACTTCCACTTCTTCATCAAATTCTTCTATATCTCCTTCAAACGGATCGTCATAGGAAGCATCTGCATCAAAATTCTCGTCAAACGGGTGCGGAATGTTTTCCTCCACAGGGGAAAAACTTGTGTCTGAGAACTCAAATCCGAAATTCTGACTCTTTTTGATCTCCAGAGACTTCCAAAGATCTTCAATATTTGCCATTTTTTCTGTTTTAAAACTCCATCAAAATTATTTGAATGTAATTTCCCGATAACTTTCCTTAATGTAATGAATACAGACTTCAATTTCAACTTGTCCAAATCCAAATCTTCAATTCTTGGAGAACCAAGTCCCTTTTTTTTCTTTTTTTTAATAGCAGATGGTTTCAATCCTTCTCAGTTGAAAGCATGTTTCACATAGAATGTCAACCATCAAATATGTGATATTTATCAATACTACTCCAATATTAATTAGCCTTAATTCACACCTTTTCAAATGTCATCATTTACAATGTATACTAATTTCTGCAGAATGACAATTACATCCTTCCTCCCTTTGAAGCATTTTTATCAGGAAAATCCCAAATATCATCTTTTTATCTCTCAAAAATCTGAATTGTTCCCTGCCATGGTAATTACAACTCCTGTGTGCATAGCATCACTGTTATCAAAAATTGTATTGTGTAAAAGCTTGTCTTCTATTTGTTTATTTTATCATCTCACAATCTCCAAATTTCTCAGGCCTTTGATTTTAATACTTCTATTGTTCAAATTGTAACCTTTGGTCAGGTTTAATCTAGCCGATTTTTCAAAACTTCGGTCTTTCATTCTTTCTGTAATCCTGTAATATAGATTAATCCATTACCAGTAAGCAAAAATTTAGACTGGTCAAAGTTACAGACAACAATTTCTAGTTGATGATATTTAATTTCTCAAACTAATTGGGTAGAAATAATGTGGAAAATGAAGAAATTGCTTGTAGCAAGCAATTTTTTCATTTTCCACAATGTTTTCCTTATTGTATTTCTTGACCCATTCCCACACAATAGTGGTTTTGGATGCCCAGCAAGAAAACAATTGAGGGGCTTCAAAAAGTGTGATTGTGTGGGAATGTGTTAAAAAGTATTTCCTTTATAATGTTTAATGTACCACATAATTTTGAATACATCCAACATATGGTGTACAAATATTTACAGCACATGTTGGTAAACACCTAAAACAAACTTAACCCTTACCACACAGCAAATGTTAGACTGGTCCAAATTCAAAGAAGTCTCAGACGACTATTTAAAGTTAATGAAATATTTGATTTTTTAAATTTTCTGAGGAGAAATGATTGTGAAAAATGAAGAAATTTCTTCATTTTACACAATATTTTCCCATTTTTTTTTTTTTTTTTTTTTGGGGGGGGGGGGCATCCAAAAGCGTCACTGTGTGGGAATGGGTTAAACCAGTCCCACTCAATGACAACTTTTGACACTGCTCAAGAAAAAGCAAGTTGCAAAAAAAGCAAATTCTTCATTTTCAACAAGGTTTTCCACCAAGAAAGTTGAAAAATATCTAAAATTTCAGAAACCATTATCTCGTTATCTTATGATTTTCAGTGCTAAAAAAAATTGATTAGGGGAAAAAAGCAGAAATACTTGTCATAAGTAATACCCACTTTTCTCTCAACCCTCTACTCTTAACTAATTTCTTTAGTTTAAATAAAGTTGGTGGTCTGCAAAAATTTTCAAGCAGTCCCATCTAAGTCCATTACCAATCGGCCAAATTTTAGACTGGTTCAAATCTAAAGGAGTTGCAAACGACCATAAAAACATTTAACAAGCAATTTCTTCATTTTCTACAATGTTTTCCCAAAGCTGTTTTTCTTTAGAGCACCTAAAAAGTCTTTAAGTTTGAATGGGTCAACCAATTCCTAAAAGAAAATTTCACAAAATTTTAGCCTGTCTAAATTCAAAGAAGTTGCAGACAACACTTTTTGGTTTGTGGAATTTGAGTTATTGTTGTCTTTTGAAGTGGAAACATTTTAGGATGCTTTAACCCATCGCCACACAGAAAAATTTAGACCAGCTCAAATTTAAAGTAGTTGAAAGTCAACTGAATTCTAAAAACTTTGTCTCTTATGGGTGAGAAAACATTGTGTATTAAGAGCAATTTCTTCATTATCCACACTGTTTTCAAACATTTTTTCTTGGGGGATATAAAAAGAGGGACTGTGGGGGAATGGGTTCTGCAAGTATTATTTTCTATTTTTCTTGGGAGTACCAGAAATTTACTGTGTGGGTATGGGTTACTTTGTTAATAATGTGCCCAACCCCTTCAAATTCTTTCAAACACAGTAGATTTACAGTAAACCCTTTCCTGTTTCTTGTTATTTTAGACTGGCCCAATTTGAAACATGGTACAGACGACAGTGAAAAGTGAGTGCAATTTGAAACGATAGCATAATTTGTGGTAGAAAATATTGTGATAAAAGAAGAAATTGCTTGATACAGGCAATTTCTTCATTTATCACAATATTTTCTTAAGTATAAAAATGCATGGACGTAAAAACCAGTGATTTTACAGGAAAGGGTTAAAGGGAACATTAACTGTTAAATGAAAGTACTTTAACAGTCTCTCTTAATCTAAATAAATGGGAATCCAACTTAATCTTAACTCAATTAAAGGCCTTTTATTCACAGCTTTCTAATCCTTGATCCTTTCATCTTATGCAGTTATTGTTTGCCATTTGTGAGAAAGGATGTGGTCTTGTGGTACTGTGTTAATCCCATTATATGACGCAAAAGGAAAAAAATTGACTTGTCCAAATTTGATGGAAATTGCAGATGATTCAAATCTTGTGCAGGCTAAAAATCAGGTGTAAGACAAGATGGAAATAATGATAGAAAAGGAAATATTCCTTTTGACATGCAATTTATCCTTTTGTCACAATGGTTTCTACAATCTTAACTCATTCCAAAAAAACAAAACTTAAGACTGGCTCAAATTGACAGAAACTGCACACGACAATTTCAACATGTTTGAATATTAAATTCTTGTGTCTTTTTGGATAGAAAACATTGAGCAATTTCTTTGTTCTCCACAATGTTTTCAAGGGCTTTTTTCGAAAGGGGTGTGTAAAGGAGCAGTTGGAATGGGTCAAACATAATTTTTTTTATCTTATTCTAAAAAGTGTCATATTCTATCATCTTGCATATTAACCTATTCCCACTAAGAGATGCCTTTAGACGCCCCAAGGAAAAAGTTTTGGAAAACATCGTGGAAAATAAAGAAACTGCTTGTTATAAGTAATTTTTTCATTTTGAAATACGTTTTCAGATTTTTTTTTCTGGAGGAGGGGGGGCAAAAGCATTATTGTGTGGTAATGGGTTAATCCATTCCAACACAGCAAAATTTTAGACTGGTCCAAATTGAGACAAGCTGCAGACGACAGTTTCAAATTGATGGAATTTTGAATTTTTTCGTCTTTTTGGATAGAAAACATTGTGGATAATGAAGAAATTGCTTGATACAAGCAATTTCTTCATTTTCCACAATGTTTTCCAAAGTTTTTTTCTTGAGGGGCGTAAAAAGGAGGGATTGAGTTGGAATGGGTTAAAATATAAAAAAACGGTCAATATAAAGGTCAATAGATTAAGCTATTGTGTTTGGTTCTTGATCAAGGTGTGAATTTGATGAGATTTTTACTTAACCTATTTACCTCTGGGCACTTAATGCCTGTCAACACTTAACTCTTTCCCGTTTTTGGAAATTTTAGACTAGTCCAAATTGAAAGATGTTGCAGACAACAATAAAGTAGGATGCTATTTGAAAGGAAACCATCCTATCTGGTAGAAAATATTGTGGAAAAAGAAGGAATTGCTTGTTACAAGTATAAAACCATAGTAACGTAAAATCCCGGGTTTGTACAGGAAAGGGTTAACCCATTCCCACTCAATCGCTCCTTTTTACGCCCCTCAAGGAAAAAGCTTTGGAAAACATTGTGGAAAATGAAGAAATTGCTTGTATCAAGCAGTTTCTTCATTTTCCACAATGTTTTCTTTCAAAAAAGACGAAAAAATTCAAAATTCCATCAACTTCAAATTGTCGTCTGCAGCTTCTTTCAATTTGGACCAGTCTAAAATTTTGCTGTGTTGGAATGGGTTAAATGAATCAAAACTAATAATTCTTTAACGTTATATCACTTGGACGATTTTACCAATTGATATAAAATTGGACCTTCTTTAAAAACCTTTACTGTACAAACCTGGTATTTTACATTCCAGTGAATTTATATTTAAGAAAACATTGTAGAAAAAGAAGAAATTGCTTGTAACAAAGTTGCTTGAAGTATATGAAATTTAACAACCATTTTTCTTTTGGGGAACATAAATTGTTGGAAATGAAGAAATCACTTGATAAAAAAAATGAAGAAACTGCATGTAACATGCAAATTCTTCATTTTTCTCATTTTTCCCACACAATGACACTTTTTAGCACCCCTAAGACAAAAGGTTTGAACACATTATGGAAAATGAAGAAATTGCTTCTTTCAAGCAATTTCTTCATCATCCGCAATGTTTTCAACCAAAAACCTCAAAACTCCAAGTATTTTATCAAATAAATTTGTTGTCTGACACATCTTTGAACTTGTACCAGTCTAAAATTTTGATATCCTGTCATGGTTTAAAGGAGTAGGAATGGATTTACCCTATAATTATATCTTGGCTTACAGAACTTTCTGATTGTACCTTATTGTTTGACATAAAACATGAACCACCACAAAGTAAATCTGCAGACAAATTGAGTCAATATTTAGTCCAGATTGGCTAGACTGTAATAATGGGCAGTCATAATTTGTGTCAATTAGAAACATAAACAAGGCTACTTATCATCAAAGGTAGATAATTAAAATGTCAATATGTCAATTTTCTTTTGTAAGATGAAATGTTAGCACTTTCCTGTTGTAGGAATGCATTTACAAAATTTTCGCTTACAGAATTTCCAGATTGTACATATTTGTTTGACATAAACATGAAATGCAACAAAGCTAAACTGCAGATAAATTGAGTCAATATTTAGTCCAGATTGGCTAGACTGTAATAATGGGCAGTCATAATTTGTGTCAATTAGTAATATAAACAAGGCTACTTATCATCAAAGGTAGATAATTGATGTGTCAATGTCAATTTCCTTGTTTATGAAAAATGTTAACATTTTTCCTACTATGTTTACTACATCAGAATATCTGGTAGTATTAATCCATTACCCAATGACAAAAATCTAAACAGGTCTAAATTGAAAGGAGTTGCACAAGACAATTTAACCCATTACCAGAGGCAAACATTTAGACTTGCCCAAACTGAAAGAAGTTGCAGACGAAAAAGAAAAGTAAATCAAATTTTTTTGTTAGGGAAAAAATGTGAGAAAAGGAGGTAAATGCTTAAAACAGGCAACATTATCTTTTCTTACACTGCTTTCAATTTGATATGACATGTATATTTTGACCTAATTGCACTTTGTATCATTGTCTGCAACCTCTTCAGGCAAGCCTAAAATTTGTCATCAGGTAACAAGTGATATTCATTTTAACACTTTCCTGTTTTGCAAAATTTTAAACCTGTCCAAATTAAAAGGTTTTGCAGACAAAAATTTTTAGCAGATTCAATTTGACAAATAAGCATTCAGTAGTGCAGAAAATATTGTAGAGTGAAAAGAAATTGCTCTTTATGAGCAATTTCTTCTTTTTCTACAATATTTTCCAAATATAAAATAACAGGGACTTAAAAACCAGGGATTAAACAGGAAAGGGGGTAAAATTAGTCTATTTCATCAGATGAATTGTAAAGTAAAGGATTATTGAATGAAATTAAAGCAATTTCTAACATATTTGTGTCACTAGGCAACAGTTACCAGAAATATAATACTAGCTAGAAACTTCATTAAATAAGTGACTTTGTCCACAATTTTTTACGGCAAATACCATAAAATCTTGAATTAAATATTGTGGCTTTCAACGCTTCAATAGCGTTCGAATATTAAAGTCTATCCAACTATTTTCAAACAAGAGGCAGGATTTCCCCTCGACTTTCAAAACAGGGGGTCATTTTGCCACATAATGACCCCTATCAAATAAGATAAAGACGGCTGTCTAGCTATTTTGGGGGTCATTTCGGAAAAATGGGGGTTTGAATTCAAAGAAGGAGAGGTTCATGGAAAACTCTGCAAGAGGGCCAAGATGGCCATAGATCACTCACCTGAATTTACAAATCAGCTCAAGTTTTTGGTAATGGGTTAAGTCAAAAATTTGTGAATGGATGAGAAGAAAACTGGATTTGCCACTAAGGCCCCCTTTAACCCACTATCACATGATCAAATTTAAGACTGTACCAAATTGAAAGGAGTTGTAGACAACATTTTTGTCTATGAAATTTTTGATTTTACAACTATCTGGATAAAAAAGATTGTGTAAAATAAAGAAATTGCTTGTTACAAGCAATTTATCATTTCACACAATGTTTTTCCTAATTGTAACTCTTGAGAGGCGTCCAAAAGCTTCACAGCGTGGGAATGGTATAATACTAAAGGAATGTCAATATATTCAATGGGGATACTCTTGCATGACCATACAATCATTTAAAGCCTATTTGAGAAAGATCAAGCCCAAATTCAGACATCAAGAGGATAACAACGAAACTATTAAGATTCCTTTTCCTTTATATTAGTCAGGATGTCATAATATTCCATAGGGATCCTCCTGATTTTCAGTAAGTTTGTCAAAAATTGAGCCCAAATCGTGACCTCTAGAGTGGTAACGAGTTAACCCATTTTAACTCAATTCCTCCTTTTTACGCCCCTCGAGCAAAAAGCTATGGAAAACATTGTGGAAAATGAAGAAATTGCTTGTATCAAGCAATTTCTTCATTATCTACAATGTTTTCTATCCAAAAAGACGAAAAAATTCAAAATTCCATCAACGTGAAATTGTCGTCTGAAGCTTCTTTCAATTTGGACCAGTCTAAAATTTTGCTCTGTTGGAACGGGTTAACTGGCATTAAGGTTTCTTTTCCCATGATATTGGTCAAAATGCCACCACATTCAATATGGTTCTTCCTCATAGCTATACAAACATTATTAGCAAGTTTTATGCAAGATTGTGACCTCTAGAGTGGTAACGAGTTAATTGTCATTAAGGTCCCTTTTCCCTTGATATTGGTTAGAATGGCACCATACTCAATAGGATTCTCCCTTGAGACAATACAATCATCTACAGCAAGTTTGAGATAGGTTGGGTCAAAATTATGACCTGTAGAATGGCAACACTGAATTGTTGATAATGTAAGACACACACACACCACATGACAGACAATAGACAATCAAGTATCATAAAGCTAACCATGAGCGCGTTTTGCTATTCAGAAAGTAAATGTAGACAAAAAAAATTTAACTTCACAATATAATCAAAGGACTGAAATGCCTGGAGGCAATACTTGTTCGTCAATAAACATTTTTGCAAATCGATTCTATAAGCAACTTTACTATATTTAGACCCACTATAATCTTGAACATACTGATATGAAAAATATTTAACTTCACAATAAATCAAAGGCTTGAAAGCACTGGAAAGGCAGTACTTGTTGGTAAATAAATATTTTTGAAAATTGATTTTGGCATCAAGGGGACAAACAGATGGTGTAGACTTAGATCATACTGTACATCTAAATCTAAAATCTTAAATCTAAAACTTAATAATCTTCAAAATATCTTCTGCAACTCCTTTCAATTTTGACTTGTCTAAAATTTTGTTGTCTGGTAATGGGTTAAACATTTAGGACTTGAAACATAAAATGAAATCCACACACATAGCCCAAAGACAAAATGCAGACAAAATGCAAAACAACAAATTCGATAAATTTAGCCCCGCTTAAACCCATAAACACTCAATCTGATCTTTTCATCATTAACCTTTCCCGTACAATGCCTATTATTTTCTTTCCTGTAATATTGTACTTGAGAAAACAGGGTGGGAAAAGAAGAAATTGCTTGTTACAATTTTCTACGATAAAGGATGGTTACTTTTTTAATTTTACTTGCTTTATAATGTCGTCTGCCACCCCTTTGAATTTGGACAAGTCCGAAATTTTAAAGAACAGTAAATGGTTAAGGAATAATAAAGATAACATGTCGAAAATAGGAGAAACTGCTTATTTCAAAAATTCCTTTTTCACAATGAAATTCAGCCTTAATGTTACTCATTTTTGCAATGAACACACTCTCAGAGTTTTGGTCTGCGACCCCTTTAAATTTGGACCAGTCTAAAATTTTGTCGTGTGGAAATGAGCTAAATGGTCCGAGATGAAATGAGTGATCACAACCTATGGCTTATATAAATATTGTTGAAATATATGTTCAAAAATACCCCCCTCTATCTGCATCTCTGCTAAAACAATTGACCAATCCCTGGCCATGCCTAGTTACCTTGTTGGCTTCAGTCATTGACTCCGACAGGAAGTACAATTCAATTTTAACCCTTTCCTGTTTTGCAGAATTTTGTACCTGTCAAAATTCAAAGGTTTTGCAGACGAAAATTTAAAGTGGATTGAATTTGAAAAAAAAACATTCAGTAGGGTAGAAAATATTGTGGAAAAAAAGAAATTGCTTGTTACAAGCAATTTCTTCTTTTCCCACATTTTTTTCTCAAGTATAAAATCACAAGGACGTAAAAACCAGTGATTGTACCGTAAAGGGTTAAACGGCGTTATTTTGCAAAATTTATAACCAAGGCAAAGCAACATGTAACATAAATTGAGATGGTTGGTTTGCAACCTAAACGTCGTAACTACAGCGTATTCAAGTTTAAGTTGCCAAATCAACAATAAAGCTTAACAAATATGTTGGAGTTCAAAACTTACTTCTAGTCTAAATGAATGATTTCATTGGATGATCGGTTATTTGATTGACAGCCGCTTTTGTTCAATTGAGGGATCTATTCTGTCAATCAAAAAATTGATTGAAGTGAATGGTGAACTGTAACATTTTTGAAAAGCAGTTTTGTTGAGGTTTTAACCTAAACACCATAAATATACGTTATTCAAGCTAAAGCTACAATGTTTATGCAGATGGGTTATGTGCGAGGGGTTATTATACTAGCTAGCTTTTATAGTGAGGTGGTAAAGCACTTGCTTTGGAACAGAGGGGTGCCTGGTTTGAAACCCAACAGAGGTGAATATCTATTTGTGGGCTACATCGGACACCCACCTTAATCCTTCCCTGTTCAATCCCTGATATTTAAGTCCCTGTGATTTTATAATAGAGAAAACATTGTAGAAAAAGAAGAAATTACTTGTAACAAGCAAATTCTATTTTTTCATTTTTGTCTGCAAAACCTTTGAATTTGGACAAGACTAAATTTTTGAAAAACAGGAAAGGGTATAATAACCCACATGTGATGGTGGTTACCAAGTATGTGATAAGAGGTTAATGATGTAAAATATAGAAGATTTGTGGTATAATCTTAACCCTTGTAATGCTGAACCCGGAATATTCCGGTTTTGGCAGGAGGTGTAGACCAAGATCAGCCTGCACATAAGTGCAGACTGATCTTAGTCTACACCTCCTGATTGTACTTTTTTGCCAGAGTTATGTATGAAATCGATTTCTAAAAGAAGTATAGATTTTTGAACGAGTTCTATCAGTGCTTTCAGCCCTTTGATTTTACAGCAATTCAGTGAGTCAAATTATTCAGCATGACATGGGTTAATTGTCATTGTCGAGGAGGTGTTTGTATCAGGGTAGTGCATAAAGGGTGCCTATACTGCCAAGCTGTAGAAGCTGCTGTTATAGAAACATAGTACAGCACTTGCTTCATTGTGAAGAGGACCCTGGTTTGAGCCCCGACAGAGTTGAATATTTATTTGTGGGCTACATTTAGGTTGCCAAGCAACGCTTTGCCTTTGGTTTTATGTCCCTGGCTATATATAATTTACAAAATGATATCGTTTGATAAAAATGCTATGTAAAAGGTCAGTTGCCATGGTCAGCCATTTGTCAGTTGAGCTTCAAACCATGACTTCCTCCCATTTTACACAACAGTAAATTAACTCTTGTCATGTTGTATAAATTACCTTAATGAATTGCTGTAAAATCAAAGGGCTGAAAGCACTGATAGAACTTGTTGTTAAATAATCAATATTTCTTTAGAAATCGATTCCATAAACAACTCTGGCAGGAAAAGTACAAGCAGGAGGAGTAGACCAAGATCAGACTGCACTTATGTGCAAGCTGATCTTGGTCTAAACCCCCTGCAAAAACCGGAATATTCTGGGTTCAGCATGACAAGGGTTAACTATTGTCATGTTGAACCCAAAATATCCCAGCTTTGGCTAGAGGAATAGACTAAGATCAGCCTACACTTATAGTGTGCAGTCTGATCTTAATTCACATCACCTGTTTGGTGTTTTAAGTCAGTCTTTTTTAAATCAAATTAAAAAACAAAATATGCCCAAAATCGGAGCCTTTCAGCGCTTGCAACCCTTTGATTTAATTTTGTTTGTTTGGGATTTTACGCCGCTTTCAACAATCTTTCCGTTATATTGCGGCAGCTGGAGCACCTAACAATGGAATCCTGGTATTTCTCACACCAGTACTACCATTACATCCTTTCCTAGCCTCCAGCTGCTATCCCACATAGGTCACGATTATCGACCCATTGGTGAGAGACAAATAGTTTGAAAGGATGAGTGCCGCCATCGGGGATCGATCCTAGGACCTCTAGATTGACAGTCAGACACGCTACCAACTGCGCTATGACGGCGGCTTTTGATTTAATGCAATTCAGAGAAAGGAATTTTAGTATGACAATAGTCAAAATGCATTAATATGATCATGAACATTTGAGCCTATGCCAACATTTCCAACCGTTTCGCATGTGCGTGACTTGCACACATTGAGCACCTTGGACAGCCATTGGGGCAATTAGAATAATCGCTGATTGTTTAAAGAAGCTTTGGGTCAGTATCTATCTACAGAGTGCAGACTCTGATCAGACTGTGCGGATGCACAGGCTGATCTGAGTCTTTGCTTGGTGCACATGTGTAATGGTTGGAAATGTCATGCATGCGCTCAATTTATATTCATCCTTCAATTGCTTAAAACTGCTATAAATTTCACTTTTTAATTTCCACAGAAAATACATGTACATGTATTCCATTCTTAAGACTTGGGTCCATGTTCCATTTAACAACTAGCAGGCCATAAATTCTGTCATCTTTGATATAGCCAGCTAGACATATAAACTACTTGATACATTAATAATCTGCATAAAATATAATCCATCTATCATGTTACCCATTCATTATGCATTTTTATAAAACCAAGGACACATTTCACCATAAAAGAGTCTACCGTCATTTCCTTCTGTCAAATCTGCCTAAATATGGCCTGTCAAAAACTGAAAGACATTACCAATGAAAAGATGAAATTGATATGGTATATTCAGTTAGCCAATGTCGTGTTGAATAACATCTCCAACAGAATTCTATTGAATTCAAAGGGCTGAAAGCACTAATTTTGGGTTGATATTTATTATGACATTCATCATTTAACTCATTCCCACACAATAAAAATCTAGACCAGTCCAAATTCAAAGAAGTTGCAGACGACACTTTAACCCATTCCCACTCAATCCATCCTTTTTACGCCCCTCAATGAAAAAGCTTTAGAAAACATTGTGGAAAATGAAGAAATTGCTTGGATCAAGCAATTTCTTCATTATCCACAATGTTTTCTAACCAAAAAGTTAAAGAAATTTTAATTCCACCAACTTGAAAATATTGTCTGCAGCTCCTTTTAATTTGGACCGGTCTAAAATTTTTTGTTGAGTTGGAATGGGTTAAAGTTGATCAAATCTTTAAAATCTTTGTCTATTGTGGTAGAAAACATAGTGGATAATGAAGAAATTGCTTGTGACAAGCAATTTCTTCATTTTCCACAGTGTTTTCCAAAACTTTTATATTGAGAGGCGTTTAAAAGCGTCACTATATGGGAATGGGTTAAACAGTTCTGGCTTTACCCTTTCCTGTTTTGCAAAATTTTAGACCTGTCCAAATTCAAAGGTTTTGAAGACGAATATTTAAAGTGGATTTAATACAAAAAGTAACCATTCAGCTTAGTAGAAAATAGTATACAAAAAGATGGAATTTCTTAGTACAAGCATTTTTTTCTTTTTTAACCACAATGTTTTCTCAATTATAAAATCACAGGGACACAAAAAATAGGGATCAAACAGGGAAAGGTTAAAAAGGACATGCAGGTGGTATAAACTAAATTCAGACTGCACATATGTTTATCTGTACTTCCTACCAAAACAGGAATGTTCAGAGATCAGTATGACAAGGGTTAATATCATTGTATTTCATACAGAAATTGCAAGATCTTCAATACAACATGTTTTCTGTATTCCTCAAAAAGTACATTTTCACCAATTATCTGATCAAACCTCTTACACTGATCAAAACTGACCCATATATTGATGGCTTAGAGCAAAACATAGTATGGCTCTATACAATGTATAGAGCCATACTATGTTTTTGCTCTAAGCCATCAATATCTACAGTGAGACAGAGTGGAGGTCCAAAGTGCTGATAGTAGCAATTTAGAGGAGCCTGTGATGAAGAGGCTGAAAGCAATGATATACTGGCTCAGTATTTTTTAGCTCCACTGGCTGAAAGCCAGCGAGCTATTGTCATGGCGCTGTGTTCTTCATATGTCCATTATTGCGTGCGTCTGTCCCTCTGTAAACTTTCACTTTAAAAATATTCTCCTTAGAGAGTACTGAACAGAATTCAATCAAATTTCACAGAAATGATCCTTAGGTGACCTTTCATCAGATTCCTCCAAAGAATTTTGATCAGATGAAAAACAAAAGGTTTAAAAATCTTCTAAGAAACTAATGGATAGCCAAAAAAGATCCTTTAGTGACACTTTGTCAGATTCCTTCATAAAATTTGGCTCAGATGAAAATTATGGGGTATTTTTTAAGGAGGGGGGGCTGGTATCCATATATGGTATATACTGGAATTTTCAAAATCTTATTCTTACAAAATGCAGGATGGCTTTCATCCAAATTCTTAGGAATAATAAGTAAATTTAGGCCAGTGGAGCGAATCAGACGCTCAAGCACCTCTACTTGTTATTAATTCTACATAGAACTTTCTTATTAATTCAAATAGGTGGTTTATTTGCAGTCTGATATTAGTCTATGCCACCTGCCAAAGCAGAAATCAACTGGGTTCAACATGACAAAGGTTAACCCATTCCATCACAGTGGAACTTTAGACCGGTCCAGATTGAAAGGAGCTGTAGACAACAATTTCAAGTTGATGGAATTTTAATTTTTTTCATCTTTTTGGATAGAAAACATTGTGGATAATGAAGAAATTACTTGATCCAATAATATGGATAATGGATTTTCAAGAGGGACACCAAAAGGTGTCATTGTGAGGGAATAGGTCAAGGAGATTGGACTGTACCCAACCCAAACTTTTGATATACACCCAGATCCTCCAACACCAATATTGGACAACACTTTCTCACCTCTAGACAAAAACAATTCAATAAAATCTGCAAGCCTGTCTCTATCCATTCTTAACCTTAATACCTAAAGGCTTAACTATTTCACGAATTTAACCTTTTTGTACCATGTGTTGATTTTAGTTACCTTATCCATAGAGCTTTTAACCCTTGTCATGCTGAACCCTGATATTCCTGCTTTGGCAGAAGATATAGACAAAGATCAGCCTGCACCTAAGTGCACTCTGATCATGACCTACACCTGTTTTTCCCCTTTCAGGCAGAGTTGTTTTAATAACTAATTTTCAAAATAAACAATGACTCTTAATATGATCTTCCAGTACTTCCAGTCCTTTGATTTTAAAGCAATTCTGCATAGGATTTTTGATTCAGCACGACAAGGGTTAACCCTTTCCCGCACAAATACAGGATTTACGTAGCTGTGATTTTATACTTGAGAAAACATTGTGGAAAAAGAAGAAATTGCTTGTAACAAGCAATTTATTCTTTTTCCACAATATTTTCTACCTCATAGGATGGATTCATTTCAAATTGCATCAAATTTTCGTTGTCGTTTGCAACCTCTTTCAATTTGGACCAGTCTAAAATTTCCAAAAACAGGAAAGGGTTACCAGACGAATGGCAGGCCCTGCCCTAATACTACATTGGCCCTACACATTGACTCTACTTCCTTTGCTTGTTGAACTAAATGGCTGCAACATCATTTTTTAACCCATTTGACCAAAACGCTAAAATTTCAGACTCATCCAAAATGAGAGAGGCTAGAAATGATAGAATATAGTTTATCTAATTTGAAATATAAGGGTCAGATGAGGTAGTAAACATTGTGAGAAAAGAAGAAATTGCTTGTTATAAGCAATTTCTTCTTTTCTCACAATGTTTTCCACGGCTTTACTTGATTGTGTGGTTTTGGGTCAATAGGCCAAGAGTGACCAGTCAAAAAGTAAGATCTTTGCAAAATCCTGGATATACTTCTAGGAATTACCCAAGTTATTGAAATGAGGACAAGGCAATTCCTCCTGTTCCCACAGTATTTTAACCTATATCAGTCAATTTCACTGCCCTTACACTCAAGTTATTGGCTTCAATTTTTTATTTTATTTTAATCTACCGGTATCTCTAGTCCAAATTTTGGCTCTATCATTTTTTTACCGGTCTCTGTCAGTTAATTGTTCTTTCTGTATGTGGTTTAACTTCACTTTGAACAATTATTCAGTTACATCATAGTCAAGTTCATTTATTAATGACCTATACCCAGTCCTAGGCAAGAACTCAGAAATGTCTTGCTCAAAGAAACATGGGCGTGGCAGAGACAACGCAGGGATTCAAACGCACGACCCTAAACTTCTCTCAGATTAAGAGTCCCCAGCCCTAACCACTGAGTCATACAGGACCCCCTCTGCCAGTTGGATAAAAACAAAGACATCTAACCTAAAACATTGTTGAACCTATAACTAGAAGGCGAAAACATTCTAGACTGGTCCAAGTTAAAAGTAGTTGGAGACAAAAATTAATTCTGAAGTTGATGGCATTATAAAAATCTTTGTCTTTTGGATCAGAAAACATTGTGGATAATGAAGAAATTGCTTGTTACAAGCAATTTCTTCCTTATACACAATGTTTTTCAAAGCATTTTCCTGAATGAGTTGAAGGTTTTGGTTAATTCAAACCTGACACTCTAAAATATATTGTCTAGCAATGGAATAAATCAGTTACAGTTTACCTTGTTACCCTGTCAGATATACAAAATACATCCTAAATATTTTTAATGAAAGACATCCACTACCATCCAAGGAATCAATCACCCTATTCCATCGACATTACTAGATCACAATAAAGAACTTCCTTTTATGTACAAAACAGGTTTAATACCAAACACAAACAAATTTTAGCAGATTTCCCCCAATGTGTTAGTCACATGTATGTGACATTTTAGCCTACACAATACAGTATGAGATACACAGGTAACTTACCTGTACAATGATGAAGAGGGCCTTTATAAGGCCAGGCTATTTGGAATATTGGTTTCTATTTCACAGTTACCCTATTTCCCCCCTGATAGTAAACCAATTTTCACAGAATCCTACTTTTTTTCAAACCCTTTCCTGTCCAATTTTCACAGAATCCTACTTTTTTTTTTAAACCTTTCCTGTTTAATCCCTGTTTTTACATCCCTGCGGTTTTAAAATTTTGAAAACAATGTGGAAAAAGCAGAAATTGCTTGTTAAAAATAATTTCTTTTTTTTCCACAATATTCCACAATATTTTCTACCCTACTACATGATTATTTTTCAAATAAAACCAACAATGAATTGTCGTCTGCAAAACCTTTGAATTTGGACAGGTCTAAAATTTTGAAAAAACAGGGTTAAGGCCCTCAAGAAAAAAGCTGTTTTCTCAAGTATAAAATCACAAGGACGTAAAAAACCAGTGATAGTACAGGAAAGGGTTAAGTGGTAAGGAACATAAAATAACAAGCAAATCTTGTCTAAACTACGGCTTCAGTAAGCTGTATTACAACTATTAGGGTGGCCAAATAAACAAAATTGCTTAACATAAATGTTAGAGTTCAAAGGTCACTTTGAGTCTACATTCATGATTTGATTGGCTAACATTTTTAATTTTTTTTTTTTTTTTATTGACAGCCGGCAATCTGTCCTCTCTGAACAAAAGCTGTTCTATTCATTTTGCATTTGACTTTAACCAGATTTTTTACTTCCAATTTAAACTTGGACACATTCATTCTAGTGAAAGACATAAGTACTGGGACAAGTTTCATCAGGATTTCATTATAGGATGAATGGTATCGTATTGACAAAGGACCGAGACCGGTTACTCTGTTTTTTTTTACGACAATCGACAAAATTCCTCATGTTGTTGTGAATTTACTTATGGGAAAAGTGACAAGAGGAATTATGTCAGTGCACTAGATCCTGACGACAGCACATATATTCTCTTACCAATGAGTGGATAATCGTAAACCTAAGTGGGATAGCAGCTGGAGGCTAGGAAAAGAATTGCAGACAAAAGACAAGGAGCAGCAATCATTACAATATGCATTTCCAAAAGCGCATTGAAGTTGAATTGAACACAATCCAATCTTTTTAAAATCATATAATTTGTTTAACCCAATTTCACACAAACCTGTTATTTTACTACCCGAAAGAAAACAGTGTTTTCTACCCCCTTCCCCCCCAAAAAAGACAGTGATTCTTAAAATTCTATCAACTTGGAATTGGTGTCTGCAATTTCTTTGAATTAGGACCAGCCTAAAATTCAACTGTATTCTAACCCTCATGAACTGTCAAACAGAGCATGGCATTAATCATCAACTTTTCCCCTTGAAATAAGCAAGTTTACAAACAAAATTACCTGTAACTAAATTCTTAGTAAAATGCAGACTACAGGCTTGAAGACACCCCAAAATAATGGGTGGATAATTTCAAACCTAAGTGGGATGAGCAGCTTGAGGCTCAGAAAGAATCTTGTGGTTGTACTTGAGTGAGAAATGCTATGAATCCATGGATAGGTGCTTCAGCCATAATCTGACCGTGAAACTGTTAAAAGTGGCATTAAACCCAATTCAATCAAACAAAGACCCATCAAAATTCATATGAGTTTTCATTTATCAATATTTGCGACCAGTTGCCCATATGAGTGATACATGTACTTCCAGATGATAATTAGTTTTGTAGTTGTTATCAAGACAGGGCAAGAAATCAGGACAAAACTACTGAAAGCCCTGTTTTGTTATGCAAGTAGACTTAAGGCGGCTGTCAATCAAGAAATCAATCTACTAATCAAATCATTCATTCAGTAAGTGGGCTAGTGATTAGTCAACTGCTGAGTTCAACATCCATTATTAAATGCTTTTGTTAGTTAGGTCAGCCCAACTAACAGTCAACTAACAATCTTTGAGACAATGTTCAATATAACTCTTTTAATTAATTTTCGGCTAATTCCTTTTTCAGAATTGACAGTATATTTCAACACTATGTAACATCCATTTTCATAGACATCAACATTCAAAATGGCTTACTTGAGCTCAAAAATAATAGTAATAAACAAGCAACCTACAATTAATATCAAGACTTTACTCTCATTTTCCCTAACCAAGCAACCTACAATCAATATCAAGACTTTACTCTCATTTTCCCGTATTTAAACAACATCAAAGTTTTGGCGTATATTTCTCACAATGAAATGGAAATTTATTAGAGAGAGAGAGAGAAAAAAAGAAGGGGTGTGTGTGTGTTTGTTGTCACTTATATAACTGTAGAACTGAAATATTAAGGGAAAAGGTGTTAAAATATACTGTCAATTCTGAAGAAGGCATTAGCCGAAAATTAATTAAAAGAGTTATATTGAACATTGTTTTAAATTAATTCCCTACCTTTTGGAATACTTTGTATCATTGGAATAGCAATCTTTGGTTTGAATTTGAATGCTTTATCAACTGAGCCTATCTGACAGATGAATTTCCGTAGTGTATTAGATTTTCTTTTTATGAAGCACAGACCACAAATAGCTTTGCCTTATAAATCCAACATCAAGTTTACTGATCCAAGACATAAAATTAATGAAAAAGGGACTGTTGAAATACACCAATTTTCATTGCAATGAAAAAATTAACAGTGCTGAGTGATAGATGACGCTTATATAATTCAATCACAAGGACAAAGAAACAAAATTAACATTAGGTTTTAGAAAGGCTTCTGTCAATTTGTACCATTTTCTGTGACGGGCCACAAAATCTTATGTGTTTAATCTATTACCAGATGGCTAAATTTCAAACTGGTCCAAATCCAAAGAAGTTGTAGTTGACAATTTAAAGTTGATGAAATTTTGGATTTTTTCAACCTTCTGGGTAGGAAAAATTGTGGTAAATGAGGAAATTGCTTGTAACAAGCAAAGGGGGGGGCGCTTCTAACTGGAGCTGGAGCACCTAACAATAGATTCCTGGTATTTCTCGCACCAGTACCAGCATTACATCCTTTCCTAGCCTCCAGCTGCTATCCCACTAAGGTTTACGATTATTCACCCATAGGTGAGAGACAAATGTCGGAAAGGATATGTGCGGCTGCTGGGTATCGAATCCATGACACCCCATGATAGAAGATTGAGAGTCAGATGCGCTACCAACTGCACTAAGAAGGCGGCAGAGGACAGTGAAAATTGGGTGCAATTTGAAACAAGAGGACCATAATGGTCCTATATCACTCACCTGAATATGATGACTAATGGCTTTATGATATATACAAAATATCAAAGGTCTACTTATAATGGTTTTGGAGATCTTTTTTAGATTTTCTACTTATAATGGTTTTGGAAAAGATTTTTTGTAAGATTTTTTTCATTTAACCCTACAAATCAAATATCCCAAAACATAGCACTTTTTTTCTGAGTCGAGTCATTCTTTGAAGTATTTTAGTAGAATTATATATTTCCGATTGTCAAGGCTCTAGGACTTATGAATTAGGAGAATCTTTTTCTAAAATTTCCTTCTTCATTCTTTTATAAATCCAACATTGCACAATATCAAGGCTCTAGGCCTTATTCTAAAGGAGGAGAAGATTTTCAAAGATTTCCTTCTTTATTCCTGTGTAAAATCAGGAATCACACAGAAAAGGGCTTATTTTCAGGCTATAGTTATTCTTTAGAGTATTTAAGTAGAGAGTGATAAGTGATGATACATACCATATATCAAAGGTCTAACCTTAAGGTTTGTGGAGGAGAAGATTTTCAAAGATTTCCTATGTAAAATTAGGGATCGCACAGAAATGGACTAATGGATAGATAGACAGACGGAGGCTGGACATTCACCAACTGTTATAGCTCACCTTGAGAACTATGTGCTCAGGTGAGCTAATGAAACCATCCTATGTGGCAGAAAACAATGTGGGAAAAGTAGAAATTGCTTGTTACAAGGAATTTCTTCCTTTCCACAGTGTTTTCTTGATTAAAATCACAGTGACATGATTTCCTGGGTTTGTACAGGAAAGTGTTAATTCATTATAAGATGACAACATTTTAGACTGATCCAATTTTTAAGATTTTGCAGACAACAATTTTTGGTCAATGATTGTTTTTTTTGTTGTTGTTGGAGGATTGTGTGGGAAAGGGATAAAAAAAACTTGGGCATTGTCAACATTGTTACAGCAAATTGATAAAGGTTTGATGAATTGAAATCCAATACTTTGGACAATGGTCAGTCAACATTCTATAAGGATACTGGACAATAGAAAATGACCACTTCGTTTCTATGATTTCCAGTTAAACCAATTCCCACACAATGACACCCTTTGATGCCCCTCAAGTAAAACAATTGGAAAAAGATAGTAGGAAATTTAGAAAATTTTCAAAAAATTTTTCTACCAAAAGAAATGAAAAAAAAAAAAAAAAGAAAACAAGATGTGTTTGAGAAACACAATGCCCCCGCAACATGACTTAACGTTTGAACTTGGTATGTGACCTTGACCTTATCACATGACCTTGACCTTGGCATGAGGAAAAGAGGCCTTATGAAAATTACAAAAAATAATCTTAATTAGTGCTTTAAAGTCCACAGATTTCATGGGGTTGTCTTTATACTCAAACAGAATAATTATACTTTTGTGAGTATAGTTCCCTTTGGAATTGGTTCAGATCCATCAAGTAACATGGAAAAAGGGGCTATATAAAAGTTCAATTAAAAAATCCCTGTTAACACAATGAAGCCCACAGCTTTGATCAGATTTTGTTGAAACTTTCACAGAATGATTGTAAGGTCATAACCCTATAATCTAAAATTCAAATTCAAAATACCAATATTAAAGTTAGACAAACAGTCTGAAGGACAATCAACCCATTCCCACACAGCAAAATTTTAGATTGGTCCAAATTGAAGAAAGCTGCAGATGACAATTTTAAATTTATGGAATTTTAACTTTTTTGGTCTTTTGGGGTAGAAAACATTGTGGAAAATGAAGAAATCACTTTTAAAAAGCAATTTCTACATTTTCCAGAATGTTTTCTAAAGCCTTTTTCTTGAGGGGCTTAAAAAGGAGGGTTTGTGTGGGAATGGGTTAACCCTTTCCTGGATAAACCCTGGATTTTACGTCTCTGTGATTTTATACTCGAGAAAACATTGTGGAAAAAGGAGAAATTGCTTATAATAAGCAATTTCTTCTTTTCCCACAATGTTTTCAACCACATAGGATGGTTTTATTTGGAATTGCATCCAATTTTCATTGTCGTCTGCATCCTTTTTCAATTTGGACCAGTCTAACATTTCAAAAAGCAGGAATGGGTTAAACATGTCAAAAACTGCAAGATCTTCAATTTGAAGGCATGAAAAGGTCAATTCCTGCTGTTCTCAGATAATAAAAAATAACTCACCGATTTTAAGGGGTTTCATCATCTTCTTCCTGATTTCTTATCTTCTTACAATCTCTGTTCAAATTTCCGAAAACACGCGATCAAAAACCACCTTCAAATAAGAACAGTTGTTTATTCTTATTTTGAATGTCTCTTTATTTACAGGTTGTATAAATGGTATTATTTCTGGGACCTGTTCGTTGAGTTTTACTCAGGGACCTAATGATATTTGACCTTTTTCGAAGGGGTTTAAGATTATTATAAAATATCTGGTCTGTAACTTTGCACCACATTTAGCTTTTACCAGACTACAAAATTTTAGACTGGTTGAATTTGAAAGAATTTGCAGACGATAATTTTCAGATGATGGATCTTAAAAATCTTTGACTTTTTTTGCACAAAACACTGTTGATCATGAAGAAATTGCTTGTAACAATCAAATTTCTTCCTTTCCACAATGTTTTTCCAAGATTCATTTCATCGGGTCGTCAAAAGCCTTACTATGTGGGAATGGGCAAAGCATAAAACCTTACCTGATATCATCCCTATACCCTTTATTGATCACATTTTGTTAACCCTTTCCAGTACAAACCCATGATTTTATGTTGCTGTGGTTTTATACTTGAAAAAACATTGTGAAAAAAGAAGAAATTGCTTGGGACAAGCAATTTCTCTTTTTCACACAATAAATTCTACTAGATAGGATAGTTTCATTTCAAATTGCATCCAATTTTCAATGTCGTCTGCAACCTATTTCAATTTAGACCATTCTAAAATTTCAACAACAAAAAAATAGGCAAGGGTTAATTACCCTAAGCCCATCTTGATGTCTCTCCAACTTCAAGACTTAAACCCATTCCCACTATAGAGCCCACTTTTCTACACCCTTCCAGAAAAAAAAAGCTTTCGAAAATATTGTGTGAAATAAAGATATTGCTCATTTCAAGCCAATTTCTTCATTTTTCACAATGTTTTCTACCCTAAATGACAAAGAATTTTTAAATTTCACCATCCTAATATTCCAAACTTTGATCCGATGGCAATGGGTTAAGACCACATCAATCTTCTGATCTTGTGAATTTTAAGCCCGGGGTATGGAATTTCTAACCCCGACTTGTCAAACAGGGGCTTTCCTCCTTGCAAACAAGTACATTTGTAAAGGTTACTTGTCCGAGGACAAGTAAATACTAGAGCAAATTTCAGTCTCATCCAATAAAAAATACTTACACACGATTCTCGAACACGATAACAACAAAAAGAACAAGATGTGTTTGTGAAACACTATGCCCCGAAACAGGAATTCTTTAGGAACAGGTGATTTTTATTGTTTTGTTTTTTTTATTTTAGGGAAAAGGGTAAAAAATTTGACCTTGATCTTGATGAAATGACCTTCCCGAGTTGCGCCTTGTTGAGACCTATCTACATATCAAATATTAGCATTGTAACTTAATCAGGGTTTAAGTTATAGGAAAATGTTTAGTTGGCAGGTTAAGTTTTGCAGACAGACGGACACCAGTTAAACAATATACCCCCAATCTATCGATGCTGGGGCATAAAAAGACACTGTTGTAATATTCTCTATGGAAATGTATAGGAATAGGTTAATTTTGTGACTTAAAATATAGTTTCTCAGGGATTTAGTTTCATCTTAAATTTTGGGGGTCCCTGGGACTCAACATGTTTGGTTTAGGGAGTCCCTGGTTAAGTTTTGAGGGTCCCTCATTGGTTTGGAAAAATAGATTAATAAGCATAACTAGAGTATCATCAATTAAACTACATGTACTGTAAGTGATGTTGATGGGCTCTGTTCAGGGTCTACAGGTTTTTTAAAACCTTTATTGAAGAAGGACCGAAGGTGGCTTTGCTGAGACATTTTGTTATTTCCTGCTGAAGATCACGTCATCACCGTAAATATGGACTAAACAAGATTTTCTTTGCCTCGGGCAAAATAATCAAAAAAGCAAATCTCTGGAGCAGTTAAATGAATATTTACCCTATTACAGAAATATTTTTCTTAATCAATCAATTTCAAAATTTAAGATAGTGACTGCGCATTATTTTGTAAATGAAAGGCAGGGATATTCATAAAGACCATTGTATCCACTGTAAACAGATTCTCGCAATTTGATTGGCTGTTGGAGAATGTAAAAAGTTGTTACCCTCCTGTTACTTTTTACTTATCAAAATATAAATAAAAAATCAAATTGGCAGCACAAAAGATCGTTTTTTTTTTAAGTTGCATTTGGATATCTGACTTGATAAATCATGACAAAAATTATCTGTCGTGAATTTAATAAAAGAAAACAATACAGTTAAGGGGTTCACTTTCATAAATAATCGCCGGTGAACGTCGCGGACTGGAGTTACTCCAACAGCTATTCGGAATACTTGGTGTTTTTCATTCTTCGCATTGTCCGATAAGTTGTGAAGATCGGCAAGTTACGCAAGCCTAAATACTGTAGCATATTGGTATTTGACGTAGAGTTACGACATTTGTACCACCTGGTGTAAACATTAAAAATTGAAAATTATCAGAATTCTGTTATCATTAATCCATATTTTGATTTTGAAACTGCTTCCCCGGGGACGCATGTCTACCAATTTTGTGAGTCCTGCTATCATGATTCTGCGTACGAGACGCAGGTTTTCTGCGTCCGTTAAAACCCTGGTTTCTGTTTTCTGTGAAACCTATATACCAATATCTTACTTGATGACATTCTCCCTGTGATTCCATGACTTTTAGTTAACTTTGACTAACAGGCTACAATCTGTCTAAAAACTATCCCTCATAATATTTATCAATGTCTCTTAACTTACAGACCAACTTTACCTGATAATATTTATCAGTGAATCTTGACTTACAGACCAACTTTACCTGATAATAGTTATCAGTGACTCTTGACTTACAGACAAACTTTACCTGATGATATTTATCAGTGACTTTTGTCTTAGGCCAACTTTACCTGATAATATTTATCAGTGAATCTTGACTTACAGACCAACTTTACCTGATAATATTTATCAGTGACTATTGACTTACAGACCAACTTTACCTGATAATATTTATCAGTGACTATTGACTTACAGATCAACTTTACCTGATAATATTTATCAGTGACTCTTAACATATAGACCAACTTTACCTGATAATATTTATCAGTGAATCTTGACTTACAGACTAACTTTACCTGATAATATTTATCAGTGACTCTTGACTTATATAACAGTTCTAACTGATAATATTTATCAGTGACTATTGTCTTAAGCCAACTTTATCTGATAATATTTATCAGTGAATCTTGACTTACAGACTAACTTTACCTGATAATATTTATCAGTGACTATTGACTTACAGACCAACTTTACCCGATAATACTTATCAGTGACTCTTGACTTACAGACCAACTTTACCTGATAATACTTATCAGTGACTCTTGATTTATAGGACAACTTTACCTGATAATACTTATCAGTGACTCTTGACTTTTAGAAAAACTTTACCTGATAATACTTATCAGTGACTCTTGACTTTTAGAAAAACTTTACCTGATAACATTTATGAGTGACTCTTGACTTACAGACCAACTTTACCTGATAATATTTATCAGTGACTCTTGACTTATAGGACAACTTTAATTGATAATATTTATGAGTGACTTTTGACTTATAGGACAACTTTACCTGATAATATTTATGAGTGACTCTTGCTTTATAGGACAACTTTAATTGATAACATTTATGAGTGACTCTTGACTTACAGACCAACTTTACCTGATAATATTTATCAGTGACTCTTGACTTATAGGACAACTTTAATTGATAATATTTATGAGTGACTTTTGACTTATAGGACAACTTTACCTGATAATATTTATGAGTGACTCTTGCTTTATAGGACAACTTTATCTGATAATATTTATGAGTGACTCTTGACTTATAGGACAACTTTACCTGATATTTATGAGTGACTCTTGACTTATAGGAAAACTTTACCTGATAATATGTATGAGTGACTCTTGACTTATAGGCCAGATTCATATCATTAAAAAAACTTACCTGATGATATCTCCCTGTGACTTATAGGCCACATTCTGATAATTATAAAACTACCTGATAATATTTATGAGTGACTCTTGACTTACAGGCCAGAGTCATATCATTAAGAAAACTTACCTGATGATATCTCCCTGTGACTTATAGGACAACTTGACCTGATAATATTTATCAATGACTCTCGACTCACAGGCCAGATTCATATCATTAAAAACACTTACCTGATGATATCTCTCTGTGACTTATAGGCCATTGTTAGTTCATTATCTTCATTAACAAGATCATCTTTCCCTCCGTACGATTGTTTGGCAACAGAGTGGGTGGAGATACTCTTTTCTGCTAACAAGGCCCGTAACTGTAGACATTCCTCTCTCCTTCTCTCTAACTCATCTGACATGGCTTCAAACTGATCTGTATGGATAAACGTAAAAACGTTTATAACCCTTGTCATGCTGAATAAAATCCATTTTTCAAAATCTTATAAAATCATAGGACTGAAAGCACTAGAAGTAGTAGTTGCAGGTAAATATTTCTTTTGTAAATTGATTTCAACAATTTAACAACTCTGAATCAAAAGGAATAAAAAGGTGGTTTAGACTAAGATCAGAATTAATGTATGTGCCAGCTGATTTTAGTCTATACCTCCTACCAAAATAAGAATATTGCACATAACAAGGATTAACTCATTCACACACAACAAAATTTTAGACTAGTCCAAAATCAAAGAAGTTGCAGACAACAATTTTAAGTTGATAGAATTTCAAATATCTTGTTGGAAAACAATGTGGAAAATGCATGAATTGTAACAAGCAATTTCCACATTGTTTTCCTACACCATTTTCTCTGGAGGCTTCAAAAAGTGGAATTGGGTTACAACATGCTTTCTGAAGACTGGAATTTTCAAAGATTAATCTACATCTACAAAACATAGAACATTCATGTATTCTAAATGACAAGTTAATCCATTTCCACATAATCCTTCCTGTCTTTGCCCATCAAGAAAATAGATCTGGAAAGCAATGTGGATATATAGAAATTGCAATTTCTACATTTTCCACATTGTTTTCTACCCAGATAGACAAAGATTTCAAAAATTTCAATGATTTGAAGTTCTCGTCTGCTATTTCTTTCAATTTGGACCAGTTTAATAAAATTTTGTTGTTTAGAAATAAGTTAAAACCGAATGACTGTTTAAATTCTACAAGATTACACAATTAGGATGCAGATTTGATTAGCCCACACCCAGATGATAAAATTTTAGATTGGTCTGAATTGAACAAAGTTATAAACCATAATTTTCAGTTGATGATTTTTTTTATAATATCTCTGGTTTGGGTTAGAAACCATTGTGGAGAATCAATAAATTGCTTGTAACAAGTAATTTCTCTATTTTCAACGTTTTCCATTTTTTATTGGGGGCATGAAAAGTGGGATTGTGTGGGAATGAGTTAAGATACACGTGTTAACAAAAAAATTATATAACTCTTGTCCAAAGTAAAAGCTTCATCTTAATCCATTACCAGACAACAATATTTCAGATTGATTGATTGAATGAGGTTTAAGGCCGCTTTAACAAGCAATTTCTTCATTTTCCACAATGTTTTTTTTAAAGCTTTTTTCTTTGGGAGCATAAAAAAGAGGTACTGTGTAAGAATGGGATAAATTGCACTTAAATCAGAAAATAAGCACCGAAAAAGAGTAGAAAACATTGGGAGAAAAGGATAAAATGTATGGGATAATTTCTCAAGGGCATCTAAAAGTGTCATTGTGTGGTAATGGGCTTATGTGTTTATAATATTAGGAATTCATAAGTCTGATAGTGTTTTTGTTGTTGTTGTTTTACAGTGATGTTCAACAATTCTACATCTTATGTTCAATATTATGCCCATGTACGTATCATGTATGTATCAAATAACAGAATTGCAAGTTAGAAATTGGGATACTTTCGGTAAGGGCAAGGCCATGGATGTAATTCATAAGAAAACAAGATGTGTTAGTGAAACAGAATGCCCCCGAAACAGGAATTTAGAAACGGGTGATTTTTATTGTTTTTTTTCTTTGTTTTAGGGAAAAGGGTTAAAATTTTGACCTTGAACTTGATGAAATGACCTTCCCTGGTAGTACCTTGTTGAGACCTATCTACATACCAAATATGAGCATTGTAACTTAATAAGGGATGAAGTTATAGGAAAATGTTTAGTTGGCAGGTTAAGTTTTTGAGTAATGTTTAAGGGAAAAGGGTTAAAATTTTGACCTTGACCTTGATGAAATGACCTTCCCCAGTAGCACCTTATTAAGACCTATCTACATACCAAATATTAGCATTGTAACTAAATTAGGAATGAAGTTATAGGAAAATGTTAAGTTGGCAGGTTAAGTTTTTGAGTAATGTTTTGGGGAAAAGGGTTAAAATTTTGACCTTGAACTTGATAAAATGACCTTCCCCAGTAGCACCTTATTGAGACCTATCTAAATACCAAATATTAGCATTGTAACTTAATAAGGGATGAAGTTATAGGAAAATGTTTAGTTGGCAGTTTAAGTTTTTGAGTAATGTTTTAGGGAAAAGGGTTAAAATTTTGACCTTAACCTTGATGAAATGACCTTCCCCAGTTGCGTCTTGTTGAGACCTATCTACATACCAAATATTAGCATTGTATCTTAATTAGGAATGAAGTTATAGGAAAATGTTTAGTTGGCATTTTGCAGACAGACAGACGGACAGACAGACAGACAGACATACACCGGTAAAACAATTTGCCCCCAATCTATCGATGCGGGGGCATAAAAATTGGTTTTGGATATATCAATAATTTTCATAATATTTCCATTTGACCCAAACCTTATAAATTTACCCTTGTCATGCCCACACAATCACACTTTAGTATCACAGGAAAAGGGCCTATGAAAATTTCATCTAACTAGAGGCACTTGAGCACCTGTATTGCTCCACAGGCATGAATGTACTGATTAAGCTATTCTTTTATTAGTTTAAAATAAATTGAATATAATGAAAATAAATCTAAATCATTGAAATCTTTGAAAAAGATCTAGAAAACCATTTCAAACTTTTCATTGTTTTCTAAAAAATTCAATTCAAGTTATGTAAATTTCATAATGTAAAATTTTCACTGTATACCATAAATGGACATAACCAACTACCATAATAGCCATGTTTTTCAACCAATCAAAATTATATGAAGAAATCTGACAAGCAGTCATCTGGTAATCATTCCCGTAAAATTTGGTTGAAAACCATCAACAGATTTCTGAAAAATTTACAAAGATTTCAGTATATACCATATATGGAAATTAGCCCTGCCCATTAAAGCCATATTTTTCATTCGATCAAATTTCTTTTTCACAATCTGATAAAATGTCACCTAAGGATCAATCCGGTCAATTTGGTTGAAATCCATCCACTGGTTTCTGAGTAGAAGAATTTCAAAGATTTGACATATATGGAAATAGCCCCACCCATTAAAGCCATGTTTTTCATCCGATCAAAATTCTTAGAAGGAATCTGATAAAGGTTCACCAAAGAACCACTTCTGTGAAATTTGGTTGAAATCTTTCCACAGGTTTCTGAGAAGAAGATTTTCAAAGCTTTTACAATATATGGAAATTAGCCCCGCCCATTAAAGTCATGTTTTCCATCTGATCAAAATTCTTTGAAGGAATCTGATAAAGATTCATCCAAGGATCATTTCTGAGAAATATGGTTGAAATCCATCTACTAGGTTCCAAGAAGATTTTCAAAGCTTTAAACATATATGAAAATAAGCCCCACCCATTAAAGCCATGTTTTTCATCCGATCAAATTTCTTTGAAGGAATCTGATAAAGGTTCACCATAGGATCATTTCTGTGAAATTTGGATGAAATCCATCTACCGGTTTCTGAGAAGATTTTCAAAGCTTTCACCATATATGTAAATTAGCCTAGCCCATTTAAAACAATGTTTTTTATTCGATCAAAATTCTTTGAAGGAATTTGATAAAGGGTCACCCAAGGATCATTTCTGTGAAATTTGGTTTAAATCCATCCACCAGTTACTGAGATGAAGATTTTCAAAGCTTTCACCATATATGGAAATTAGCTCCGCCCATTAAAGCCATGTTTTTCATCTGATCAAAATTTTTTGAAGGAATTTGATAGAGGGTCACCCAAGGATCATTTCTGTGAAATTTGGTTGAAATCTGTTCAGTACTTTCTGAGGCGAATATTTTCAAAGTAAAAGTTTACAGACGGACGGAAGGACGATGGGACGGATGGACCCATGCACACACGACAGACAAAATGCCATGACAATAGCTCTCTGGCTTTCAGCCAGTGAAGCTAAAAATCTTTGGTTACAAAAAAATCCTCAGTTTTCATCTGATTCTGTTCAAACTTTCACAGGATAATTGTTCCTGGGAAGTTAGAACTGAATTTAATGTTCCACTGTTTAAACCAATTACCAGAACACAAAATTCAAACAAGTTGCAGATGACAAATTATCATTGATGATATTTCAAAGCTCTGTCTCTTTGCGTAGAAAGCCATGTGAATAAAGTCACAAGCAATTTTTTGATTATCCACAGTATTTTCAAAAGATTTTTCTGGGGGTGGGGTTGTAAAAAAGCAGGATTGTGTGGGAATGGGTTAAGAATAATTATTGTATACCTAGATGGAAAATGGTCTTTCAGGAAATGGGGGTAAATGAATGCTTCATGCCTTGATATTAACCTTTACAGAATTTCATTAAAATCAAAGGGCTGAAAGCACTGGTGGTACTCGCGAATTCATACAGTTTCAATTAGGTTTTTTTGGTTCATACCTCCATGAAAACAAAAAATGTTCTCTTCATCGCTTAAATATTTCAATTTTCAAAATACTATTTCTGAATGACCTCTGCTGGATCATTTCTCTTTTCCCAATTCTAATTTAACGAAAGGTCTGTTTTGGGGTGACTAGTCAAATATACATGGGATGTGCTTCATGCCTGCAATTTTCGAGTTTTGTAGTAGGGAATTTAGTTCCAAAATGTAATACAAATGGCTTCATGCCTGCGATGTAAATGTTTTTATACATGGAATGTGCTTGATGCCTGCAATGTACGAGTTTTGAAGTAGGGAATTCTATTCAAAGGTGTAATATACATGGGATGTGCTTCATGCCTGCAATGTACAAGTTTTGTGGAGAAAGGGAATTCAGTTCAAAATTATAATATACATGGGATATGCTTCATGCCTGCAATGTACATTTTTTGTAGAGAAAGGGAATTCCATTACAATATGTAATTTACATGGGATGTGCTTCATGCCTGCAATGTACAAGTTATGTAAGAAAGGGAATTCCATTGCAAGATGTAATATACATGGGTTGTTCTCAATGCCTGCAATGTACAAGTTTTGTAAGAAAGGGAATTCTGTTCCATGATACAATATACATTGGATGTGCTTAATGCCTCCAATGTACAAGTTTTGTAAAGAAAGGGAATTCCATTCCAAGATGTAGTATAGATGGGATGTGCTTCATGCCTTCAATGTACAAGTTTTGTAGAGAAGGGACTTCCGTTCCAAGACGTAATATACATGGGATGTGCTTCATGCCTGCGATGTACAAGTTTTCTTGAGAAAGGGAATTAGGTTCCATGATACAATATACATTGGATGTGCGAATGTACCCTGGACAGCTTTCACAGCGTCTTTGTCATCTCTTTCATCCTTTTTTATCCTTAGACTTACTCTTCTGCCTGATAGTAAAACCATTCATAATTAAACAGATCTATCAATATGACTGCATTAATTCTGTCATTCCCATAGATAATCCTGACTTTGACAGTATGTGCAAATTTTTGTTGGTTGAGCAACTTTTCCAAAGTCATGATGAGTATCGACTATTGATTGAACCTTGTGGACTTAATACAATTAATTTCTATTTATAGCTTTGTTTGCAGATGAGGCTGTCAATCAAAGGATCTATCAAACAATCAAATTATCAATCTGGACCGAAAGTGAACTTGGAACTCTGACATTAGTATTTGACAGAAGTATTTTTGTTGGTTTGGTAACTCAGATGTTGTAACTACAGATTATTCAAGCTGTAGTTATGATATTTAGGTAGCCAAGCAACCATCTTACCTTTTTGTACCACGTTACTGGTCATGAATTTTTAACAAGAGCACCGCCCATGGGTACCTACGCTCAGATGTTGGGTGCTGGATAGTGGACAAAATTCATCTAGAGTTATCCCCCTTGATAGTGTAGGTTGCTCTTTTGATAGTGAACAAGTGTGCCAAGTTTCAAGTGAATGCCTTTATAGAACCAGAGATATCACAAAATGTCAAAGTTTTTGCATGATGACAAAACAACGAGGGCGACACCAAGGCTATAGCAATACCTCAGGTTTTCTCTGAAAACAGCCAAGCTGAAAATAACACCATTTAATTTCTCCATTGCAACAGTCACTTACTTTATAGCCAACATTAAAATAGAATTAGGATTGTAGAACAAACACGTAATTGTTTCTTTAACCAATTACCAAATGACAAAATTTAAGACTTGTTCAAATTGAAGGAAGATGCAGACAATTCAAAGTTGATGAAATTTTATAATAGGAAACATTGTGGGAAATGAAAAAATTGCTTGTTAAAAGCAAACTTTATTTTCCATGTTTTCCCTAACTCTCTTTTCTTGAGGGGCGTCAAAAAGCTGGACTGTGTAGGAACGGGTTAATTGCAAATGCCTGTTTATTTGTAATATTTCCACAACAAAATGAAATCAAAACAATGACGGCCTCAATGGTCGAGTGGTAAAGGTGCTTAAATTGTGATCTGAAGGTCACAAGTTCAAGCACCACAGTCAGTCCGAGTTTACCCAGCTGTAGAATTGGGTAGATGCGGATTTAGCCATTGGCTTTCCCCCCCCCATTCCAACTCAATCCCTCCTTTTTACGCCCTTCAAGAAAAAAGCTTTGGAAAACATTGTGGAAAATGAAGTCATTGCTTGGATCAAGCAATTTCTTCATTATCCACAATGTTTTCTATCCAGAAAGACAAAAAAATTTAAAATTCCATCAACTTGAAATTGTCGTCTGCAGCTCCTTTCAATTTGGACCAGTCTAAAATTTTCTTGTGTTGGAATCGGTTAAGGGACGTGAAAACTTCTGGACTGTGGGTTTCAGCAACTCTTTAAGCTTAAAGCTTTTGTCGCAATCAAACTAAAGTAAATTAGAATAAACTAAACAAATCTAAAAGAAAGATAACTACCTAGAAATTCTTTTCCAGCAGCAGATGCCTTTTTACCCTTGGAATCAAACCCAGGACTTTTGGCTATGGCTGTCATTAGTTTATTCACCTCTCTCTTTAGCTTGTCATTCTCATTTTCTAGTTCTTGCATCTAAAACAAACAAAACATGAATAAGATTTTTGTCTACCAAAATATGTTAGCCATCGGGTTTTTGATCGCCTTTTTAAACAATTAAAAACATACAATCTCTTGTTCAAAGTACCTGTAGGCTGATTAACGAAGACAATACTGCATGTAAAACCTATTGGGAAAAGGCGAATTTGCTAGTTAAAAAGTCTCTCAAAGGTTCCCTCAGTAATATTCTTCAAAGTTAACAAAATAAGGGACTGTTAAGTAATGGGTTAATAATAGGATTGTTAATCCTTGTAATACTGACTAAAATTATTAGGAATAACATTAGCATGATTGATTGATTGATAGATTTGGATGGGGCTTAACACCACTTTCAACAGTATATCAGTTATATTGAGGCGCTGAAGCACCTAATCATGGATTGCCGTATTTCTCACAACAGTACTACGACTACATCCTTTCCCAGCCTCCAGCTGCTTATCCCACTTGGGTTTACAATTATCCACCCATTGGTGAGAGACAAATTGAAAGGATATGTACTGCGACCGGGGGTTAAACCCTGGACCTCATGATTGAGAGTCTGGCGCGCAACTGGGCTAAGGCCGCGGCTCAGGATAACATTAGAATGAAAGGACTGAAAGCACTGGTAGGACTAATTGAGAATTACTTTTTCTTCTAAAAAAAATATTTTAACATTTCTCGCTTATGTGCAGAAAAGAAACATATTTGAGGTTATGCAGCTTAACCTGTTCCCATGCAATCCCACTTTTTGATGCCCGTCAGGGAAAAAACTTTGGAAAACATTTTTACAAGCATTTCTTCATTATCCACAATGTTTTCTACCCTAAAATGCAGAGGTTCTCTAAATTCCATCAACATGAAATTGTCATCTGCAGTTTCTTGCAATTTGGACCAGTCTAATATTTTGTTATATTTCAATGGGATAACCCATGTCATGCTGAACCCAGTATATTTCTGTTTTGGCAGGAGGTATAGATTATCTATGCTGACCTTCAACAAACTAGATTGAATGAGGCATCAAAAATAACTAGTTTGCATCATACATGGTCGGAGATATAAAACTAAAAACATATCATATGTGGTTGACCTAAACATTGTAACTACAGATATTTAAAGGTGTACTTACAATATTTATGACGCATATTAACCAATTTCCAGACAGAAAAATTTAAGACTGGTCCAAATTGAAAGGAATTGAGATGATAAATTAAAATTTATGAAATTTCATTTTTTTTCAGTGTTTTTGGTGAAAACATGGTGCAAAATGAAGAAATTGCTTGTTGCAAGCAATTTCTTCATTTTACACAATGTTTTCTACCCAGAAATTGTTTTACATCACTCTTCTTGTCTAAATGAATGATTTTTAATTCTACATTTCTTATATACATCTTTTGGTAATTATTGGTTACGAAAATATAATAAGATACAAAATTAGAATATTTCTTAAAAACTAGCTACATATTAAACACCGCAAAAGCACCCCATAGCTACACATACAATTAGTTGCTTAGCTGAATCTACTATCAAGTTTTTACGTAATATGGCAGTGAAAATCTAGATATTATTATTCTTAGCTAGCAAAGCCTTAGCTTTGATAGCTTAAGTTAACAGACAAAATTTTGAGGTCTTATAAAAATTCAACTAGTGCAAACTGCCACTGGAGGCTTAACCACTAAATCATTTTAATGCCTACGCCATAAAAAGTAGTTCTTGTGCATTTCAGGAGTATTTCAGACTCTATTCTAATTCTAGAGAACTCTTTCAAAGCATGCTATTTAACCCTTTCCCACTCAATTCCACTTTCTAAGCATCTCAAGATAAAGGCTTTGGAAAACATTGTGGACAATGAAGAAATTGCTTGTTACAATGTTTCTACATAACAAGGGAAAGATTTTCTAAATTGAACCAACTTTAAATTTTCGCCTGCAACTTCTTTCTATTTGAACCAGTCTAAGATTTAATGGGTTAACTCCTATGTTACTTTAACCTCATTTATTTATCATGATGACCTTTCGCAAAGATTGTTTTGTTTTGAATGGGGTTTGACGCCGCTTTCAACATTCTTTCAGTTATATCGCGGCGGCTAGAGCACCTAACAATGGAATCCTGGTACTTCTCACACCAGTACTACCATTACATCCTTTCCTAGCCTCCAGCTGCTATCCCACATACCTTTCGCAAAGAAGATTACTTAGCAAAACAATGCTTTGCTAGCTTACAGTACTTTCAGTACTTTGATTTATATCATCCCTGGCTTTTTGCAAAAAGATACCATCTAGTGAGCACAAAAGTACAGAGCTGACACTGTTCAGAGCGCACTTTAGGTGCAGGCTGTAAAACAGTCAAAACACTTTATTTCAACATACTATTTTTTTTTTGGAGAAATTCCCTGTTGTTCACATGCGCAGGTTTCCTAGTCTTTTGCAAATAATCCTTAACCCTTTCCCACACCATCCCTGATTTTTACCTCACTGTGATATAACACTAGAGAAAACATTGTGGAAAAAAGAAGAAATTGCTTGTAACAAGCAATTTCTTCTTTTCCCACAATATTTTCAATCATATTGGTTGGCTACTTTTAGAACTGTTCTTATTTTATTATTTCATCTGCAATCTTTTCGAATTTGGGCAAGTCTAAAATTTTGAAAAAAACAGTAAAGGGCTAACCCATTCCGACACAGCAACGCTTTTGAACGCCCCTCTGAAAATAATCTGGAAAACAATGTGTGAAATGAAGAATTTGCTTGTAACAAGCAATTTCTTCTTTTCCCACAAATTTTGTATAAAGAAAGTTGAAAAAATCTAAAATTTCATAAACTTTAACCCATTCCCACACAGTGACGCTTTTAATAGCCTCTCAATATAAAAGTTTTTAGAAAACTTTGTGGAAAATGAAGAAATTGCTTGTCATAAGAAATCTAAAAAATGAAGAAATTTCTTATTACAAACAATTTCTTCATTTACCAAAATGATTTCTACCCCAAGAGACAAAGATTTTTAAAGTTCCATTTACCTTAAATTTTTTTGTCTGTGGATCCTTTGAATTTGGAATAGTCTAAAACATTTTCATCTGATAATGGATTAATTGACTAATTGCTGTCGTATCTGACTTGCTTCTTTGGCCATGCCACCCAACTCCTATAGGCCATTCCGCTTCCATCTATTTTGCGTTATTTTGTAAAATTCATAGCCAGTAGCATACAATAAAAAAATAGTATAGTTAGTTGGCAAGCTAAACGCTATAACTAAGCTTGAATAAGCTGTAGTTACGAGGCTTAAGATGCCAAACCAACAAAAAAGGTTAACAAAAATGGCGACCAATATCGGAGTTCAAAACTCATTCCTGGTCTAAATGAATGATTTCATTGCCTGACTTGTTATTTGATTGACAGTCACGACTGGTTAATTAGCCACTAGGACCCGTATATAATACTAATTTTAGTAACACTAATGTTAATATTTGTCATGCTGAGCCGAGAATATTCCTGTTTTGGCATGAGGCTTAGACTAAGATCAGTAGGCATATATGTGCAGGCTGATCTTGGTCTACTCCACATGTGTGTGGCCTTTAATCAAGAATCATTGGTTCAACTTTTTTTTCCAAAATAAATATTAACCCATAATTGGTACTTCCAGTGTTTTCAGCCCTTTGATTTTAATGAGATTTTGCAGAGGGTCTTATTCAGCATGACAAGGGTTAATACCAAGCTAAAACACTACACATGAATTATCTCCCCTACAAATAGGGCACACAAACACGTATGGACAGACAAGAAAGATAAGCAACAGTGACTAACATCTAAGCATTTGGATTCCTTAACTTCAACTTCTTTTAATTTCGACCATTCCTAAACTTTGTTATCTGGTAATTGTTTAACCCTTTCCTGTTTTCTTTCAATTTTAGACTGGTCTAAAATTGTAAGAGGTTGCAGACAACAGTGAAAATTGGATGCAATTTGAAATGAAACCATTGTTTGTGGTAGAAAATATTATGGAAAAAGAAGAAATTGCTTGTCACAAGCAATTTCTTCTTTTTTCAAAATGTTTACTAAAGTATAAAATCACAGTGACATTAACCCTGAGTTTTAACAGGAGAGGGTTAAATCCAATTTTGAAACATTATTCTATCAGTTTGGACTAGTCTAAATCTTTGAAAGCTGATCATGAATTAACTTATTGATGTACAAAAAGTCACTATCTCTTAACTAAACCACATGGACACACCACACAAACATGGCAGTTGAAATAATGTTTACCTACCGAGAGACAGAAATAAGCATTTTCCTAAATCAAGAATAAATTGTGAAAGAAAAGTATTGGAAAAATAGTACATGTCACGGTAGAACAGTAAATAAAACTTTTGCAAACTAGAGGCGCTTGAGAGCCTGTATCACTCTACAGCCATGAATGTAATGATTAAGTAAATTTTTCATGAATTCAATATAAACTGATAAAAGGAAAATAAATCTAAGTCACAGAAATCTTTGAAATAGTTTCTAGAGAAGCATTTCAACTTTTTCATTGTTTTTACAAAATCAAGTTATGTATAATTCAAAAAGATTCATCAGATGGAAGCTAAGATCATGGAAAGCTAAATTTACCAACTTCTCAAAAACATTGATGGCATGAGAAGATCCTTTAAAGGTGATTTAAATGGTGAAAGTTACAGCTATCATATGTCAAGAAACGGACTAAGTTATTCATACAGTGATAAACTTTTTAGGGTTATACCTCATAAAAAAATATTCTCTTCATTCCTTATAAGTAAAAGCTGTCAAGCAAACCAAAGCAAATATTTTACAAGCTTTAAGCAAAATATTAGTTGTGTTCTCAAAGTTTTGTTCGGGGAAGTATGAAAAATAATTTCAGCCATTCAAAACGCTTGAATCTTGATCAATAAAACTAAAATCAAATTAGTATCTAGGATACAATAACTGCTTGTCAATGATATTGGTACTGGGAAAAGATACGTAAAAATTTTGAAAATTCTTCGAGGAAAAAAATTAATGGTTTTTGTATGCTGTAGAATCTAGATTTTATTTTTATAAATAATTATTAAGCAATTCTTCTCCAGTGAGGGGGATAAGAGAAATATGATATTAAGACAAGCAAAATTCACTCTAGCAATATTAAACTAGCAAAAAAAAGAAAATAAGCAAAAACAAAAGGGTTTGTTCAAAACTATTGCAAAAACAGACAGAAATATGCTTTTACAATGGTTTTGCACTTATCCCAAAAGATTAAAAAGGAAAAAGCTATACCACTATTTGCATCGTTACCATTCGATATACCTTTAAACTATCATAAGCTTTACTTTCATGGAGCAATCCGGGACGCTGCATTAATTCCTCGCTTTTTTCTTCCTTTTCATCAAGCTCATCAGAAAGCTTGTATTTAGTTTGCTCAAGCTCTTTGACACGCTTTTGTAGTTTTATGAGCAGAGCAGAGTCATCAGCAGTAACTAAGTTATACTGTTTAAGAGTTGAAAAAAAAAATAAAAATAAAACCTTAAACTGCGTGAAATCTAAAGCTATCTTTTTTCTCTCTTTTGTACTTTAAAATAAAAATTTGTTGAGACAAAATATTTCTAATGTACCTGAATGCATAAAATATTACCAGATAGACAAAAAAATTATGGCACATTCTATATCTACTTTGGAAGTGATTTCAATAGTTTCATAACAATGCTATGACCTTTATGAAGAAGATAGGAAGCATTTAATCATCGTTCCATCCCTTGCAAACATGGCATCTTTCACCTTAAGTGATCATTTATACCTTAAACACCACCAAATTAAAGAATACTGCAAAGTGCATTTATTTGATTACCATTCCAAATCAATGTGTTGTGTAGAAATGTTGAACATACCTTCAAAAATATATACAGTAACAAGCAAGTTTATTACATTGATGGATTGATTGGGGTTTAATGCCACTTTAAACAGTATTTCAGTCATATCGTGGTGGATAGAGCGCCTAACAATGGATTCCTATTATTTCTCACACCAGTACTACCACTACATCCTTTCCTAGCCTCCACCTGCTATCCCACTTAGGTTTACAATTGCTATCCCACTTAGGTTTACGATTATCTACCCATTGGTGAGAGACAAATGTCAGAAAGGATATGTGCGGCTGCCAAGGATCAAACCAATAACATCCCATGATTGAAGATTGGGAGTCTGATGCGCCACTGATTGCGCTATGACGGCGGCAAGTTTATTTCAAATTCACGTATAACTTAGTAATTTCAAACATCAACAGTATGCCTGACATATGATTGACAGAAATTTCTACTTAGATATAAACCCTTTCCAACACAGTGGAATTTTAGACCGGTCCAAATTGAAAGGAGCTGCAAACGACAATTTCAAGTTGATGGAATTTTAAATTTTTTCGTCTTTTTGGATATAAAACATTGTGGATAATGAAGAAATTGCTTGATCCAAGCAATTTCTTCATTTTCCACAATGTTTTCCAAAAGTTTTTTGTGGGTGTGTAAAAAGGAGGGATTGAGTGGGAATGGGTTAACCCTTCTCATGCTGAACCCAAAATATTTCTGTTTTGGAAGACAATCTAGACAAAGATCAGACTGCACCTATGTGCAGTCTCAACTTGGTCTAGACCACCTACTTGTACCTTTAAAGCTAGATTTGTTTTTTAAATAATTTTTCAAAATTATTGTTTAGCTACATTAAGTACTTTCTGTGATTTGAGCCCTTTGATTTTTATGTAGTTTTTGTGGAGGATTTTATTCATAATGACAAGGATTAAACAGTGTTACTTTTTAAAATTTATGGTGAGGACATGTAACAAAAAGTAAATGGTTGGTTGACAACCAAAGTGTCGTAATTACAGCTTGAATAAGAGGTAGTTAGGATGTTTCAGTCACCGGACCACCAAACTTTACAGTCAAGATAATCAGTCTGACCCATTTAAAGGTCATGTGAGCCAGAAATGCGTTATAGTGTCAACAAAGTGTTTCTATTTTCAGGTTCACAATTTTTTCTACTTTATTTGGTGCTTATTTTCCAAATTTAGAGTAATTCAAAATATTGTCTGACATTTCTTACAAATTGGACCTGTCTAAAATTTTGTTGTCTTGTAACGGGTTAACCCTTTCCTGTTCAAACATGGGATTTTACGTTCCTGTGATTTTATACTTGAGAAAACATTGTGGAAAAAGAAGAAATTGCTTGTGACAAGCAATCTCTCCTTTTTCCACAATATTTTCTACAACATGGGATGGTTTCATTTCAAATTGCATATAGTTTTCATTGTCGTCTGCAACCTCTTTCAATTTGGACTAGTCTAAAATTTCCAAAAACGGGAAAGGGTTAAAACATAATGTCAAACACAATAGCATCTTTTAAGATAAACTATAAATAACAAAAATCGATTTAAAATGAAAACACAATACAATATTTTACAACATTTCAAACTTTTTCAAATTTTTTATCTAAATATGACCCATCACATAAAAAGAGACCAAAAATCATTTAAACAAAATTCTATCATGATGTGAATTTGGCTGTGTATTACATAATTCAATCCAAGCATGACTAAATCTATGTCAACCATACCTTTAACCTTTTCCTGTACAATCACTGGTTTTATGTCGCTGTGCTTTTATACTTAAGAAAATATTGTGGAAAAAGAATAAATTGCTTGTAACAAGCAATTTCTACTTTTCCCACAGTATTTTCTACCCTACTGAATTATCATTTTTTAAATAAAATCAACTTTAGATTGTTGTCTGCAAAGCCTTTGAATTTGGACCAGTCTAAGATTTTGTAAAACAGGAGAGGGTTAAAGTGTGGAACAACCATACCTTGAGAGTGTCAATCTTTTCCATTTCCCAAAAGTTTTGATACATGTAGCAAACCATAGCTTTGCTTCATATTTGCATATCAAGGTATCAATACATTTATATGGGCAAAAACTTTCAACGTAATGAGAAATTTGTGTATTCAAAAAACTAATGCTACCACACTATAAATTTGTATTTCTTATTTCAAATTCAGCTTAAACCAGTTGACTGATTACTGGCCCAGCTCATTGACCAAACCAACAACAACAACAACAGGAAGTTCCACTTCTATATCAAGTTTGCGTTATTTTGCAAAATTTAAGGGCAGCAACATCTAACATAAAAGTAAAATTGTTGGTTGGCAACTTAAAATTTGTAACTACAGCTTGAATAAGCTGTAGTTACAACTATTCAGTTACCAAACCAACAAAAAATGTTTAACATAAATGTTAGCGTCCAAAATTCACTTGCAGTTTAAATGAATGATTTGTTTGGCCGCCTGATTCCTTGATTGACAGCTGTAATCATTCAATTGTATCTAGGTTGATCTCAATTTCCAATTTTCCAAATTCCCTAGTTACTCCCTTTTCACCAGATCGGTCATATTTGTTACGAGGATTTACACCTATATAAGACTTGAAAACAATGTAGTACCTACCTTCAACGTGTCAAATGCAGAATCATTCAGGGACCCTTTCTTTCCTTCCGCCTCGATGATGTCGAGTTGAGAACGAAGCTGATCTCGCTCTTTTTCCAGAGCCTTAACTTTATTCTGGAGTTTCATCATGAGACCCACATCTATATTGATGGCTTCTTTTGGTGGCTAGAAATATCAAAATTTCAATTGACGAATCGCTGGCCTACCCCACTGACCTCCGACAGGGAAGTTTGAGATATCAAATGATGTCAACCAATTCCCACAAAATGACACTTTTTGGCACCCCTTTGGAAAACATTGTGTAAAATGAAGAAATTGCTTGTTACAAGCAATTTCTTCATCATCCACATTGTTGACTACTAAAAAAGACAAATATTTTTAAAATTCCATCAACTATAAAATGTCATCTACAACATCTTTCAATTGAATTAGTCGGATTAATCAAAATTTTTTTGTCGGGTAATTGGTTAATTAACATAATTTATGGTCAGAAACAGGAAATAAAATGCAAGTTATTTGTTCACAATATAAACATGGTAACTACAGCTAGAATAAGCTGCAGTAATCATGTTTAACCCATTCCCGCACAATGCAGATTTTTGATGCCCTTCAAGAAAAACGATTTGGAAAACATTGCATAAAATGATGGAATCCCTTGAACCAAACAATTTTCTTCATTTTCTACACTGTTTTCTACCAAGAAAGTTGAAAAAATCTAAAATTTCATTAGCTGTAATTTGTCGTCTGCAACTCCTTTCAATTTGGCCCAGTCTAAAATTTTGCCATCTAGTAATGGGTTAAGTCACAAAACCAATAATAAGGCTTGCCACTAATTTTGTAGGTCAACTTCACTTTTGATTTTTAGGCATGACTTGATTAGTCAATCATTATCTTTTGACTGAGAGCAACAATTTATTCCAACAATTGAGTTGATGGATCTTTCTGTCAGAGCTCACTTCAAATGGTCAAAAAAAATTGACCATTTGAAGTGAGCTCTGATAGGAAGATCCATCAACTCATTAACACAGCACAAAATTTTAGACTGGTCCAAATTGAAAGGAGATGCAGACAACAATTTAAAACTTACAATTTTTTTGGACCTATGGATAGAAAACATTGTGAAAAGGAAGAAATTGCTTGTTTCAACCAATTCCTTCATTATTCAGAATTCGCTAAAAGGTGTTATGTAACAAAATTTACGGCCAGTAATAAACAACAAAATAGTAAAATGGTTCGTTGGCAACCTAAATGTCTTAACTACAGGTTATTTCCTTAAATAAATATTGTGACAAGCAATTTCTTCTTTCCTAACACTACTTTCTACTACTTAAAATGTTTTTTTTTAATTGCACACATTTTTCATAGTCGTCTATAATATCTTTCATATTGGACTAGTCTAAAATTTCTAAAAACAGGAAAGTGTTAATAAAGGAGAGAGCTTTTCTTTAAAGAAATATAAAATAATTTTAGTGATTTAGAGAAGTTTCATTTTTGTACCTCATCTTTCTCTTTGTCTCCTTTTTCTGTGGCAGATTGTTTCATTGCATTTTCCATTGCCAGAGCAGAAGGTGGGGCAGGTGCCTGTCTTTTCTTCTTCTCTGTACCATATCCTTGATCCTGTATAGAAAATTCAAAGTATAAGAACGATGGACTTCCAACAACAACTTTCGCCTATGGCGGCACATATTCTTTCCGACATTTGACTCTCACCAATGGGTGGATAATCGTAAACCTAAGTGGGATAGCAGCTGGAGGCTAGGAAAAGATGTAGAGGTATTACGGGTGTGAGCAATACCAGGAATGCATTGTTAGGTGCTCCAGTCGCCGCGATATTACTGAAATACTGCTAAAAGTGGCATAAAACCCATTCGATCAATCCAACAACAGCTTATGTTGAGTCTTCAAACTGTTGACTCCCTACCCTAGTCCCGAATAAATAGCCGAAACCATAGCACAGTAGTGCGAAGGACTCCTACTCATTGAGTCTAGGGTCTGGTCCTGGCCGCGACTTATCCTTTCTGACAATTGTCTCCCACCAATGGGTGGATAATTGTCAACCTTGTCAGAGCAAAATTGATTGATCTTTCGTTGAGTGAACAAGAAAAGCCATATTTCAGTAATGGCAGAGCAACAAGTGAAAATATGCTTTAGTTGTTCACAAAATGAAAGACAAATCAAACTTACACAAAAACCAAACAATTATTCTATTTGTTTAACACTTTCCTGTTCAATCACTGGTTTTTATGTCCCTGTGATTTTATGATTCAGAAAACATTGTAGAAAGAGAAGAAATTGCTTGTTACAAGCAATTTCTTCTTTTTCCATAATATTTTCTTGCCTGGCTGCTAAATGGTTATTTTTCAAATTAAATCCACTTTCGTCTGCAAAACCTTTGAATTTAAACAGTTCTAAAATTTTGAAACACAGGAAAGGGCTCATTTGAAATCATTTTCTTTTTCCGGGGGGAGGGGGGGAGTGAATTTTCTAAAAGCACGTCATTTGGCAGGTGAACTACATGACGTCACCACCTGGTTCCGTAAAGACGATGTTCAGGAGTGAAAAACAAAACCAGGGCCAAATCTATCAAAACATCGACTTTATCATTTTGATACTTTCACCGTCTTTTGGTGAAATATGGAGTTTTGATCTACCGAAAAATCTAGATAATCTACCGGGAAGCATAAAAAGATATTAAAATCTATCCAAACCTGTCAGAGTTTCACTGACACTACTATATCAATACTAGATGGTTGTCCCAGGACAACTGCTGTCAAGCCTGCAAAGTTTTAAACAACTTGCCCTTGACAATCAATTTTAGTGTTTGACATTGAGCTGTGACCTTGACATTAGAACTATCCTTAAAATTCTTTCAAATGGCACATCTACTCATGATGGAGAATAATTGTGCTAATTTATTTTGAAATCCATCCATAACTGTAGGAGAAATGCTCTTGACAATCACAATTTGAGTGTTTGACCTTGAGCTGTGACCTTGACATTAGAACTATCCTAATAATTCTTTCAAATGGCACATATACTCATGGTGGAGAATAATTGTGCCAATTTATTTTGAAATCCATCCATAAATGTAGGAGTAATTGTCTGGATTGACAGACTAACAGACTAACACACTACCGCACATACACTGACTTGTCATAGTGACAACTATGTCTCACTCACCGCAAGCGGGCTCGACAACAAGTGACTCAACCCTTTCCTATTCTACACAATTTTAGACCTGTCCAAATTCAAAGGTTTTGCAGACGAAAATTTAAAGTGGATTTATTTTGAACAAGAGGGCCGTTGGCCCTGGGGCGCTCACCTGAGATAAAGGCTCTTTTTCTTTCAACAGTCTAATTTCATGTTAAGGTTAGGATTATGAAACAAGTGGGCCACAATTACATATAAAGACTATGAACCTGGGGATCCAAAAGTCTAAATTTCAAATTCGAAGGCTTTAGTGTTGATTTGAAAGAAGGAAATAACTTTTTCCATGGGTTATAATTTCAGAAATAAGAAAGAAGTCTGTGAACTGATGCTTCATGCCTATACCCCCCCTGGGTCCACCCCTGGAGACCCGAGGATCATGATTTCAGCTATTTAGTAAGAGATCAATATACTGATGCTTCATGCAAAATATCAAGGCTCTACGCCTTCTGGGTCAGGAGGAGAAGATTCTTAAAGATTATTTTGAAATTTCATTTTTGTTGCCATGGCAACCAGAGTTTTTAATGGATTTCAATTCTTTTAGCTTATTTTAAGGGGGGACCATCTAAGGAACATTTCTACCAAATTTGGTTCAAATTGGCCCAGAGGTTTGAGAGGAGATGTCATTTAAAAAATCGTTCTTTATATCTATATAAACCCCACCCCCCTGGGGCTCAGCCCCTGGGGACCCGAGGATCATGATTTTAGCTATTTTGAAAGAGGTCAATATACTGATGCTTCATGCAAAATATGAAGGCTCTACGCCTTCTGGGTCAGGAGGAGAAGATTTTAAAGACTATTTTAAATTTTCACCTTAGTTGCCATGGCAACCAGAGTTTTTAATGGATTTCAATTCTTTTAGCTATTTTTGAAGGGGACCATCTAAGGAACATTTCTGCCAAATTTGGTTCAAATTGGCACAGTGGTTTGGAAGGAGATGTCGTTTAAAGAAATTGTTGACGGATGCCGCAGGACACACGACGGACGGACGCCGGACAAAAGGGGATCACAAAACATCACTTGAGCACTACGTGCTCAGGTGAGCTAAAAATAACCATTCCATAGGGCAGAAAATATTGTAGAAAAAGAAGAAATTGCTTTTTACAATTTGTTCTTTTTCTATATTGTGTTCAGAATCATAAAATCACTGGGACAAAAAAACAAGAGCACAGCCCACAGTGCATTTCTCAGCTGCAGGTGCTGGATAATGCAACAAGAGGACCATGATGGTCCTAAATCGCTCCCCTGAGTATGATGGTTCATGGCTTTATGATATAAACAAAATAGCAACGCCCTCTGTCTAATTATTTTGGAGAAGATGTTTAAGGATTTCTCTTTTAATCCTAGGTATATTGATGATCCCACCATATAGCACTAATTTCCTGAATATGGTAATGCTTTGAAGTATAGACTCCAATACATAACAAGTATAAAAGCTCTAGGCCTAATGGTTTAGGAGAAGATGGTTTTCAAAGATATCATTATTTATTCCTAACTAAAAATTAGGGATTGCACAGAAAAGGGCTAATTCTTTTAAGTTATTTGGTAGAGGGTCAATGGCTGATGATATGTACAAAATATCAAAGCCCTAGGCTTTATGGTTCAGTAGAAGAAGATAATCAAAGATTTCCTTCTTTATTTCTATGTAAAATCAGGGATCACAAAGAAAGGGCTAATTTTCAGAATACGGTAATTCTTTGAAGCATTTTGGTAGAGGGTCAATAGATGATGATGTATACCAAATATCAAAGCTCTAGGCCTTATGGTTTTGAAGAAGAAGATTTTAAAAGATTTCCTTCTTTATTTCTATGTAAAATCAGGGCTCGCCCAGAAGAGGGCTAATTTTTATAATACGGTAAATTTTTGAAGTATTTTGGTAGAGGGTCAATGGCTGATGATATGTACCAAATATCAAAGCTCTAGGCCTTATGGTTAGGGACACGAAGATTTTTAAAGATTTCCTTCTTTTATTCTATGTAAAATCAGGAATAGCCCAGAAGAGGGCTAATTTTCAGAATAGGGTAATACCTTGGAGTATTTTGGTAGAGGGTCAATAGATGATGATTTGTACCAAATATCAAAGCTCTAGGTCTTATGGTTTGGGACAAGAAGATTTTTAAAGATTTCCTTCTTTTATTCTATGTAAAATCAGGAATTGCCAAAAAGAGGGCTAATTTTCAGAATACGGTAATTCTTTAAAGTATTTTGGTAGAGGGTCAATAGATGATGATGTATACCAAATATCAAAGCTCTAGGCCTTATGGTTTGGGACAAGAAGATTTTTAAAGATTTCCTACTTTTATTCTATGTGAAATCAGGAATTGCCCAGAAAAGGGCTAATTTTCATAATACGGTAAATCTTTGAAGTATTTTGGTAGAGGGTCAATAGATGATGATTTGTACTAAATGTCTTAGTTCTAGGCCTTACCGCTTGGGAGGAGAAGATTTTTTAAGTTTTTCACTCCGTTGCCAGGTGAGCTAAAAAAGTCGAAAAAAGGGACTTAACTCTTACAAAAACCTTTTTAGTGTTATCCCCTTGATAGTCTAGATAGCTCTTGTGATGGTCGTTACACATGCCAAATTTCTTGAGGATATCTTCAATAACAACAGAGATATGACCAAGGTTAAAGTTTGTCAGGCCAACGCCAACACACACGACGCCCAGGTAATGACAATAACTCAGGTTTTCTCCGAAAACAGTCAAGCTAACTAGGATGGAACAAGAAAGGGTTAATTTACTATCAATGTAAAAGATGCAGTCAGACCCAGGTTAATTCTTTCTACTCTCCCAAGACGTACATTCAAATGTACTTACATCTTTTTCTGTGTCACCCTCCTCGTCCTTTTTGTCATCTGGCGACACAGAACTTGTAATGGATTCTAAACTCAACATACTTATATCTGATGGTGTCTTTTTGTGTCCTTTTGTGGGGCTCGTCAACAACTGTAGAAACAAATAGTATGTGTTTAATATTTTCGACAGTGATAGAAATTCCCACTAGTCCGAAGGTCAAAAACTAGTAAAATTTGTTTTTGGCTTGTAAAAATATCTGTAGTGAGTGCCCTGGCCTTATGATTTTATTATTTTGGTTTTCTCTGTTTATTTTGCAATTCAACTAACCAATTAATCCTCAAAGATTTTAACATAATTTCTTACAGGCTAGTAAAAATTCTTTTTATTAGTCCAAAATGCGTTTAATTTTCACTCCGAATTTCTTTGACTGTTACAATAATATCACATATTCATAAAGTGAAAAGACAATGAGCACATTGGACACCCTGGACACCTGTAGAGTGTATTTAGAGTATTTGCTCCTCATTAGAGGCTTTTTATAAAGCACATTATGCATATTCTGATCAGACTGTGTAGATGCTCAGGCTGATCCCAGTCTTCACAGTAGGCACATCAGAAATTGTTGAAAACTTTAGACACAGGTTCAACACACAGGGTTTACCTGATCTTTTACTTTACTACTAGTTCTCATTTTAAAAATCCTCAAATCTCAATCCAGAATTTTTCATCCATAAGAATAGCAGTTTCAAATATCATTTTTCAATATATATTTCTCCTTTCATTACATGTATTTTACAATTGATCGATCAACCCTTTCCCACATAATGACAATTTTGACTCCCCAAGGAAAACAAGGAAAACAATTGGGAAAACATTGTTTAAATGCAGAAATTGAACCAAGCAATTTCTTCCTTTTTGACAAAATTTTCTACCCAAAAAGTTGAAATAATCTAAAATTTCATAAACTTTGAATTGTCATCTGCAACTTCTTTCAATTTAGACCAGTCTGAAACTTTCATGTCTGTTAATGGGTTAAGAATTTTGACATAACTTTAATACAATTGTTTAATATTTTTGCATTTTTATTTTGAAGTCCAACATTTCTCTCCACTTTGAAAATAAAACAAATAGGCCCCCAAAACCAGTTTTTATTATATACCTATAAAAGATATGGATTAAAATCTGGCTATCTAATACAACTAGACAGAAAAAAAATCAGTATTTGGCGTGTACCAAAAAACTGTATTCGTCGAGTACCGTTAAACACAGACTTTTTTTTTGTATATATTGACCTTAGGTTTTGGGTTTTTTTTTTGAAAGTTGGTTATTTCTTAATCATTTAAGAGGAATTTCTTAATGTCATGTCCTAAAAGGTACATAATAAAAGGAATATTACAACAGTGTGTTTTGCTATTTGCTGTTATCCTTTGTGAGAATAATGTGTAGGTATTTTTTATTGGATGAGACAGAGGGTCGAAAAAGACACTGTTGTAATATTCCCTATTTACCTGCATCTCTCCCTGCATATTTTCAAATCTCTGTAACAATCTGTTATGTTCTTTAACAAGTCTTTGATGGTGCTGTCTCTCCATCTCCATATCTGACAGCATTTGTTTCTTCTGCTCTTCCCAAGCTTGGTTATCTCCCCCTAGGTAAATAAGTTGTTTGTTTGGTTGAATGGGTTTAACACCACTTCAAACAATTTTACAGTCGTATTGCGGCAACTGGAGCAGCTAACAATGGATTCCTGGTATATCTTGCACCATTACATCCTTTCCAAGCCTCTAGCTGCTATCCCACTTTGATTTAGGATTATTCACCTATTGGTGAGAGACAAATGTCGAAAAGGATATGTGCTGCCATCAGGGATCAAACCTATGACACCCCATAATTGAACATTAGGAGTTTGATGTGCTACCAACAGTGGTCCCTACATAAACCAAATGATTTGACAGAAACTTGTTACATTCAGAGTTGTTACCCTATCATGCTTGTAGAACAATTGTACATTGTAGATTAAAAACGCAACTGGCTTCTGCTGGAGAATTACTAGAGAATAGCTATGGTAACAAAGATCGTTCAATCTATCTGTTACTTTGGCCTTAAACCCATTACCACACAATGAGGCTTTATGACACCCTGAAGAAATTCTATCATGAAAATTTTCATTGGAAAAGGAGAAATCGCTTGTAACAAGCAATTTTTCTTTTTCTCACAATATTTTCAACCCTATTTAGGACTTATTTTCCAATTTTAGCTAAATTCAAATGATTGTCTACAACAGATCATTTAGAACCTATCTTAAATTTTGTCAGCTGGTAATGCAAAACCATTACCACACTAAGACTCTTTTTGATGCCCCTCAAGGAAAAGGATTGCAAATACATTGAGTAAAATGAAGAAATTGCTTGAAAAGTTGACAAAATCTAAAATTTCACAAACTTTAAATGGTTGTCTGCATCTCGTTTCGACTTGGACCTGTCTAAAACTATGCGGTCTGGTAATGGGTTAATCAGTAGAGGAAATAACACTTGTTGAAATTATTGTTGAAGAAATTGTTGAAGCTATTACGTTATAGTACAAAAATGGTTTTAATCCATTACTAGATGCCAAACCTTTAGACTAGTCCATATTCAAAGAAGATGCAGATGACAATCTCTTGATGATGAAATTTGAAAAAATCTTTATCTTTTAGGGTAGGAAACATTGAGGATAATGAAAAAAATTGCTTGTGACAAGCAAATTCTTCATTTCCCACAGTGTTTTCAAAAGCATTTTTAGCTCACCTGAGCACGTAGTGCTCAAGTGAGCTATTGTGATTTTTTGTCCGGTGTCTATCCGGCGTCTGTGCTGTGTCATCCAATTTCTTTAAACAACATCTCCTCCAAAACCACTGGGCATATTTGAACAAAATTTGGCAGAAAGGTTCCTTAGGTAGTCCCCTTCAAAAATAACTAAAAGAATTGAAATCCGTTAAAAACTCTGGTTGCCATGGCAACAAAAGTGAAATTTTAATATAATCTTTAAAAATCTTCTCCTCCTGACCCAAAAGGCGTAGAGACTTGATATTTTGCATGAAGCATCAGTATATTGACCTCTTTCAAAATAGCTAAAATCATGATCCTCGGGTCCCCAGAGGCGGAGCCCCAGGGGGGCGGGGCTTATATAGAAATAAAGAATGATTTTTTAAATGAAATCTCCTCCCAAAGTATTTGGCCGATTTGAACCAAATTTGGCGGGAATGTTCCTTAGCTGGTCCCCTTCAAAAATAGCTAAAAGAATTGAAATCTGTTAAAAACTCTGGTTGCCATGGCAACAAAAGTGAAATTTTAAAATAATCTTTCAAAATCTTCTCCTCCTGACCCAGAAGGCGTAGAGCCTTCATATTTTGCATGAAGCATCAGTATATTGACCTCTTTCAAAATAGATAAAAATCATGATCCTCGGGTCCCCAGAGGCGGAGCCCCAGGGGGGCGGGGGTTATATAGAAATAAAGAATGATTTTTTAAATGAAATCTCCTCCCAAAGTATTTGGCCGATTTGAACCAAATTTGGCGGGAATGTTCCTTAGCTGGTCCCCTTCAAAAATAGCTAAAAGAATTGAAATCCGTTAAAAACTCTGGTTGCCATGGCAACAAAAGTGAAATTTTAAAATAATCTTTCAAAATCTTCTCCTCCTGACCCAGAAGGCGTAGAGCCTTCATATTTTGCATGAAGCATCAGTATATTGACCTCTTTCAAAATAGATAAAAATCATGATCCTCGGTTCCCCAGAGGCGGAGCCCCAGGGCGGGCTGGGGGTTATATAGAAATAAAGAACGATTTTTTAAATGAAATCTCCTCCAAAACTATTTGGCCGATTTGAACCAAATTTGGCGGAAATGTTCCTTAGGTGGTCCCCTTCAAAAATAGCTAAAAGAATTGAAATCCGTTAAAAACTCTGGTTGCCATGGCAACAAAAGTGAAATTTTAATATAATCTTTAAAAATCTTCTCCTCCTGACCCAGAAGGTGTAGAGCCTTGATATTTTGCATGAAGCATCAGTATATTGACCTCTTTCAAAAAAGATAAAAATCATGATCCTCGGGTCCCCAGAGGCGGAGCCCCAGGGGGGCGGGGCTTATATAGAAATAAAGAATGATTTTTTAAATGAAATCTCCTCCCAAAGTATTTGGCCGATTTGAACCAAATTTGGCGGGAATGTTCCTTAGCTGGTCCCCTTCAAAAATAGCTAAAAGAATTGAAATCCGTTAAAAACTCTGGTTGCCATGGCAACAAAAGTGAAATTTTAAAATAATCTTTCAAAATCTTCTCCTCCTGACCCAGAAGGCGTAGAGCCTTCATATTTTGCATGAAGCATCAGTATATTGACCCCTTTCAAAATAGCTAAATTCATGTTACTCGGGTCCCCAGAGGCGGAGCCCCAGGGGGGGGGCTGGGGTTATATGTAAATAAAGAACGATTTTTTAAATGACATATCCTCCCAAACTTTTGGCCAATTTGAACCAAATTTGGCAGAAATGTTCCTTAGGTTGTCCCCCTTAAAATTCGCTGAAAGAATTGAAATCCGTTAAAAACTCTGGTTGCCAGGGCAACAAAAGTGAAATCTCAAAATAATTTTTAAGAATCTTCTCCTCCTGACCCAGAAGGTGAAGAGCCTTCATATTTTGCATGAAGCATCAGTATATTGATCTCTTACAAATAGCTAAAATCATGATCCTCTGGTCTCCAGGGGCGGACCCAGGGGGGGGGGAATTATAGGCATGAAGGATCAGTTCACAGACTTCTTTCTTATTTCTGAAATTATAACCCATGGAAAAAGTTTTTTCCTTCTTTCAAATCAGCACTAAAGCCTTGGAATTTGTAATTTAGATTTTTGGATCCCTAGGTTCATAGTCTTTATATGTAATTGTGGCCCACTTGTTTCATAATCCTAACCTTAACATGAAATTAGACTGTTGAAAGAAAAGAGCCTTTATCTCAGGTGAGCGGCCCAGGGCCAACGGCCCTCTTGTTATTTAGGGGCATCAAAAAACGGTGTTTACTCGAGAATGAGTTAAAAAAAAATTAATAGTATAATTATATGACCTAGTCAAAAAGACATCTCCTTGAAATAGTAACTAGAAAGATGTTCGGGGACATTATATCAAATTTGCCAACTATATGACCTTGACCTGTGACATTTACCTTGGAGCTATCTCATAATTCGTTTCAAATGGCACATCTACTTGTGATGGAGAACATTTGTACTAAATTATTTTTCAAGCGATGCACAAGTATAGAAGATATGTCCATGACAAGCTCAATTTGATCATTTGACCTTCAGTTGTGACCTTGACCTTATAGCTAAGTGAAAATTTGGTTTCAACTGGAATATCTACTGATTATTGAGATCAATTACTGTGCAAAGTTTTGTTTGTCTGAATGGGTTTAACACCACTTTTAACAGTATTTCAGTCATATTCCGGCTGTTGGACCACCTATCCATGGATTCCTGGTGTTTCTCACACCAGTACTACCTCTACAACCATTCTGAGACTCCAGCTGCTCATCCAACTTAGGTTAATGATTATCCATCCATTCAAAGATAAAATGTTGGAAAGGATATTTGCCACTACCTGGGATTCAACCCTGGACTTCATGATTGAAGGTATAAAGCGTTACCACTACTAATTTAATTTACATCCATCCATATAATTATAAAGGAGTTGTAATCTGGACAAACTTGGACTGAGTTGATGCACAAACTCAGTGACACATGACAATGCCTCGCTCATCGCAAGGGGGTTTGACAAACAGTTATGTGCTCTTCATATCAATCTTTAACTAAATTATCAAAGTCTCACCTGCACGTTGTTGTAAAGACATTTGCTCTTTCAGCTTCCTGTTTGCCATTTCTAGCTCTGATTTTACTTGAATATTTTCCGACTGTAAATTCCCTACATCCTAAAAATGGAAATCAATACAAATTTTATAGGCAAATTACCAAGGCAGTTTCCTGTTTGCCATTTCTAGCTCTGATTTTACATGAATATTTTCCAACTGTTAATTCCCTACATCCTACAAATGGAATTTAATACAAATTTTATAGGCAAATTACCAAGGCAAGTGCAACTCTCTCAAGCCACCTTCGCACTAATGTCCTAACAGTGGAAATAAATTCAAATTTTAAAGGCAAATAATAATAAGCACTATTGTTGAAAGTAATTTGAGTAAGCACTGATTAGAATGATAAATATAATCATCTATCAAAATAACTGTGGGATTACCAAAATTATGTAATGACATTGCTTGTAAGAAGCAATTTCTTCATTTTATATACTATTTTCCGAAGCTTTTTAAGGGGTATAAACAAGATGTGTTTGTGAAACACTATGCCCCCGAAACGGGAATTCATTAGAAACAGGTAAAGGGTTAAAATTTTGACCTTGACCTTGATGAAATGACCTTCCCCAGTTGCGCCTTGTTGAGACCTATCTACATACCAAATATTAGCATTGTAACTTAATCAGGGTTGAAGTTAGAGGAAAATGTTTAGTTGGCAGGTTAAGTTCTGCAGACAGACAGACAGACGGACACGGGTAAAACAATATGCCCCCGATCTTATTGATGCGGAGGCATAAAAAGTGGGATTTTGTGGGCAATGGATGAACCATTGTCATGCTAAATAAATTTTCTGCAGAATTGCTTTGAAATCCAAGGACTAAAAGCATAAAAAAGGACTAATTGTAGGTTCAAATTCATTTTGAAAGTTTATCTTAAAAATAACTCTAGCCTCAAAGGGACAAGCAGATGATGTAGACTAAGGTCAGACTGGACATATTTATAGTCTGATTTTTGTCTATGTACTCCCTGCCAAAACAAGAATACCGTATTTATTCTAACAATAGCATGAAACGAATATACCTCCCTATACTTTGCAGGTGGAGGTATAGCAAGATTTTAAGTAAAACCTTTAGTTTTACAGAAATCATATGACCAGTACCTTTTTTTCACAATTTGAGTTGAAATGGATCATGGTTGTCTAAGGACAACTTATGTGGTGATAACAAAAAGTTGACCTTCAGCTGTGACCTCTATCCTAACCCCACCTAAACAAATGTTTCAAATGGCACATGTACTTGTGATGGAAAACTATTGTGCCAAGTGATTTTGAAACCCATCTATAAGTTTGAAACATATCATCTGGACAGACACAATGACATAATCTTATTTTCCTTTTCAAACAATTGTTTCACAAGGTTTCAGAGAGGGTCATATTTGCTTAACCCATTCCCAATCCATCCCTCCTTCTTACATCCCTCAAGAAAAAGGCTTTGGAAAACATTGTGGAAAATAAAGAAATTGCTTGTATCAAGCAATGTCTTCATTATCCAAAATGATTTCTATCCAAAAAGACGAAAAAATCTAAAATTCCATCAACTTGAAATTGTTGTCTGCAGCTTTCTTCAATTTGGACCAGTCTAGAATTAATCCATATCCACTCCCTAGTGCCTTTTGAACCCATTCCTGCAAGATAGTACTAAAGAAAACATTGCAGGAAAAGGACGCAAATTACCAACTGTTAAAATTTGGTCTTCCAGCTTTGGGTAAGCAAGCCATCAAACCTCTGTAAGTGAGGTATCAAATTTTCTTCAAGTAAAAATGTTAAGCCATGAAACAAACCTCAGTATATTTCTTCTTTAATGACTCTTTCTCCGACACCAAGTCTTGTTTCTCTCCTCGTTCCTGTTCTAACTCCTTCAGCAACCGTTTGATTTCTTCCTCAAGTTCTGTAACTCTGTTGGATGATTTCTCTGCTGTCGAACTGACTACCCGTAATTTTTCCACTTCCGTGAGGAGATTCTGTATTTGTGATTCTTGCTTCTGATTAATTTCTTTTGATTCTTTTTTCTGAAAAGCAAAAAATAATCAAGAGTTACAGAATTTGAAATTAGAAAAAAAATATGTACAATTTTCAAGCTTTACATCAACACTGCTGTCTCTATCTTTCCAGTTTCTTAGAATTAAAAGTTTTGGAATGGGTAACCAGAAGTTGCTATCAAAGGAGCTTTTTGTTATTAAAATCTTATATTTGTGAATAAAGTCAATTTCAATTAACCCATTCCCACACATCAAAATTTTAGACCAGTCCAAATTGAAAGGAGCTGCAGACGACAATTTCAAGTTGATGTAATTTTAAATTTTTTCGTCTTTTGGGGTAGAAAACATTGTGGATAATGAAGAAATTGCTTGATACAAGCAATTTCTTCATTATCCACAATGATTTCCAAAGCTCTTTAATTGCGGGGCGTAAAAAGGAGGGCTTGAGTTGGAATGGGTTAAGCAATGAATTGCTATTTTCAGGGTCAGCAGTGGTGGAGGATACGGAGTGGGTTGGACTCTCAATCATGAGGTCTAGGGTTCGATCCCCTGGCATTGTTGATATCATTTCCGACATTTGTCTTCCACCAATTGGTAAAAAATTCTTTACCTAAGTAGGATGAGCAGGGGAAGCTCAGAAAGGATGTAGTGGTAGTACTGGTGTGAGAAATACCAGGAAGCCATTGTTAGGTGCTCCAGCCACCGCGATATGACTGAAATACTGTTAAAATTGGGGGTTAATCCACATTTAAACAAACAAAAGTTTCAGGGTTCCAATTAAGAGAATTTCATAGTAGTACCTTGTTATCCAGTTGTTGTTGTAGCTGGATAATTTTATTCTCCAAGCCTTTGTTGACGTTCTTCATGTGATCTATAGATTTAGCCTCCACCTGGAAATAATGCTATTTTAGTTTAGTCACCTGGAAATAATTCAATTTTAGTTTTGTCATCTGGAAATAGTTCAATTTTAGTTTTGTCATCTGGAAATAATTCAATTTTAGTTTCATCACCTTGAAATAATACTATTTTAGTTTAGTCACCTGGAAATAATTCAATTTTATTTTTGTCATCTGGAAATAGTTCAATTTTAGTTTTGTCATCTAGAAAATATTAACCCTTTACTGTACAATTCCATTCAATATCTAGATTGTCCAGAACAGCATTACAAACATACACCAATTTTTATCCCCTCTTGCAAGATTTTTTAGACAAAGAGTACACAAAATTGTTGATATATTCAATTCAATTTAATTCAATTTATGATAGTAATAAGTACAAAGTACTTTTTACAATAACATAGTTAGTAAATGAAAGGTTTATAACAATTCATACATACATTTACGAAATGGCAAGAAGATAACTCTTTCAATACATCATAACGTTTTCCTTAAATTATTTTGAATGAAAGATAAATTTACCCAAATTTAATAATTCTTTTGTATTTGGAGTACTTAATAGCTTTGAAAACTTGTGAATATTAGGCCATGTATAAAAGTAAGATCGGAGATGTTTAACTCTTAAATCACAATATATAGGACAAATGAGAATAAAATGATATTCATTTTCTACACTTTTGGAATTGATATATAAACCCATTACCAGATGAGAAAAAATTTAGGCTGGTATTTCAAAGGTGTTGCACACAACAATTCTTAATCCATAGAAATTTTTGTGTCTCTTGAGGTAGAAAACACTGTGGATAATGCAAAAATTGCTTGTAACAAGCAATTTCTTCATTTTCCACAAAGTTTTCCAAAGCCAATTTTCTTGGGAGTGTCAGACAGAGTTATTGTGTGGTAATGGGTTAAAAGTTAAAGTTTTTCATACTGTTATTTGCTCTTTGGATTTGAAACAGCAAATCAAAATATCTACTAATAATAGAAATAGCAATTAATCCATTCCTGTTAATCTTTTAAAATTTAGACCTGTCCAAGTTCAAAGGTTTTGCGGACTAATATTTTAAAATGGATATTACTTGAAAATGACCATTCTGGTTAGAAAATATTGAGGGAAAAAAAAGGAATAGCTTGTTACAATTTTCTACATCTTTCTCTCAATTATAAAATCACAGGGATGTAAAACCCAGGGATTGAACTGGAAATGTTTTAACCTTTTATTCTGTATAAAAAATTTGATTTAGATGGATACTACTGTGATTTTTTTGTCAAAAAGTGGACTTATATCCCCACAAGCATTTTGTCACTTAACCCATTCCCTCACAATGACACTTTTAAACGCCCTTCTATATATAATCTTTGGAAAACATTGTGGATTATGAAGAAAAAGACAAAAAATTTCATCAACTTAAAATTTTTGTCTGCAAATTCTTTGAATTTGGACTAGTCTACAATTTTGTTGTTTGGGAATGGGTTAAGCAGCACAGTTGACCTTTGACCAACATAACCTGAAATGTTACAGCACCTCCTTGGGATATGGATATCATTTGAATAAAGTTTTATGGTCCTAGGTCAAATAGTTTATGAGCTAGATCACAGAAATGATTTTCAATCAAAGTTCAATGGCAACCTAGACCTTTGATCCTATGTGACCCTAAAACAATAGAGCACTTCCCTTGAATCGTTGTCAATAATTGACCAATTGCTGGCCCTGACAACTGACTTTGTAGTCCCCGCCCATTAACTCCAATAGGAAGTTCCGCTTTTTCACAAAGTTATTTTGCAAAATTTATGGCCAGTAGCATGTTAAAAAAAAATAAAATAGTTGGTAGGTGACCTAAACGTCATAACTACAGCTTGAAAAAGCTGTAGTTATGACGTTTAAGTCACCTTACCAACAAAAAGGTTACAAAAATGGCGGTCAAAGTTGGAGTTGAAAAGCTCAGGTCCGGGCTGAATAAATTATTTGATTGGTCGATTTATTCCTTGATTGACAGCCGGTCAAATGTATGAAATTTAATGGTTGTAGGTCAGTTGGTTCTAGTGTTAGAGCTCAGATATACTGAAAGCAACATACCCCTTCTTCCTTCGAGTTAGAGCTTGGAAACAGAAAGTATATGGACAGATGGATGAACATACGGGTGGACAGGCAGACAGACAAAGAGAAAGCAACATACCCCTTCCTACTTAATAGCTGGGGGTATAAAAAAATTAATCTAAATTTTTATTTTACCTTCATTATCTTGAAGAGTGCCTTTGCTTTTCTACGCCGGAAGTGACTCTGAATTTTGACGATACCATACATGACTTGTTTGTAGCGTTTACGTGCCAAGTAACAACGAGCGTATGTCTGTATAATTCTGGTCTTGTGCTCATACATTCTCTGAAGATAATCACGCCGGCCGAAGTATCCTCGAATGAGAGACTGAAATGAAATTTCGAAAGAAGGTAATTAAAGGTAATAACAAGATGTGTTAACCCTTGTCATGCTGTATATATGCCTTACTGAATTGCTGTAAAATCAAAGAGCTGAAAACACTGATAGAAGTTGTTGTTCTAAAAACAATATTTCTTTCAGAAATCAAATTCATAAACAACTCTGACAGGAAGAGTACCATCAGGGGGTGTAGACAAAGATCAGACTGCACTTATGTGCAGGCTGATCTTGGTCTACATCTCCTGCAAAAACCGGAATATTCCGGGTTCAGCATGACAAGGGTTAAACATGGATATTCCTACTAAATTACAGAATGTCACCTTGTTGTTTGAATTGACCCAAGAATCATTAACCCATTCCCACACAATAAACCTTTTTAACACACAAAGAAAAAAGCTTTAGAAAACATTGTGGACAATGATGAATTTGTCGCAAGGTATTTCTTCATTATCCACAATGTTTTCAACATAAAACCCCTGGTAGGTTCTCTTGAGATAAAGGCTCTTTTTCTTTCAATATTCAAATATAATGTTAAGGTTAGGATTATGATACCAGATTTTTCAACTGATTTCAATTCTTAAAGCTATTTTTGAAGGGAGCCACCTCAGGAACACTTCAGTTGAAATTAGCAGAATGGTTTAGGAGGAGATGTGGTTAAACAAGAGGGCTGTTGGCCCTGGGGCGCTCACCTGAGGTGAAGGCTCTTTTTCTTTAGTCTAATTTCATGTTAAGGTTAGGATTATGGTACAAGTGGGCCATACTTTATACATATATAGGTTCTGTACATGGGAATCCCAAAGCATTAATGACAAATTCAGAGGCTTTTGGACCAAATTTTTCCTCCCTCTGGATCAATAGGTTATAATTTCAAGACTAAGAAATAAGTCAATGAGCTATGCTTCATGCAAAATATCAAGGCTCTACACCTTATGGGTCAGGAGGAGATTTGGGGGAATTATTTACACCTTTGTTGTCTTGGCAACCAAAATGTTAATCAGATTTCAATTCTTTTAGCTATTTTTATAAAGGGGACCACCTAAGGAACATTTCTATCAAATGTGGTTGAAATTGACCCAGTGGTTTGGGAGGAGATTTTTAAAATCCTCCTTTGTTTCAATATAAACCCTACCCCCCTGGGACTCTATCCCTGGGTCCCAAGGGTCATATCTATTTTGAAAGAGGTCAACATACTGATGTTTCTTGCAAAAAATCAAGGCCATACACCTGCTGGGTGAAGAATTTTAAAGATTATTTCAAAATTTCACTTTTGTTGTTTTGAGCCATGGCAACCAGAATATCTAATGAATTTCAATTCTTTTAGCTATTTTGAAAGAGGACCACCTTGGGAACATTTCTGCAAAATTTGGTTCATATTGGCCCAATGGTTTAACTATTTTGAAAGAGGTCAAGATACTGATATTTCATTTCATGGGTCAGGAGGAGAAGGTTTTTGAAGATTATTTCAAAATTTTACTTTTGTTGCCATGGCAACCAGAGTTTTTAATGGATTTCAATTCTTTTAGCTTTAAAAAAAGGGAACCACATAAGGAACATTTCTGTCCAAATTTGGTTCAAATTTGCCCAATGGTTTGGGAGAAGATGTCATTAAAAAACCTTCATTTTTTCTATATAGAACCTCAATGCCCTGGGGCTTCGCCCCTGGGGAACTGATTTCATGATTTTAGCTATTTTGAAATACGTCAATATACTGTTGTTTCGTGAAAAATATCAAGACTCTAGCCCTTCTCGGTAAGTGGAAGAAGATTTTTGAAAAAAAATTTTTTTGTTGCCATAGCAACCAGAGTTCTTTTAACGGATTTGAATTCTTTCAGCTACTTTGAAGGGGACCACCTATGGAACATTTCTGCCAAAATTGGTCTGAATTAGCTCAATGGTTTGGGAGAAGATGTTGTTAAAAAATCCTTCTTTGTTTCTATATAGAGGGAGAAAAAGATTTTTGAAGATTTTTTTCAATTTATTTTTGTTGCCATGGCAACCAGAGTTTTAAACGGATTTCCATTCTTTTAGCAATTTTTAAAGGGGACCGTGTAAGGAACATTTCTGCCAAACTTGGTTGAACTGGCTCAGTGGTTTGAAAGAAGATGTTATATTAAAATCTTTCTTTTTTTAAAATTAGGTTTAATGTCTGAAAATAAATATGTTGTTATAACCAATAACTATTCCTACAAAAAGATTCATTTGACCAGTCGCTGGCCCAGCCCACTCATTCTGTCTGACACAATCACTGCCTCCGCCAGGAAGTCCCGCTTTAATTTTTAAATGGCCTTATTTTTCAAACTTCTTGGCCAGAAGCATGCAACATAAAAGTAAAATTGTTGGTGACCTAAACGATGTAGCTATGCCAATCGAACTCAAAGTCTTCACAAAAATGGCGGCCAATGTCGAAGTTGAAAAGTCAATTTCGGACTGAATGACTAATTTGATTGGTAGATTGATTCCTTGATTGACAGCCGCAATTGGTTAAATTAGGACCAGTTAAATAGCTTTGTTATAAGCCATATACATTGGACTTAGCAATATCCTTATAAGCAGATTTATCTGTTTCTCTTAACCCTTACCATGCTGAACAAAATCCTTTTCGAAATTTTATAAAATTCAAAGGGCTGATAGTACTGAAAGTACTAGTTTCGGGTCAATTTTCTTTGGTAATTAACCCTTGTCATGCTGTAAAAAATCCTTTAAAAAATTGCATTAAAATCAAAGAGCTTAAAGCACTGATAGTACTTGTTCATCAATAATCAATACTTCTTTTGAAAATCAATTTCATAAACAACTCTGGTAGTAAAAGTACAAGCAGGAGGTGTAGACCAAGATCAGACTTATGTGCAGGCTGATCTTTGTCTATACCTCCTGCACAAACCGGAATATTCTGGGTTCAGCATGACAAGGGTTAAATTCTAACGACAACTCTGACTTAAAAGTGACAAACAGGTGGTTTAGACTAAGATCAGACTGCACTTAATTGCTGGCTTATCTTTGTCTATACCTCATGCCAAAAACGGAATATTCCAGGTTCAGCATGACAAGGATTAAGTATTTTGTTCAATCAACCCATTACCCAACCGTTAAATTTTAGACTAGTCCAAATTGAAAGGAGAAAGTTTATGAAATTCGAGATTATTCCACTTACTGGATAGAAAATATTGAGGAAATTTCTTTATTTTACACAACATTTTCCCAATTGTCTTTCTTAATGGGTTTCAAAAAAGGGCCATTTTGTGAGAATGGGTTGGGTAAATGGAGGAATTATTGGCCACTGACCATTAACACTGACCATTGACCAAAATATCTAATGACGCTAGTCAGCATAATTTACAGAGAAGAACATAAAAAATGCAAATTTTTGGTTGGTGACCTAAACATAATAGCTACAACTTGAATAAGCTACAGTAATTTACAGTGTTTTTAGCTCATTCCCACAGAATGATGTTTTCTGAAGCCTCTCAAGAAAAAAAATTAGGAAAACATTGAAAAAAAAAAAGCAATTTCTTTATTTTCCACAATGTTTCTACCCAGAAAGTTGAAAAAAATCAGAAATTTGATAAACTTGAAAGTGTCATCTGAACCACTTTAAGTTTTAACTAGTTTAAAATTTTGCCATCTTATAATAGGTTAATTTGCAAAATCAAAAAAAAAGCCTGGAACGAATATTAGAGGTCAAGATTTACTTAGTTTTGATTGACGGGGTGACGTCTATCAAAAGGCCAGACCATACCTGTATTTTAACAACAGCACGCTGTACTTTGTTGAAGGTGGTTCTCTGTTTGTATCCTCGCCATGTTTTCTGTATCCGTGTAGCAGCCCTCGTCTCTCGTAGAAACTGTGCATGTCTGGATTCAAATAATGCGGTAAAATTAGTTTAACCCATTCCCACACAATGACGCTATTTGATGCCTCTCAAGAAAAATAATTGGGAAAACATTGTGTAAAATGAAGAAATTGCTTGTGATAAGCCATTTCTTCATTTTACACAATGATTTCTACCCAGAAAGTTGAAAAAATCTAAAATTTCATAAACTTTAAACTGTCCTCTGAAACTCCTTTCAATTTGGACCATATTAAAATTTTGCCGTCTGGTAATGGGTCAAAACATTTTTTATGACATAAATCTACACATCTTAGACAAATTTACTCCATTTAACACATTCCCACACATTAAAAGATTTAGACTGGTCCAAATTAAAAGAAGTTGCAGACGATAATTTCAAGTTAATTGAAAATGAATTTTGTTTGTCTTTTGGGATAGAAAACATTGTGGAAAATGAAGAAATTGCTTGATACAAGCAATTTCTTTATTTTCCACAATGTTTTGCAAAGTTTTTTTCTTGAGGGACATAAAAAGGTGGGATTGTGTGGGATTGGGTTAACCATTCCAACAAATTCTTACTTCCTTAACCCTTGTCATGCTGTATAAATTACCTTACTGAAATGCTGTCAAATCAAACAGCTGAAAGCTCTGATAGAACTTGTTCAAAAATCAATATTATTTTAGAAATCAACTTCATATACAACTCTGACAGGAAAAGTACAAGCAGGAGGTGTAGACTTAGATCAGACTGCACATAAGTGCAGTCTGATCTTAGCCTACACCTCCTGCCAAAACCGGAATATTCCGGGTTCAGCATGACAAGGATTAAGATAAAAAGGTGGGAAAACATTGTAGATTAAGAAATTGCTTATAAGATTACTTATAAGATTTTCAACAGTTAATCAACTTTAATATCTTTTCTGAAACTTCTCCCTTTTTGGACCAGTCTGAAGCTTTTTGTCTTGTAACAACTTTACAATACAGAAAATATTTCTATTTTACAAATGCACCTAACTTCAATGAAAATCTAAAGCAATATATTTTAGACAGGTCATGTTAAAAGCATCGATTAGTTGAATAGGAGTTTATGCCCAATTCAATAACCCAGGTCATAAGACAGTTACGGTGCCTTGGTTTAAAGTACCATCCAAATGACAAGAGAGGCACTTTAAGGTACCAAGGACCAGACACTGCAATCTATGGTGTTACCATTTCACCAAATTTACTTCAATGTTAAACCCTTGTCATGCTGAATAAATCTTTTTTTCTCAAATTGTATGGAAATAAGATGGCAGAAAGCACTGTAAATATTAGTTGTGGGTCAAAAATGAATTCTTAAATGGATTTTCACATTTGATTTTGACTTAATAAGGACAAAGAGTGCAGGCTGATCTTTGTCTTTACCTCCTGCTAAAACAGGAATATTGCAGGGGTACAGTATGACAAGGGTTAAAGGAACAATCTGACTAGACTCGATACTTTTCCCAATTAGCAGATTTGTCAAATCTAGGATGGTCTATCCTTGCTATTTTTATGTGATAAATGCAAAACCTAGCACACCTGTGCTTAATCCGATCTCTTTTTAATCTATCTCTTTTGAGGAATTCGAAGATTTTGCACTTTACCCGACTGTGATATTTTAATACATGTAATATTGATTGATTGATTGAATGGTGTTTAACACCACTTTTAACAGTATTTCAGTCATATTGCGGTGGTTGGAGCACCTAACAATGGATTCCTGGTATTTCTCACACCAGTACTACCATTACATTCTTTCCTAGCCTCCAGCTGCTATCTCACATAGATTTACAATTATCCATTCATTGGTGAAAGACAAATGTCTGAAAGTATATGTGCCACCGTCGGGGGTAGAACACATTACATCACATTATTGAATATTAGGAGTCTGGTGTGCTACCAACTTTGCAATGACAGCAGCCCATGTAATGAATTTACCTTCTAGCCAATAGGCCTCTACCATACATCTGTATACCAAGAACCGCAGTACGTAATTTTGTGTAACGTTTCTTCATCAGCCAGCCACGTACATGTTTCTGTATCATGACACCACATGCACGCAATTTGTCTGCACGTAATTTCTCCAAGTAGGCCACTTGACCAGCACGGAAGAAGATTTTCGTTTTACCCAATCTGTATTTATCTTCATCCTAAAAGTATATTGGTTGATTTAAGACATGAAGAGAATTTTTTTTGTTTTCATGGAGGTATGAACCGAAAAACCTAATCACACTGTATGAATACAGGAAGCCTATTCATACATTGTGTGATTAAGTTTTTCGGTTCATACCTCCATGAAAACAAAAAATATTCTCCTCATTTCTTATAATTCAATAGAATCAAGTGAAAAAACCAAAAGCTTTACAAATTTTGATAGATTTTTGTATTAAATTAAATTATTAGAGTTTAACGTCACTTTTAAAATTTTTGGTTGTATCGCGGCTGTTGAAGCACCTAATGATGGATTCCTGGTATTTCTCACACCAGAGATACAGTCTTTTTGTCGAGATTCTTAAGATTTCAAATAATATTTTTAAATCTTTTTGACAAATGAATTATGTTGTTTTGCAAATGAAAAATGGCCATCAAAATTGTATACCTGTATAAGTTTAGGAAGCACAGTTTGGCAGGATTTCTTGAAGTCTTTTCTGTTAATGTCTTTAGACAAGGCAAGAACACGGTATCTCTGGAAGAACTCGTTATACGCCCATCTGAAACAGGGAAAAAAGTGTTTAAAGGTTAAGTATAAGACTGATCATCAATATCCACCAATATATTGATAGCTCAATCAAAGAATATATTCAGTACAGAGCTGTAAGTCTAATCTTCAATTAACATTCAGATCAATAACCCATTCGAATGCAATCCTGCCTTTTAACCCATTCCCAATCAAGCCCTCCTTTTTACGCCCCTCAACAAAAAAGCTTTGGAAAACATTGTGGAAAATGAAGAAATTGCTTGGATCAAGCTATTTCTTCATTATCCACAATGTTTTCTTTCCCAAAAGAAGAAAAAATTCAAAATTCCATCAACTTGAAATTGTCGTCTGCAGCTCCTTTCAATTTGGACTGGTCTAAAATTCCATTGTGTTGGAATGGGTTAAGATCCTCAAGAAAAAGGTTTGGAACTCTTTGTGGGAGATTAAATTGGGTATAACGTATTCCCACACTATCAAGCTTTTTTTTATGAAAAGATGTTGAAAACATTGTGGAAAATGAAGATATTTCTTTTAACAAGAAATTTCTTCATTCAATTTGGACTAGTATAAAATTTTGTTGTGGGGTAATGGAGTTTGACACCACTTTAACCCTTTCCTGGATAAACCCGGGATTTTACGTCACTGTGAATTTATACTTGAGAAAACATTGTGGAAAAAGGAGAAATTGCTTATTATAAGCAATTTCTCCTTTTCCCACAATGTTTTCTATCACATAGGATTTGTTTTATTTGGAATTGCATCCAATTTTCATTGTCGCCTGCATCCTCTTTCAATTTGGATCAGTCAAAAATTTCAAATACCGGGAAAGGGTTAAACAGCATTTCTGGACGTTCAATAGAACGATTTGGGACTTTTTACGCCCCTCAAGAAAAGAGTGAGGAAAACATTGAGGAAAATAAAGAAATCGCTTGTTACAACCAATTACTTCATTATTCACAATGTTTTCTTCCCATGTTGTCTATAAGTTCTTTCAAATTTGGACCAGTCTAAAATTTTGTCATCTTGTAATTAGTTAAAATCTGGCTTTTGAATTGAAGCTATGAAAGACATTATAAGATGATCAAATTTTAGAATAGTCGAAATTTCAGCCTGTCCACAAAATATTTAACTCATTCCCACACAATGACGCTTTTAAACGCCCCTCAAAATAAAGCTTTTGAAAACATTGTGGATAATGAAGAAATTGCTTGTTATAAGCAATTTCTTCATTCTCCACAATGTTTTCTACCCATTAAGACAAAGATTTTAAAAAGTTCATCAACTTTAAATTGTCGTTTGCAACTTCTTTGATTATGGACTGGTCTAAAATTTTAGAGAGTGGTAATGGGTTAAAAGTATGATGCTATTTTAAAAGAAGTGCCAAATAAGGGGAAATACCGTGTGAAAAATTCTCCTCTTGGTACAATATCTTTTAGAGATGTATTTCTTTAGCTTGTCAAAACAATGGCTTCACCCATTACTAGATGGCAAAATTTTAGACAGGACAAAATCCCGAGGAGTAGCAGATGACAACTTAGAGTTCATGAGTTTTTTTCTTTTTTCAACTTTCTGGGTAGAAAACATTGTGTAAAATGAAGAAATTGCTTGTTTCAAGCAATTTCTTCATTTTACACAAAGTTTTCACAGTTGTTTTTCTTCAGAGGTGTCAAAAAAGGGTCACTGAGTTGGAATGGGTTAACTTATTCCTACAAAATTTATTTTTAGATAGACATAACTTGAAAGAATTTGTAGACAGTGATTTTTAGTTTGTGAAAAAAATAAAATATCACAGAAAAAAGAAGACAGTGCTTGTTACGAGCAATATCATTATTTTCCACAATGTTTTTACAATGTTTTCTCTTGGTGGTCATAAAAAAGAATAATTGTGCAGAACCGCCCTTTTTCTCTACTAAAAAGATTACATACCTGGATGGAAAACCGGCAGCACTAATTCTTATGGTCTCCAAGACTCCACACGCTCTGAGCTGTTCTACAGCTCTCTTCGGCTCAAACCTAGACAAAAGAAATTTTATCCTTTTAACTTTTTTTTTTCAATCTACTGAGTGTTTCTGAAAAATTTATTGTTTAACTCTCTCAACCCATTACCACACAACAACAATTGAGACTGGTCCAAATCGAAAGAAGCTGCAGACCTCAATTTAAGATGATGGAATATTTATGGATGGAATAAGTTGTGGACAATGATGAAATTGCTTGATACAAGCAATTACTTCATTTTCCACAATGTTTTCTAAAGCTTTTTCCTGAAGGGCGTAAAAAGGGGGGATTGTAAACGCCCCTCAATATAAAAGTTTTGAAAAACAAGTAATTCCTTCATTATCCACAATATTTTCCACCCCAAAAGACAAAGATTTTAAAAATTCCATCAACTTAATATTGTCGTCTACAACTTCTTTGAATTTGGACTGGTCTAAAATTTTGTCACACAGGAATGGATTAACAGGTTGTATTTGCATAAGTGTAGGTCATAATGAAAATTGTGCACTTTAACCCTTTCCTGTTCAGTCCCTGGTTTTTTATGTATTTATAATTGAGATTTTATCCTTTAAATTCTTTTTAAATCTAGTGAGAGTTTCTGAAAATTTATTATTTAACCCATTCCAAAACAATCCCTCGCTTTAACATCCTCAAAAAAGTTTTGGAAAACATTGTGGAAAATGAAGAAATTATTTGTATCAAGTAATTTCTTCATTATCCATAATCTTTTCTATCCAAAAAGACGAAAAAATAGAATTCCTTCAACTTGAAATTGTCGTCAAGTTGGGACAGTCCAAAATTTTGTCAATTGGGTAACTTTTTCAACAGTTATTATTTACATAAGTTTCGGTCCTATTCGAAATTTTGCACTTTAACCCTTCCTGGTTCAATCCCTGGTTTTTACGTTCCTGTGTATTCATAATTGAAAAAATATTTTAGAAAAAGAAGAAATTGCTTGTGACAAGTAATTACTTCTTTTTTTCACAATAATTTCTGCCCTATTTAATGGTTATTTTTCAAATTAAATCCAAAATAAAATTTACTCTTCAAAACTTTTGAATTTGGACAGGTCTAAAATTTTGCAAAACATGAAAGGGTAAAGATTATTTTGAAAGATGAAAATGTTTTCAAGGTTACGGGTTAAAATGAAGATTTACATCCCCTGAAGGTATAGATTTATTTTTTGATTGTGATTGATTGATTGGGATATAACGCCACTTTTAACAGTATTTCAGTCATATCAAGGCGGCTGGAGCATCTGACGATGGATTCCTGGTATTTCTCACACCAGTATTACATCCTTTCATAGTTTTTTTTAATTGTGAACACTATAATCTGAATTTCCAGTGAAAACAATATCAATACCAGGGATATCATGAATTGTCCAGCTATTGAATAACAACCATAAAGGGCAAAAAGGCTAAATCATTCACTCAGGTTTTCTCCAAAACAGACAAGCTTAACCCATAACCACACTGCAAAATTTTAGTCTGATTCAAATTGAAAGTCACAGACAGCAATTTCAAGGTGAAGTTATTTTTTAAAATAAATACCAAATAAGGTAGAAAAATTTGCACAAAAAGAAGAAATTGCTTGTTACAAGCAATCTTTCCTGTTCTCACAAAGTGTTCAATGACCAAATTTCTTGTCTTGAGGGCATCAAAAAGTGGGATTGTGTGGTAATGGTAAATTGTTGATTGAAAGAAAACTAACCAATTTTAGAATATATAGCCATGTAAACTGATACATGTAAAATAAACAGCTAATCTACATTTACATAAAAGCTGCCTTTAAGGCATTGGGATTTACACATCATTTATAATGTGGCGAGGTGGAATTGAGAGTCAATAAAACTACACTTATGTAAAAGCTGTCTTCAAGTCGTTAGGTTTTACACATCATTTATAATGAGGCGAGGTGGAATTGAAAGTCTATAAAACTAAACTTACAATAAAGCTGACTTCAAGTTGTTTGTTTTTTTCAGATCATTTATAATGAGACGAGGTGGAATTGAAAGTCTATAAAACTACAGTTACGTTAAAGTTGCCTTCAAGTCGTTAGGTTTTAAAGATAATTTTTATTGTGGCAAGGTGGAATTGAAAGTCTATAAAACTAAACTTACGTAAAACTGTCTTCAAGTTGTTAGGTTTTACACATCATTTATAATGAGGCGATGTGGAATTGAAAGTCTATAAAACTAAACTTACAATAAAGCTGACTTCAAGTCGTTTGTTTTTTTCAGATTATTTATAATGAGACGAGGTGGAATTGAAAGTCTATAAAACTAAACTTACGTAAAAGCTGCCTTCAAGCCGTTTGGTTTTATAGATCATTTATAATGTGGCAAGGTGGAATTTAGAGTCTATTAAACTTTACTTACGTAAAGCTGCCTTCATGTCTTTAGGTTTTATAGATCATTTTTAATGTGGCGAGGTGGAATTGAAAGTCTATAAAACCAAACTTACATAAAAGCTGCCTTCAAGTTGTTTGGTTTTATAGATCATTTATAATGTGGCGAGGTGGAATTGAGAGTCCATAAAACTAAAATTACGTAAAAACTGTCTTAAAGCTGTTTGGTTTTATAGATCATTTATAATGCTGCGAGGGTTTTACAGATCATTTGTTATGTGGCGAGGTTGAATTGAGAGTGTACAAAACTAAACTTACGTAAAAGCTGACTTCAAGTCGTTAGGTTTTATACATCGTATATAATGGGGAGAGGTGGAGTTGAGAGTGTCCATCAACATAAACAGCGATTCTCTGAACTGGAATAAAACAAGATTAAATTATGAAACATAACTGCCAGCCCTCCCTAGAAAATTATTAAGCAGTTTGATCTTGATAGATGACCTTGAATTTGACAGATGATGGCTTTAATGTTCTTTTTCTATTATAAACTGGCCATGATGCGAAATTACAACATTAAACCCTTTCTTGCACAATCCCTGATTTTTACGTCCCTGTGATAATATACTTGAGAAAACATTGTGGAAAAAGAAGAAATTACTTGCAAGAAGCAATTTATTCTTTTATCACAGTATTTTCTGTCATATTTTTTAATTGTACTTACTTTATTTTCAACCATATTTTTGACTTGTACTTACTTCATTATGTTGCCTGCTATTTCTTTGAATTTGGACAAGTCCAAAATTTTGAAAAACAGTAAAGGTTAATATTCAAGAGGAAATCCTGTTGGAGGTCATTGACCTGTGGGTGGAGCCAGGAATCTGTCATTAGTCCCCTATAACCCATTCCCACTCAGTGACGCTTTTAGACGCCCTCAAGCAATTTCTTCATTATCCACAATATTTTCTACTCTAAAAGTCAAAGATCTTGAAGATTTCATCAACTTAAAATTGTCGTCTGCAACTTCTTTGAATTTGGACTGGTCTAAAATTATATGGAGTGGGAATGGGATAACAAGGATAATTCTTACAAAATTCCACACAGCTGAGCAGACAACATTTTTCATATTTTTATGCACAAAACTGTCTCAGACTGGTAACTTACAAGAAATAAAGAAATATTTTCTGTTTTCAAATAGATATGAAAAATAACAAGAGGCCCCTAGGGCCTTATCAGTCAGCTGAGTCAAAAGAGCACAAAAAACAGACAAAAGTTCTCCAGATGGTGCTACATACTAAATATCAAAGCTATATGCCTTTCTATTTGGGTGAAGAAAATTTTTTCAAGTTTTCACTATACAAGCCTATGTTAAACTTGTGGCATACAGGGACGGGCTAATTTTCTCCCTAGAGCCGTAATTTATACAATCTTTATGAAGTCCACAATGATGATGCTGTATACCAATTATCAAAGCTCTAGGCCCTCCTGTTTGGGAGAAGAAGATTTTTAAAATATTCACTATATAAGACCTATGTAAAACTTGTGACATTGGGGGATAGGCTAATTATGACTCTTGGGCCATAATTTAAACAATCTTGATAGAACTCCACTAGATTTTGCTGTATATCAAATATAAAAGCTCTAGGCCCTCCTCTTTGTAAGAAGAATATTTGAAAAGTTTTCACAACATAGGTTCTATGTAAAACTTGTGATGTTCGGAAACAAGCTAATTCATACAATCTTTATGAAGTCTACCAGATGCTGCTGCATACTAATTATCAAAGCTCTAGGCCCACCTGTTTGGGAGAAGAAGATTTTTAAAATATTCACTATAAAATCCTATGTTTAATAATGTATAGGAGCAAGCTAATTCTGACCCCTGGATCCATAATTTATACTATCTTGATAGAGGTCAACCAGATGATGCCACATACCAAATATCAGAGCTGTTTGTCTTTTAGTTTGGTAGAAAAAAAAATTCAAAGTTGTCACTATGTAAGCTTATGTACCCCACCCACCTTGCCCCCCGACCATTTATTGACAAATTATTTTTTCTTATACAAACTTTAAAGTCCTTGGCCTTAAGACTCTAAGTACTTAATGTGAATCCAATCCAAAAGTTCAAGAAAAGAAGATTTTAAAAGATAAACTCTTTTTTCCCCTCTTTTGCCCTTTATAGGCCCCCAGGGTAGATAAATCCATGACATGTAAAAATCTGAAGCACCTTCCCATGCAGATGCTTCCTGTCAAGTTTGGTTGAAATCCATCCGAGGATTTTAAAGAAGAAGTCGGAAATTTTTAAAGTAAACACACAGTGCACGACCCCAGACGAAACATTATCGCAATATGTCACCATGACCTTCAGTCAGGTGACCTAAAAATCTAATCATACTGCTTCAGAAACAGCCAACCTTAAAAATATTATCCAACAGTTTCCTTCATATATTCATTGCTCCTTTTAGGGGTCTTTTCATCGCATCTTCATACAGTGTGGTTTGACTTTCAGTTTCAAAAATCCATTAAAATCAAAAACATTCTTTTCATCTCACAATCAATTACCAGACAGAATTTTAGACCTGTCAAAATTGAAAGAAGTTGCAGAGGACTATTTAAAGTTGGTGAAATTTTAGAATTCCTTACCTTTGATGGTAGAAAACAAGCAACTTCTTCATTGTCCACAATGTTTTTTTAAAGGCAGTTTTCCAAAGGAGCATTAAAGAGTGGGATTGTGAGGGAATGGATTAAAGTCCATACCTGAGATCCGACAGTTTTCTTCATCTGTTTATTGCTCCCTTTAGGGGCCTGTTTAAGGGCCTGAACTTTCCCCTTGGATGGTTCCTCCTGGTCTGCAAATAGCTCAGCCACCAATTCGTACTGAACGAGAGAAAAACAAAATCTTTATCCAATCACAATCACATATTTACATGATTTAAGAAAACCAGCAATAGAAAACACTTTAGGTTGAACTATATTCAAAAACGTTTAAAGACAACATTGAAGTTGATGGCTTTTAACCCTTGTCATGCTGAATTAAAAACCCTATACATAATTGCTTTAAAATCAAAGGACTGACAGTACTGGATAAGTACTCAATAAGGTTAAATATTTCTTGTGAAGTTTGATCATTTAAAGAACTCTGGCTGAAAGGGGACAAGCAGGAGGTGTAGACCAAGATCAGACTGCACTTATGTGCAGGCTGATCTTTGTCTATACCTCCTGCAAAAACAGGAATATTCCGGGGTTTAGCTGACAAGGGTTAAAATTCTTTCTCTTTCTAGGTGTTTTAAAATGAGTTACATAGTTTGTATAGGGTTTAATGCCATTTTAAACAAGATGTGTTTGTGAAACACAATGCCCTGCAACAGGACTAAACATTTGACCTTAGTATGTGACCTTGACCTTATCACATGACCTTGACATGAGATGCATATTATGGAGATGTATCATCATGCCAAATATGAGCATTGTATCTTAAATGGCTGGTAGTAATTGGCATTGTTAAGTTTTTGGTTAAGTTTTGCAGACAGACAGACCGACAGTCGGAAAGACAGAATGATGGACAGACAGACAGACAGACAGATAATGGTAAAACAATATACCCCCGATCTTTTGATGCAGAGGCATAAAAATCCGTAAGTTTTATCACAGCAAAGTTCTTGGGGATCACAAGCAGTAGACAGGGACTCTGAATTGTCTTAACCAAGGATAAACACACATGACTAGTGGCACCGTTGAGGTTCAAACCCCCCAGCCCTCAACGTCTGTTAGACACTAGTACTCTTCAAAGGCCAATTTATTTTGAAATCCATCCATAATTATAGGAGAAATGCTCTTGACTATCACAATTTTAGTGTTCGACCTTGAGCTGTGACCTTGACATTAAAACTATCCCAAAAAATTCTTTCAAATGGCACATCTACTCATGATGGAGAATAATTGTGTCAAATCATTTTGAAATCCGTCTATTAATGTAGAAGATGTGCTTCAGACAGGCATTGGACATTTCATGGCGGGGCATTAAAAACAAAATCATGAGGGAATGGGTTATGGAACTTTATTGGTGGTGTGTAGCTAAGTAGGGCATCAGAGGTACCTCTACTATCTAGCTGTATAAGCAAACTTTAACAGTGATGTGCTGAAATATTTAAATGATTATAAACAGAGATGTCAAAGTTGAAACTCAAACAGAAACAAAAGTTCATTTCTAGATTCAATATTCCATTAACCCTTTTCTGTTTTTCAAAATTTTAGACCAGTCCAGATTCAAAGGTTTTGCAGACGACAATAATTATAAAGTGGATTTAATTTGAAAAATAATCATCCAGTAGAGTGGAAAATATTGTAGAAAAAGAAGAAACTGCTTGTTACAAGCAATTTCTTCTTTTTCTACAATGTTTTCTCAATTATAAAATCACAGGGATGTAAAAACCAGGGGTTGAACAGGAAAGGGTTAACCAAACTTGTACGCCTTACCTCACTAGCCCGCATTATATTTATATGTTCCTCGGAGATAGTGTCTCTATTTTTATCCAGAAATCCTGTGGCCGTGTACGTAACTTTATCCGCAAAGTGGAGAATGATGAAAGCTTCTGTGCCAATTCGAGGTTTTTCAAAATGCGATTGCTTCAAATGTTTGCCATACAACTTTTGACACCAGTTAGCATCTGAGCCTTTTGGCAACTGTAAATATAAAAAACAAAATTGTGAAATCTTTCAACAATACAGCAAAACTGTTATTTTCAAAATAACCCATCACAAAATGATTTTTTTCTGGTATAAATTGAAAGAAAGTGCAAATGACAAACAAGATGTGTTTGTGAAACACTATGCCCCCGAAACAGGAATTCTTTAGAAACAGGTGATTTTTATTGTTTTTTTGTCTTTGTTTAAGGAAAAGGGTTAAAATTTTGACCTTGACCTTGATGAAATGACCTTCCCCAGTTGTGCCTTGTTGAGACCTATCTACATACCCAATATATAATATTGTAACTTAATTAGGAATGAAGTTATAGGAAAATTTTTAGTTGGCAGGTTAAGTTTTTGAGTAACGTTTTAGGGAAAAGGGTTAACATTTTGACCATGACCTTGATGAAATGACCTTCCCCAGTTGCACCTTGTTGAGACTTATCTACATACCAAATATTAGCATTGTAACTTAATTAGGGTTGAAGTTATGGGAAAATGTTTGGTTGGCTGGTTAAGTTTTGCAGACAGACAGACAGACAGACGGACACCGGTAAAACAATATGCCCTCTATCTATCAATGCGGGGGCATAATAAGGTAGAAACAAGATGTGTTTGTGAAACACTATGCGCCCAAAACAGGAATTCTTAGAAACGGGTGATTTTTATTGTTTTTTTTTTCTTTGTTTTAGGGAAAAGGGTTAAAATTTTGACCTTGACCTTGATGAAATGACCTTCTCCAGTTGCGCCTTGTTGAGACCTATCTGCATACCAAATATTAGCATTGTAACTTAATCAGGGTTGAAGTTATAGGAAAATGTTTAGTTGGCAGGTTAAGTTTGCAGACAGATGGACAGACAGACAGACAGACAGACATGGTAAAACAATATGCCCCTCATCATATCGATGTGGGGTCATAAAAATTGAGAAAAAGAAGAGATTGGTTGTTACAAGCAGTTTCTTCTATTCTACCATTTTACATTGTTACATTTCTTTTGCACATTAACCCTTGTCATGCTGAACCCGAAATATTCCGGTTTTTGGCAGGAGGTGTAGACTAAGATCAGACTGCACTTAGGTGCAGGCTGGACTTAGTCTATACCTCCTGCTTGTACTTATCCTGCGAGAGTTGTTCATAAAGTTAATTTCTAAAACAAATATTGATTTTTGAACAACAAGTTCTATCAGTGCTTTCAGCCCTTTGATGTGACAGCAAGTCAGTAAGGTAATTTATACAGCATGACAAGGGTTAAAATGCGAGATTGTGTGGTATTGGGTTAAACTACTTTGTCATCCTAGCAGAAACAGACTATCCAAAAAGTGCAAAAAGTATCGACCCCAGTCAGACGGAGCAACTCTTCAGTCTGATAGGGGTAGAAACTTTTGTTATTTTCTGAAATGGGTATTATTTTTTTTTGGATTTAACCTTATTGACCTCTGCTGCATCTAATCTCTTTTTCAAGTATTAGCTTTTTGGAAAAATCCAGGTCCCTTTTTGTCTGAAGAAAAGTTCTAAAGAATGACCTTGACCTTGCCTTAATCTCCTTAACCAACAAATCCAATATACAAAGTCTGGCATCAATTAGATTCAATGTAAGGCTGGATTCCAGGGGCTGGCTGATAAAGTGAATTCTTTTAAATGATTTAAATTTTAACAGTGACCTTGACCTTACCTTACACTCCTCATCTAACAGATCCAATATACCAAGTTTGGCCTCAATCAGATCAATACAGGGTTGGTTGTCATAGTAATCAATGAAAGACCATTCTATCTCCTCCTTCACATATTCTTCTTGTTCAAGCTTGAACACATGCTGGAAAATATAGAATAAGTAATTAGTTGCAGAATAAACTGAATGGTGAGTAGGAAACCAATAAAACTTTTGATAGAATGTGTCTTTGTTTATATATCTATCTCACAGTCTATCTATCTCTTGGTATGTGTGTCTCTCTCTCTCAGTCTCTCTCTCTCTCTCTCTCCCTCTCTGTCTCTCTCTCCTTCTCAATTTCTCTTGGTCTCAGTCTCTCTGTCTCCATCTCTTTTGGTCTCTCTGTCTCGATTTCTCTTGGTCTCTCTTTCTTCAGAAAAAATTAACCTTGTCATAGATAGGTATTGATGCGGGGTACCTTCATCTCTAATCTTAAACAGTTTTATAGCTATTGAAACATCAAATTTAAAGTTTAAGTTTCCAACATACCAGCAGTCAGATGGAAAATGGCAAAACAATATGTCTCCAATCATTTCGATATATGGACATGATTGAAAAAAGATATTACTAATGAATGAGTTTCCCTCCATAGACAAACAGAATAGATCAATGATTTGTATTACACATGCCTAGAATAATTGTGGCTTGTCAAACAATACAAAACTTCATTTACGTTTGTTTCACCCTAGCCCTTTCACAAGCAATGCTTTTTACCCATTCCCACAAAGTTCTGCTTTTTTACATCCTTCCCAATGAAAGCTTTGAAAAACATTTTGGAAAACTAAAACATTGATGGTAACAAGCAATTCCTATCTATATTGTCCACAATGTTTTCTACATTAAAAGACAAAGATTTTTTAGAATTTCAATTTTGACCAATAAAAGAATTGCCATCTTCGCTTTCTTTTAGAAATCAATTTCATTAACAACTTTGACAGGAAAAGTACAAGCAGGAGGTGTAGACCAGGATCAGACTGCACTTAAATGCAGACTGATCTTGGTCTACATCTCCTGCAAAAACCTGAACATTCCAGGTTCAGCATGACAAGGGTTAAGCCATTCACACAATGACGCTTTAAGTAAGGCTTTGGAAAACAAGCAATTTCTACATTATCCACAATGTTTTCTACCAAAAAAGTAAAAAATTCCAAAATTCATAAGCTTTAAATTATATTCTGCAACTTCTTTCAATTTGGACCAGTCTAAAATTTTGCTGTCTGGTAATGGGTTAAGAAATTGATTTTAAATAAGCACCACATCAAACCATTTTGACAGAAAACAAGTTGTTATTAACAAGAATTTGTTCTTTTCCCATCATATTATCTACCATTTTGTTGTTTGACAAGCCACAAATATATTTCATCTACAAGACTGATTACAGATTTTGGGGTTAATGTTTAGTAAGGCTTCAAGTTCTGTATCAGACCCAACAGACTCTAACAAAACTGAATAATTATATACAAACACTCTTATTTTCGATATTTTTGCAAAATTGCCTTTATCAAGTAGAAGGAAATGAAATACATAGTTTATTGTAACTCAATACAGCTATTTTGTTTTAATGGCTGTATTGAGTTATTACAAAATGTTTGGAACAAAATATTTGGAACAAAATGTTTAATGTGGGATCAAAATGTTCAGTGGCTGTATTGGTTGGTATTTTATTTTTGAGAGTTTATGACTTGTTTTGATTGATTGATTGAATGGGGTTATATTGCGGTGGCTGGAGCACCTAACAATGGATTCCTGATATTTCTCACACCAGTACTACCACATCATTTCCTAGCCTCCAGCTGCTATCCCACTAAGGTTTACGATTATCCACCCATTGGTGAGAGACAAATTCATGACTTTTAAGATATTGGTTTCAATTTACTCCAAAGGGATTATGTATCCTTTATCAACTGTGATATATCAGCAAGATTTGACTAAGTTGACAAATCAAATATATATTTTGTTTAGACCTACATATGCATCCCAGTTTGTTTTTACATTCTATATAAATTACTAGAATTTTACAATTTCTATTTTCGTGATTTTCTCTAAGGGGTTAATCTTTTCCCACACAAATCCATTTTTTTAACATCCCTCTTAGGAAACATCATGGAAAATGAAGAAATTGCTTGAAATAAGTAATAAGCAATTTCTTCATTTTAAAAAATGTTTTCTGCCCTAAAAGACAAACAAGAGCACCGCCTATGGGTGCCTAAGCTCGGCTTTTGGGTGTTGGATAGTGGTCCAAAAAGGAGCATAATTTGCACAAAATGCATCTAGTTATCACCCTTGAAAGTATAGGTTCCTCATAGTGATAGTGAACAGGTGTGCCAAGTTTCAAGTGAGTGCCTTCAGTAGAACCAGAGATATCGCAAAATGTCAAAGTTTTCGCATGACGACGACAATGACAACAACAACAACAAGGAGGCTATCACAATACCTCAGGTTTTCTCAGAAAACAGCCGAGCTAAAAACCTTAAATTACAAGAACTTCATCGAATATTGACCATTCTAATTTATATCTTGTAATGGAATAATACCTAAAGACAACAGAGTCAGGCAAAGTTTCAGATTTTTTTGCAATAAATATCTTGAACCATTTTAAGTTAGTAAGACGGATCAGTTTATATAAAATCTACTGCATACAGAATACATTATTAAGGTTGTACCCCTTTTCCTTACTTTAACATTTTTGTAGGCCACACAGAAAATTTCTGCAAAATAGAAAATAGAAAAAGAATTGGTTGTATTTTTCTTTCCCTCAAACATTGAAAGATCTTTAATCTTTGTTTGTTTGTTTGAATGGAGTTTTACACCGCTACTACCATTACATCCCTTCCTACTTCAGCTGCTATCCCACATAGGTCTATGATTATCCACTCATTGGTGAGAGACAAATAGTCGCAAAAGGATGAGTGCCGCCGTCGGGGATTGAACCCGTTACCTCTAGATTGACAGTCCGACACGCTACCAACTGCGCTATGACGGCGGCTTTTAATCTTTATTGAACATAATAAATGTTCAAGTGTTTTCTTTTAAATAATTTGTATAATATAAAAGAGAATTACATGATAACTCCAAACACTTGGATGTAGGAAGTTTGTCGGTAAATCGAGATAAGGGATGTCGAGATATTCATCAGCTGTAAATATCTTTATTAATTACAGAGATTTCACAAAGTTCAAGGCTGATTACACTCACCACTATTATTCAAAAGAGGCCCAAGAGGGCTTGTGTTGCTCTACTTGCTGAAATATGTCCACCTCAAGAATGTAGTTCACAATACCAAATTAGAGACATAATGATTCCAGTAATATTTGACTTTATAAAACCACTAACTTTCTAAGTATTACCAAAAGAAAGATTTTCAATATCTAGCAAGTACAGGAGATATGACCAAGGTTAAGGCCTATTAGTAGAGGGCCATTAGTTGATGAACCATGCAAAATATCCTTTCAGTTTTGGACAAGCAGATATTTCAACCCTTGTCATGCTGTATAAAATCCCTTAAGAAATTGCATTAAAATCAAAGGGCTGAAAGCACTAATAGTACTTGTTGTTCAATAATCAATACTTCTTTTGAAAATCAATTTCATATACAACTCTGATAGGAAAAGTACAAGGAGGGAGTGTAGACCAAGATCAGACTGCACTTATGTGCAGGCTGATCTTTGTCTATACCCTCTGCCAAAACAGGAATATTCCGGGTTCAGCATGACAAGGGTCAAAATCTCCTCGTTTATTTCTGAGAAAAATCAGGGATCACACAATATAGGGCTAATTTTCAATTTAGAGCAACACTTTAAGACCTAAGATAAAGGGCCATTAGGCCATGTTAGATGCCAAATATCAAAGCCCTAGGCCTTTTGGTTTGGAAGCAGAAGATTCTGTGTAAAATCATTGGTCACACAATATAGGGCTAATTTTCAAGTAACAGCTGTAATGGGGATTTTAATAGATGGCAATTAGACCATGTCACATGGCAAATATCAAAGCTTTAGGTCTTTCATTTTGATTTTTTTCAGTCTGTTGCCATGGCAACCACAGTTCTTTATGGAATAATATTATTTAAAGGAAACTGAAAGGGGACTATCTATGGAACAATCTTGTAAATTTTGGTTTATATCTGACCAGAAGTTTCTGAGGAGACAAATTTTTAAGAAAAAGTTTACACACTAAAAAGCAGAGGCATGAACAAACACACATAGGCACAAGAGACACTTTGCCATGACAATTGCTAAAAAAACACCAAAACTGCAGCGGTTTAGATAAGAGGGGGACAACACCATTCTTAAATTGCTATTTCTAAAACAAAAAACTAATTTGTTGGTATTCATTTGAACCGTCTCAACAAGAGGATTCAAATGAGTACCCACAAAACAGGGTGAGTGTAAGTATTATTGGAATAATTGAACTTAAAAACCAAAATCCCCTCCTCTCATCAGTAGCTCTGAAAAAGTAGCTAAGCCAAAAATGTTTGCTATTAAAACAACAAAAGCAGGAATAATGAATTAATATTTAGTACATGTGTCAGTATTTTAAAGTACAGAATATGATTTTTCTGTCCGACAAACACAAACAGACTTCAGCAAAGCCACATTTAACTTGCTGACCCACCTTCGAGGCTTGCCTTCACACAATATTTTACTGTTGAAACAAAAAAGTACCCTGTGCTTGGTTGTTGGGAGCTTGATAATGGGTAAAAGTTGAAAAAGGGAAATTATTCTTACAAAAACTAATTAAGAATTACCTCCCTTGACATTAAAGTTTGCTTTTTTGATAGTAAACATAATTATTCTAAGTTTCAAATGAAAGCCTTTATTTTATTAACCCTTTCCTGTTCAATCCCTGTTTTTACATCCCTGTGATTTTATTTCTAAGAACAAGCAATATTTTTTTCCAACAAAATTTTCTACCCTATAGATTGGTTATTTTTCAAATTAACCTGTTCCTGTTCAACCCCTGTTTTTTTCTTCCCTATGATTTTATGATATAGAAAACATTTCAGAATAAGAAGAAATTGCCTGCATCAAGCATTTTTTTTCTTTTTCCACAATATTTTCTACCATAATGAATGGTTATATCTTAAATTAAATCCACTTTAAACTTTGGTCTACAAAACCTTTGAATTTGGACAGGTCTAAAATTTTGCAAAAGAGAAAAGGGTTAATACCAAAGATATAACAAAATATCAAAGCCTTTGAATAAGTTATCGGACACTCAAAAGCCACCAGAACATAGAAGGATAGAGAGATAACAACAACCTTACCATATTAAATATTTGCTGTAGTTTCTCATTGGCATAGTTTATACAGAACTGCTCAAAACTATTGATCTGGAATGTCTCAAATCTGGAAACAAAACAAGATGTGTTTGTGAAACACTATGCCCCCAAAATGGGAATTCTTTAGAAACGGGTAAAGGGTTGAAATTTTGACCTTGACCTTGATGAAATGACCTTCCCCAGTTGTGCCTTGTTGAGACCTATCTACATACCAAATATTACCATTGTAACTTAATCAGGGTTGAAGTTATAGAAAAATGTTTAGTTGGCAGGTTAAGTTTTGCAGACAGACAGATGGACGGACAGACAGACAGAGAGACAGACAGACAGACGGACACCGGTAAAACATTATGCCCCCCATCTTAACGATGCGAGGGCATAAAAAGTTTTGAGGATTTCATTTGGAGCATATTTCTTTAAAAATTCAATATTTAGCAATGACTTATTTCATTTGAAGACTGTACAATTTTGAAGGAATAAAGGCTAGAGTGTAAAGGTTTATTTTCAGGAGATAAAGAGGATAATTGTTTGTTTCAGAGTAGCATCTTTCACTTATCTTTCAAAAGCTATATTTTCAGTGAAGTATAGCTTTTATTGTTCACAAAATGATAGAAATACATCTACCAATCTCACACCAAAATCAAATAATAATTTCATTTCGAGATAAATTATGATTTTTTTTGTCCAAAATCTCTTTTCAGTGAAGGATAGCTTTTGTTGTTCACAAAATGATAGATATACATGTATCAATCTCACACCAAAAACAAATAATAATTTCATTTTGATATAAATATATATTTTTTTGTCCAAAATCTCTAAATGTGCGTCACTACATGTGTGAATTACATTGAAACATGATGATGTCATCATTGTGTTGGGCCTCACTAAGACGACGTCCATTAGCTCGAAAACAACAAAAGATGTGTAAATCTTGTAAAACAGTAGGTTAAACATTTTGATAATTTCACTGTTTTTTCAAGTGATAATCTACCAAGAAATAATGATAATTCACAAAATTAACATTAAAGAAATGGTATTAGAAATAATCTACCAGTATTTCTGGATGATAACAAGAGGACCATGATGGTCCTAAATCGCTCACCTGAGGCATGTGCAAATTACAGTACTTTTTTGTATAAAAAAGACACAACTTGAGCAAAATAAATAAAACAAATACAAAATTTTGGGCTTTGTACAAAACAATCCAGTAATGCTTTACAATAAAAATGAATGCCTTTGGCTTTATTGTTTAATCCATTACCAAACTATCCCAGAATTCGTCACCCTCAGGGAAAAAAGGTTTAAAAAAGCACAGTAAGAAAGGGAGTGACAAGCCATTTCTCCATTTCTATTTAAGAATTCTTTCCAGTGCTCCAGATAAGGTCCGTTTTTCCGTAATTTACGGACATAAATTGGCTGGTTACGCATATTTTTCAGCGAATTGCCGTACAAGTTACGGACCGTAAATCATGTGTACGGACATTATTAGGTACGAACGCGTAAACAAAAAGGAACTTACTCTTGTAGCATTTCATGTAATCACTTGGCTATTTCCGATATTACCGAAAATCCCCGTTACGTTGTTATTGCCTACCCTAATTACCGATCGATTTCTGTCTCTTTCCGCGAAATTGGAATGCAGACCGTGGGAAAATTCTTGTCAACAAGGACGGTACCCGGAATTGAATCTCTTTCTAATTTAATGTCGTGAGCCATGTGAAACCAGGAGTTGCGACTGACTAAATCGCAAAATGTCGAGACAGAAAACTTTGACGATTTTTTTCAGCCGTCTACGGACAAATCCCTACAGCAGTTTCGTTCTTGCCAGTTTGGACATCTGTTTGAAACAAGAAATCAGTGATGATTCTGAATAGAAATGATTTCTTGTTTAATTAGATAGAATTTGTGATACAAAAACGAAATGATAATAAATTAAAAGTTATGTTGCCGAGTAGAATGTAAAATCGATTCCGGACGATTCATAGAAGTTAAGGAAGAGTTCGGGTGTCTACTACGGTAGATACTCGTATTTATAAAATGTCATTTTGTCTAATTTTCTTCAAACAGAGCTATAGCTATAGCTCAGATTTGAAGTTACTGACTGTTATTCAATGTTTGATGAGCATTTGACCTGTTTATATAAATTACTTTTAGTGTAATATATAATCAGGATTATTGCTTTGATAGCGATCAATTGGCTACATAGAAAAGTTCTAGCGTTCTTGCTATATTCTAACATTATGGTGTAAATGTTGACCATCTCTGTGTTGGGTTAAAGAGCTCAGTTTTGATTAAAAGGTTACTTAGTAAACGAAAGAAACGAAATTTGATATTCCTTCTGTTTATTTGATACTAAAAGTAAGCTGGTACTGATCCTCATATCAAGTACTGATTTAAAATTATTTGGATCAGTACAGTACTGATGCCTCTTGAAATTATCTAGAGCACTGCTTTCAATGCGATTTATGCAATTTTCAACCCCCAGGAGCAGAGACGTTTTTATCCTATGAGCATATTTTCCTGTAACATAGTACAAAATTATTCAGTCATGCTACATACCAAATATGAATGCCCTTCACCTTATATTTCAGAAGAAGAAGACTTTCGAAGTTGCTCTAATTGGATGTTTTCCAAAATTTTGGACCTGTAGGGTAGTGCCATCTTTTATCTCAGGGCTAACATTTTAGCTAACATGGTAAAGAACCATCTGTTCTTATATACCAAATATGAATTCCTTAGACTTAGTAGATTGGGAGGAAAAGACTGTTGGACATGGTCTAATTGAGCATTTTTACAAACTTTGGACACCAAGGGAAGGGGTGTTTTTTAACCTACAGATATAATTTAATCAAAATTGATAGATAACAGCCAGGCTATGCTACACTCAAAATATAAATGCCCTCCGCCTTAAAATGAAGATTTTTTTTTACATACTAAAATTTTGCGTTTTTCCCAATTTTTGGACCTCTAGTGCAGGGCCGTTTGTCCTAGGAGGACAACTTTAAGTGATATAGTACAAAACCATCTAGTTATGCTGCATACCCAATGTGAATATCCTAGACCTAATAGTTTAAGAGGGGAAATCTTTTGAAATTGCTCTAATTAAGCATTTTTCCAAACTTCGGACTTGAGGGGCGGGGCCACTTTTGACCCCAGAGACTAAATATTTACAAACTTGGTGGAGAACCATATGATTAAGCTCTATACAAAATATATAGGTCTTTGGCCTTGTAGTCTATGAAAACAACAACAACAAAGATTTACAAAAATTTCCCATTTTCATAGGCCGCGGTTACAACAGTTTTCCCCAGAATGAAATTCTTTTAACATCGTTTGAAGAGCTTCACCCAAGGATCATCCCTGCAAAATTTCAGCTTGATTAGCCAACTGGTTCAGGAGGAGAAGATTTTTAAAGATATTTAAAGAATTACTAAAGATTCCCATTTTCAAATGCCGCCGCAACCAGAGTTTTTGACGGAATTAAATTCTTTTAACAACTTTTGTAGAAATTCACCCAAGGAACATCCCTGCAAAGTTTCAGCTTGATTGGCCTACTGGCTTAGGAGGAGAAGATTTTTAAAGATATTAAAAGAATTACTAATGATTCCCATTTTCAAATGCCGCGGCAACCAAAGTTTTTTGATGGAATTTAATTCTTTTAACATCTTTTGAAGAACTCCACCCAAGGAACATCCCTGCAAAGTTTCAGCTTGATTAACCTACTGGTTTAGGAGGAAAAGATTTTGAAAGAAATTGTGGATGGACGGACAACAACCGATCACAATAGCTAACCTCTCACTTTGTGTTCAGGTGAGCTAAAAATCTAAGACAGGATCAAAATCATAAACGACCCATACAGATATGGCTATCCCTTTACCTTTAACCTACTGCACTTCTGAAAGAAAAGATCAGGAAAATAATGTCCAAAAACTCTCCTTACAAATAGCTATACTATAACTTTAATATTTGTGTTTTCCATTAAAAATCCTATTTTTTACAAGAGCCATGTTAGACATGGCCATCCCCCCCTTAAAAGCTTGATTTTAAACTGAAGCCAGTTAGATTTAGGCTTCTTGTGCACCGCATTTCTTCCCTATGAGTTCGACAATAGCTATTTTACTTTCAGAGATATGCTCTGGACAAAATCTTAATCTGTAAAACAACAAAGGGCAATAATTCCAAAATAATGCAAGCCAAAGTTGTGATTCTTGTGCACTGCACTTCTCCTCAATGAGATCTATCCACCTACAGAGTTTCAAGTTGATAGCATTTATACTTTAGGAGATATGCTTAGTAACGTAATGTCAGAGGGAGACCATTACTATATCCCCTTTGTCGAAACGGCAGGGGATAACACGAGGGCTATTGGCCCTAAAGCGCTCACCTAAGTCAATGACCATAGAAGTAGACAGAACAAGTGACCTTATCTTGTCCTAACCAGACTTGTTATCAAAGTCTTGTCTAAGAAATTTAACTGTATGTTCTTATTATGTTTCAAAATTCTCATGCCAGAAGTAAAGTGACCTCAAAAAAAGAAAGGTTATGATAATTTCTGACATAGTGACCCAAGTGAAAGACAATGCAGATATAACATATTTAACTGACAAACTTTCAAAACATTTAAACTATATATCTAGTGTGCACACAAGGGTTTTCTCTGATTTGACCTTGTGGCCTAGTTTTTGACCCAATATTAACCAATGTCCAACTTGACCCAGATATCTCGCAGACAAACAATTGGACTAAATATCAGGATATTTGAGCCAAAAATGTAACCTCTAGAGAGCACACAAGGTATTTCTCAGTTTAGACAAAAAGACCTAGTTTTTGACCTCATGTGACATACAGTACGGAACATTGTTAATTTGACAATCATTTCAATCATATGCATTCAATCATGATGGTGTACCGTATTGCATTCAATCCGGTTGCAATCAGATTGTTAAATTAACAATGTTCTGTACTGTAATGTGGAACTTGACCCGAGATATGGTGCGGGCAAACATTCTGACCAAAAATCGAGCCATCTGGGCTAAAATATGGGCTTTATACAGCAAACAAGGTTTTCCAAGATATGACCAAGTGACCTAATTTTGACCATATGTGATCCAATTGTAAACTTGTCCAAGATTACATGTGTTTCCATAGATTCTGACCAATTGCCAAGACTTTAAAGTCCAAATGTGACCTGGACACACAAGGTTTATCTAAAATTTGAACACAATGACCTAGTTTTTGACTCCAAGTGACCCAATTTTGAACTAGTCAAATATATAATAAAAACATTTTGACCGAATATCATGTCATTTGAGCCCAAAATAAGGTCGTTACAGTGCACATTAGCTTTTTCTAAAATTTGATTAAGCGACCTTGTGTTTTATTCAATGTGACCTAATTTCGACGATATGTGAGACCTCACGCAAACAAACTTTTTGACCAAATATGAAGACATTTAAGCCAAAAGTGTGACCTTGACAGTATACACAAGTTTTTTTCTAAAATTTGACAAAGTTATCTAGCTTTTTATCAATTTTCAAACTCGTCCTTGATCTTATTAAGTCTGAAGACATTTGAGCCAAAAATATGACCTATAGAGTGCAAACAAGGTAAAAGTTGACAACAGATGGCAAGCTCATCCCAACTACAATAGCTCACAATGACCATTACACGGTCAAATGAGCTAAAAAATGTCCATAATTAAAATGAAAGGAACAGTTTTCATTTAAAGCCATATCTTCCCCAAAAACACATAACAAAATTAATAGGAAAACTATACTTGAGGCCCGAAATATGAATAAATATAACGGTTGAAACTATAAGATCAAAATAATTCTATGCGATTAACCTAAAAGTCGCAAAAGAAGTTTTTGATATTTTGAATAGGGACCCACCACAATTTAAGGTTTGTTACATAAAACTATGAAGTCAATGATGAAGTTTTAACTTTTGCTGGTCATTTAAAGAGCTAGCTAGATCATGGAGATTAACGAAGTCATCTGTAAAGTTTACTCATCAGAGCATGCTATCATAACAGTCAATGCCGAAGATTAGCAAATATTTCCAGTAAAGAATCGGTGAATTCGGCTCGATTTCAAAATATAAACAAAACAAGTTAAAATTGATAAGAAAAAACGCAATATACTCTTTTCAGAGAACTTCACTCGTGCTTTCCCTTTGCATATTGATATTATGAAGTCTCTTCTTTCCTTTTATTGTCCAAATAAATGATAGATTGTTCAAACGTTTTTTTCCTCCCTCAGAGGGAAGATACGACTTTAACCCATTCCCACAAGGTTAAGTTGTAGACCTGTCATAATTGAAAGAAGTTGCAGATGATAATTTCTAATTGTTGAATTTTTTAGAAGCTTTGCCTGTCTGGGTAGAAAACAATGTGGTAAATGCAGAAATTTTTTGTAACAGGCAACATTGTTTTCCAGAACTATTTTCTTTGGGTGCGTAAAAAGGAGGGATTGTATGGGAATTGGTTAAATCAGGGATGCCTAAACAATGACACCAACTGTCAGGTCCCTGGAACCCATTTCCTTGATGTCACACTAGACTCCTAATCTTCAATCATTGGATGTCATGGATTCAACCCCAGTCGGTGGCACATATCATTTCCGACATTTGTCTCTCATAAATGGGTGGATAATCGTAAACCTAAGTGGGATAGCAGCTGGAGGCTTGGAAAGAATGTAGAGGTAGTACTGGTGTAAGAAGCACCAGGCACCCATTGTTAGGTGCTCCATCTGCCACGATATGACTGAAATACTGTTTAAAGTGGCGTTAAACCCCTTTCAATCAATAAATCAATCTAAATCCCTGCCAACAACATCATCAACAGATTCTTCATCTTTGGTTCAGATAAAATTGCGATCTCCATACTCCTTCAAATCAGACCAGTCTAAAATCATGTTTCCGGTAAATGGCGAAGGTCACAACATTAGACTTACCCATATATATCTAGAACACCTATAAATCTGTGGACTTTGTCTTTACTTTGTAGAGTTTTATTCACCTGGGTCACAATCCAATCAAACAATTTGGCATAGATGTGTTTTGATAGGGCATCCTGGGCAAATATAGCCTGAAAGATAATACAACACTTTGTTACTTATTTTTCTGCTGATTGCAAAACCTACTTGCATCTCATAGGAAAAAAGATCAGCCTGCAAACACAAACATGCATCCTGATCTTTGTATACATTGTATGTATGACACAATCTGTTTCTCATTAAACCAATTCACACACAATCCCTCTTTTTAATGCACACAAGAAAAAGGCTTTGGAAAACATTAAAAAAATAAAAATTCCATCAACTTGAAATTGTCATCTGCCACTCCTTACAATTTGGACCAGTCTAAAATTATGTTGTTAATAACAGTAAACTATGGACATAATAGTCACTTCTATTTCAGAAAGATTTATGAAAAGCAAAATGACAAGTCTACCTCTCTATATACAAGTTCTGTAAAACCAAATCTGATGGGCCTAAGCTGGATCTGATCTCTTAGCAGCATTGGTACTGCGTCAGATTCTTAGTCATCAGATCCAGGTTTCGATCCCCGGTCATGGCAAAAATCCTTTCTGACATTTTTTTCCCCTGAGTGGGATGAGCAGCTGGTGGATGGGAAAGGATGAAGTGGTAGTACTGTTTTGAGAAATACCGGAAAACCATAGTTGGATGCTCCAGCTCTTTCAATATGACTGAAATACTGTTAAAAATGGTGTTAAACCCCATTTAAACAAGGAAAGCTATGCAATAGGGTTGAGAAGTCTCCTTTAACAGCATGATAGGCCATAAGAATCTTTTCACAGTTCCTTAGTTGTTGTTCAGTTATGTTAATTAGGATATAAGTGGTCTTAAGTATCATGAAGGACACTTTTATTCCAAAGAAGAATGATGCTTCTCTCTTAAAGAGTGTGGCATCCTTTTTTAAACCAATTACCAGATGGTAGAATTTTATACTACCCCAGACTGAAAGAAGTTGCAGATGACAATTCAAAATTGATGAAATTTTTGGTTTTTTCAACTTTCTGGGTAGAAAACATTGTGAAAAATGAAGAAATTGCTTCTAGCATGCAATTTCTTCATTTTCCACAATGTTTTCAGAAGCCTTTTCCTAAGGGGGGGGGGGGGGGGGGGGTTAAAAGCATCACTGAGTGGGAATGGGTTAATCTATTAGAAAACCACAATCTAACACATTAGCTGACCACAAAATTTAACCCTTCTCATGCTGAACCTGGAATATTCCAGTTTTAGCAGGAGGTGTAGACTAAGATCAGACTGCACTTATGTGCAGGCTGATCTTAGTCTACACCTCCTGCTTCTACTTTTCCTATCAGAGTGGTTTATGAAGTTGATTTCTAAAAGAAATATTGATTTTTGAACATCGACTTCTGATAGTGTTTTCAGCCCTTTGATTTTACAACAATTCAGTAAGGTTATATATACAGCATGACAAGGGTTAGGAATGGTCCACATTGAAAGAAGATGCAGACATTTTTTGATGACAAAATTTCAAAAATCTCCATCATCTGGGGAAGAAAACATTGTGGATAATGAAAAAATTGCATGTTAGAAGAAATTTCTTCTTGGTCAAGATTATTTTACAAAGCTTATTTCATAACCCATACAACAAAATTTATTGAATCAATTTATTGATCAATCTACAATATTGTCCACACAAGACCATTAATATTGAATCAATTTATTGATTAATCAGCAATATCTCTCACACAAGACCATTAATATTGAATCAATTCAGGGTTCTCCCCAGAAATTTTTGAAGGCGTAGTGGCAAATGCGCGGTGTATTGTCTATTAACATCTTGGTATGACTATACATAAAAAAGGTCATTTAAAGTGCTTTTTAGCTTGATTATTGACATCTTGTTGTTTTATTGAGAGTTATTCTTGAATTATATTCTTCAACTTTTAATTATTATAAGTTGATTTATCTATTCTGAGGCTTATTTTGATACCAACCAATTGTGACATTACTCAGCTTACTTCAACTCTCTATCCTATTTGTTGGATGTGAAAAGGAAAGATAATGAATGAATATATCCAAAAGTCTCATGAGTAAAAAAAAGTGTCAAGTGCTTGTCTATTAGATAGGATTAGCTTTTCATGCTTGGCCATTTTATCAAGTCTGTCCAAAAATCATATCCTTGAGGACTCTTTAAAAAGCATGGAGTTTTGGATTGACGAAAAATGCCCTTCATCAGAAAAAAAGTACAAAATATTACCAGTAATTTCAAAAATGTATTTATAAGGTTCCTGTGTGAAATACCTGGTTTCATTTTCAAATTTTGCATCTTAAAGAGCTCCATTAGATTCTCCGTGTAAAATTTGAAATGCTCATTATTTGCCCATTCAGAAGCCTTCGACTGTCTGACACTATAACTATTCTTCTAACAGTACTTTCAGCTATTTGATTTAAATAAGTTAATACAAAATATATAATATATCAGCAGTGTCCAACCTTATTTCTCAAATTATAACATGAAACTTGATCAAATTTATTAAACAAGTGTCTTTACTCTTCTCTTCTTTAAGTGATTTCAGCACTTTCATTTTCAAAAGAGGATTTTGTATTCCAAATATTATAGCGTGAATGATCTTTTCCTGATTCTAAATAATTATCAAACCATTACTTTTTATAAAAAGAAATCCCTAATTGGTCTAAGGCATTCTTTTCTTGAAGTGCTTTCAGCACTTTGATTTTTATGGGGGTATTATTTCTTTTTGGTTAAAAAACATGAGAGGATGAGATATTATTAGATTATTACTAAAAGTATAATAATTCTTTTCATCAAACCTTTAAAACAAATTTATTGAAAAAATGGGTTGAACAAACAAGGGTACAAATGTTTGAGATAATGCCCTCCATGTTGGATAAAAAATAAATGGACTTAATCCAGAAGATACATGTGTGTAATTATTAAACTGAGTTGAAACCAAGAGCTTAGTATAACTAGGATGGCTTCTATACAAATCTGTCTTTATTATTTTGGCAAATTCTCGTAAGGAAAAAAGATCGCGAAAAGAATATGTTTTCAGCGATCAATGTATGAAATAAACTGACCCAATAAATCTTTCCTTCAAAAAATTAAATTTTAAACCACTGTGGCTTAGTTTGATAGTTGTCACATCAAATAACCACATCTTTTACTTTTAACTAGACCAACCTCAGCCGAAGTGACAATTTTCCGGAACCGGGTCGCCATTTTGAATTCATTGTTTACATATTGGTACCTATCATGCTTGGTGACTGATAGCGAGGTACCAGTGGGAAATGCGAGAAAAAATCGATAATCACCAATTAGTAAGAGTGTAAGGGTCTTATCAATAGAGATGTTATGTAATATGTGGTATACAACATTATAGATAAAGAGCCTGTCGTGTCCGCGCTTATGCAGCCAATTTTAATGGTTTGCTTTACCCTTTCTTCTGCTTGAAATTAAGCCGTATCTGTGACCAAATTTAAGCGTATCGGCGATCTGAAGGCGTATTGGCAAACTCTCTTAATTAATGAAGGCGTATCGGGGCCGATACGCCATAATGGCCTGGGGAGAACCCTGCAATTTATTGATCAATCTACAATATCGCTCACCCAAAACCAATAATATTGAATCAAAATATTGATCAATCTACAATATCGCTCACAAAAAAACAATAATATTGAATCAATATATTGGACAATCTACAATATCGCTCACACAAAACCAATAAAATTGACTCAATATATTGATCAATCTTTAATATTGCTCACATAAGACCAATAATATTGAATTTTTTTATATTGATCGATCTTCAGTATCAATAATATTGAATCAATATATCGATCAATCTTCAATATCAATATTGTTGACACAGATCAATAATATTGATTATATATGTTGATCGCTCTTCAGTATCACCGACACAAGATCAATGATATTGAATCAATATATTGATCAATCTCCAAAAGCGCCTACAAAAGATCAATAATATCAATTCATTATACAAAAGATCAATAATATTGATTCATTATATTGATTGATCTTATCAATTGGTCTCTAATATAGCCAACACATGATTGGTAATATTGTCAAAGAACAGTCCCTTTAGAGCAAAACAAGGGGCAGGCACAAGACTGCACTTAGTGCCTAGAATTTTATTCAATGCATTTTCATAACCAATTGACAGATCCCACTGTTAATCAAAGAATTAAACAACCAATCAAATTATTTGTTTAGACTGAATGAGAACTTTAAACTCCAACATTTGCTGACATTTATTTGAAGCGTTTTTGTTGTTTTTTTGTGACTTAAATATTGTAACTACAGCTTATTCAAGCTGTAGTTATAACATTTAGGATGCTAACCAACTATTTTATGTTTTAATTTCAAGTTACTGGCTATAGCTTTTGCAAAATAAAGCCACTTGATATATAAGTAGAACTTCCAGTAGGAATTCAGTGAGCCTGGGCACAGATTTGTCAATTAACACATAATTTCACTTTTTTACGTCCTTCAAAAAAAGTTTGGGAAAACATTGTGCAAAATAGAGAAAAAGCTTGCAACAAACCATTTCTCCCTTTGCTACATTGTTTTCCAATTTAAAGTTAAATCATATGGCCCTACTGTCATCTTACCTGGGCTTGAGTTAGTGGTTTTGTCAAGGTCTCACCAACAGTGACAATTTTTTTGTTACAAATCCATGTTCGCATCTGTTGTTCGTCCACACCAAAAAGTTTACACGCAACACCGATGGACGGATCTTTGGCCTGAAAATTCAAAATTTGAATCTTACATATACATGTAGAATTAAAATATATATATGTTTTTTTAAATCATCAAATCTTAATTTCAAATTTGTTCTCTGCTAATTTGATATGACCCATTCCCACACAATGACGCTTTTAATTGCCCTTCGAGAAAAAGGCTTTAGAAAACATTGTGGAAAATGAAGAAATTGTTTCACAATGTTTTCTAACCAGAAAGTTGAAAAAATCAATCATTTCATTAACTTTAAATTGTCGTCTGCAACTTCTTCCAATTTGGACCAGTCTGATATTGTATTGTGTAGTAATGGGTTAAACTTCATATGATATAACTTTTTAGCCTAATCTTAACCCATTCCCACACAGTGACACTTTTTGAAGACCCCTAAGAAAAACAATTTTGAAAACATTGAGGAAAATGAAGAAATTGCTTGTATCAAGCAATTTCTTCATTATTCAATGTTTTCTATCCAAAATGACGAAAAAATAAAAAAATTCCATCAACTTAAAATTGTTGTCTACAGTTTCTTTCAAATCGGACCAGACTAAAATTCTGTTGTGTGGGAATGGGTTAATAGAAAAGTAGTTAACGGTACTACTTGTTTTGTAGTGCCAACTGGACTTATACCACCCACCAGCATTTTGTCACTGAAGTGGCACACATTTGGCTAACTATGACCTACATTATCCAAAAACAATAGGGCACCTCCTTGGGTCATAAATTACATTTGAGTCAATGCGTGACATTTCCAACCATTTCACATGTGCATGACTTGCACACATTGAGCACCCTGGACAGCCATTCAGGACAATTAGAATATTCGCTGATTGTTAAAAGAAGCTTTGGGTTAGTATCTATCAACAGAGCGCAGAGTGAAGCCTCTGATCAGACTGTGCGGATGCACAGGCTGATCTGAGTCTTTACTTGGCGCACATGTGTAATGGTTGTAAATGTCACACATGCGCTCATTTGTAAACAGTCAAGGTCCATGGTCAAATGGCTTATGAGTTAGAGCAAGGAAACAGCTTTCAACCACAGGTCAATTCTGACCTTGACCTTTGACCTACTTGAACCCAAAAATATAGGGCACTTCCTTGGATCATAGGCAACAATTGTAATAAGATTCAGGGTTGTAGGTCAGTTGGTTCCAGAGTTAGATTACGGAAACCAAAATGTCTACGGAGAGAAAAACAAATTGACAGACAGAAAGACATGGTGATACCAGTTTATCCCTCCTCTACTTCAAAGGTAGGGGCAAAATTAATTGATTTACATTTAACCTATTTCTACAAAAACCCAAAATCAAAATAAAACTTTGGAAACACGAAAAAAAACTTTGGAAAACATTAAGGGTATTGAAAAATTACTTGTACACAATGATTTCTACACTAAAAGACGAATTATTACAAAATTTCATCAGCCTAAAAACGGCATCTCCATATTCTTTGAATTTGGACCAGTCTAAAATTTTGTCTTCTAGCAATTGATTAACTGATTATTGTTGAGCAGAAACATTTATCACTATATAATCTAATTTTTGGTTTCATCTATCAAAAACAAGCTTTATGATTGGTCGAAAAAAAATATTAATAACTCAATGAAGAAAATGTTGAGCACACAGCGATTTTGTATGCTTCTGCACAAAATAGTCCCGTACAAAAAGGTATCAAAATATGTGAAGTTTTTTCTTTTTTCGCTTGATGATATTAAATTATAAGAAATGAAGAGAATATTTCTTTTTTTCATTGAGGTATGAACTCAAAAATATTCTCTTCATCTCTTAAAACAAAGCAGAAATGGTAACATATTTTTCAGGTTTTTCACTTGTTTCTAGTTCATACACCAAGTTCATACACCATGACAAGCAAATGGCTATCAACTACAATCAACTAATCTAAATAGCCACACATGACAGCGGGGGCATGCATACAAACAACAAGGTTTTTCAATGGACAACATGCTTGTCTAATTCATGCACTTTACTGTATCAAACAGTCATCTGAGAAAGGAACAAGAAATCAAAACAGAACTTTTCATAGCATAATAAAGCGTTAAGCAAAATTGTTACAAAACAGCACATACAACCACACAATCCTGCCTTTATATTCCCCTCAAGAAAATTTTTTATTGTAGAAAATGTAGAAATTGCATGTTACAAGGAATTTCTTCATTTTCAACATTGAATTCTCTTCCAAAAAACTAAGAATTTTGAAATCTCATCAACTTATAGTTGTCTTCTGCAACTTCTTTAAATTTGGACCAGTCTAAAAAATGTTCATTTGGTGATGGGTTAAATGTCAACATGAAATGAAACTGTAAGGCATTAATTGCAAAAATTGATCGTTAATCATGTGGCAAACAATATCAAAAACAAAAACATAAAATAATTTTGAACTAGGTTTAACCAATACCCACACAAGCACACTTTTTAACGCCTCTAAAGAAATGAGGTAAAAAAAGGTAAAATTTCATACTAAGAATTGTTGTCTGCAACTTCTTTCAAATTGGACCAGCCTAAAATTTTGGTATATGGAAATGGGTTAAGACTAAAAAAAGCAGCCTACCAGTATAGCCCTTTAACATTTTAAGATTTGAAATTTAACCCAAATATATGGGATAATTTTGATATTCACTCTCTGTTTCTATAGGTCTGCCCAAAGTAAAGGACTTTAATGACTCTTTCTTTCATCCTTTTTCTAAATATTCCTGTTTTGGCACATAAGTGCGGATTGATCTTAGTCTAGACTACTTGTTTATCTCTTTCAAATATTGATCCACAACTGCTTTCAGCCCTTTTCATGTAATTTCAAAAAGGATTTCATTAAGCATGACAAAGATTTACCCATTACCAGACAGCAAAATATTAGACTGGTCCAAATTGAAAAGAGTTGCAGACAACAAGATAAAGATTTTGATATCTTAGATTTTTTTTCAACTATCTGGTAGAAGACATTGTATAAAATGAAAAATCGCTTGTTTTACACAATATTTTCCCAATTGCTGTTCTTGATGGGTGTCAAAATGCATAATGGTATGGGAATGGGTTAATTAGACTAATTGAAAGTAGAGACTGTTCGTTAAAATGAAGTTAGGTGCATCAGTGAATTCTAAACTAAAAATAAACCCTTTCATATTATTATAACTTTAATACTAGATAGTTGTCCCAGGACAACTGCAAAGTTTTGTAGGCATCATGCTATGGACAAGCACAATTTTAGTGTTTGACCTTGAGCTTTGACCTTGAACTTGAAGCTATCCAAAAATTTCTTTCAAATGGCACATCTACTCATGGTGGAGAATAACTGTGCCAATTAATTTTGAAATTCATCCATAATTGTAGGAGAAATGCTCTTTACAATCACAATTTTAGTGTTTGACCTTGAGCTGTGACCTTCACATTAGAACTATCCAAAAAATCTTTCAAATGGCACATCTACTCATGATGGAGAATAATTGTGCAAGGTTATTTTGAAATCATTCCATACATGTAGGAGTAATTGTCCCGACAAATTTGGACGGACAGACTAACAGACTAACTGACTAACACTAACACAATAACGCACATACACCATAGTGACAACCATGTCTCGCTCACCACAAGCAGGCCTGACAAAAAGTATGATGGCAAAATGCTAAATGTAATTTTTCCCCTCCAAATATGAGCTTTTTTTTGTCAACAGATTTTTTCCTTTCTGCATGAGGAAAGAACTGTCAGTTGAAAGTCATTAACCATTCATGCTTCAGCTTTCATGCTTACTTTGAAAATTTGTGCTTTCTATGCTCTCTCTTTTTCAACAAGACCAAAGTCACGTAGCATCTTGGTGACTAAATTATGGCATAAAATCCTTTAAATCTAATCTAAATTTTAGCCACATCCATGCTACAATGAACTTATTTTATACAAGATGACCCTCATCTTCCTATGACACTCACCCGAGTATTTTAGTTCTCCACTCTGCAGTTTTGGAGATTTTTCAGAGATTTCCTTCTTAATCTCTATGTAAAATCTGTGATCTAACAACATTGGGATAAGTTTTTCTAGTATTTTTGTTCATTTGATATTCTTATAATTTATGAGTCAAAGATTTTAATGTTTTCACATGGTAACCATGGCAACCAAAGTTCTTAATGGATTTCAGTTCTTAGAAAAATTTTGAAAGAGCGTAACTAAGCAATGTTTTTCATCCTATCAAATTTCTTTGAAGAATCTGACAAAGGCTCACCCAAAGATCATTTCTGTGAAATTTGGTTGAAATCCATAAAATAGTTTCTGAGAGGAAGATTTTTTAAAGGTTTTACCATATATGGAAATAAGCCCCGCCCATCAAAGTTATGTTTTTCAACCGATCATAATTCTTTGAAGGAATCTGATAAAGGGTCACTCAAGGATCATATATGTGAAATTTCGATGAAACCTATCTATTGGTTTATGAGAAGATTTTCAATGCTTTCACAACATATATAAATTAGCCCTGCCAATTGAAGCCATGATTTTCATCAGATCAAAATTCTTTAAAGGAATCAGACAGGGTCATCCAAGGATCATTTCTGTGAAATTTGGTTGAAATCTGTTAATAATTTCTGAGGAGATGATTTTTATAAGAAAAGTTTACAGACGGGCGGACACACGACCGACACCATGTCATGATAATAGCTCTCTGGCTTTCAGCCAGTGGAGCTAAAAATGATAAAAATTCCAAAAAACAAGGGTTAAGAGCAGAGTGGAATGTTTGACCTGGGACTATAAGTGTTAGTGTCAGATTTACTGATAAGCCTCCTAGACGGAATTTACAATTTAGTTCCCATCGCTAACCCATTCCAACAAAGTGATGCCTTTTAATACCCCTAAAGAACAACAGCATTTGAAAACATTTTGTTGGTATTAGATTGACTGATAAGCCAGTTAGGCAGAATTCACAATTTTGTTCTTTCAAATGACTGCCATCGTTAACCCATTCCAACAAAGTGACACCTTTTGACACCCCTAAAGAACAACAGCATTGGAAAACATTTTGGAAATGAAGAAATTGCTTGCAACAAGTAATTTCTTCATTTTACACAATGTTTTCTAACGACTCCTTTGAATTTGGACTAGTTTGTTTGTTTGAATGGGGTTTTACGCCGCTTTTAACAATCTTTCAGTTATATCGCGGCAGCTGGAGCACCTAACAACGGAATCCTGGTATTTCTCACACCAGTACTACCATTACATCCTTTCCTAGCCTCCAGCTGCTATCCCACATAGGTCTACGATTATCGACCCATTGGTGAGAGACAAATAGTCGGAAAGGATGAGTGCCGCCGTCGGGAATCGAACCCGGGACCTCTAGATTGAGAGTCCGACGCGCTACCAACTGCGCTATGACGGTGGCTTAATTTGGACTAATGTTAAATTTTGCTGTGTGGTAATGGGTAAACATTTAGAACGAAGCAGTGGTCAAATCACTTGCATGACGCAGTTCATTGAATAACTATAAACCCTCTACTAGGCTTTTGGTGAATTTTTTTGAGAAACTCGGGAAGCCTGCTAGACTGTTAACCCTAGTCATGCTGATCCTGGAATATTCCTGTTTTGACAATGACTTTGGCAGATGTATAGATTAAGATCAGCCTGCATAGATGTACAGTCTGATCTTATTTGAATGCAAGATCGATCTAATTATGTCAAAGTTTTCAAATATAGAGATAAAAAGGAAAAATATTCACTTGGACAAGGGTTAATGTATACCAGCACACAAAATCTTTGTCAATTTTATGTACCAGATACTTAAGAATTACTGCAGAATGATAAACCACACAACATCACAAACAAAGCATGATTGCCTACAACTATACAAAACTGTTTACTCCAAAAGCCGAGCTAAGAATTTATCTATCTAACATATGTATAACTATGAAACATGCATAAACATAATAATCCCTTCAAAAACAGTATCTTGTTTATACAGTTAACCCATTCCAACACAGTGACTTTTTTAGACGCCCTCAAGAAGAAAAGCTTTGGAAAACATTGTGGAAAATGAAGAAATTTCTTGTTACAAGCAATTTCTTTATTTTCTACAATGTTTTCTACACAGAAAGTTGAATAAATCCAAAATTTCGTAAACATTAAATTATTGTCTGCAACTTCTTTCAATTTTGGTCAGTCTAAAATTTTGCAGTCTGGTAATGGGTTAGGAGATGGGAAATTAAACCCATTCAAAATCAATCCTGCTCATTTACATCAAAGAAGATAATCTACAAAATCATGTTAAAAACTGAAGAAATAGCATTAAACAAGCAATTTATTCATTGTCCGCAATGTTTTCTATCATATTTACTAATATTTATTTTCTAAATTGAATCCACTTAAATTGTCTTATGCAACTTCTTTTAAATCAGACCAGTGTAAAATTTTGTCATCTAGCAAGGATTTAACTTTTAACAAGCATTTGTTTCTTTTCTTACTCTATTTTCTACCACATAGGATGGTTTCATTTCAAAATGCACATTGATTTTCATTGTCTTCTGCATTGTCTTTCTAAAAATTTTGAAAAACATGAAAAGGTTACAATGGTCATTTATCCTCTATCCATTTTCATGCATAAAAACATTCCCTATATACCAGGGTATACTAAGTTTGGGGGCCCAATTCACTTAAGGGTCAAGGTCAGGATGGGAGGGTCAACCCTTCACTCTTTGATATCCTGTTTCATTTCACTTTAACTCTTTACCACACAATCAAATATTTTAATGTGCAGAAGAAAAAACATCAAGAGAAAAGGAGTAATTGCTTGTATTAAACAATTTCTTCTTTTCTCACCATGTTTTCTGCTTCATGTTGTCCTTTTTTAATTTTAAAAGCAATTAGAATTTTTGCATGTGGAATCTTTGAACTATAATTAACCCTTGTTATGCTGATTCTTGAAAAATTCTGTATAGACAAAGATCAGCCCAAACATATGTGCTGTCTGATCTTAGTCTATACCTTCTGTCTCTTTTAACCCATTCCAACTCAATCCCTCCTTTTTACGCCCCTCGAGAAAAAAGCTTTGGAAAACATTGTGGAAAATGAAGAAATTGCTTGTATTAAGCAATTTCTTCATTATCCACAATGTTTTCTATCCAAAAAGACGAAAAAATTCAAAATTCCATCAACTTGAAATTGTCGTCTGCAGCTTCTTTCAATTTGGACCAGTCTAAAATTTTGCTGAGTTGGAATGGGTTAAGCCAGAGTTGGTCATGAAATAAATTTTCAGAAAAAAATATTAAGCCACAATTTGTGCATCCAGTGCAATTCTGTAGAGGATTTTGTTCATCAAGAGAGAACTAAAAATAAACAGTGGTTTTATTCCTAGCAAGATAACATCGAGAGAGATCTTCCTCATCACTATGAACTATGTTACTTGCTATACCCATTACAAAACGACAAAATTTTAGACTAAGTGGGATAGCAGCTGGAGGCTAGGAAAGGACGCAGTGGTAGTACTGGTGTGAAAAATACCAGAAATCCATTGTTAGGTGTTCCAGCCGCTGCAATATGACTGAAATACTGTTAAAAGTGGTGTTAAACCCCATTCAATCAATCAATCAATCAGATATGACACAGACAATAACCATATCCAAACAAATTTAAAACTTGTAGGTTTATTTTTTCCCCAAAGCTTGAAAAGACTTTTGATTAATACAAAATTTAGTACATTTTATTTTAGAGATGACTTAGTTAAACATTAATGCATTTGACAATGTTTAACTCCGGGAAAAAATCTCTATGTACCATGTCATTATAGCGGGGTCTGTACTGATGATTTTGGTCTCGTTCAAAAGAGTTTCGTCAACAGGTGCCTAATGCAGTGAATAAAAAATCTTAGTCGAAAAAGAAGCATAATTCTTGCAAAAGTACATTCAGAGATCTCTCTTATCATGAAGTGTTGCTCTTTTGATATTTAATGAATAAGTAGTGCTGAAATTGAGACTATCTCCACTTACCTCTATAGACTTAAAACATGATTTTCTACTTGTCCATAATGAAAATGAACTTGGCCACAAAATAGTGCAGAGATCAATTTTGAGATAATATTGTTGCTAACAAAAAATGCTAGAAACCAGCATTTTTTCATTAGCAACAATATTTTCTATACTTCAATACATCTTTTATGATAATTTCCTTATGTATGAGTTATCTTTGAGATCTATTTTGTACCATTCCCAGATTTGCCCTGGTATTTACTTGTCCCCTGGACAAGTGCCCTTGAAAAAATGTAGTTCTCCTCCAATTAGAAAAGCCACAGTTGGACAAGTCTGACATGTCAATTCCACACCCCTGTATATATTCCAAGTTTCAAATAAATACCTACAGTAAACCAGAGATTTGCGATAACTTATAGCATGACAGTAATGAGGACAACAAAAATGACACAAGCAACAGCACTATGGCAAAACCGCGTGTTTTTCTGAAAAACAGCCAAGCTTAAACTGAAATCTATCTCTTTAAGGTAAACTAGTGTTTATAAAAATAGAAAGTGTTATGAAACAGGATTTTTGTCAATTTATAAATGTTAAAAAGTTAGCAAATAAGCACATCATAATTTTCTCTTTAGCTTTGCCCCGACTTACATGAATGAAACACCCAGCATCCTGGCCCTCCTGTTAGAAACACACAATATGATGATGTCATAATGATGTCATCAACACAACTAGTGATGTCATAATGCATAAATTAAATTCAACCACAAAAGAAGATACAAATGAATGAAAAATAACATTAAATATTTGTTGTACAAATGTTGTTACTTTTGCATGCATTGGCTAAAGTAAATTCAGCCAGTTAACCCATTCCCAAACGACAGAAATTTTGACTGGTCCAAATTGAAAGAAGCTACAGACAACAATTTCAAGTTGATGGAATTTTAATTTTTTCATTTTTTTTAAAAGAAAACATTGTGGAAAATGAAGAAATTGCTTGTCACAAGCAATTTCTTCATTTTCCATGATGTTTACCAAAGCTTTTATATTGAGGGGCAGCATTTAAAAGCGTCACTGAGTGGGAATGGGTTAACTGCTCAACATCAAATCTTCATATGAATCAAAGGATCACCTTTCACAGGCTAAATTTTTTTATAATATAGGGAGCTTTGAGCGCCATACTTTTTCTTAATTCAGTTTTTATGTGGTACTCAATGTGAATAGTAAACTTTAATGGCCAAATTAAAATAGCCAAACTTATTTATACAACAACATTATGATTTTCAATATAGCTTTTCAAATGGGCATCTAAAAAATCTTATATAGACAAAAATGTCAAATTGTGCCAACAAGCACACCTCTGGTTAAACATCTTGTAATTTGTGGGAAAAATTCTAATTTTTTGAATAAGTTTTCTGAAAAGCTTCTTAAACTTAATCCTTCAATTTAGATGGAACAATTAATAATAAAATATTTTCTTTGCTATGCATGCATGTTATCTCACAAGATTTAGTGTTTCTATAAAACCCATGAGAAAAGAGCTTGAAAAAGAGGACATGCTAATAACTAACCCATTTCTAGACAACAAAATTTTAGACTGGTCCAAAATAAAAGGAGTTGCAGACGGTAATTTAAAGAAAATGAAATTTTAGACTTGTTCAATTTTCTGGATAGAATACATTGTGGAAAATGAAGAAATTGCTTGTTCCAAGCAATCCTTCATTTTACACAGTGTTCTTCCTACAGTTTTTCTTGAGGGGCGTCAAAAAGTGTCACTGTGTTGGAATGGGTTAATCAAAAAGAAGCAAATAATTACATTGTTACAGCCAATTAAATATCTGCACAAATATGTTACAATACACAAGACCTAGTCACTACAACCAAAATGCAACATCCCAGTTAATGTTTCAATCATCCTCTATTTTTTTAAGCCTCAGTCTCAGGGTCGTGCACTCCAACACTGGCCTGTCAAACATTCTTTTGGATGTTTCATAAATTGTTACAGCATGCTTCATTTGTCCCTCAACAATAGGTGAATGATTACTAGTGGAATGAGTATCTGGTGGCTCAGATTGAATATTGAGGTTTTACCGGTGTGAGAAACAACAGGAAGCCATGGTTAGGTGAACCAGCCACTGTAATGTAACTGAAATACTGTTGAGAGTGGTGATAAGCCCAATACAATCAAATTTTTGAGATACCAACTAAGTCCCAGGAAATGAAAGTTAGTAACTTTGATTAAATGCAGTGATTTTATTTGTGTGAGAAATAGCAGGAAGCCATGAACAACCACAAAAGTACAAAAGAAACATTATCAGAAGTGATGTTTAAACTTGTACACTGAGCCAACTAACCAAGATTGGTACAATTCATACTTCTAAGATACAATTTTCATAAAATGGTCTCATGTATTAACAGATTACAACTCAATACCTGATGTTTACACCCCTCAAGAAAAAAGCTTTGGAAAACATTGAGGGAAATGAAGAAATTAATTGTAACAAGCAATTTCTTCATCATCCACAATGGTTTTCTACCCCAAAAGACAAAGATTTTTATCCCATTCCGAATCAACAAAATTATAGACTGGTCCAAATTGAAAGAAGATACAGATGATGATTTCAAGTTGATGGAATTTTAAATGTTTTCTTCTTATCGGATCGAAAATATATATATGCAGGTAATGAAGAAATTGCATGTAACAACAGTTAAAAAGGAACGTCCCGATTGTTCCATAAAATTTATACTCGAAAAAGAGGCCATCAGAGATCATGTTTTCAAAATAAGCTTTTGACCACTCTTAGTTTTGTTGTCATGTAATAGGTTAATAATAGACCCATCAGTTGAAATAGAACATCCCGATCATCCATAAAATATATATACTCGAAAAAGAGGCCAATCAGAGATCATGTTTTGATAATAAACTATCATAGAGGAAGAATGACCATTCTAGATTTAGTAAATCTGCCTTGAAAAAAGTTTTAACCCGGGTCAGTTTTCACTAAATGCACAGTCTTAAAAATGTGTTTTATTTTTGCTCTACACAAAAATACCTCTTTTCCGGTCAGATCATAATTCTATATGTATTTGTGAGTGTACATCTATTCCAAATCATTTTGAATCTTAGGTAGAATTGACCTAAAACCATAACATTTCCATCCAGCAAATAGGATGTGACAAATTCAAACTGTGATATTTAAGACAGGACCTAGTGTAAAAAATTTAGTCCTTTACATGATATAATCACATGTGTAACCATGGTAACTCACTATTTGCTCAATACATACCTCCATTTCTGAGCTTTCACCATCTTTTTCTCGTATCTTTACATTCCCAAAGTGCAACACTCCGGCCAATATTTGGAATATCATAATTATATCACGATCAGAAAGTCCTGAAAACAGAAGAAAATAGGCATCTAATGTGAAAATAGTACAAAACAGACGTCTAAGGTGAAAATAGAACAATTATAGCATGGCTCATAGACAGAGGATACTGTAAATCGGGTAATTTTCATGTCATCTTATTTTCGCATGAGCAGGACCCGAAGACTTATTCCCGAGTTCATAAATTGGCAAGCAGCTGTATGGTACTCTGGTAATATCCATAAGTATCTCCAAAATTATACCATGGAAGAAAATATTGGTATAACATTACACCCCTATTTGATACAGACCTATGAATAGAACGATTAGTAATTAATTAAAGAATATTGTACCCATACCCCATTGCCATAGTAATACGATTTTTGGAAACAGCTAAGGTCGTAATTATGTTAATGCAATTACGCCCTTAAAGCACAATCACATTGAATTATTAATACAATACTAGTCTTACCAAACTGTCACAAGATGAAATAATTATATCATGTGTCAAAACAGGTACGATTGTTTGGTTTTGATTAATTTGATATTGCATCATCAGCTTTCAATATGTTAAAAGGATCTCAGAGTAAATGCAGTAAAGACTCAGTTACAACTTTTTAGCTCTTTGTCGCCTTGAATTCTATCACCTTGTCTGTTTTCCATTGTTATGTTTGTTAAGTGTGTTCAATACACTAAATGGTCTGACTTGGTAGGTTATAAAATTGTACTGTGTGCAAAAGATTCGTCCTGTTATCAAAACTGGGTTTTTTTTCCGATTTTTACCACAAGAAGGGGATACTCTCAATATAAATGAATTAAAGTGGGGTGATGCCAAAATGGGTTTATATTTTGTCATTTGATCTTCGTTGATCCCCAGCTTACTATGATATCTCCGTGTCTTAATGCTAACAAGATATGTTTGTGAAACATCATGCCCCAGTTACAGCCTCTCTGTAAAAATGTGACCTTGCTAAATAACCTTGACCTTCATAGATGACCTTGACCTTAAAACCAGCAAGCAATTTCTTCATTATCCGCAGTGTGTTCTACCCAAAAAGAATTTTTTTAAAGATTTCATTGACTTAAAGCTGTTGTCTGCATCTTTTTTGAATTCGGACCGGTCTAAAATTTTAATATGTGGGAATGGGTTAAAGCTTATGCCACAACTGAACTAATATAAATTCTGTATAAATTTACTAAAGACTTTTGAATTATAACAAAGTTGATTTCAAGGTCCTGATTTGCCTTTTTTAAGAATAGTGACTGGTTATAATGATACTTTGAAATAAAGAAATATTCTCTATGATATACTGGAGTATATCAGTATAACAGTAATTTATTGTAATTTCGAAATGAACCATTTACCAGACTGAAAAACTGTATACTGGTCCAAATTGAAAGGAGTTGCAGAGAACATTTTAGAAGTTATGAAAATTTAGATTTTTCGATTTTCTGGATAGAAAACATTGAGAACGAAAAAGGTTTTTCAGGGATATGTCGAGCCCGCTAAATTGCACAGAGAATGTGGAGCACAGAATGTTTTTTAAACTTTGACCTTGACCTTGGACATATCACAACAATCTTTATTGCATTACACTAGCACTCACTAAGTAGAACAACTGTGCCAAGTTATTTTCAAATCCATTAGAAAATGTAGAAGTCATGCTCTGGACAAGGTCACTTCAACAGTGACTTTGACCTTGCATGTATCATATGACACTTATACTTATCAAGAAGGGCTACTGTTACACATTATTTTCAAATCCATCCATAAATGTAAAAGTTATGCTGATGACAAGGTCAATTTTTTCCTTTCACCATCAGCTTTGACCTTTTCTTAAACACAACAAACATTTCCCATGACAAAAATGTGCCACTTTATTTTCAAATTAATCTATAATATGGTAGGTATGTTTCAGACAAGGTCAATTTTATTGTTTAACCATCAACTTTGACCTTGAACTTGGAGGTATCAAAAAATATTTCACATGACACTAGCACTCATCAAGAAGAACAAATGTGCCAAGTGATTTTTAAATCCATCCATAAATGTAGAAGTAATGCTCCGGACAAGGTAAATTTGAATTTCACCTTCAAATGTGACCTTGACCTTGGAGTTATAAAAACAAACATTTCTCATGACACTAGCAATCATTAAGAAGAACAACTGTGCCGGGTTATTTTCAAATCTATACATAAATGTAGAAGTCTTGCTCCGGACAAGGTCAATTTTGACCTTTGACCTTCAACTGTGACCTTGACAGCATCACAACACATGTTTCGTACGGCACTGGCACTCATTAAGAAGAACAACTGTGCCAAGTTATTTTTAAATCCATCCATAAATGTAGAAGTTATGCTACGGACAAGGTCAATTTGACCTTTAACCTTCAATTGTGACATTGACCTTGGAGGCATCACTACAAACATTTTGCATGACATAAGCACTCATTAAGAAGAACAACTGTGGCAACTATGTCTCTCTCACTGCAAGCGAGCCCAATAAAAAAGAAGAAATTACTTGTTACAAGCAATTTCTTCATTTTCACAAGGTTTTCTCAATTGTTTTTGTTGAGTGTCACTGTGTTGACATGGGTTAAAGCCAGTCCGATATAAATGACTAAGTTAATATGTACCTAATGTTTTCATGGCTTCTTTTGTAGATTGATAATCTGCGGCATCGTCAACACCATCTATATGTGGGTTCTTGCCTTGACTAGTATAGTGGAACTTCTCCGCTGGTACTGAAAATTGTGAGATTATAATTGATTGATGGATTGAATGGGGTTTAATGCCACTTTTAACAATATTTCAGTCATGTCATGGCTGCTGGAGCACCTAACCATGGATTCCTGGTATTTCTCACAACAGTACTACCACTACATCCTTTACGAGCCCCCAGCTGCTCACCCCACTAGTTTATTATATTATAAACTTTTCTAGTAAAGTGGAACTTCTCAGCCGGTACTGGAAAATATGAAATTAGTATTCAAGGCTAGTAGCACAATATTGTAGTTTATTATATACCAATACATTTTTCTTTCATAGTGAAACTTCTCAGCTGGCACTGGAAAATGTGAACTTAGAATTCAAGGCTGGGAACACAAATTGTAGTTCATTATAAATAAATATATTTTAGTAGTAAAATGAAACTTCTCAGCTGATATCAGAAAATGTGAAATTAGAATATTTCTTTACAATACTAATACATTTTTCTAGAGTAGCGAATTTTTTTAGATGGTACTGGAAAAAGTGAAAATATTATTCAAGGCTAGTACCACAATATTGTAATTTATTGTTTATCAATACAAGTTTCTAGATAAGAGGAACTTCTCTGCCAGCACTAGAAAATGTGAAATTAGTATTCAGGCTAGTAACACAATATAGTAGTTTATCCAATACCAAAACATTTTTCAAGTGAAATACATACATTGAACACCTACAAAAGTGATGTATCGTGGCTGTCAATCAAAGAATCAATTGACCAATCAAACTGCTGAATAAGATCTGAAGTGAACTTTGAACTCCGCCACTGGCCAACTTACTCAAGCTGTAGCTATGGTATTAAGATCACCAATCAACTATTTTACTTTTTTACTACATGTTAAAAGCCATACATTTTGCAAGTTAACCCTTTCCCACACCATGACGCTTTTAAACGCCCCTCTGTATAAAAGCTTCGGAAAAGATGTCTATCCCAAAAGACAAAGATTTTAAAGATTTCATGCACTTGAAATTGTCATCTGCAACTTCTTGGACTGGTCTAGAAAATTTACGTGTAGAAATGGGTTTAGTGCATTTTATGTAGAAGTGGAACCTCCTGTCGGAGTCAGTGGCCGTTGCCAGCGGAGTCACTGGGCGGGGCCAGTGATCCATCAATACTTCCCGAGTTTTCCACACTAAAACAGACGAGCTAAACATTGAATAATCATGTTTACTTACATAAATTAAATTTCTTTAATTCTGGAATGTTTGCAGACGCACACATCTGATAAAATATATGGTAATTCCTTTCATCCTCAGCTTGGAACACAACCCTGGAGAAATATAAGTAAGATTGTCCTTTAATCCATTCCAACTCAATCCCTCCTTTTTACGCCCCTCAAGAAAAAAGCTTTGGAAAACATTGTGGAAAATGAAGAAATTGCTTGTATCTATCTAAAAAGATGAAAAAATTCAAAATTCCATCACCTTGAAATTGTAATCTGCAGCTTCCTTCAATTTGGACCAGTCTAAAATTTTGCTGTGTTGGAATGGGTTAAACCTGCCTTGAACTTTCCTGAACAATCTTTTTTATATTATCCATTTCCATAAATATGTTGGTGTGGTGTAAACATATTTATTTTACATCGATTGGGAAACAAGTTCTTCCAACTTAGATTAATCCCTCTCGATTCTGCTTCCTGGAAAATGCACCAGTATTCGCGCTGAAAGTGTGGGCCAATGACAGAACCAAGATCAATAGCCACTCCCGGGAATCAAACTCAGGACCTCTTGATTGAGGAGCCGACGCTCTACCTCTCGACCATGGATACCACAAAATCCTGCATTTATATGGGTTTCAGGAACATAGCTAATGAAAACATTGTTTCAAAAGAAGGAAATGCTTGTAAAAAGCAATTTCTTCTTTTCTAACAATGTTTTCTACTACGTAAGGCCCTTTAATTTCAATTTAAACCAACTTTATTTTGTTTACTGCAATCTCTTTCAATTTGGACAAGTCTAAATTTGTGTTGTGTTGGAATGGGTTAACCACTCAGCAACAAGTAAGAAAAAAGTTCATTTTTCAACCTAAGTGTCCATTAAATCCTCATCTTAGCAATTCAACATTTTATAAGGTGACACAAATTTTGACTGATTCCATGTCAGATGGAGTTGTAGACAGCATACAAAATTAAGCCTACTCTGTAAAAACTTGCACGATAAGAAAATTTTGCCGCAATCTACTTTTGATCCCAATTTTGAACTTATCCTAGAATACAACATAACAATACTCACAATTATTTCAATGGATATTTTGCTAAAGCAGGTCAAAATGTTGGACCGTATTAAATGGTTTGAAGTATATAATTGTTTATTCAAAAACAACTTTACGACATGAACCCACCTTGATTTTTCCAGTAGATATGTTCTCATATTAGCTCCGATGATCCAGTTCTGCCGATTAAAACTAATCTCGATATATTTACCAAACCTACTGCTGTTATCATTACGGGTGGTCTTAGCATTGCCAATTGCCTGAAAAAGATGTATAAATTCTTTAATGCTTTCTGGTGGGTTATCGAGAAGTAACGGTAGATTATCATTTGATAAACTCACCGCCTATCAAGTGAAATTATCAAAAACTTTAGCCCCGCTTTCATTCATTTCACCCCCATCTGATGTTATCTAAGCAGAGCCAAATAAATGATGTCATCATAAGTGTTGCATAGCAGTCAAGAAAAAGACTGTGAAGAAAAGGTGTATTCTGTATTTTGATCCTGCGACCTATTTCTTACCCTAATTTAGAACTTGTCCTGGAATACAATGAGACAAATATTTTCATAAATTTTCCAATTAAGCTACAACTTTGAACTCAAGAGTTTTTTTCTAGGAATTGACATTGTGATCTAGTTTTCATCTGAAGTGACTCGATTTCACACTTGGCCAAGATTTTCTTTTTTGGACAAACATTTTTCAAGTTAATTGAGATTAAACTGTGGCCTTTAGACTGTCTACAAGATTCTTTTAAGAAATGACCCAGTGACCTAGTTTTTGATCCAGTTTCGAACTTGTACATGATATAAGGACAAACATTTTAACCAAGTTACAGGTCCATTGAGCATTTACAAATTTACAAATTAGATATTGACAGTGGGTGACAGACAATAAACATCCCACAACACAAGGTGGACAATAGATATTCACAAAAGCTCACCTTTAGCAAATTGTGCTAAGGTGAGCTACAAGAGGTGCTTGGAAGCCTGAATTGCTCTATGGGCCTGAGAAATTTGGCTGAAAACCATCCTACTGTGCAAGAATAAGATTTTCAAAATTAAACATATATGGTCACAAGCCCCCCATAAAAGCTATAATTTTCATCTGAGCCATATTTTATGAAAGAATCTGGAAAAAGTTACTAAAGGATTATTTTGTGAAATTTTGTTGAGAACTTATAATCGTTTGTAATCTGAGAAGATTGTAGGTTTTCACTGTTCACAATATATGCAAATTAGCCCAATTTATTAATGCAATGTTTACAGCCAATAAATTCTTTTACTTAGCAATCTAATAAAGGGGTCAACAAAGGAACATTCCAGTGAAGTTTGGTTGAAATTCATCAATTGGTTTCCGAGAAGAAGATTTTCAAAGCTTTCACCATATATGAAAATTAGCCCCGCCCATTAAAGCCATTTTTTCTGTCCTATCAAAATTCTTTGATGGAATCTGATAAAGGGTCACCCAAGGATTCATCCAGTGAAATTTGATTAAAATCACTCCATTGGTTTCTGAGAAGAAGATTTTCAAAGTTTCTGTCCTATCAAAATTCTTTGAGGAATCTGATAAAGCGTTATCCAAGGATTCATCCAGTGAAATTTGGTTGAAATTGATCCATTGGTTTCTGAGAAGAAGATTATCAAAGTTTTCACCATATATGGTAATTAGCGCTGCCCATTAAAGCCATGTTTTTTATCAGATCAAAATTCTTTGAAGGAATCTGATAAAGCTTCATCCAAGGATTCATCCAGTGAAATTTGGTTTAAAATCCATCAATTGGTTTCTTAGAAGAAGATTTCACCATATATGGACATTAGCCCAGCCTATTAAAGCCAAATTTTTCATCTGATCTTAATTCTTTGAAGGAATCTAATAAAGGGTCACCTAAGGAACCATCAAGCGAAATTTGGTTCAAATCCATCAAATGGTTTCTGAGAAGATTTTTTTATGGTTTCACCATATATGGTGAATAGCCCGGCCTATTAAAGCCATGTTTTTCATCAGATAAAAATTCTTTGAAGGAATTTAATCCTTGTCATGCTGTATAAATTACCTTACTTAATTGCTATAAAATCAAAGTGCTGAAAGCACTGGTAGAACTTGTTGTTCAAAAATCAATATTTCCTTTAGAAATCAATTTCATAAACAACTCTGGCTGCAGGGTTTTCCCTGACTCTCTCCTTCTTTGAATTTGGATCCCCATTTTTCAGAAATGACCCCCAAAATAGCTAGATAGCCTTCTTTATCTTATTTGATAGGGGTCCTTATGTGGCAAAATGACCCCCTGTTTTGAAAGTCTAGGGAAAACCCTGTCTTGCTGGACAGTACAAGCAGGAGGAGTAGACCAAGATAAGACTGCACTTATGTGCAGGCTGATCTTGGTCTACACCTCCTGCCAAAACCGGAATATTCCGGGTTCAGCATGACAAGGGATAATTGAGAATTTCAAATGGATTTTATAAATCCATACTAATTAACATTCATATTTACTAGTATTGTCTTTTTTAAGTCAATCTTATGTAAAAATCAGGCATTCAAATGAGTCTCACTTAACCAATTACCACACAATAATGCTTTTTATCATAGAAAGTTTTGTGGGAAAGGGAGAAACTGCTTATAACAGGTAAAGACAAAGATCAGCCTGCATATAAGTGCCAGAGTTGTTTAAATAATCATTTTCAAAAGAAATATTGACCCTCACCAAGACCTTCCAGTGCTATCAGTCCTTTGATTTTAAAGTGATTCTGTATAGGAATTTTATTTCAGCATGACAAGGGTTAACATTGTATTTTCTTATGGCTTAAAGTTTTGCAACCATATAACCCATTCCGAGTCAACAAAATTTTAGACAGGTCCAAATTGAAAGAAGTTGCAGAAGACAATTTAAGGTTTATGGGATCTGGACTGTTTCAACTTTCTAGGAAGAAAACATGTGGAAAATGAAGAAATTGCTTGTCACAAGCAATTTTTTCATTTTACACAATGTTTTTCCCAGTCATTTTTCTTGGGGGGCTTCCAAAAGAGTCATTGTGTGGGAATGAGTTAAGTCTTAGGCTTTATACCTATGCAATTTCATAACATAGAAAATAACATATTCTATTGTATGTAAAATTTTGAATTTAAAAAGATAATATTCACTTTTGAAAGACCTTATTATGTCAGTGTGCGTCAAAAGGAATGCACACATAGAAAGAGTCCATTTACATAATGTTTAATTCATGCTCTTTCAAGTACTTTGAAAAAATGAAAACTAAAACAAACTGGATCTTTGGTCGGTGCTTCCAAATAGGACCAACTCTTACCTCCATTATTGGGTTTGAGGCAAGAACCTTTTTCTCCACTTGTGTTTCATTCTGGGCTCCACCCACCGTGGCGAAGTACCTCATGGCATATTTAGCCGAGACCGTTTTACCGGCACCCGACTCGCCGCTTACAATGATCGACTGATTCTGCTCAAACCTGGAATACAAATACTTTCTTCTTTTTCTGTTATACAATAAACCCAGTAGCTACTCACACAACTTAGTTAGGCTAATTATCATTGCGTAACTGACGAATCGCTGGCCCCACCCACTCACCCTGTTGGCTGTAGCATGTTATAAAAGAATAAAATGATTGGGTTGGCGACCTAAATGTCGTAAATAAAGCTTGTTCAAGCTGTAGTAACGTCATATAAGTAGCCAAACCAATGAAAATGTTTGACACAAATAGGTGCCAATGTCCAGCTGAATGAATGATTTGATTGGTCGATTGATTTCTTGATTGACAGCTACGAATGGTTAATTGTTTGGGGACAAATGACACATGATGCACACTCAGGGTGCATCCAACTCTTGACCTCAAGCTTGACAATTCATGACCCTAGGATTGGTATTTTTCAACCCTATCCTATACACTCTCTGATTAATACATCCCTGAGATATCATACTTGAGAAATCATTGTGAAAAAAGAAGAAATTACTTGTCACAAGCGATTTCTTCTTTATCCACAATATTTTCTACTGTACAGGATGACTACTTTTTTTGTTGTGGCTACTCTATAATGAACTGTACTGTAGTGTAACTGTGTGAATTTTGCTCAGTCTAAAATTTTGTTGTCTCGTAAAAGGTTATATACCCTACCTTGACATTCTCTTGAAGGCCTCTTCAGACACAGCGTAAATATGTGGGTCCATGGCGCCCATATCTTGTCCACTGTAAGCTTGTATGATGTCATTATTGTAAATATCTAGTTGTTCATAAGGGTTAATGGCCACCAGAACTATACCTACAAATGTAAACATTACACGACTTGACTCGGACTTATACCCCTGCAGCAAATTTCACTTAACCCACTTCCAGACAACGGAATCTTAGGCTGGTCCTAATTGAAAGATGCAGACGACAATTTAAGGTTAATGAAAATTTAAAATTCTTTGTCTTTTGGAGTGGAAAAAATTGTGGACATCAAAGAAATTGCTTGAAACAAGCAATTTCTTCTATGTCCACAATTTTTTATAAAGCTCTTTCTTGAGGGGCGTCAAAAAGAAGGGCTTGTTTGGGAATGGGTTAAGTAGCACTGTTGATCTTGAGACTTCTGTCAAAGGTGAGCTAAAAATAGTAATACCAAAATGACGACATATTATCAATAACAATTTTGAATTTTTGAATAGGTAGAGTCAGCACTGCAGATATGATTGACAGAAACAATTAGAATTGTCTTGTTAACCCTTTCCTGTTTTTTGAAATTTTAGACTGGTCCAAATTGAAAGAGGTTGCAGACAACAATGAATATTGGATACAATCTGAAACGAAACCATCCTATTTTGTAGAAAATATTGTGGAAAAAGGAGAAATTGCTTGTTACAAGCAATTTCTTCTTTTTCCACAATGTTTTCTCAAGTATAAAATTATAGCAACGTAAAATCCCGTGTTTGTCCAGGAAAGGGTTTACTGACAATATATAAACAGTGCAACAAATGTCATCCTATCAGCAGTTTTAACCTGTCTGTAATGATGGTTTGATTACCAATTCAGCCAGGATCATTCAACCTGTAGTGTGTCCACTATTTTAAAGTATATAGGATGACATAAACCCTACTGATTTGAAAATTTTCGACCTGTCCAAATTCAAGGGTTTTGCTGAGAGTAATTTACAGTTGATTCTTTTCAAAGAATAATCATTAATTTGGGTAGAAAATATTGTGAAAAAAGCAAAAATTGCTTGATGCAAGTAATCTCTTCTTTTCCATGATGTTTTCTTAATCAAAAACTCACAGGGACGTAAAAAACAGGGATTGAACAGGAAAGGGTTAAAGATACAATGGTAATGCCTTTACGTGACTTTTAAGATTACTTCAGTCATATTGCGTTGGCTGGGGCACCTAACAATGGACTCCTTGCATTTCTCATACCAGTAAAACTAATACATCCTTTCAAAGCCTCCAGCTGCTCATCCCACTAAGATTCGGGATTATCCACCCATTAGGAGGGAGACAAATGTCAGAAAGGATATTTGCCATGGCAGAGATCCATCCCAGATCCTCATAAACAGCAGTCCAATGTGCAACCAACTGTGCCATTCAAAATTTTAAGCTTGTCCTTATTCAAAGGGATGGCAGATTACATAATGAAGTAACCACTATACAAAAAAATATACATTATAAAGTAACCACTATACAAACAAGGTGCCAAATTGTCACAAGATACGCCCGTCACACTGCTAAATATTAACTGGGGGTTTGAATAGAACTGAGGTTATTTTTAATGAATATTTTTTGTCAAACAAAGTATGAAAAACAACAAAGGGCAATAACTCAAAAAATAGGCTAGGTAGAGTTATGGTTCTTGTACACTGCACTCCCACTTGGTGAGCTCTATCCATCCATGAAGTTTCATGATCCTAGCTATAATACTTTTAGAGATATACTCCGGAAAAGATTCAAGTGTGAAAAAAAAGGGTAATAACTCAAAAAATAGGCAAGGTATAGTTATGATTCTTGTACACTGCACTCCCTCTTGGTGAGCTATATCCATCCATGAAATTTCATGATTCTAGCTATTATACTTTTAGAGATATACTCCGGACAAGATTCAAGAATGAAAAACAACAAAGGGCAATAACTCAAAAAATGGGCTAGGTGGAGTTATGATTCTTGTACACTGCACTCCCACTTGGAGAGCTCTATTCATCCATGAAATTTCATGATTCTAGCTATTATACTTTTAGAGATATACTCCGGACATGATTCAAGTATGTAAAACAACAAAGGGCAACAACTCAAAAATAGGCCAGGTAGCGTTGTGGTTCTTGTGCACTGCACTCCCCCTTGGCAAGATCTAAACGCCCATGAAGTTTCATGATCCTTGCTATAAAACTTTTAGAGATATACTCAGGACAAGATTCAAGTATGAAAAACAACAAAGGGCAATAACTCAAATAATAGGCTAGGTAGAGTTATGGTTCTTGTACACTGCACTCCCACTTAGTGAGCTCTATACATCCATGAAATTTCATGATTCTAGCTATTATACTTTTAGAGATATACTCCGGACATGATTCAAGTAAGAAAAACAACAAAGGGCAACAACTCAAAAAATAGGCCAGGTAGAGTTATGGTTCTTGTGCACTGCACTCCCTCTTGGTGAGATCTATACACCCATGAAGTTTCATGATCCTAGCTATAATACTTTAGAGATATACTCCAGACAAGATTCAAGTATGAAAAACAACAAAGGGCAATAACTCAAAAAATAGGCCAGGTAGAGTTATGGTTCTTGTACACTGCACTCCTACTTAGTGAGCTCTATCCATCCATGAAATTTCATGATTCTAGCTATTATACTTTTAGAGATATACTCCAGACAAGATTCAAGTATGAAAAACAACAAAGGGCAATAACTCAAAAAATAGGCCAGGTAGAGTTATGGTTCTTGTACACTGCACTCCTACTTAGTGAGCTCTATCCATCCATGAAATTTCATGATTCTAGCTATTATACTTTTAGAGATATACTCCGGACAAGATTCAAGTATGAAAAACAACAAAGGGCAATAACTCAAAAAATAGGCCAGGTAGAGTTATAGCTCTTATGCACTGCACTCCCCCTTGGTGAGATCTATACACCCATGAAGTTTCATGATCCAAGCTATAATTCTTTTAGAGTTATACTCCGGACAAGATTCAAGTATGAAAAACAACAAAGGGCAATAACTCAAAAAATAGGGAAGGTAGAGTTATGGTTCTTGTGCACTGCACTCCCCCTTGGTGACATCTATACACCCATGAAGTTTCATGATCCTAGCTATAATACTTTTAGAGATATACTCCGGACAAGATTCAAGTATGAAAAACAATAAAGGGCAATAACTCAAAAAATAGGCCAGGTAGAGTTATGGTTATTGAGCACTGCACTCCGTATTGATGAGAAGAATATAACTGCCAAGTTTAAAGTCAATCGGACTTACGGTGACAGAGTTATGCTCCGGACAAAAAAGTGGACACAACCGGATGCCCGGACGACCGGACGCCAAGATGCCCGGACGCCCGGACACCATGGGTGATCCCATAATACGTCCCGTCTACGACGGGCGTATAAAAATAGTCATCCTGTGTCGTAGAAAATATTGTGGAAAAAGAAGAAATTGCTTGTGAAAGGCAATTTCTTCTTTTTCCGCAATGATTTCTCAGAGACGAGCTGACCCTTAACATGCTGAACTTGATTGGCAGCAAATATAGACAAAGATCAGTCTGAATACATGTGCAGTCTGATCTTAGTCTACACAACCTTTTGGTCACTTTCAATCAAAAGTTGTTTACGTAATTATTGTTCAAATAAATAATGGACCACAATTAGTGATTCAAGCACTTTTCAGCTCATTTATTTTAACCCTTGTCATGCTGAACCCGGAATATTCCGGTTTTGACAGGAGGTGTAGACTAAGATCAGACTGCACTTATGTGCAGGCTGATCTTAGTCTATATCTCCTGCTTGTATTTTTCCTGTCAGAGTTGTTTATGAAGATGATTTCTAGAAAAAATATTGATTTTTGAACAACAAGTTCCATCAGCGCATTCAGCCCTTTGATTTGACAGAAATTCAATAAGGTAATTCATACAGCATGACAAGGGTTAAGAAATATCAAAAGGATTTCAATAACCCTTTTTGATATATTCCCCCTTTTTTACGCCTTTCAAGAAAGGAGTTTTAGAAAACATTGTGGAAAATGAAGAAATGGCTAATGACAAGCAATTTCTTCATTTTCGCCAATGTGAACTGGCCTAGAATCCTTTAAAAATATTTTATTAACTAACACAACATGCCACTTTTAACAGCCTATTAGAGATTGTTTTTAAATTGGACTTTGTCAAGCAATCTAACAAAAGTTTTGCATGCTTTTGTACAGAGCAGTATTCAATTCAAACAAGAGCACCGCCTACGGGTCGGCTCGGCTGTTGGGTGCTGAAGAAATATAAAGAAAATGTTCAAACTTACCACAGTATGTATAGATAATATTCCTTTCTTCAAATCGGACTTTAAGGTTATACAATACTGAAAATAAGGAAAAGCAACCTCTTAACCAATTACCAGACAGCAAAATTTTAGATGAATCCAAATTGAAAGGCGTTGCAGATGACATATCAAAGTTTATGAAATTTTAGATTTTTTTCAACTCTTTGGGTAGAAAACATTGTGGAAAAACATTGTTACAAGCAATTTCCTTCTTTTTACAGACTGTTTTCCAAATTATTTTTCTTGGGGTGTTCAAAGGGGTCACTGGGTGGGAATGGGTTAAATAATCATCTTTGATGGGCTAGAAAATATTGATGGATTTCTAAATTTTTCTGTCTTTTGCTTTAGTTAACATTGTAGATAAAATTTACAAAAATTAAAAAATTGATTTTTTCCCTTTTTCTATGGCCTTGACCATTGCCAGATAATAATGTGCAGCCTATAAACAATGTGACATACAATTGTGTAAAATGTCACGAGAATCAAGACACATTACAAAGACAAGGTAAAAATTTGACCTTTGGCTTTGATCCTTTCCTGGTTAATCCCTAGTTTTTAAGTCCCTATAAGTTTATAATTGAGAAACAAATGTGGAAAAAGAAGAAATTGCTTGTAACAAGCAATTTCTTTGTTTTCCACAATATTTTCTACCCTAATAAATGGTTATTTTTTAAATAAAATCAACTTTAAATTTTCGTCTGCAAAACCTTTGAATTTGAACAGGTCTAAAATTTTGCAAACCAGGAAAGGGTTACCTGAATCCAGTGCAGTAAATTTTCTATCATCTAGATGTACATGTGTTTAAATATTGCATGAAATATGTCCATATCATCAAAGAACATAGCCAAGGTCAAATTTTGACCTTTGACCTTCTATTTTCACCTCATCTTGGTGTAGGAACCTAAGTAAAGAGCTGCACACTTGCTATCATCCAAATGTCACAAGAAGAAAGATTCAGAAAACATTGTGGAAAATGAAGAAATTACTTGTTACAAGCAATTCTTTCTTTATCCAAAATGTTTCCCCCCCCCTTCCCATCAATCATTTGATTTTTTCATATGCAACATCTTTCAGTTTGGACCAATCTAAAAGTTTGTTGTCTGGAAATCGGATAAGAAAGTCATAAAAGGGTAATTTTCAACTTTTTCTTTAGTGACCTTGACAAATTTCATCTCTGTGGGTGACAGGGATTCCAGACTAATGACTGCCATTAGCTATGATAATGATAATTATGCATACTTATCTGAAGACTTCATGGGGGAAAAAAAGAAACACCCTTTATTTGCATCCCTTTGACTTACGAATGTTAACCCTTCTCATGTTAACACATTCCCACACAACAAAATTTTAGACTGGTCCAAATTCAAAGGAGTTGCAGACGACAATTTAAAGTTGATAAAATTTCAGAACTTTTCAACTTTCTCTGTAGAAAACATTGTGTAAAATGAAGAAATTACTTGTTACAAGCAATTTCTTCATTTTACGCAATGTTTTCTCTATTGCTTTTCTTGTAGGGGCATCCAAAAGCATAACTATGTGGGAATGGGTTAAATAAAATCCTTGTTCAGAAATGCATTAAATCAAAGGGCTGATGGTACTGTAGGTCTTGTTGTCAGGGTAAATATTTAGTTTAGAAATTGATCTTATGGACAATTCTGGCTGAAAGAGGACACACAGGTGATGTAGACTAAGATCAGACTGCACATATATGCAGGCTGATCTTTCTCTTTACCTCCGGCCAAAGCAAGAATATTCCAGGATCAGCATGACAAAGGTTAAACATATTAATGCTGGGTTATCACGAAACCTCTTAAAAACAGCTTATTACAAGGTGCCTTATAGTAAATTTTCACAAAATTTTACAAAATATTATTATTACAATTATTGTGTGGTACAAGTTTGTCCTTTCACCAGAAGACCCCAGAAGACCCCAGACAAACCCCCTAAAAATCACAACATTTGAAATTGTATTGGCTAGCATTCAGATAGAGAGAGTCTTTGTCAAGTGAAAAATTATTGCTGCCTGCCTATAGCCCTACAAGGACAAAGCTTACTGGTTCTAGTAAAATTTAAAAAAAAAAATTCATGTGTTGGCATTTGCCAACTTGTACTTTGTAACATGGTAGGACTAATCATTCTTGAAGCACTGATTTTTCCACAAGTCATGCATCATAATTCAATGCCCATTTGGGCTGTGGGTGCTTGATATTCAAAAAGTCATCACGGTTAACAAATTCACACACAATGACACTTTTTGATGCCCCTCTAAAAAACAATTGGGAAAATATAGTGTAAAATGCATTTTTCACAATGATTTCAGCCAAGGAAATTTTTTAAAAAAATGATTAACTTTAAATTGTCGTCTGCAACTCCTTTCAATGTGGATCAGTCTTCTCACAGTGAGAATAAAGGTATTGTGTTTGACTTGCAAACCAGGGTTTTGACCCTCAAAAATCTGAAAATATCCTATTTTGACCCTTAGAAATTTCTACCAAGAGGGTCATTTCATCCTCTTTGAGAAAAACTTTTAAGGGTCAAAACAGGTCTTATCCCTCACTCTATCTTTGCAGGAAAAACCTTCAACTTTCTATTCATGATTCATTCTTTTCTTCCCCAAATATCAGTTTTGAAGCCCCATAATGTCAAGGTCAAGGAGTCAATGACTCATCGATTTCAAACTCTAATAATTTAATTTCTAGTTTTGTCTATCAAAAATTATTCATAACTCCATGAACAAAATTTTGGGCACACAGCTATTTTGTATGCTTCCGCACAAAATAGTCCCATAAAAAAGGTATCTAAAGATGTAGGGTCTTTGCTTTTTTTGCTCGAAACTATTAAATTATAAGAAATGAAGAGAATATTTTTTGTTTCATGGAGGTATGAACCGAAAAACCTAATCACACAATGTATGAATCCGCTTCGCATATTCATACAGTGTGATTAGGTTTTCGGTTCATACCTCCATGAAAACGAAAAATATTCTCCTCATCTCCTAAGTAAAATCCCCGAGAATGAATTCTTATTAAAAAAAAATAATATCAGCAGTATCTAGAGATATTCAAATAAACTTTTGGTGGACCAATGACGAGACAAATGTTGATTACATCAAGTCGTTTTCCAACATAAGAGTCAAGATAAAATAAATCTTTTGCATGTTGTACGCAAAAGCATGGGCATTAAAAAAACATTTGGAAAGCCTCAAGGTTTGTTGGGATTTTTTTGTTTAACCAATTACAACACATCAAAATAATAGACTGGTCCAAATTCAGACGACATTTTAAAGTTTATGAAATTTTAGGGTTTTTTTTCAACTTTCTGGGTAGCAAACATTGTGTAAAATGAAGAAATTGCTTGTTACAAGCAATTTCTTACTTTTTATACAATGTTTTCCCTTTTGTTTTTCTTGAGGGGCATCCAAAAGCGTCATTGTGTGGGAATGGGTTAATTTCAATTAACATTAAGGCCACTCATCCACATTATCGTCAGAAATATCGTTTTATAACCTTACCTTCTGGTTCGTTTAAATAACTAAGGGACGTCAGATCATTTTCACCAATCAAAATCTCAGGATTTCTTAAATGTGGCAACTTCGATTTGTCTTTGATTTCTAATACTGATTCCTGAATACAAAGAAAAACAAAGAAAGTCTTTAAAAAGTACAGTATTACTGTATATCATTTCACATGCTCTAATCTAGATATAACCGATCCTTATTAATATCAAAATAATTCATAAGTTAACCCTTGTCATATTAAACCTAGAATATTCCTGTTTGGCAGGAGGTCTAGAGAAAGCTCAGGCTGCACATTTGTGCAGCCTATTCTTTGTCTAGACTGCCTGCTTGCCCCTTTTAAAGCCGGATTTGTTTATAAGACAAATTTTGAAAATAATCATTACCGCCAAATTAGTGTTTTCTGTACCTTCAGCCCTTTGATTTTAATGCAATTTTTTAAAGGATTTAATTCAGCATGACAAAGGCTATCACATTAACCCATTCCCACACAGAGAAATTTTAGACCTGTCCAAATTGAAAGTAGCAGACGACAATTTCATGTTGATGGAATTTTCAATTGTTTTGTCTTTTTGGAAAGAAAACATTGTGGATAATGAAGAAATTGCTTGTCTCAAGTTTTTTTTCTTGAGAAGTGTAAAAAGGAGGGATTGTGTGGGAATGGGCTAATGCCTATCATGTGTAGATGTTAAAGAAAAAACAAGATTTCTATCCTTTCTCTTTTATGGATTTCTACGGCATCAGATATCACTTGACATGTACACACTATCGTACAATGATTGTCATTGGATGTAGATTCCTTTTGGCTGAAAAACAATTACACAATTTACCAAATTTTACAACAATTACACAATTTACCAAAACTATAATTTTCTTGCTGAAGAAAGATAATCATGGAATTGGATATTTTTTTTTTGTTTTTAGCACCTATATGACCTCAACTGTTTATGTGCAGTAAAATCCCATTCATTCATTCATTCTCTTCTGAAATCTTAATAATTCGCTGTCCAAAAAAATTATCAATGCTTTCAAATTATTTCAGAAGAGTAACGTTTCGTTATTCAATATCGATAACAAAAATAAATCTATCATAGGTTATTGGTTGGTTGCACAAAGATGATACCATGGACATCAATTAATTTTTCTCTGCAATCATCCCAAATCAAAACAGAGAGCAACTAAAATACAAAGAAACAAAATACGAAAAATAAATCATCATGCAATGAAAATCAGATGCTAACATGCAGACTTTTATCATCAGTATTGATAGATTGATGCTTGATTGACCATTCAAATTACTCAGTTAGACTGAATGTAAAATGTTGACCTCTGAGCTCTGCAGTCTGATCTAGGTCTACACCTGCTGCTTGTTTTTTACCTGCCATAGAAGTTGGCAATCTAAACAGCAAAACCAATAAAATGCTTCACATAAATGGCAGTCAATGTTGGACCTAAACAGCAAAACCAATAAAATGCTTCACATAAATGGCAGTCAATGTTGGAGTTAAAAGTTAACTTCCAGTTTAAATAAATGTTTTTCATTGGTCGACTGATCATTTGATTGACAGCCGTGAATGGCCAATTGAACATTCAAAGATAATAGAATTCCTAATTTATCATTCGTCGTGCAAAAAAACCCTTGTGATGCTCAAACTGGAATATTCCTGTTTTAACAGGCGATATAGACAAAGATCAGCCTGCACTTATGTGCAGTCTGATCTAAGTCTATACCACCTGCTTGCCCCTTTGGAAATTAATATTAACCCTTTTCCGTTTTTGGAAATTTTAGACTAGTCCTAATTGAAAGAGTTTGCAGACGACAATGAAAACTGGATGCCATTTGAAATGAAACCATCCTATGTGGTAGAAAATATTGTGGAAAAAGGAGAAATTGCTTGTTACAAGCAATTTCTCCTTTTTCCACAATGTTTTCTCTAGTATAAAATCAAAGGATCATAAAATCCCGTATTTGAACGGGAAAGGGTTAACCAAAAATAAGTGCTTTCAGCCCTTTGATATTAATGCATCCTGTCAAGGATTTCATTCAGCATGACAAGGGTTAAAAATATGAACTTTGAGAGATTGCCAAGAAAAATATTGAGCATATTATCTTCCTATTAGCAAAGACAGACAGAGAAATTAACAAGAAATGAAGAAGAAATACACATTAGTTAAAACATTAATTATGGTATTGACATATATATAATGAGTAATTAAACAAATATGCTATAATATGAAAAAATTGTACATATCAATTCATTCTACTTAATTCATTTAGGTAAAAAATTTATTTGAATTGGGAAGCATGAAAAGATTAAGAGGTCCGAAATCGCTCATCTGAATCATTTGCAGTTAAAAAAAAAATGCAACTGGAACCAAATAATAATTACCAGTTTCATGAAGATTGATCCAAAACAAGGCTCAATTAAGAGTTAAAAAAAAGAAGTTTTTCATTAAGACCCCTTTTCCAGTTTTTTCTTATAGAACCTTTATACTGACCAAGTTTCATGAAGGTTGAGCCAAAATAGTGGCCTCTAGTGTGTAAACAAAGACATTGTTATAGAGGCCCCTTTTCCTGTGTTTTCCAATATAACCTTTCCATAATCCATAAGGTTCATTCTTATGACCTAACAATTATTCTGGCCAAGTTTTATGAAGATTGAGTCAAAACTGTGGCCTCTAGAGTGTAAACACTTCAATTGTCGACACTACACGACAGAAATTCAATGATCACCAAAGCTCACCATGAGCATTTTGTGCTCATGTGAGCTAAAAAGTCAACCAGACAGAGAGACCCACAGTCATGGTGAAACAAATATCCAAAACCAAATTGGTAGGTTGGGATATGATAATATCAGAGCAGATGGGTCAGCACAAAATAGTTGTAACTGCCTATATGTTTATAGGCAGTTACAACTATTTTCTGCCGACCCATCAATTTCTTTTTTTTTCCAGACTACGATATTACATGTGGACAAGTCCAATTCAACTAAATTGCAGACAACAAAATTTAGTCAATGAAATTTCAAATAAATTTGTTGATTAGAAAGAAAGCATAGTAGATAAAGAAGAAATAGCATTTTTCTTGGGAGCCTAAAAGAGCATGATTGTGTGGGAATTTGGTTTTTCCAGTTACCAGCCGACAAAATTTTAGACAGGTCCAAATTCAATAAAGTTGAAGACAACAATAAAAAGTTTATAGAATTATAAACATCAGTGTCTTTCTGGGTTTTATGATTTGTGGAAAATGAAGAAATGGCCTGTAAGAAGCAATTTCTTTATATTCCACAATTTTATCTAAAACTGATTGTGAAAATAATAGGTTCTGCAGGGAAGGGTTAATGCTCAAAATGTACAATTAAAGCCCCACAAGGAGTCCATGATAAGAGGTCAATACAAGCCTCAATCCCAAGGAAGTACCCGGTATGTCACAACAAGAGATGCTTCTGAATGATAACATTGTTCTATCTTTATAGAGTTTTCATGCAGAAGCAGTAATTGAATTACCTTAGTCACTGTAACAGGTGTGACATTAGCAATGTAACATGGCAGGAGCCGTAAAGTAGTTCTTATTAAGCCTTGATTTAGATAAGAGAGGTTAAGGCAATTCTAAAATCATTATGAGGGAGAAATGCCATTCTGAAATTATCATGAGACCCAGGGTAATGTCATTATGCGAGTGTAATGACCCTCTGAAATTGTTAAGATGGGATAAAATGATCTTTGAATTGATCTGAGAGCAGAAATCGATGCTAAAATCATTGAAAGGTGGTAATGCCATTCTAAAATCATTAACATGTGGAGATGCCACTCTAAAATCATTAATAGGTGGCATTGCCATTCTAAAATCATTAACAGTGGTAATGACATTCTAAAATCATCAATAGGTGGTATTTCCATTCTAAAAACATTAACAGGTGGTAATGAGATTCTGAAATCATTAATAGGTGACATTGCCATTCTGAAATCATGCCGTTCTAAAATCAGTACAACTGGTGGTAATACCATTCTAAAATCATTAGCAGGGGCTAATGCCATTCTAAAATCATTAAGAGGGTCAGTGCTATTCTAAGATCATTAAAAATCTCAAATCATTAAGTGGGGGTAATGTGATTCTGAAATTAATAAGAGGGAATTATTCCATTCTGAAATCATTGAGAGGGTATTACCATTATAACACCATTAAAAGAGAGTAATAACATTCTAAAATCTTTAAGAGGGGGAAATGTCACATGAAATTCATTAAGATAGGGAATGTCATCCTATACACTTTAACCCATTACCACACGGCAACATTTTTGACTGATCCAAATTGAAAGAGGTTGAAGATGACATTTTAAAGCTGATGAAATTTTGGATTTTTCCAACCTTTGGAGTAGAAAACCTTGTGGATAATGAAGAAATTGCTTGTGACAAGCAATTTCTTCACTTTCCACAATGTTTCCCCAAAGCTTTATTTGTTTGGGCATCTAAAAGCGTCACTGAGTGGGAATGGGTTAAGAGTTGGCAGTGCCATTTGAACTCCAAATTACTCCCACATCTGTTTTGAAACTCTGTGATACAAGAAAATTCCTGCATTGGCACTTAGCATTACATTGTTGCTTGAAGATATATGCAATGAAAGCGTAAGAAAATGAGAAATTGTTTATAACAAGCAATTTATTTTTCTGCTGAATAAAACATCTGCAACCTCATTCATTTAAAATGCATCATTCAAAACATTTATTTGTTATTATACATTGTTATAATCGGATAAAAACAATGGTTATGTTTTATGCAGTAAATGGGTTATTCGGCATGACAGCAGTTAGGATTGATTGATTGAATGAGGTTTAATGCCACTTTTAACAGTATTTCAGTCATATCGTGGCAGCAGGAGTACCTAACAACAGATTCCTAGTATTTCTCACACCAGTACTACCACTACATCCTTTCCCAACCTCCAGCTGCTATCCCACTTAGGTTTATGATTATCAACCCATTGGTGAGACACAAATGCCAGAAAGAATATGTGCCGCCACTGGGGAACGACCCCATAACATCCCATAATTGAAGATTAGGAGTCTGACTTGCTACCGACTGCGCTATGACGGCCCTCCCACAGCAGTTTAGCCCTACAAGGATGTCGTGTACAGAGCATGTTAATATATGACTGTCAAATCGTAAACGCACCATTAGCAGTCAATTACACATACATAAAATGTCACTGCGTTTATGTCATTAGCACATAGTTAACGATGATGAAAGGATTTCCTTGCCACGTAATTAGTATATATGTATGTTATAGGAGTTTGGTATCCCAGATTCTTTCATGAGAGCAGTCTTAATCATTTTGTCCATAACTGAGACTTTGGTTTTTTTGGCGTGTTTTTTTTTTATTCTTCTTAACACATTCCTACACAATCCCGCTTTTTTATGCCTCTCAAGAAACAAGTCTTGAAAAACATTGTGGAAAATGAAGAAAAATTCTTTATAACAAGAAATTTCTTCATTTCCCACAAGGTTTTCAACTCAGAGAGACAATGATTTTTAAAACTACATCAACTTTGAATTGTTGTCTGCAACTTCTTTCAATTTGGACCAGTCTAAAATTTAGTTGTGTGGGAATTGGTTAATCTAACAATTTAAGCCCTACTGTTCTATACAATTTTAGACTAGTCCAAATTCAAAGGGGAAGCAGACGACATTATAAAGTAAATAATTCAAAAAGTAACCATCCTTTATAATAGAAAATATTGTGGTAAAATTTCAATCACTAATACACAATTAACTTATATTCAGGTTTTTCTTCAAAAGCATGGAGTATAGTTCATATACATTGTTTCTATACTTGATAGGTACATGTTTTGGTTAAATGAGAATTGTTAATTGTTTCTCTAAAATTTGTGCATGCAATTTGAAAGTCTAAAAAATCTAGTCTCACAAATTTAGAAACTTTGACAGGAAGACACATAAAACAAACCATCAACATCACCAAATGAACAAGATGTGTTTGTTACATAGCATGCCCCTGTAACTGACTTTTTTCAGAAATGTAAACTTAATAAGTAGCCTTGACCTTTTATGTATGCCCTTGACCAGTTTCAATCAACTGATGCCCATCATTGCAAGGAGCCTATGGCCAAAATATGAGCCATGTATCTTCAAAGGTATTCTAATAAGAGCAAACTGGTAAGTTTTGGGGTTAAGTTTACAAAATCTGTGACCTTAATTAGTGACCTTGACCTTGATGGATGATCCTGATCTTACAATCGACTGATGCCTATAAATGCAAGGAGCCTATATGATCCCAAATATGAGCCATGTATTTTCAATGGTGTATGAAAATGAAAGGAGCCTATGGCCAAAATATGAGCCATGTATCTTCAAAGGTATTTGAATAAGAGCAAACTGTTAAGTTTTTGGGTTAAGTTTACAAAATCTGTGACCTTAATTAGTAACCTTGACCTTGATGGATGATCCTGATCTTACAATCGACTGATGCCTATAAATGCAAGGAGCCTATATGATCCCAAATATGAGCCATGTATCTTCAATGGTGTATGAAAAAGGGCAAAATGTTAGGGGGGTTTTGCATCAAGTTTACAAATAGCAGACAGACAGAAAGACAGACAGAATGACAGATATCAGTAAAACAACATGCCCTGTATCTGATTGATCAAGAGGCATAAAAACTCATTTTTTTCAGTATCTCATATCTTAACTACAGAGGAATCATTTCTATTCATGTTCTAAGTTAAGTACCACTTATTCAGATGACAGTGATATTCTAAAGGGAACAAGTTATTATAGCCTACAATGTGAAAGTTATCAATGACGATGGTACAAAGTTAGCACAGAATCTACAAGGCCTCTAGCGACAGAAAGATTGACCAGTTAACCATGCTATTTTTAACGAGCTTTATTTTTTACCGTTTCCTTCGGTTTGTACAGTCTGTGTAGATGTGAATTCTGCTGCTGAATCTGAACAAGAACATTCAATATAGTCCCGATATAATTTAGAACTCAGGATTTTATTTTCGCTCTTATGAATAGCAGAAATGAATGTGGATTTATCCAAGATCTACAGATAGAGGGGGTAATTCGTATTTTAGATTTAGATATTTCACCAATAGTGCCATAAACCCTATGTTGTAGGTACTCATTTTAATTGTCTCGATGAGACGATTCAAATGAGTACCCACAACACAGGGTTTCGTTGAGCAATAAGGATTTAACCCATTCCCACTCAATGACGCTTTTGGACGCCCCTCAAGAAAAACAATTCAAAACACATTGTGTAAAATGAAGAAATTTCTTCATTTAAAACAATGTTTTCTACCCAGAAAGTTAAAGAAATTTTAAATTTCATCCAATTTAGATTGTTGTCTGCTACTCCTTTCAATTTGGACCAGTCTAAAATTATGTTGTGTGGGAATGGGTTGATAATTTTGTTACCCCCTCTTATTTAGACCTCTGATTTAACTCCTCCCAGATGAAAAGTTTCAGACTGGTCCAAATTGGAATAAGTTGCAGACAACAATTTTTACTTGATGAAATTTCAAAATATTTTGGTCTTTTAGGTTTGAAAAACATTGAAGATAATGAAAAAATCGCATGTTACACGCAGTTGCTTCATTTTCTGCAATGTTTTCCCAAGCTTTAATATCAAGAGGCCTTAAAAAGCCAGATTTTGTAGGACATAATGATATCAATTAATGAATTGAATAAACTTCATCCAATTGACCAGATGGTAAAATTTTAGACTAGTCAAAATTGAATGTTGTTGAAGGTAACAATAACAACAAATTGAATAGTAAATTAATAACATAATTATAAGGTATTCTGGGAAAGGAATTTTTACTTTTTACAACTGATTTCTCCTTTCTTCATAACGTTTTCCACAGATTTTTTTTTCTTAAATTCAATCCATCAGAATCCATTAAATGTGGGATTGTGTAGCGATGGATAAAAGCATTAAAGAAGTATTTTTTGTACACAAATGTTTTTGGAAATTGGTATTTTATCTTAACCCTTGCCGTGCTGATCCCGGAATTTTCCTTTTTTGACAATAGCTGTGGCAGGTGTATAGACTTAGATCTGCCTGCACAGATGTGCAGTCTGATCTTAGTCAATACTACCTGCTTGTTCTGTTAGTATTTTGGAAGTATTTGAACACGACGCAGATCTGAATTTGACAAACAAATTAAAATATTGGGAAGAAAGGATAAATATTCAGCATGGCAAGGGTTAGTAATATTATAGTTCCCATACAATTTCCCTATTACCTCTTTCAACAATCTTTCACTTATATCACTGTAAAAACACATAATTTATGTCTAACTTTGACTTCACTAGTATTAACTCATTCCATTTCGACGAACTTTTAAACTGGTCCTGATTGAAAAGAATTCCAGATGACAATTAAAAGTTAATGAAATTTTAATTCTTTCAAATTTCAGGGTAGTAAACTTTGTGGAAAATGAATAAATTTCTTCATTTTACACAATGTTTTCCCAATTGCTTTGTTTGAGGGGCATCCAAAAGCGTCACTGTGTGAGTATGGGTTAAGTTGCCCTAAAAATGCCCCCTTTTAACAAGTTGACCAATCTGCAACCAACATTGATTTGGTTTTATTGATTGAATGGGGTTTAACACCACTTTTAACAGTATTTCAGTCATATCACAGCGGTTGGAGCACCTAAACATGGATTCCTTGTATTTCTCACACCAGTACTACCACTACATCAATTCCTAGCTTCCAGCTGCTATCCCACTTAGGTCTAGGTGGTGAGAGACACATGTCGTAAAAGATATGTGCCATAGCTGGGGATCGAACCAATCACATCCCGTGACTGAAAATTGGCAGTCTGATACAATACCGACAGCGCTACAAGGACGACTCATAGTTATTGAGGGAAAATAAAAATGACAAATCTATTGTTGCAATAGGATTTGAAGTACAGGAAAGGGATAGACAGTGAATAATTTTGCTGTTTATAATGGAAACTAAAATCACACAGATTACGATTTCAAAAGATCTGATAACATAAAGATTACATTAAAGAAAACCCAATAACCAACAACTCAAGTAGACTTTCAGGTTTGTATGGAATGCTTAATACAAAACAATTTGAGTTTTGTCCCTCAAAATGTCTTGCATTCTGATTTGCTAAAATATTTGTTTTTGCCTCAATTAAAACCATTTCAGGACAAATCTATTACTATGCAGATTGCAATGTAACCTTGCTGTGGACATTGATCATGTTGAATGACCTTGCCCCTAACATTGCCAAACCTATTACCTATAACTCAGGATGAAACTTCAGGCCGGTCCAATTGCAAAGAAGTTGGGGATGATAATTTTTAGATGATGGTATTTTTTAAAAAGCTTGTCTTTTTAGACTGGAAAACATTGTTTAAAATGAAGAAATTACACAAAACAAAGTTTTTTTCTTGAGGGGCGTAAAAATTAGGGTAAAATGCACCTTTATAAAAAATATTCAGTTGACATGAATACTACTTGAATAAACAAGCAAAATACTATGACCAGAGCCTAACAGCCTTACTTTGTACCATCAATAATTTGTCATTGGGTATTGGGTAAGTCTAAAATAAGTCATCAATAGACCTTTTCACGCAAAGCGCCAGATGACTAAAAAGTCTACATCCGTTAGACGTTTTCTAAAAATAACAACAACAACATTTTCCCGTTGCGGGGAGTTTTTACTTCCGGTTTGAAAAACTCAATAGAAAATAAGAAGGCTCGATACGACCCCGAACTTTAACAGTGTTAAAATGTCAGAAAACAAGTTTCTTTTTGTGAAGTCAGTGTTTACAAATCCGAACAAGAGATGGGAAAATGGTTTGAAAAATGTTCCAGCCTTTGACATATCAAAAAAATATTTAGTGGAATCGCGGGACAAATCGTTTGACAAAGAAAGCGTCCGGGCCTACAAGTCGTTGAAGGCGTTTTAAATACTTTGAAGAGGGATTTGTCCAGAGACTCAGTCACATTGAAAAAAACTGTGGAAAATACCAGCTTGTATTTAATCAGTTCCCGTGTCCTTGCTTCATACCAGGGAAAATCCTACCAAACTTACGTTAGATTTTAATTGAAATCGTACCTCGCAGGGGATTTTGCAATGCAGCATTTCGCATTCTGTCATTTCATCTGACCGCTCATGTGAAATCTGAACTTCGTTCTGCACATTTCTATGATCAATTTCTGGCAACAAAACGCGTTTCTTGGTGTAACACACGCTACAGTTTTCTTTCACAAGGGTTTCTACTGCTCCGTCATACTGATTTGGACGATTTCATACTGGAAACAGTAGCTCTCCTTTGCCTCAATGTTACTGGCAAAGTCACCGGAAGATTCATTGTCGGTATAAAGTCCACAGACGTTGTATCATCACTTCTCTTCCCATTCACAAAATGTCGACCACAAAATGAAGAATTATTCGTTGGTGCAAATTTATTTCTTCCATGAAGGACTCTTCCAGTTGCCTTTATCCATAATTTTCTTCTAGACTCCGGTTTCTTCGGAATTCTATGGAAGGATATATTAGAGTTATGCCTTGTCGATCTTCAATCTGCCCCGCAACAATTGTCATTTCCACCCATCTTTTTAGGATAATATATATCCCACAGCAAAAAGTATCCACTCAAAGTTGTTAGGTGTATTCAATTTATTTTTTATTTTGGTAAAAGATTGAAATGATAATGATAAATAAATAAACACCATGCAATAATATTCCCGTGCCGATTGAAAACGACGTCTGGTCGGATTCTTTGATTCGTCGATCAGGGCCCAGTACTTGGCGGCATATCGGTTGAAACATAAAAAGACAAATTTGTTTCATCAATTCCTAAATTTTACTAATATACATAAAGAGTGTGCGGTGTTGTTTATTGGATGCTTGATGACATGTTGCCGTCTACACAAAACACCATATAGATATGTGATATACCAAAGGGAACCCTTTACATCAAGACTGTTTACCGAACAGCACTCCATTATAATCATTACATTTGATTATTTCTATTTTTCATTCTTTTCTTCGCACTATTAACATCGTCATCATACTATTATGATTTCTGTAATAATACTTTTTTCATTAATATATAGTGCTCTCAATTTTGAATTTCCATATACACTTTTTAATCGGTTTATGGCATATCTAGACGAAGAGCAGATTATATAAATCAAAGAATATATTTTCTCCTTTCCTCCAACACTTCTATTACCAGAACGCTGCGAATGTAAATTTGAGAAGAAGCATATGAAAACATCGTGGAAAATGAAGAAATTGCTTGGGTAAAGTAATTTCTTCGGTAACCACAATATTTTCCTGTCCCATAAGGAAAAAAAATAAATAAATAAACAATTAAATTCCATTAGCTCTAAAATGTCGTCTGCAGTTTCATTTGGACCAGTCAAAAAATTCATTCATTGGGAATGGATTAATATTGGAATGTTATTTCTGTCAAGATGTTTGACACTTGTCCGTATACTGCAAGGCGGGATTTTCCATTCATCAACGTAATCATTCAGTGTTTGCGTCGAGTGTCAAACTATAACTATTTACTTTTCCTTCCTTGTATGTGTGTGAGGGGGGGGGGGGGTTAAAATTATGTCCAAAATATCTTATTTCGTTGGAGATATTATTGTAAGAAAGGGTAGTTTTCGCAAAACTCGAGGTACGTAATGTTTCATATGGCCTAGACACCAGGTCGTTTTAAACTTAATTTTGTTACGAATACACGATAATATCATCAATATTACTCGCTACAACTAGTCTGCATATATCTGCCCACATATTGAAACCCTTTTTGCACCAAAATTTTGATTTTTGACCTTTATTTTTGCTCGTTCAAAATAGACAATTTATACAGGATTATATAGTGATAAATCATCGACTCCCCGCAATCGATCACGTGACAAAGTCTCGGGTAAATATCGCCTTTAACGAGATTCGATTTGACGCATGCGCTTTGAGACCGTGAAAAGGTCTATTAGCACACATATTAATATTAAATTTCTCTACCATAAAAATAATCATCTATGAAAAATATTCTAGTGATAACCCTTTCCTGCACAAACCCTTGTTTTTAAATCTCTGCGATTTCATTCTTAATTAAGAATATATTGTAGGAAAAGAAGAAATTGCTTGTGATTAGCAATTTCTTCTTTTCAAACAATGTTTTCTAGCCCGAATGTTGGTTTCTTTTCAACTTGCACCTACTTTTAAACCTTGTCATGCTGAGCCCGGAATATTCCGGTTTTAGCAGGAGGTATAGACCAAGATCAGCCTGCACATATGTGCAGTCTGATCTTGGTCTACATCTCCTGCTTGCACTTTTCCTGTCAGAAAAGTAATGGAATTGGTTTTAAAAAGAAATATTGATTATTGAATAACAAGTACTATCAGTGTCCTCAACCCTTTGATTTTAATTCAATTCCATAAGGGATTTTATACAGCAAGACAAGGGTTACTTGTTGTCTGCAACTTGTTTCAAATTGGACCAGTCTAAATATTTTGTAAAATGGGAAAGGGTTAATCTATACAATATGCATAAGTTATACAAAATCTAACATTCTTGACATTTATAAGCTTTTAGAGTCGAGACTCTGGGGCATATTTCAAAGTATTTGTATCTAGTCAAAAGCAATTTACCCTTGAGAAAATGCATTTGCCAGACACATTTTTACGGAGTGAACATAAATTTTGATAAACTCCTGTATTACTATGCAAATATGGAAACATAGAAAACCATGGCCTCAAAAGAATCATGAATTATGCCCCACTTCCAGACTCCTGGCTTTTTAGCATGCCTTCTTACTTTCCATTTCCCCTGTGAGGCATTTGGAATAAATAAAGCTTTATTGTCTGAAATTTTTTAATATGTACAGTAAAACTACAGCTTTACTAATCATTCTTTTGTGTGTGTCAAATTGTCATTGATGTATGTAGCAATTCTGAAAGAGGTCAATGTACTGATGCTTCATGCAAAATATCAACGTTCTACGTCTTCTGGGTCAGGAGATAATATTTAAAGATTTTTTTTTTTTGAATTTAAGTTTTGCTACCATGCAAACCACAGTTTTCAACAAATTTCAATCCTTTAGCAAATTTTAAAGTGCACCACCGAAGGAACATTTCTCCCAATTTTGGTTGAAATTTGCCCAGTGGTTTGGGAAGAGATGTTGTTTTACAAATCCTTCTTTATTTCTATACAAGACCCATCACCCACGGGCTGTGGTAGGGACATAAAATATAGGGCAATATAATATTGGCAATTCCAGTAGATTTTTGTATGTTGACATATAATTCACAACTGTGAATTTACTTCGTGGTCATTAAAGCAGTAGGCATTATTTAGTTTCTTTTTCCTCTTCTTCAACATTTAACCCATTCCCACACAACCAAGTATTATATCAGTCCAAATCAAAAGAAGTTGCAGACAACAATTTTTAGTCGATGATATTTAAAAACCTTTGTCTTTTTTGTGTAAAAAACAAAATAGACAATGAAGGAAGCAATTTCTTCGTTTTATACAATGTGTTTTCCGAATTGTTTTCTAGAGGGTTGGCAGAAATTGTCATCATGTGGGGGTGAGCTCAATAATTCATACAGCTCCGAATTGGCCTCCTTTTTTATGGCAGGCCAAGTAACCTGGGGAGCAAACCTACCCCATCATCTTCATACTGGATTTTCAATTTACAGGGGGCGCTCTTGTAATCCTCCAGTAACTCCGCCCCTCGCCACACGAGATCTGGGTCCGCCACCCATATTCTGGCTCCCTGAAAAATACAAAATGGACAATCTTGATAAACCTCTCATTCAATGTTGGAATAACTTGCTCCTTTGACCCTTTCTTGTTTAGCAAAATTTTAGACCAGTCCAAATTCAAAGGTTTTGCAGACAAAAGTTTAAAATGTATTTAATTTGAAAAATAATGATTCAGTAGGATAGACATTTTTTTTGAAAAGAAAAAAATATCTTGTTACAACCAATCTTACAAAAAATTTCATATTTGAAATGAGCTCCTTAAATGAAATCCAGCATATAATTTCTGAGAAGAAGATTTTTGATGAATTCACTATATTATGCACCTATTAATCCTGTGAATTTTGGTTGAAATTCATCTGCCAATTTTTGAGTAGAAGATTAGCCCCATCCATAAAAGCCATATTTTTTTCTGATCTAAATTCTTTGAAAGAATCTGATAAAGGGTTACCAAAGGACAATTCCTCTTAAATTTTGTTGAAATTCATTAGGTAGTTTACGGAAAGAAGATTTTTTTAAGGAAAAAGTTTAGGATAGATGGCCACACAGACTGACGCTCAATGGACACATAATGACAATAGTCCTAAGTGCCCTTCAACGTTGGGAGGGATCCTGCAGAGGTCTAGATAAGAGGGGGGTAACAGCATTCTAAAATCCTTATTTTTCAGTAGAACCCTATGTTGTGGGTACTCATTTGAATTGTCTCGGTGAGACAATTCAAATGAGTTCCTACAACATAGGGTTTATGGCAGTATTCGTGAAATATTTCAATCTAAAATAGGAATTACACCTCTATCTGTAGCTCTGATCCCTCGTTGTCTGGATCATGAAACCTCATGTAATAAGAATGGATTACTGTAGGAATAAGGATCTAGTTGAAATAAAGTTAGTGTCAACCACTGAATATGCCAGCTGATATTTTCAGTCCAGCAGGCTTCCTGAGATTTTTAGAAAATCTACCAAAAGCCAGTTAGAGAAGATTTAAAGTTATAGTCATGCAAGTAATTTAAAGCATCTCATAAAATGACCACAGCTTGGTTCTAAATGTTTACACAAGATCAGCAGGGGCAGTCACAGTTAAGCAGGCTTCCCCCAGATTTTCAGAAAATTCCCCAAAAGCCTGTCAGAAAGTTTACAGTAATAACATCAAACTGCTGTCATGCAAGTAACTTAAAGCATCATTTATTGTCCCAAGTCAAACAGACCTTAGTAAATAATAATCCTTAATGAATAGTGTTGCTGATAGCCTGTTATGGATCTGTAATTACAACTGCCTCAATTTGAGGCAAGATTCTCAGGAAGCGATTTCAATTAATGTCAACAATATTTACCAAGGTCATTTTGTATTATGTGAGGGGCATAAAAAAGTTGGACTGTGTGCTCCTTCTTTTTTGGTTGTCTCCTTCAATAACAGTTTAACCTTTAAAGTTTCAAGGTCAAGCAGTAATTGACCAATTGCGGCTATAAATTCAAGGAATCAACCGACTAATCAAATCATTTATTTAGCCTGGACCTGAGCTTTGAATGGGCATTGGGCGCAATTTTTGTAATCAATTTTTTTGGTTATGCTATTTAAACGCTTTAAATACAGAATATTCGAGCTGTAGCTACTACATTTAGGTAGCCAACCAACCATGCTACTTATTTGTAGCATGCTACTGGCCATAAAATTTGCAAAATAACATCGTAAAAAATCGAAGCGGGACTTCCTGTAAGAAAGGTGGGCAAGGCCAAAGCAGTAAGTGGGCGGGGTCAGCAATTGGTCAATTGGACTCCAAAATTTCAAAGGCCAGAAAGTCCTTAACCCCTTCTAACACAGTGAAATTTTAGACCAGTCCAAATTGAAAGAAGTTTCAGACGACAATTTGAAATTGTTGAAATGTTTTAAATATTTGTCTTTTGGGGTAGAAAGCATTGTGGATAATGAAGAAATTGCTTGTAACAACCAATTGCTTCATTTTCCCCAATGTTTTCCAAAGCTTTATTTTTTGGGGGTGTCTAAAAGCGTCATTGAGTGGGAATGGGTTAAATATTACCTTTTTGAATAAATACAGTATTTCCTCATCAGTGAAACCTGTCTGAAATCCAAATCTTTGGTAGATATCCATAACAACATAATTCCAATTATTCTAACTAAATTCTACTTTGTGATGTGAAATTTTGCACCAAATAGAAGAACAATATTGCAGAAACATTACAGCATATCATAAACATGTATACAGCTTTCATATGGTTTCACCTGCACTGCTTGTTTCAAGCAAAAAAAAAAATAAAAATAGATAAATAAATATAATTAAAAATTTAGAAAAATTGATTTTAAAAAATTTGGTCAACCATTCACAATCCCATCGTTTGTTACACAAATTGATACAAATTCGGGTAACTAATTTACGCCATAACACTGAATCACAATGTCACAGAAATCCTGTTATTTCACAGTGATTCTTGACAAACATGCATATTACTGTAATTTTTATCCTACTTAACATATATCATAATGGGTCATTTCCATATATTAGATTATCCTGCCCCCAGAGCTAGTCATTTCAACCCTAATTTGATAATGATAACTTTCAGAAAATTGCTCCCGATAAACTCTTTAACCCACTACCAGATGGCAAAAATTTAGACTAGTCCAATTTAAAATGAGGTGCAGACGATAATTTAAAGCTTATAAATTTTTTTTTATTTTTTCAACTTTCTGGGTAAATAACATTGTGGACAATGAAGAAATTGCTTATCACAAGCAATTTCTTCATTTTCCACAATGTTTTCCAACGCTTTTTTTCTTTGGGGCATCTAAAAGCTTCACTGAGAGGGAATGGGTTAATCTATTGAAAAGTGCGTTTGAAATATGAATACTTCCAACACCACAAAATAAAACCTTGACAGGTTTGTGACCTTGAACTTGGCGAATAATCTCAACAACATATGGTATAAGACATAATCATGCATTATATGATTTCTATAAATCAAATAATGTTGATTCCTGGTTCTTCATGGTAAACCCATTACCAAAAGAATTTTTTTAAGACTGGTCTGAATTCAAAGCGGTTGTAGATAGCAAATTTTAAATTTTTTTAGAAATCTCTGTCCTTTTTGGTAGAAAACATTGGAAGATATTACTTGTCAGAAACAATTTCTTCATTTTCCACAGTGTTTTCCAAAGCTTTTTGCTTGAGGGGCGTAAAAAAGAGGAGCTGTTTGGAAATGGGTTACTTACAAGATTTGGGTGGCAAACTACTGACTATATGTTTGTTTGTTTGAATGGGGTTTAATACTGCTTTTAACAATTTTTCAGTTATACTGCGGTGGCTGGAGCACCTAACAATGGATTCTAGGTATATCTTGTATGTTTACCACCATTATATCCTTTCCTAGCCTCCCACTTAGGTTTACACTTATCCATCCATTGGTGAGACACGAATGTTGGATTAGACATGTGCTCCGTTCGAGGATCAAACCCATCTAGTCCTAATTGAAAGAAGCTGCAGATGACAATTTAAAGTTTGGGAGTTTTTTTTATTTTTTTTCAACTTTCTGGGTAAAGAGCTTTATGTAAAATGAAAAAATTGCTTGTTACAAGTAATTTCTTCATTTTACATAATATTTTTCCAGGTGTTTTCTTTTCTTGTACAACTTCAATTACCAATCCATCTTAGACAGATATTCCACAGGCAAAGTTTGTAAAAAATCTGCATTGACTTATCAATATGTAGCCATGAAGACCACTTATTGCCTTCAGTCCTTTGAATTTGTCCATTAGTCACCACTTTATCAAACACCTGCATTTTTTAATCTATCCTTTCTTTAATATCACCAGAAAATAGGCATCACAAAAATAATGCCACAAGAATTTGCACATGACACTGCAATGTGGCGTAATTTGGTAAAAAAAATGACTCATTATGGTAGAAAACATTGTGGAAAAAGGAGAAATGGCTTGTGAAAATTATTTTACAGTGGTGTCAAAAGGCGTCACTTAATGGTAATTGGTTAATTACACATTTTTCATATCATTTCAGTCATATCTCTGCAACTGGTGCACCTCACCATGGGTTCCTTTCACCATTATTACAGTACAATATCCTAAACCTGTGAGAAGATAAGGGTTTCTGGTTCAAGCACTGCTGCTCATTTGGGCAGGTCCTTGTGGAGGATATTTCAGAGCCCCAACCAAGTACTGGTGATAGGGAGGAAGCACATGAATAAGTGATCTTCCCTGTTATAAAACTTGATTATTGTTCAAAGCGGCTTTAAATCCCATTAACCCTTTCCTGATCTACACATTTTTAGACCTGCCCAAATTCATAGGTTTTGTAGACGACAATATCAAATCATTTTTATCTGAAATAATCATTTAATAGGGCAGAAAATATTGTAGAAATATGAAGAAATAGCTTTTCACAAGCAATTTCTTCTTTTTCCACGGTGTTTCTAAAGTATAAAAACACAGGGACGTAAAAACCAGGGATTCATCATCATTGAACAGGAAAGGGTTAAACAAGAGGGCCATTGGCCCAAAGCACTCACCTGAGTTGATGACCATAGAAGTAAAATAGCACAAGTGACCTTATTTTAGCCAAAAGTGACCCATTATCAAATATTGTCCAAGAAATCACGAACAAACATTCTTATCAAGTTTCAAGGTATATGTGCAAGAAATGTAGCATACCCAGGAAGTAGTGATCTTTGTGGTTAAAATAACTGGATTATTGTTCAAAGTGGCTTTAACCCTTTCCTGTTTAATCCCTGCTTTTTACTGCCCTTTGATTTTTTTGAGAAAACATTGTAGAAAAAGAAGAAATTGCTTGTAACAAACAATTTCTTCTTTTTCCACAATATTTTCTACCCAAGAGAATGGTTATTTTTCAAATTGAATCTACTATAATTTTTTATCTGCTATTCCTATGAAATTGGATGAGTATTTTGATACTGTATTTCCCGAACAGTAACGCTTTTTGATGCCCCTCATGAAAAGCAATAAGGAAAATATTATGTTAAATGAAGAAATTGCTTGTAACAAGCAATTTCTTTATTTAACACAATATTTTCTATCCAGAAAGTTCAAAATATCTAAAATTTCATTACACTTTAAATTGTCGTCTGCAGCTCCTTTGAAATTGGACCAGTCTAAAATTTTGTTGTCTGGTTATGGGTTAAATCCTTTTAAAAAACAACAACTACATCATACTGCCAATTCTAAATATTTTAGAATTTCATATCCAATCCTTTTCACGCCAATGGATTAGCCCTTTTCTATTTTTTCAAAAAAAAATTCGACTTGTCCAAATTCAGTGGGCAAGCAAACAATATTAACCCGTGTCATGCTGAATAGGGTTAGGCTGTAGGTATGGTTGTCAGGGTCAATATTTAGTTTGGAAATTGATCTTTTGAAAAATTCTGGCTTAAAAATTGATAAACAGGTGGTGTAGGCTATGATCAGACTGCAGATTTGTGCAGGCTATTCTTTGTCTATACCTCCTACCACAGCAGAAATATTCCGGGATCAGCGTTATAAGGGTTAAGTAAGAACAATTCAAAACGTACCATTCTATATTATAGAAAACAGTGTGGAAAAAAGAAATTGCTTGTTACAAGCAATTTCTTCTTTTTCGACAATGCTTCATCAAGTATAATATCACAGAAACATAAAAATCAGTGATGGTACAGGAGAGGGTTACACAAAATGGCTGAGAAATTAAACAAGAGGCCCATGAGGGCCTGAGACGCTCTACTGGTTATCAAGATTTCCGTTAAAGAAATCTGATATTTAAGGAAGTTAATTGCTCAAAGAAGAATGCATAAAGGAAAAAAAAAGGGCTTTATCCCCTATATCATTTTAAGCAACAATCCTCAAGGCCCTTTTCCCATGTTTCATGACGGATCCACTCCATTTCCAAAAGAAAGTTACCTTATGACCCTACAATCATTCTGTGAATATTTCATCAGAATCTGACAATAATTGTGGACTTTATCACATAAACAGGATTGTTTTGAATGAAAATCAATAAGGCCCCTTTTCCTGTGTTTTCTGATGGATCAATTTCATTCCAAAAGGAACTTTCCTTACAACCCGACAATTGTCCTGTGAAATTTAAAAGACAATTTGATAATGATTGTGATCTTCATCACATACACAAGAATGTTTTGAATGATAATCAGTAAGGTCCCTTTTCCTGTGTTTCAAATGCCACAATTATTCCATGCATCTTTGAAGAGAATCCAATAAAACTGTTGACTTTATTGTGTTAACAAAGATATTAAATTCAAGTTCTCATAGGGCCCCTTTTCCCGTGATATTTTACTGTTGGTTTTATCATTCTATGAAAGTTAAAAGTGAATCCGATGAAATATTGGAAATTCATTATAAATGTTTACTAGAATATTTAAAAAAAAAAAAATCGTATGGCCCCTTTTTACATGATACTTGATGGATTGTACCCAGTTCTGAAAAGAACCATCTAAGTATTTGTACAATCATTCTGTGAAATTTTGAAGTGAATCCGGTGAAATCAAGGGACATCATTGTGTTAACCAGAATATTTAAAAAAGTTTTCTAATAAGGCCCCTTTTTATGTGACCCTTGCTATAGTCAGATTCACTGTAAAAATAAACAATTGGAATGATGGTACAATCAATCTGTTTAATCTGTGGAATTTATTGTGTTAATGAGTTTATAGTGAAATATTCATAGGGCCCCTTTTCTCATGATACTTTACAGAACAAACCAAATTTCAAAAGGAACAATTCTAATGAAGGTAGAATCATTCTTTAAAAGTTAAAGAGAATCAATAAAAACAGTGGACTGAATTGTGTCGAGAATTTTTGTAACTAAATTTTCATAAGGCCCCTTTTTCTGTGAAACTTAACAAATCAGACCCAATGTACAAAGGAACAATCCTAATGATAGTTTGAAGAAAATGATAAAGACTGAGGACTTTATTGTAATAATGATGTTTTGTAATAAAATTTTTATAAGGTCCCTTTTCTTGTGTCACTTAACCAATCAGACCTAATTTACAAAGGAACAATCCAAATGATGGTACAATCATTCTATTAAAGTTTGAAGAGATTCTGATAAAGACTAAGGGCATTGTTGTGTTTATGAGGATTTGGTAATACTTTTTCATACAGCCCCTTTTCCTATGACACTAGACAGATCAGGCCCAATTTGGAAAGAAACAATCCTTATGATGGTACAAACATTCTGTGAAAGCTCTGGACTTGTTAACAAGGATTTATAAATGAAATTTTCATAAGGCCCCTTTTCCTGTGCTTCTTGACAGTTCAAACCCTGTTATGAAAAGAATGATAGTTATGACCTTCCAATCATTCTGTGAAAGTTTCAACAAAATCTGATCAAAGCTGTGGGCTTTATTGTGTTAACAGGGTTTTATTAATTAAATTTTCATATAGCCCCTTTTCCCATGTTACTTGATGGATCTGAACAAATTCCAAAGGGAACTCTTCTTACAAAAGTATAATTATTCTGTTTGAGCATAAAGACAACCCCATCTCATCTGTGGACTTACAAGCATTAATTAAGATTTTTTTAATTGAATTTTCCTAAGGCCCCTTTTCCTATGTTTCTCAATGGATCAGAACCAATTTGAAAGGAACAATCCTTATGATGGTACAATCATTATGTGAAAGTTTGAAGTCAATCAGGTGAAATCTAGGGCCATTACATGTTAACTAAGATTTTTTTTATTGAATTTTCATAGGGCCCCTTTTCCCATGAAACTTGATGGATCAAACCTACTTCCGAAAGGAACAATCCATTTAATGTAATAATCATTCTGGGGATGTTTGAAGAGAATTTGTTGAAAACTATGGACTCTATTGTGTTTACGAGGACTTTTTCAATCCAGTTTTAATCGGGCCCCTTTTTCCCGTGGTCCTTGACTGATCATACCAAATTTTGAAAGGAACAAGTCTTATGATGGTACAATCATTCTGTGAAAGTTTGAAGTCAATCAGATGAAAACTGTGGACTCTAGAGTGTTAACAAAGATCTTTGAATAAAATGTTAATAAGGCCCCTTTTCCCATGTTTCTTGAGGAATCATATCCGATTCCAAAAGGTACAATCCTTATGGTGGTACAATCATTCTGTCAAAGTTTGAAGAGAATCCGTTGTAAATTGTTGGCTCTAGATTATTAATGAGAATTTTTTATTAAACATTTCATAAGGCCCCTTTTTCCTGTGTTTCTTGAATGATCATACCAAATTTCAAAAGGAATAATCCTTATGATAGTACAATCATTCTGTGAAAGTTTGAAGGGAATCTGATGAAAAGTATTGCCTCCAGAGTGTTAACAGGAATTTTTTAATTAAATTTTCATAAGGCCCCTTTTCCCGTGTTTCTTGACAGATCATACCCAATTTCAAAAGGAATGATCCTAACGTTGGTACAATCATTCTGTGAAAGTTTGAAGAGAATCCAATGAAAACTGTGGACTCTATCGCGTAAACAAGGATTTTTAATTGAATTTTTAATTAAATTTTCATAAGGCCCCTTTTTCTGTGTTTCTTGACGGATCATACCCAATTTCAAAAGGAACGATCCTTATGTTGGTACAATCCTTCTGTGAAAGTTTGAAGAGAATCCAATGGAAACTGTGGACTCAATCTCGTAAACGAGGATTTTTTAATTAAATTTTCATAAGGCCCCTTTTCCCGTGATTCTTGACGGATCATACCCATTTTCGAAAGGAACGATCCTTATGTTAGTACAATCATTCTGACAAAGTTTGAAGAGAATCCGATGAAAACTGTGGACTCTATCTCATAAACAAGGATTTTTAATGGAATTTTTAATGAATTTTCATAAGGCCCCTTTTCCCGTGTTTCTTGACAGATCAGACCCATTTTCGAGAGGAACGATCCTTATGTTGGTACAATCATTCTGAGAAAGTTGGAAGAGAATCCAATGGAAACTGTGGACTCAATCTCGTAAACGAGGATTTTTTAATTAAATTTTCGTAAGGCCCCTTTTCCCGTGATTCTTGACGGATAATACCCATTTTCGAAAGGAACGATCCTTATGTTTGTACAATCATTCTGACAAAGTTTGAAGAGAATCCGATGAAAACTGTGGACTCTATCTCATAAACAAGGATTTTTAATGGAATTTTTAATGAATTTTCATAAGGCCCCTTTTCCCGTGTTTCTTGACAGATCATGCCCATTTTCGAAAGGAACGATCCTTATGATGGTACAATCATTCTGTGAAAGTTTGAAGAGAATCTGATGAAAACTGTGGACTTTATCGCGTAAACGAAGATTTTTTAATTAAGTTTTAATTAGGCCCCTTTTCCCGTGTTTCTTGACGGATCTGACCCAATTTCGAAAGGAACGATCCTTATGATGGTACAATTATTCTGTGAAAGTTTGAAGAGAATCTGATGAAAACTGTGGACTTTATCGCGTAAACGATGAAAAATAAAGCCATCGCTATAGCTCTAGTGGCCTTTGGCCAGTAGAGCTAAAAATATTGGTGGGCAGTCAAATAGATCTTGAGATGGACATTTAGGAAATGAAGAGAGTGTTTTTTTGTTAAAGTGAATATTTTATGTTTTCATTTTAGAAATGAAGATATTTGTTGTTGTTGTTGTTAAAGAAATGAAGAGAAAGGGGGGGGGGGGGGTCATTGAGGAATGAGTCCATAACTCAATCACATGTGTGATTAACCCTTTCCCATTTCTTGAATTTTAGACTGGTCCAAATTGAAAGAGGATGCAGACAACAACGAAAATTGGATGCAATTTGAAATGAAACCATACTATGTGGTAGAAAATACTGTGGAAAAATGAGATATTGCTTGTAACAAGCAATTTCTCCTTTTCCCACAATATTTTCTTAAGTATAAAATCACAGTGACGTAAAATACCGTGTTTGTACAGGAACGGGTTAAGTTTATAGGTTCATACTTCAATGACAAAAAAAGACATATTCTCTTCATTTCTTATAATTTTAATGTATCAAGCAAAAGCAAGCATATAAATTAATAGTTTTTAGTAAAATTTCATGGATTGCTTTGTGAGCAAGGACACAAAATAGTTGCATACTCAAAATTTTGTTCATGATAGTATGAAAAAAACACTTGAAATCCTGTGAAATTTGGCAGAAAAAACACATTTACTTCCTGAGTAGAAAGATTTACAAAGTTTTGACAATAATACCATATATGGAAATAAATTTAGTCTGTCAAAGCCATGTTTTCATCCATTCAAAATTTCTTCAAGGACTATTTTTGAAAAATTTAGTTGAAATCCAGCCAGTGGGTTTGGAATAGCTGTGATATCGTAGCCCTCTTTCTAATAATCTGCTGGCAAGGGCTACCAATCCCATCTTCTTTGTGCTTTGTTGCAAGTCCTGATCTGGTATGTTTAGTGATAAGTGACTCTCAAGGGATCATTTCCTTAAATATGTTAATATAATGGACAAATTCTATCAAAATAATAAAAATATCAATTGTATCAATCATTTTATACCGGTTTCTTTTCAGTTTTTAAATTTTTTCCTAAGTTAGGCGGCCATGACATTTGGTTGGTCATGTGATCTATCATTACATCACGCTGTTTACTACTGTCATGCTGTCAAAACAGGCATTCATAATTAATGATAGTATCCATTTTAACCTACCTTTGATAGAATTTTATCTTCAAAGATACTGAATCGTCAAATTCTTTATTTTTTCTGTCAAATTCGATTAAATCTTCTATTACTTTCATAAAACTTTTTTTCTTCATTTTTATCATAACTGTTTTGTTTTCCCAAAAATACTATGTCTTCCAAATATAGTGACCTAAATTTTCATTTGTTGTCGTTTTGGCAGGCAGTGCAAGGTCTTGTGGATAGATAAATGATTAAGGTCCATATTGGTATTTAACTTGGAATTGTGCTAATTATACAACTTCCATAATCCACCTCAAAGTGCCCAAAGTGAATCACTCTGGGCGTTGCAACAAAGAGCAAAAAAGGGGGGTTTGGAGCCCACACCGGCAGATTATTAGAAAGAGAGCTAAAATAGCGCAGCTGGGTTTGGAAGAGAGCATTTTCATTGAAAAAAGGTTTACAGGCAGATTGATATATCGATACACGAATGGACATATAACATATACAACACCATGGTGGAAGTCCACAGGCAGAAACCCTGTCGAGCTAAAAGCATAAGCTTCCACTTAAATTACTGCGTACTGAGAATTATAGATAAATGCTATGGCCAATTTCGATTCTCAAGAGCCCCAGAAAATCATGATATAGAGCCATTATCGTCATTTAGTGCAATAACTACACAAATGATCAATAGGAGAGATATAAGAGTCTACATCAGTGGTGTCTCTCAATATGCTGTAGGCTTTATTAATCCAATAGCAGTATTTGGGGCAATATTTTGGGTTGGTCCGATCTACAAGAAGTTACAGATCTAAACAACAATTCAAAGTGCATCAAATGGAAAACAGCCCATCTAATTGGATCAGAGGAAATTGCTTATCTTCCAATAATTATTTCTGCAATATATTGTACAATTTGTATTAGGCAACCACGTTCTGGGTAGAAAACATTTTTTAAAATGAATAAATTGCTTGTAACAAAACAATTTCCTCATTTCAAACAATGTTTTCTCAATTGCATTTCTTGGAAGGCGTCAAAAAGCATCGTTGTGTGGGAATGAGTTCAGAAAATTGGTCACTTAATAGAGGTGGTTGCTTGACCAAGATTGACTGTAATATGACATCAAAGTCAAAAAAAGGCACTTTTCCTCATGCAAACAACATCCAATTAAATTTGCTGGTTTATCTACTTTTATTGTCCTTCCCCTAACATTTATTTCCCTGTGAGAGGTTTATCTACCTTCATTTTCTTTTCTACATATAATCGAATTTATTTTGCTGCAGGCTTTTGTCATACTGACTAACTTTTATGACATCTAGATAAGATAACGCCATTCTACAATTGAGAAAACCTATGTTGTGGGTATGCATTTGAATTATTTTGCTGATACGAGAAATTTTGGGCAATATTGTTGACTTTTGACCCCTAGAATTTCATGGTCAACATAAGCTGTCAATGACCCCTCAACCTAAAAGGTTAGCACAAGCCTTGGCCTTCAAAAACCTTGGTTGACCCTGGTCATGCTGAACCCAGAATATTCTTATTGTGGCACATATGTCATGCAGTCTGATCTTAGTCTGCACCACCTGTTTGAGTTTTTAAGCCAGAGATGCTTATTAGTTTAATTTTAAAAAAATCGTTGACTCACAAAAAGGGCCTTTCAGTGCTTTCAGCCCTTTGATATTAACCCTTTCCTGTTTTATGAAATTTAAGACTGGTCCAATTTGAAAGAGGTGGCAGACGACAATGAAAATGCATGCAATTTGAAACCTGACCATCCTATGTGGTAGAAAATATTGTGGGAAAAGGAGAAATTGCTTGTTACAAGCAATTTCTCCTTTTTCCACAATGTTTTCTCAAGTATAAAATCACAGTGACGTAATAACCCGGGTTTTAGACTGGTCCAATTTGAAAGAGGTGGCAGACAACAATGAAAAATGCATGCAATTTGAAACCTGACCATCCTATGTGGTAGAAAATATTGTGGGAAAAGGAGAAATTGCTTGTTACAAGCAATTTCTCCTTTTTCCACAACATTTTCTCATGTATAAAATCACAGTGGCGTAAAAACCCGGGTTTTAGACTGGTCCAATTTGAAAGAGGTGGCAGATGACAATGAAAAATGCATGCAATTTGAAACCTGACCATCCTATGTGGTAGAAAATATTGTGGGAAAAGGAGAAATTGCTTGTTACAAGCAATTTCTCCTTTTTCCACAACATTTTCTCAAGTATAAAATCACAGTGGCGTTAAAAATCCGGGTTTTAGACTGGTCCAATTTGAAAGAGGTGGCAGATGACAATGAAAAATGCATGCAATTTGAAACCTGACCATCCTATGTGGTAGAAAATATTGTGGGATAAGGAGAAATTGCTTGTTACAAGCAATTTCTCCTTTTTCCACAATGTTTTCTCAAGAGTAAAATCACAGTGGTGTAAAAACCTGGGTTTGTCCAGGAAAGGGTTAAAGCAAATTTGAACAAGGCTTTTATTATGGAAACAAGGGTTAATGTTGGTTCAAATTGTAGCAAAAAGAGAATAAAATCAATGTTCATGAATTTTTCTTAGACGAATCCTCCATGAAATCTATTTGTGCAATAGAATCTATCAAGCTATCAGTATTGAAAGAAAATAATCAATTCCAACTATCACACAAGGTCGTTGCTTGAATTTATTTGTATTGATTACCATCTTCTAGCACTGTAGCTCTGGGAATTATAAAAATACCAAAATAAATCCTTATGATTGCTATTTGCCCTGTAACTGAGTTAAAATAAAGCACTGTAAGATCCTATAGTGGGCCAACACCTACCCCCCCCCCTCCACTCTCTGACAACAAGAGGGCCGTTGGCCCTGGGGCGCTCACCTGAGATAAAGGCTCTTTTTCTTTCAACAGTCTAATTTCATGTTAAGGTTAGGATTATGAAACAAGTGAGCCACAATTACATATAAAGACTATGAACCTGGGGATCCAAAAGTCTAAATTACAAATTCCAAGGCTTTAGTGCTGATTTGAAAGAAGGAAAAAACTTTTTCCATGGGTTATAATTTCAGAAATAAGAAAGAAGTCTATGAACTGATGCTTCCTGCCTATACCCCCCCACCCTGGGTCTGCCCCTGGAAACCCTAGGATCATGATTTTAGCTATTTTGTAAAAGATCAATATACTGATGCTTCATGCAAAATATCAAGGCTCAACACCTTCTGGGTCAGGAGGAGAAGATTTTTAAAGATTATTTGAAATTTCACTTTTGTTGCCATGGCAACCAGAGTTTTTAACAGATTTCAATTCTTTTAGCTAATTTTAAGGGGGACCACCTATGGAACATTTCTGCAAAATTTGGTTCAAATTGGCCCAGTGAATTGGAAGGAGAAGTCATTTAAAAAATCGTTCTTTATTTCTATATAACCCCCCCCCGGGTGCTCCGCCCCTGGAGACCCGAGGATCATGATTTTAGCTATTTTGAAAGAGGTCAATATCCTGATGCTTCATGCAAAATATCAAGGCTCTATGCCTTCTGGGTCAGGAGGAGAAGATTTTTAAAGATTATTTTGAAATTTCACTTTTGTTGCCATGGCAACCAAAGTTTTTAACAGATTTCAATTCTTTTAGCTATTTTTGAAGGGGACCACCTAAGGAACATTTCTGCAAAATTTGGTTAAAATCGGCCTTGTGGTTTGAGAGGAGAAGTCATTTAAAAAATCGTTCTTTATTTCTATATAACCCCCCCCCCCCCGGGGCTCCGCCCCTGGGGATCCGAGGATCATGATTTTAGCTATTTTGAAAGAGGTCAATATACTGATGCTTCATGCAAAATATCAAGGCTCTATGCCTTCTGGGTCAGGAGGAGAAGATTTTTAAAGATTATTTTAAAATTTCACTTTTGTTGCCATGGCAACCAGAGTTTTTAACGGATTTCAATTCTTTTAGCTATTTTTGAAGGGGACCACCCAAGGAACATTTCTGCCAAATTTGGTTCAAATCGGCCTTGTGGTTTGAGAGGAGAAGTCATTTAAAAAGTCGTTCTTTATTTCTATATAACCCCCCCCCCCCGGGGCTCCGCCCCTGGGGATCCGAGGATCATGATTTTAGCTATTTTGAAAGAGGTCAATATCCTGATGCTTCATGCAAAATATCAAGGCTCTACGCCTTCTGGGTCAGGAGGAGAAGATTTTTAAAGATTTTTTTAAAATTTCACTTTTGTTGCCATGGCAACCAGAGTTTTTAACGGATTTCAATTCTTTTAGCTATTTTTGAAGGGGACCGCCCAAGGAACATTTCTGCCAAATTTGGTTCAAATTGGCCCAGTGGTTTGGGAGGAGATGTCGTTTAAAGAAATTGTTGACGGACGACGCACGACGCACGACGCACGACGCACGACGCACGACGGACGACGGACGGACGCCGGACAAAAGACGATCACAATAGCTCACTTGAGCACTACGTGCTCAGGTGAGCTAAAAATGTAGACCATTAGATTTTTGTAATGAATCTTAACAGATCTTAACCCATGACATACTGAATAGAATCCATTACAGGATGGAACAACAAGAGCACCGCCTACGGGTGCCTACGCTCGCTGTCGGGTGCTGGATAGTGGACATAATACATCTAGAATTATCCCCCTAGATAGTATAAGTTGCTCTTTTGATAGTGAACAAGTGTGCCAAGTTTCAAGTGAATGCCTTTAGTAGAACCGGAGATATCACAAAATGTCAAAGTTTTCACACGACGACCACAACAATGACGACACCATGGCTATAGCAATACCTCTGGTTTTCTCCCAAAACAGCTGAGCTAAAAATCAAAGGACTGGAGTCTGGAAGCACCAGTTGTAGGTCAATATTTCTTTCCGAAATCGATCTAATACACGACCCAGATTCAGAATGGATAAAACAGGTAGTGTAGGGCCTACACCACCAGTTTAGTTTAATGCTGATTTGAAATTGCACGTACCGAGAACTAAGACTACATGGACAAAGTCACCAATAGCCCCTAAATTTTGAGCTAGGCCTGTCAATGTTTGGAGAAAGTGTCTGTACTCCTTATATTAGATATCAAATTTTGGCAATCTGGTCCCCCAAGTACAAAACTTTAGCACTGAATTAATGTGCAGGCTAACCTGTGTTTATACCCCTTGCCAAAATAGGATTGTTTAGGGTTCAGCAAGACAAGGATTTAAATTTCTCATTAAACCCCCCATGCAATGACAAGAAAATTCTAATGACTACCTACAACCTAGGGTTTTGGTTAAATAAATTATGAAATCTTAAAGCTTGCAAATAAAATCACTCCTTCTATCTGGAGCTAGTTGGATAACAGCAGAATGGCACCCCAGGGGTGCAAGTGATCAAACAATAAGGGACAAGGCTAGAGATATTGAAGTCCCGTATCAAACATCAACATGTGGCTTGTTTTGGTCCAGTGTCAGGGCTCTGTACAGTGTCAGGGGTCTGTGGTTATAGCCTCTACACACCCATTCTTTTGGATGAGACTTTAATCCTGTTTTTTTTTTTTGGTTTTTTTTTTTGTAATTTTAGACTGGTCCGAATTGTGGTAGAAAATTTTGTGGGGAAAGAAGAAATTGCTTTTACAAACATTAAAAGTAATTTTTATAAGGGTTGTGAAAAACAGAATGGGTTTAAACACTCTCCTGTTCAAACTCGGGATTTTAAGTCATTGTAATTTTATACTAGAGAAAATTATTGTGATAAAAGATGAAATGTTTGTTACAAACAATTTCTTCTTTATCCACAATATTTTCTATCACACAAGACAAAGAGAGACAAAGATATCATCAACTTTAATTATCATCTGCAACTTCTTCAAATTTGGACTGGTCTATAATTTTATTGTGTGGGAAAGGGTTAAATATGTTGTCTGAAACATCTTTCAATTTGGACCCATTTAAAATTTTATTGTTTTTGATTACCATACTCATATCACCTTCAGGGAAATGGCTAGACATATTTAATTGGTGCCTCAAACCTGGAGAATAGTGAAAAGCAGCCAAATAATTGCTTTTGGGGGGAAATTTAAAGGTATCTCACTGGTCTGATACACTTACATATTGTCTTTGTCATTTTTTTGTGATTTTAAATAAATTTGAATAGTATCTTCCTTTAACTTGACTCCACAACTTCGACCACAAGCCAGGACTTGTGTTTGTCTCATGGTTTTGATCCACCAAAATATGAAACAAGAGGACCATGATGGTTCTAAATCGCTCACCTGAGGCATCTGCAAATTACAGTACTTTTTGTATAAAAAAGACACAACTTGAGCAAAATAAATAAAACAAATATAAGATTTTGGCTTTGTACAAAACAATCCAGTAATGCTTTAAAAAGAAAATGAACGCCTTTGGCTTGATAGTTTAATCGATTACCAAACTATCCCAGAATATGTCACCCTCGGGGGAAAAGGTTTAAACAAGAGGACCATGATGGTCCTAAATCGCTCACCTGAGGCATCTGCAAATTACAGTACTTTTTTGTATAAAAAAGACACAACTTGAGCAAAATAAATAAAACAAATATAAGATTTTGGCTTTGTACAAAACAATCCAGTAATGCTTTAAAATGAAAATTAACACTTTGGCTTCATAGTTTAATCGATTACCAAACTATCCCAGAATATGTCACCCTCAGGGAAAAAGGTTTAAAAAAGCATTGTGAGAAAGCAAGCAATTTCTCCATTTCTATTTAAGAAGAATCCTTTCAATGTGATTATGCAATTTCAATCCCAGGAGCAGAGACATTTTTTATCCTAAGAGCATATTTTCCTGTAACATAGTACAAAATTATTGGCCTTGTAGTCTATGAAAAAAACAACATCAAGGATTTTCTAAAACTTCCAATTTCATATGCCGCAGTTACAAGAGTTTTTTACGGAATTAATTTCTTTTAACAACATTTGAAGAGCTTCACCCAATGAACATCCCTGCAAAGTTTCAGTTTGATTTGCCTACTGGTTTAGGAGGAGAAGAATTTTAAAGATATTTAAAGAATTACAAAAGATTCCCAATTCAAATGCCGCGGCAACCAGAGTTTTTGACAGAATTGAATTCTTTTAACAACTTTTGAAAAGCTTCACCCAATGAATATCCCTGCAAAGTTTCAGCTTGATTGGCCTACTGGTTTAGGAGGAGAAGATTTTTAAAGATATTTAAAGAATTACTAAAGATTCCCTTTTTCAAATGCCGCGGCTACTAGAGTTTTTGACGGAATTAAATTCTTTTAACAACTTTTGAAGAACTTCACCCAAGGAACATCCCTGCAAAGTTTCAGCTTGATTGGCCTACTGGTTTAGGAGGAGAAGATTTTTAAAGAAATTTTGGACGGACGGACGGACGGATGGACGACGGACAACGACCGATCACAATAGCTCACCTCGCACTTTGTGCTCAGGTGAGCTAAAAATCCCTGTTTTGACCCTTAACAATTTCTCTAAAGAGAAATTTCTTCAGTCAAAACAGGGTATACGATAAGTATACCCTGTTTTTGAATTTGGACAAGGAATGCCTCGTTAAACTCCTCGTTGAATTCCTTATTAACACTCTGGAGTCTACATGTTTCATCAAATGCTCTCCAAACTTTCTCAGAATGATTTTACCATCATAAGGATGGTTCCTTTCCAATTCGGTATGATCCGTCAAGTAACAGGGAAAAAGGGGCCTTTTGAAAGTTTAATTAAAAATCTTTTGATAACATCAAATTGTCAGTGATGCATCTTATATACTGTTGAAAACTATATCAGATTAATTGCATAATTTCTTATACTTGAAAGAGATCTATAAATTAAACATAAATGTGAAAAGGTCCTTTGGCATTTAATAGCCATTCTCTGTAAGCAACTACAACTTTGTATAGGGGTTGTGGCACACCATATCTCAGATTTACTTGAAACTTTTTATAGCATCGCAATTAATCTTTGAACTTGCACTCATAATTATATTTTGCTCTTTTTTTGTTTTGACCCCTTCAAAGTCAGCTTTCGAGGTCAATGAGTCATTGACTCCTCAGTTCCAAACACTAACACAAGCCCTTGACCTAAAAGCAAGGTTTAACCCTTTCCAACACAAGAAAATTTTAGACTGGTCCAAATTGAAAGAAGCTGCAGACGACAATTTCAAGTTGATGGAATTTTGAATTTTTTCGTCATTTTGGGTAGAAAACATTGTGGATAATGAAGAAATTGCTTGATACAAGCAATTTCTTCATTTTCCACAATGTTTTCAAAAGCTTTTTTCTTGAGGGGCGTAAAAAGGAGGGATTGAGTTGTAATGGGTTAATATAACTTTCTACTCTACTCCACAACTTAAAGCCATTCAAAAAAAACATGGAATTCTTAACTTGAAATATGATTTAATCCTTTCCCGTACAATCGCTGATTTTACCTCCCTGTAATATCATACTCGAGAAAATATTGTAGTCAACAAACCTACAAGGAAGAAAATTTTGTGGGAAAAGAAGAAATTTCTAGTAACAATGTTAGGAATATGTTAAACAAATTTTCATTGGCTAGATGCTGATCATACATTTTCATCATTATATTTGTGGATACAGAACATAGAGTGTTTGTGTTAACACACAAGTCATGTTATCATCAAGATATTTCATTGGATAATACAAATTTGAAATTTGAAACAGTCGAAAACAAAATTATATAACTAATGCAAGTACATGTAGCGATAACATCTAAACTGGGAGTACATCTTTAATGAATTTAAGAGAAAGAAAACATGCAAAATAATAGGGCTCAAACCCAGGACCTCTTGCTTTCTACAGACTAAACTAATCAATCGAGAATCAACACTAATGATCAAGAATCAAATCATTCCTTTATTAGTTAATTTTTAGTTTTGTCTATCAAAAACGCGCAATCTGATTGGTCAAAAAAAAATTCATAACCCCATGAACAAAATTTTGAGCATGTAGCAATTTTGTATGCTTCCGCACAAACAGTCTTATACAAAAAGGTATCAAAATGTGTAAAGTTTTAGCCTTTTTTGCTCGATGCTATCAAATTATAAGAAATGAAGAGAATTTGTTTTTGTCATGGAGGTATGAAACGAAAAAACTAGTCACCAATGTATGAATGATATCGATCAGCTTCGCGTATTCATACAGTGTGATTAGTTTTTTTGGGTCATACCTCCATGAAAACAAAAATTACTCTCTTCATCTCAAATACCAGAAATAACTGATCACCTCCAACATTTATATGAAGTATCTTTGTTTGTTTGGCAACTTAACTCTTGTAATGCTGTATAAATTAGCTTACAGAATTGCTGTAAAATCAAAGGGCTGGAGTACTTATTGAACTTGTTGTTCAAAAATCAATATTTCTTTTAGACATCAATTTCATAAACAACTCTGGCAGGAAAAGTACAAGTAGGAGGTGTAGACCAAGATCAGTATTCACTTTTGTGCAGGCTGATCTTGACTGCACCTCCTGCCAAAACCAGAATATTCCGGTTCAGCATGACAAGGGTTAAATGTATTAACCACTGCCGATTATTGATGTTTAGGTCCCCCACTAAATCTAATCCTTATGTTCTAAGCCCATGACCATATTTTGCAAAACTTGCTGTTGATATCTCAGTCAAACTACCATATCGAAAGAGAGTGGTCACAGCAAGCAATCCATCTATAAGTTATAAATTCTTCTTCTGAGCAGAGGTTTCCCCAATAGTTGCGTTATTTTATTGTTCTAAGGAATATTTAAGATCAAGTTTTCAAATAGATTGCAATTGCCTGATTGATTGAATGTTTAACAGTATTTCAGTCATATTGCAGCTGCTGGAACACCTAACAATGGATTTCTGGTATTTCTCATACCATTACTACCACTACATCCTTTCCTAGCCTCCAGCTGCTATCCCACATGGGTCTATGATTATCGACCCATTGGTGAGAGACAAATAGTCGGAAAGGATGAGTGCCGCCGCCAGGGATCAAACCTATGACATCCCATGATTGAAGATAAGGAGTCTGATGCGCTACTGACTGCGCTATGACGGCGGATTGCCATTGACACAGATTGATGCCTTCTTGTTTTGCCGTCACTCCTTCGGTCTTTGCCTCAGTTAGCTGAGCTCTAACTCCTACAATATCTGTCACTATTTCTTCAATAAAAAAAAATTCCACATATACTTGTTTTTATGGCTCCCTCTAAAATGGTGTCGGGTCAAAAAGGCCAAGTGTCAGAAAGGCCTGGTCCAAAAAGGCCCAGTCCAAAAAGGCCCACTTTTAAAACTGACCAAAAAGGCCCTGTCCAAAAAGGCCCATACCAGAAAGGCCCACTGTTAAATATGACCAAAAAGGGTCACTAACCTATCTTAAACATTTGACATTATTTTGACTATGAAAATATGTATTTCTTTTGTTTAATTTTAAACTAACTTAAAATTGATCAGTGTAAAATAAAACACTTTTCAGTAGCAATTAGAGACTGACACTTTTATGTTTATTACCTGTATTGAAAGGTGTAAGGAACCATTTATAATAAGTATATCGATAAAGTATGGTTGCTTCTGAAAAGCAGTTTCTCCTTTTTCTGCAATGGTTTTTCCATCATCATAGCAATGTTTTTGGAAACAAAGGTGTTGTTAAAAATTGCTTTTTTATGCTGTACAGTATATATCATTGTTGTCTGATGATGGATCATTTGAGCTTGTCCATAAAATATCATGCTCATGAGTTGTAGAATAAGATGATAAAATAAGAATTCTTCTTAATATATATAGTACTTCTAACAGTTGAGTTAAATACATGTATAATCAGACTGACTTGCTATTCTCTTACATGTATATGTGGGCCTTTTTGGACTGGGCCTTTCTGGTCAGTTTTGAAAGAGGGCCTTTTTAGACTGGACCTTTTTGTACACTGGGCCTTTTTGTCACTGGGCCTTTTTGACCCTAATTCTCTAAAATACATGAACAATATGTATATTTATATATATATTGTGAGCAGTACTTCGTAGAATTAAAGCATTGTTTTCACCATATTTCAAAAATGTGCATAGTGCACAATATACTAATATCACAAAATTGTGATAGTGGTGGTTTATCTGCTCAGTAATTAATTTGGTAAATCTAGAATAATTTGGTATACTCGTTGACTAGACATTGGCATTGTTAGTTGTTATTTCAAATAAAGTCAGACATTTATAATGTCCCGTTTTATCAAACCACAGCGCATACAGTCTTTTAAGTCAATTTAATTCATGAATCATTGACAGTAATTATAGATTTCAATGTCAATTTAGAATATTTTGGTGATTTTTGTGGGATAAAACGTACCTTAGAGTATAATTCCACTGCTGACATTGTGGAGTTACTGTAACACTATCATCATGGTGATTTTAAAGTCACTTTTTAGTAAAATAATCTTGTTATTCAACAATTTATTCCGTTTTCAAGCACTGTTTTCATAGAAGTCAGCCATCTTTTTGACGTCTGACACCCACCTTCGATCTCGCGAGATCAATCGATAGAATGGGTATCGACGAATCTACCACTTGAAACCATCCTTATAAAATTAAATTTAATCCAGTCAGTTTATTAATTGATTTGTCCTTCGAACGCTTGATTTCATTCTTACAGGTATATGATCAAGCGGCTGTGTGATTTTTACACCTGTCAATCACTTTCTATGGTGTTCTGAGATTACCACAAAATAGACCTGTTGAGGAATATACGGTGACACAAAGGAACCAAGCACTTATATTCGGTTGCGGTTTTTTTAAGTTTCTTTTTGGCTTATTAAAATATGGTGTACATTTCAACAAGGATTTCGATTTTTAATAAAGTTATTTCATGTGTCCATACAAAGCAATGCGCAGAGCGAAGACTCTGATTAGAGTCATTTTTTAACACAATATGCTCATCTGAATTAAAAATATCTAGGAGATGAACTTGCAGGCAGAGTCTGCAATATTCCCGAAATACATAAGAACATCTTTTTATGGCTTAGGCATTCAATGAATTTATGGATAAGCCTCCAGTTGTAGTTTCAGGCACCCATTGCAGTTTTAACTCTGGCGTTTTGCTAGCTAAACAACAATAATAGTTGGTTATACCAAAACGTCGCGACTACTCAGCTTGAATAAGTCGCGTCAAGTCAACAAACAAACGAGATGCTCAATAAATATTGCCGCGGTGGATTTCAAAGTCCAAAGAAGCTTAGGAAATATAGAGGATATTATTCTTGCAACTTTATTATTAAACCACTACGGAAACGCCACGGAAAGAAAAATGTTTTTGTTTGTTTGTTTGTTTGTTTGTTTTGTTTTGTTGTTTTGGTGTGTGTCGTTGGTTCACAACATTGAAATATAGCACTTAAATGGATTTTTTAAATCTAAAACGGTGAACAGGTCGTTATTAAGATACCTCCTGGTAATTCTGTCTTTGTTGCTCATATTTGAGAAGAGTATAAAGACTTGAAGAGAATTTTTGTTGTTATTGTTGTTTTAATTGAGGTATGAAACGTAACAAGAGGGCCGTTGGCCCTGGGGCGCTCATCTGAGATAAAGGCACATTTTCTCTCAACACCCTAATTTCATGTTAAGGATACGAGTGGGCCATACTTACATATATAGACTATGTACCCGGGAATCCAAAAGTCTAAAATACAATTAACAAGGATTAAGACCAAATTTGAAAGAGGGAATTAACCTTTTTCTCCCTCTGGATCCATGGGTTATAATTTCAAAAATAAGAAAGAAGTCTGTGGACTGACGCTTCATGCTTATAACCCCCCTACTAGGTCTCCGCCCCTGGGAACCCGAGGATCATGATTTTTAGCTATTTTATAAGAGGTCAATATACTTGTGCTTCATGCAAAATAGCAAGGCTCTACGCCTTCTGGATCGGGAGGAGAAGATTTTTAAAGATTATTTAAACATTTCACTATTGTTGCCATGACAACCGGAGTTTTAACGGATTTCAATGCTTTTAGCAATTTTTAAATGGGACTACTTAAGGAACATTTCTGCCAAATTTGGTCCAAATTGGCCCAGTTGTCTGGGAGATGTCGTTTAAAAATCGTTCTATATTTCTATATACTTCCCCCCTCCAGGAGGGGGGCTCCGCCCCTTGGGACCCGAGGATCATGATTTTAGCAATTCTGAAATGGTCAAGTATACTGATGCTTCATGCAAAATACCAAGGCTCTACGCCCTCTGGGTCAGGAGGAGAAGTTTTTTTTAAAGATTATTTTAAAATTTCACTTTGTTGCCATAGCAACCAGAGTTTTAAACGGATTTCAATTCTTTTGGCTGTTTTTAAAGGGGACTATCTAAGGAACATATCTGCCAAATTTGGTTCAAATTGGTCCAGCTCTTTGGGAGGAGATGTCGTTTAAAAATCGTTCTATATTTCCTTATACCCCCCCCCCTTGGGACCCGAGGATCATGAGTTTAGCAATTTTGAAACAGGTCAAGTATACTGATGCTTCATGCAAAATACCAAGGCTCTACGCCTTCTGGGTCAGTAGGAGAAGGTTTTTTTTAAAGATTATTTTAAAATTTCACTTTGTTGCCAAAGCAACCAGAGATTTTAATGGATTTCAAATCTTTTAGCAACTATTAAGTAGGACTACCTAAGGACAATTTCTGCCAAATTTGGTTCAAATTAGCCCAGTTGTTTGTGAGGTGATGTCGTTTAAAAATCGTTCTATATATAAAAAAAAACCCGCCCCTTGGGACCCGAGGATCATGAGTTTAGCAATTTTGAAAGAGGTCAAGTATACTGATGCTTCATGCAAAATACCAAGGCTCTACGCCTTCTGGGTCAGGAGGAGAAGATTTTTAAAGATTTTTTTAAAATTTTACTTTGTTGCCATAGCAACCAGAGTTTTAAACGGATTTCAATTCTTTAAGCAACTATTAAATAGGACTACTTAAGGAACATATCTGCCAAATTTGATTCAAATTGGCCCAGTTCTTTGGGAGGAGATGTCGTTTAAAAAATCGTTCTATATTTCTATACCCCCCCCCCCCCCTTGGGACCCGAGGATCATGATTTTAGCAATTTTGAAAGAGGTCAAGTACAGTCGAACCTGTCGTATGCAGCCAGCCAAGGGACAGATCAAAATTGGCCACATACGACAGTTGGCTGCTTAACACAGATCAGTTTTTTTTTTTTTTTTTTTTTTTTTTTTTTTTTGGAGGGGGGGTTACAACCCCGTTGACATAAGGTAGTCATGATACAGTGACGCGTCTCCTTATCAGAATAGCCACATAAAATGTACAAAATAAAGAAAGACAATTGTTTAAAAAAAAAAAATAGTAAACACACGAATATTTATGTATTCTTAATAAAGTATTTCCACTTACTTTTTAATTTGCACAACCCAAACTCGGAAGCGACGATCGACCGCGATCAAGAAACTGAAGAACATTGACATGCTCGTCTTGAGTTAAACATTTATGGGGCATTACGGTCGGTGTACGATAATTCGTTGCATAATAAAACGTCGAACGACTTATGATCGAGACCGACGTTCCGTTGAATTTATTTTCTTCGAAAGTTCGCCGAAAAATATATTTTAGATACTCTATTACGACCGTATGTTTCCTAAATACCGGTATATAATGACTATAAACCGCTTGGAAAGAAGATTCGGATCCAGACCCGCACCCATTCAAACGCGATCCCGCTTTTTTACGCCCCTAAAAAAATCTTTAGAAAACATTGTCGGAAATGAAGAAGTAGCATTATCCATAATATTTCTACCGCAAAGGACGATTATAATTAAGTAAAAACGTCTACAACTTCATTGAATTTTGAGCAGGCTAAAATTTTGCTGTATGGTAAACTTACAAACTGGATGCGTAATTAGACTTCATATCAAATCCATCAAATTCGATTAATTATAATCAACGTAACTTGGCACTTATTGCAATCAACCAAACGTGCGTTGATAGAGTACACCTTTAAGTTGCGTGTTTATGTTTTATCTCACGTGTTGAAAAGTTTAAGCACAAGAATAGCCAGACGCATTATTGATTTTTTTACACGACACCTGTCAGTAGTTAGTCGGGTCGCGTGACCGTTTAAATGGATATACATGAAGTGCAAATTGGACAGTTAAAGGTGACCGCTGGCCACATACGACAGATTACCGCTATTCACAGTAATTTTAAAGAGCAAATTGCACGGGCGGACAGTTTTGACTGTATACTGATGCTTCATGCGAAATACAAGGCTCTACGCCTTCTGGGTCAGGAGGAGAAGATTTTTAAAGATTTTTTTTAAAATTTCACTTTGTTGCCATAGCAACAAGAGATTTTAACGGATTTCAATTATGTGGCTATTTTTAAAGGGAACCACATATCTGCCAAATTTGGTTCAAATTAGCCCAGTTGTTTGTGAGGTGATGTCGTTTAAAGAACTTGTTGACGGACGATGAACGACGCACACCGGACGCCGGATTAAAAGTGATCACAATCGCTCACTTTAGCACTTCGTGCTCTGGTGAGCTAAAAACTAATAACACTATGAATACGCGAAGCGGATTCATACATAAGTGTGATTAGTTTTTCGTTCCATGCCTCCATGAACGCAAAAAAAGTATCTTTTATTTCTTATAATTTAATCACCCAAAACAAAAAGAACAAAAAATTTTTCACAAATTTTGATACATTTTCTATGAAACTATTATGTGTGCAAGCACAAAAATAGCTGCGTGATTTTGTTCATGGAGGTTTGAATTATTGTTTTCAGCCAATCAGAACGTTCGTTTAGACGAAACTACAAATAAAGTATTAAAGATTGAAGCAAAATGTTGTCTATGTTGAAAATCAACGAATGTGATTTTGTTCTAAACTAATCCTTATCGTGTAAGAATTGAATAAATGTAAGACTAGTAGGGTTTTATCGAAGAACAATACATGTTTTGAAGTTCAGGCGATGCATATTTGCAAAATACTTGGGATACGGCTCAAACAAATTATGTTTACGAGGTTTGGTCATCCAATGAGTAAATCGTTAATTCTACCTTTTAGTAAAACATGATTTCTAACCCTATACTTTTTGAGTAGAGCTTGTTGTGCTACGGTAAAAAAGTCTAAAAGAAATCCCAAATGGATCTGAAATTGGAAAACGAACCCCTCAGCATTAGTAAGTTTGAACCCCCTTTACAAAATTTGGACAACGAACCACCAAAATTGGTTAGGTTTAACTCCTTTTAAAAAAAATTGGAAAACGGACCCCTCAGAATTGGTGAGTTTGAACCCCCTTTCAAACAAAATGGAAAACGAATGCCTCCTCATTGGTAAATTCGAACCCCCTTTACAAAAATTGGAAAACGAACCCCTCCGTGAAGGTAAGTTTGAACCTCCTTAACAAAAATTGGACAACAAACCCCTCCGCAGTGGTAAGTTGAACCCTCTTTACAAAAATTGGACTACGAACACCTCCGCATAGGTAAATTTGAACCCCTTTACAAAAAATTGAAAACGAACCTCTCAGAATTTGTAAGTTTTAATCCCCGTTACAAAATTTGGAAAACGAACCCCTCAGCATTGGTAAATTTGATCCCCGTTTACAAAAATTGAAAAACGAACCCCTCAGAATTGGTAAGTTTTAACCCCATTTACAAAAATTGGAAAACGAACCCCTCAGCCTTTGTAAATTTGAACCCGCTTTACAAAAATTGGATAACAAACCCCTCCGCAATGGTAAGTTTAAACCCTCTTTACAAAATTTGGACAACGAACCCGCCCGCATTGGTAAGTTTTAACCCCCTTAACAAAAACTGGACAACGAATCCTTCAGCATTGGTAAATTTGAACTCCCTTTACAGAAATTGGAAAACGAACGCCTCAGCATTGGTAAATTTGATCCCCCTTTACAAAAATTAAAAAACGAACCCCTCAGAATTGGTAAGTTTTAACCCCCATCTACAAAATTTGGAAAACGAACCCCTCAGCCTTTGTAAATTTGAACCCCCTTTACAAAAATTGGAAAAAGAACCCCTCAGAATTGGTAAGTTTTAAGCCAATTTACAAAAATTGGAAAAAGAACCCCTCAGCATTGATAAATTTGAACCCTTTCTACAACAAGGTGCCAAACTGTCACAAGATACGCCCGTCACACTGTTTAATATTAACTGGGGATTTGAATAGAACAGGTTATTTTGAATAAATATTTTTTGTCAAACAAAGTATGAAAAACAACAAAAGGCAATAACTCAAAAAATAGGCTAGGTAGAGTTAAGGTTCTTCACACTGCACTCCCACTTGGTGAGCTCTATCCATCCATGAAATTTCATGATTCTAGCTATTATACTTTTAGAGATATATTCCGGACAAGATTCAAGTATGAAAAACAACAAAGGGCAATAACTCAAAAAATAGGCCAGGTAGAGTTATGGTTCTTGTGCACTGCATTCCTACTTGGTGAGCTATATCCATACATGAAATTTCATGATTCTAGCTATTATACTTTTAGAGATATACTCTGGACAAGATTCAAGTCTGAAAACAACAAAGGGCAATAACTCAAAAAATAGGCTAGGTAGAGTTATGGTTCTTGTGCACTGCAACCCCCTTGGTGAGATCTATAAACCCATGAAGTTTTATGATCCTAGCTATAATACTTTTAGAGATAAACTCCAGACAAGATTCAAGTATGAAAAACAACAAAGGGCAATAACTCAAAAAATAGGCCAGGTAGAGTTATGGTTTTTGTACACTGCACTTCCACTTGGTGAGCTCTATCCATCCATAAAATTTCATGATTCTAGCTATTAAACTTTTAGAGATATACTCCGGACAAGATTCAAGTATGAAAAACAACAAAGGGCAATAACTAAAAAAATAGGCCAGGTAGAGTTATGGTTCTTGTACACTGCACTCCCACTTGGTGAGCTCTATCCATCCATGAAATTTCATGATCCTAGCTATTATACTTTTAGAGATATACTCCGGACAAGATTCAAGAATGAAAAACAACAAAGGGCAATAACTCAAAAAATAGGCCAGGTAGAGTAATGGTTCTTGTGCCCTGTACCCCCCCCCTTGGTGAGATCTATACACCCATGGTGTTTCATGATCCTAGCTATAATACTTTTAGAGATATACTTTGGACAAGATTCAAGTATGAAAAACAACAAAGGGCAATAACTCAAAAAATATGCCAGGTAGAGTTGTGGTTCTTGTACACTGCACTCCCCCTTGGTGAGCTCTATCCATCCATGAAATTTCATGATTCTAGCTATTAAACTTTAAGAGATATACTCCGGACAAGATTCAAGTATGAAAAACAACAAAGGGCAATAACTCAAAAAATAGACCAGGTAGAGTTATGGTTCTTGTGCACTGCACTCCCCCTTGGTGAGATCTATACACCCATGAGTTTCATGATCCTAGCTATATACTTTCAGAGATATACTCCGGACAAGATTCAAGTATGAAAAACAACAAAGGGCAATAACTCAAAAAATAAGCCAGGTAGAGTTATGGTTATTGCGCACTGCACTCTGTATTGATGAGAAGAATATAACTGCCAAGTTTAAAGTCAATCGGACTTACGGTGACAGAGTTATGCCCTGGACAAAGAAGTGGACACCGCCGGGACAACCGGACGCCCGGACAACCGGACGCCCCGACGACCGGACGCCCGGACATCACGGGTGATCCCATAATACGTCCCGTCTTCGACGGGCGTATAACAATTGGACCACTAACCCCTCCGCATAGGTAAATTTGAACCCCTTTACAAAAAAATTGAAAACGAACCCCTCAGAATTTATAGTTTAAATCCCCTTTACAAAATGTGGAAACACGAACCCCTCAGCATTGGTAAATTTGATCCCCGTTTACAAAAATTGAAAAACGAACCCCTCAGAATTGGTAAGTTTAAACCCCATTTACAAAATTTGGAAAACGAACCCCTCAGCCTTTGTAAATTTGAACCCCCTTTACAAATATTGGAAAAAGAACCCCTCAGAATTGGTAAGTCTTAAGCCCATTTACAAAAATTGGAAAAAGAACCCCTCAGCATTGATAAATTTGAACCCCCTTTACAAAAATTTGAAAGCAAACGCCTCCTCACTGGTAGGTTTGAACCCCCATTTCAAAATTTTGAAAACAAACCCCTAAGCATCGGTAAGATTGAACCCTCACTAGAAAAATTTGAAAACGAACCCTCCCGTTTGGTAAGTTTGAAGCCCCTTTACAAAAACTGGAAAATGAAGACCCCATATCGATATGTTTGAATCCCTTTTACAAAATTTGGACAACAAACCCCTCCGCATTGGTAAGTTTGAACCCCCTTTACAAAATTTGGACAACGAACCCTCCCATATCGGTATGTTTTAATTCCCTAACAAAAACTTGTAAACGAACCCCATCGCATCGGTAAGTTTGAACCCCCTTTACGAAAATCGGAAAACGAACCCCTCAGCATTAGTAAGTTTGAACCCCCTTTCAAACAAAATGGAAAACGAATGCCTCTCATTGGTAAGTACGAACCCCCTTTACAAAAATTGGAAAACAAACCCCTCTGCGAAGGTAAGTTTGAACCCCCTTTACAAAAATTGGACAACAAACCCCTCCGCAATGGTAAGTTTGAACCCTCTTTACAAAATTTGGACAACGAACCGCTCCACATTGGTTAATTTGAACCCCCTTTACAAAAATTGGAAAACGAACCCCCAGAATTGGTAAGTTTTTACCCCCTTTACAAAAATTGGAAAACGAATCCTTCAGCATTGGTAAATTTGAACTCCCTTTACAAAAATTGGAAAACGAACGCCTCATTACTGGTAAGTTTTAACACCCTTTACAAAAATTTTGAAAACGAACCCCTCAGAATTGGTATGTTTTAATCCCCTTTACAAAAGTATGAAAACGAACCCCTCAGAATTGGTAAGTTTGATCTCCCTTTACAAAAATTGGGAAACGAACATTCCGCATCGGTAAGTTTGAATCTTCCTTACAAAATTTGGACAACGATCCCGCCCGCATTGGTAAGTTTGATCCCCCTTTACAAAATTTGGACAACGAACCCTCCAGCATCGGTAAGTTTGAATTCCTTTAAAAAAAAACATGTAAACGAACCCCATCACATCGGTTAGTTTTAATTCCCTCAAAAAAATGGAAAACGAACCTCTCCGCATTGGTAAGTTTGACCCCCTTTAAAAAAATTTGAAAACAAACCCTCCCGCATAGGTAAGTTTGACCCCCCCCCCCCCTTTACAAAAATTGGAAAACGAACCCCTCCGCATTGATAAGTTTGAACCAATTTTTAAAAATTGGAAGACGAACCCCTCACCATTGATGTTTGAACCCTCTGCATTGGAAAGTTTGAACCCCCTTGTCCTTAACCCATTTCCATCCACAACAAAATTTTAGACTGGTCCAAATAGAAAGAAGCTCCAGAAGACAACTTCAAGTTTACGAATTTTTTTTTTTTTTTTTTTTTGTCTTTTTAAATACAAAAAAATGACGAAATTGTTTGTATTACCGGCTAGTTCCATTTTATAACAAGACAGATTGCGTTAAGTACGGATTTATTTCTAATATTGTAAAAATACTGAAAAAATATGCATTGGAACATTATATGATCAGTTATGTCAATTCTGGACTTTTTCCTTCAAGAACCGTTTGGGAGTCTCTTGTTCGCAACGCCATTGATATTTTTGCCAACCAACCATGGAGGAACAGAGTTCAACAAGATCCTGCTTTAAGAAACGTTCTTTCTTTTAAACCTCAATAAAACGGAGCGGCTATGCCTTGGAAAATAAGTCGCATCTCTCCTTCTTTTTCAAAGTATTGCAACAATGGTATAAAATGTTTAAGTGATACCTTTTCTTGCTATTGTACGAAATGTGACAACAATATTAATGTTCCCATATGTGAACATATTGTTTTGAATATAGCTCTACAGAACAAGCAAGATACCCTCTTTTTAACTGCATACAAACCTTAAATGATGATTCATTTCTTACTAGATTTATCGAGCTTCCAGGCAAACTAAAAATAACAGGTTTATTTACAGGCTTTGAATTTATGGTGGACGCTCACCAATGGCAAAAAGACACTTTAATTTTGGTTTTACCGATTCTAAGCAGATTCTGGGATATGTACAATACTTAACCCATACATGGAAAACGTCTTCTAACGCAACAAATTATCAAACTGACCCAAACTGTAAACATTTGTACTTAGCGCAACTAATTAGTTTAACAAACAAATACTGAATTTAATAGTACGTTGTGCGTTGGGGGAAAATGATAGTTATCATTGTTTCTTCTTATCCCTTAATGCTCAATATATCGCTGCTTTTCAGCGAAGGCCTCGTATCTGCAAGCAGCGGATGCGGGTTGTTGATGAAAAGCGAGGATATGTTCATCCTGATAATTTTATGACATTATTTGTTTAGAACATGTATTTATTTCTGCAATGGAATGATCTAGCTGATGTAACTTGATATGCATGCTGAATGCGTCACATGTTTAAATGTACTTAGCCTATTATTCAATATATAGTTGTTGGTTAAACTTTGTATCGAACGCTTCTATTATGATTTAATTCACGAACCATGGATGTGTCTGGAATTAAAAATCTACATATGAACTGGTTAGATTCCAATCTGCCAGAACAATGGAAAAGTTCAGACGACATGCTGAATTATTGTTCAATGGACCTCTGAAACGCAAAAGTGAAGCCGAGAATGTGGCCTATCTATTACTTTTGGTCGACGATAAAGGTCGTGACATTCAGTCCACATGGACTGACATCAGTGAAGAAGACTCAAATAAGTTGGATACTTATTACGCAAGATTTCAGTCACACGTGCATCCCAAGCTGAACCCAATATTCGCTCGTTACAAATTTTTTAATGAGTTCCAAAATAACGACGAATCGGTGGATCAATTCATTACCAAATTACGCATTAGTACCAAGGACTGTAACTTTGCAGATGCCGAGGAGATGATACGAGATCGGATCGTATTTGGCACCAATTCACAAAGACTGCGCGAACACTTAATAAACGAAGGGACCGAGCTCACATTAGATAGATCTATCCAAATAGCTCAGACATTCGAATACTCACAAAAGCAAATGGAATCGATGGTCGAGAGGGAAATCCATAACGTACAAAAACGCTCGGACGGACTTACTCAGGGTATATCTCCAAACAATCGCCAGAGAAGAAGACAGAAATCAAATCGCAACAAAAAGAAACAGTTTTCATGTGGAAATTGGGGTCGTAACCATTCAAAAGCTGACAATTGTCCTGCGAAGGGTCAAATTTATTGTTATTTTTGTGGAAAGTTAAATCATTTTGAAAAACTGGATAACTGTAACAAGGATTGCCATATTGAAACGGTAAATTCTTTTACTTCTTTGCCTGACCGTGCCTGTGCTATTATTCACGTTGGTCCTTCTGAAGTCCCGATCAATTTTTAGACAGATACTGGCAGCTCTGCAGTCGTACTGCCATTGATCCTCTTCCAAAAACTAAATCTCAAATGTTCACTGAAAACCCCAGAGACTAGGCTTACTTCCTACACAGGAGATGCACTGCCTGTTAAAGGAAAGGTTGAATTGACTCTTAAATACAAAAACAAAGTCATAAAAGTAGAATGTTTCATTGTAGATAGTGATTCATTTCCCCTGCTAAGCTAAAAAGCATCCGTTGACCCTGGACTTCTCACGTTAACTTACTCGTTGGAAAATAGTTCTATACAGTCACTTGACAGACAAACGATGATAACTTGTTTAAGGGTATAGGGGTTATACCAGGAAAATGTAAATTGCATTTGAATCCGAATGCTGTACCTGTGGTTAATGCTCCACGCAAGGTACCAGAAGCACTCCGATCACGCTTAAAGGATGAACTGAGTCGACTAGAAAACGACGACATAATCAAAAAGGTCTCAGAACCTATGGAATGGGTAAATTCTTTGGTAATTGTGGAAAAGCCCAAGACAGGACAGCTACGCATCTGTCTTGACACAAAAGCGCTAAGTGAAGCCATACGACGACCTCATTATCCGATGCCTACATTAGACGACGTTACGTCACGACTTACAGATGCCAATTTTTTCTCGCTACTAGACATAACTCATGCTTATTGGAGCATAGAACTTGATGAGCAGTCATCATTTCTCACAACGTTTAGTACACCATTTTGTCGCTATAGATGGTTAAGATTACCATTTGGAATTCCAGCATCCTCAGACTTGTTTAATCAAAAGTCAATGAAATTTACGAAAGAATGACTGGATTGACAACAAGAAAACAACACAATTTCTTCCATTGTCTTATTGTCATAACCCTTTCCGAAAGAGAGTTTCATGAAATAATTCTCAGAAAATCTTCTCCTAAACCACTTTTCCAATTTGACAAAATTCTGCTGGAAGTTTCCCTGGGTGACCTTGAGATACAAGGAGTAAATGCTAGTTTATAACTGGCATTTTCTCCTTTCGCCTTGATGTTCTCCATGCTATTTGGTATGCAAATGATATCTTTGCCAACATCCAATGTTTCTAATTTAACATCTCTCGAATTACAAGTCTAAAATTTTGATAATTGGGAAAGGGTTACAGCTGCGACCGAGAGTCTTGTACTTTTATTTCGACTAACCAAGGCTTATAAATCCTCTGAAGTATTGCTTACCAATGATCAGACAAGCGTCCAATTAATTTTTGTAATTGGCTTTTTCGACCAACCCTTTTCGTTTTCTGGTCGCGATAAGGATTGGGTGGCTGCTTTCTTTAATTTACTGTATATACATGTATGTAGTACTATTCTCCGGTTGATTGGAAACGAGAGTGTTTGCAAAATGTCAATGCGTTGTTTAGTTAGCCTTTTCCAAAGTAAGACCTGGTTTTGACATCACAAACCTAAAAGAAAAAACTCTGTAGTTAAGTAGTGCATAAAGAAAAAGAAAATACTGATAATCGACTTTTCCGCAAAAAAATTCTACAGATCTTCTGTATTATTCACGCTATCTTTTTGTCATGAAAACTTGAAACCATATCATTTCAAATAGGATCAGGCTTGATTTTTGCTGTTAGGGAAAGGGTTGGTGAACAACGTATGACAATGATTGTATATGTGATGTCTGACTGATATTTTTCGTGTTTATATTTGTTTTACGTGCTCATTTCTATCATTTGTAAACTTATCTTTCTCGCCTGTATGGCGGAAATAAAGGATAAAACTAATTTAGAAAAGTGAAACACGAAAAAAAAATACATATAATAATTATAATTGATACATGCGTTTTGGTTTGTTCTTATAAATACGTGTTACAAAATAAAAGTTGACAAATGCAAACACATTAGTTTTTTTTTTTTTTTTTTTAATTTTACTAGAACCAGTAAGCTATGTCCTTGTAGGACTATAGGCAGGCAGCAATAATGTTTCATTTGACAAATACTCTATCTATGCTGAATGTTAGCCAACACAGTTACAAATGTTGTGATTTTTGGGGGTTTGTTTGTGCTTTTCTGGTGAAAGGACTAACTTTTACAAGACAATAAATGCAATAGTAACATTTGTGAAATTTTATTAACATTTAATGTGAGGTACCTTGTAATAAGCTGGATTTAAGAGGTTTCATGATACAGTACAGTTGTCCACAGTGTTTTCTACCCAACAAGGGAAAGATTTCCAAATTCAACCGACTGGAAATTGTCGTCTGTAACTACTTATAATTTGAACCAGTCTAAGATTTTGTCGTATTGTAATGGGTTAACTCCTGGGTTACTTTAACCTCGTTCATTTATCATGATAACTTTTAGCAAAGAAGAATACTTAACAAAACTTAACAAAACTATGACTTTTTTTTGATGAGTTAACACAAATTGTGCCATATTTCGCTCACAAAACGGCGGAAGAGAAATTTACTTTTATAATGGAATGTAATGCATATGACATCGGAAACATATATGTATAAGAAATAATTGTAAAATGTTGAAAGCTAGAGAAGCATCGGTTATTAGCAAATGTAATATTTAGTGTAGAATTGCGACAGGTTATAATAGATATTGAAATCACTGACTTTTCCCTTGATGCTGCCTCTCTTTTTACCTGTCTTGTCTGTTATCATTTTTCAATGGAATACTGGTACCTCGCACACTCATAGTTTGCTGGGCCATTGATTCACATAAATTGGGGATAGGAATACTGGCTCCGTCTACTGATTCTGTTTGTCACGCCCATTGACAGGAATTTCCTATTCAATATTAAGCTCAACATCGTTATTCAAGTTGAAAATTTTACGGTTAGTACCACGTAACAAAAAAAGTAATTCGAAAATACTGAAGGTACTGTAAGCTAGCAAAGCATGATTTTGTTCAATGATCTTTTTTGTCAAAGGTTATCATGATCATGAAACAAACAAGAATGGAGTAACCAAGGAGTTAACCCATTACAACATCATAAAATCTCTGACTGGTTCACATTGAAAGAAGTTGTAAACCGGTGAGTTTCAAGTTGGTGTAATTAAGAAAATCCGTTCCTCGTAGGGTATAAAACATTCACGATGGCCATTGATGAAATTGATTGTGTGGAAATGGGTTAAATAGCATGCTTTTGAAGGAGTTCTCTACAATTTGAATAAAGTTTAAATCATGTGGCATTCGGCAAAGCAATCCTCATAGTGAAGACTAATCAGACTCATTTTGAACACAATCAGCTCAAGTGATCTAAAATACCTAGGAGATTGACTTTCAGGCAGAAATTACAACATTTTTGAAAACAAAATAAGACACATCGTCCAGTCATGTATTTTGACGCTCATTTATTTTGACGCCAATTATTTTTCTCCCTCCTGTTGAAGATTGTTGACCATTGACTTCAAAATGGTGAATATTTGCTTGTTAGCATTAAATGCATCATGTAAACATGGAATTGTGATAATCAGAAAAGATCTACAATATTACATTTATTTTATAGCATGGTCTGTTTTTTTTTTCATTGAAAAAAATATGCTTTTTTTCTAAGCCAAAATTAGCCCTAATAAATTTAGAAGAATGTAGGTAATTTTGTCAATCTAATTTATCACGAAGAGTAATGATTTCATATATATAGAATGTAGTCACAGTCATGTGAACTGAATGGTAAATCGGCTCTTTAAATCGCTACCTTTTACATGGAGTATACAAGCTATAGCTTCATTTCATATCTACTACATGCATTTTAATGTGATAATTATTTGTTTAATCATCACCATATTGTATAATACATGATTTTTTTAATGTTAAACATATCTTTGGCATTGCTTACAATTAAAGTTAGGCTGTTATAAGGTGATGGTTTCATTTTTGTTATTTATTTGTTGAGGTGAGAGGTAAAAACAAACTATCTTTAGTAAGAAGTTATTTGGATTTGCCCCTATCTGAGGGAAGGTAGAAAACTTAAGAACTTTTACTATGCTATTTCATATATATGAAAATATACATGCACAACTGAAAGTACTAAGTAACTGAGGTTCTATCATAATACTTCAACCAAGGTAGAGTCAGTTTCATAGAGCTGAGGAGAGCCAAATTAGATGAGTGCCAGTTTAATTGAAAGCTTAGTACTGTTTTTCCCTGTCGATTTTTACAAGGTAAATATAATATAAATTATAATAGTGAAATTAAGCTAATGTAACTTTTCACAACAGAACATCCATTAATTTTCATTACCTCATCTGAATTTTGCAATCTTTGCTTATGGGCGCCAAAACCCATTTCTCGAGCCTACTTGGCAACAATGGATAAAGTGGTTAAGCCTCCGGTGGCAGATTGCACTCGTCGTCGGGAACTCTGAGTAGACCTCAAAATTTTGTCTGTTAACTTAAGCTATCAAAGATGACAATTTGCTAGCTAAAAACAATGATTGGCGACCTAAAGGTAATAACTACAGCTTGAATAATCTTTAGTAACAACTTTGAAGTCACAAACTAAGAACCGTTGTCCGCGAATGTCAGAGTTAATAGTACACTTTCGGTCTAAATGAATAATTTGATTCTTGGTTACTCGATTGTTTCGTGCAGCAAACCGGGCACAATTTCGCCAGTGACCATACTTTAGACTCTAGTTCAAACCGAATTCACCCTTCTCTACACCGGAAGCATGTCTGCTGAGGAAGAAATTCTCGAGCACAGTGACGAAGAAAACGCAAATAAATCGAAGAAAACCGCGAAGCATGATTCAGGCGCTGCTGATCTTGAGAAAGTCACAGATTATGTAGAAGAATCAGAAATTTCCTCGAAGGATCTTGGTGATGTAAAGAGAAGAATTTATCTCAAATTATTTTTGAATAAACATGCTGTATATTCGGATAAGACAGGTTTTCGGAAAACGTACAAAATATTCGTCTTTAACCCATTCCAACTTAATCCCTCCTTTTCACGCCCCTCAAGAAAAAAGCTTTGGAAAACATTGTGGAAAATGAAGAAATTGCTTGTATCAAGCAATTTCTTTATTATGCACTATGTTTTCTATCCAAAAAGATGAAAAAATTAGAAATTTCATCAACTTGAAATTGTCGTCTGCAGCTTCTTTCAATTTGGACAAGTCTAAAATTGTACTGTGTGGGAATGGGTTAAGAGCTATTTAATTTCATTCATATAAAAAGATTCAACAGCATTGGAATTTGGTTTCCTTGCGTAATTATTTCAATGGAAATCCTTAGATTTTCTGTCCGTGTAAAACAATTAGCTTTTCAGAATTTCATCTTTCCAAGAATATTGTAAACCTAAAGAAAGATTGAGTATTTTGTAATTCACATATAAATGATTTTCCAGTTCTTGCCTAAACCCATTGTTCTGAGATATTAGACTTGTTTCGTGAGTTACTTATTGATTTGAATGTTGAGACCATTGAGCCCAAAGCAAAGGGAGGGCTAAATTATTACAAATGTTTACAAGAATCAGAGCTCAAGATAGAGGGAGAGATTTCATTTTTTTAAAGTGTTTTCTCTTCATTTTTTTAATGGGTTGGTTGTACTAGTTGGAAATGTATTGGTGACAGGTTTTGAATAAGAAATAACAGTTATTTAGATTGCTATCAATCCATTTTGTCTGGAGCTCTGATATATTACCTTTCTTCATTTTCTAAATAAAATTTAAGTAATTTGAAGTCCAAGTAATACATATAACATTCCCTGAAGGAGTTGACATTAATTTTGCTTCAAAGGGATTCGTAAGGAGTCCCTACTTATTACATCAGGGTTACCTCCAGATGATTTCAATTAATATTGACCCATTCTCACAAAATCCAGTTTTTAAGCTTCATAAGAAAAAAGATTTGGAAAACATTGAAGAAATTGGTTATAGTAACTAATTTCTTCATTGTCTACAATGTTTTTTTCCCCAAGGGATTTTTCCCCTAAATTTCATTTACTTATATAAGTCGTCTGAAAACTTCTTTGAATATGAAACATTCTAAAAGTTTGTGGTCTCATTATGGGCTTAGCTCCAATGAAAAAAATGACTACACTCCATGGTTAGTTTAGTTCCAATGAAAAAAATGACTACACTCCATCATGGTTAGTTTAGTATAATAAATCAACCTTCTGGAATCAGCTACAGCAGTTGATAATTTAGATCTGTTTTACTTTAGATATTGAAGGATCATGATGGAATTCCTTAGCCTTGAAAGGCTCGGATTCCTGCCAATTGTCTAAGATCCCAAGAATCCCGTGACAATGTTTGTGTTGATCCCTGTCCTGTGAATTTTGCTATTGACTCAGCCATGTAAGGTTTGCAACTGTGCACCGTACCTATTTCAGCTAACAAAACATTCTTGGAGAGTTCATTGGAATATTTACATCAGGCACTTCAGAGGGGCCTGTATACTTTTTTTTATGAGTCTAAGACTGGCAAATCATTTAAGAGATGAAGAGAATATTTTTTGTTTTCATGGAGGTATGAGCGAAAAAAAAAAAAAATCACACTGTAGCGGATTCAATAAGTGTGATTAGGTTTTTAGGTTCATACCTCCATGAAAACAAAAAATATTCTCTTCATTTCTTATAATTTAATAGTATTGAGAGAAAAAAGCAAAAACAATTTTTTATACCTTTTTGTATCAGACTATTTTGTGCAGAAGCATTCAAAATCGCTGTGTGCTCAAAATTTTGTTCGTGGAGTTATGAATAATTCTTTTCGACCATTCAGAACTCCCGATTTTGATAGACAAAACTAAAGATTAAATTATGTATCCATTAACCCATTTTCTACACAATTAGACTTTTTGACGCCCCTAGAGAAACGATTGGGAAAACATTGTGGAAAATAATGTTTTCTTCCCAAAAAGCTGAAAAATTCTAAAATTCTATCAACTTTTGTCGTCTTACTGTAACGCCTTTCAATTTGAACCACTAGTCTAAAATTTTGTCATCTAATAATGGGTTTAAACTGCTGTGTCTTGTTGTTATATTGATCTAGAGGAATGATGTGACATCAAATACATTTTTCCCAAGTGGATAAAATGAACTGTGAATTGGTTATAATTGACTAACCAAATTAAACCCATTCCCACACAATGGAATTTTAGACCAGTCCAAATTGAAAGAAGAAGCAGACTATATTTTCAATTTGTTGAAATCTTTAACATCCTTGTCTTTCTGGGTAGAAAATAATGTGGAAAATGCAGAAATTGCTTGAACAAGCAATTTCTGCATTTTCCACATTGTTTTCCAGAACTATTTTCTACAAGGGCGTAAAAAGGAAGGATTGTGTGGGAATGGGTTAAGTCTTATCGTTGGAAAGAGGCTGCAGGTGAAAATTCACAATAGGTCGAAATTTGAGAGTAAGAAACATTATGACACAGGTAGTAAAAGTGTTTTTTTTTTGTTATATGGGTTGATAAAAGATTATATTTTACAGGCAATCAAACTAGCTAGTGATCAGAGTAATAAACGGACAGTAGCTAAACAAGAAAAAGAGAAGGAATTGTCGAAAGTAAAGATCTCAAAGGAGGATGTAGAATTCATTGTAAGTACAAGTAACACATTGCCAGGTGACACAATGCTTAGACTAAGACTAACCCTATTCAGTGATTACGTTTAAACCCTTTCCCGTTTTTGGAAATTTTAGACTAGTCCAAATTGAAAGAGGTTGCAGACCACAATGAAAACTGGATGCCATTTGAAATGAAACCATCCAATGTGGTAGAAAATATTGTGGAAAAAGAAGAAATTGCTTGTTACAAGCAATTTCTCCTTTTTCCACAATGTTTTCTCGAGTATAAAATCACAGGGACGTAAAATCCCATATTTGAACGGGAAAGGGTTAAAGTGAGCTTAATCTTCTTCTTTCAAATGTCAGAAAGCATTTTGATAACCCATTCCCACGCAACAAAATTTTCAAAGTGAAAGAAGCTGCAGATGACAATTTCAAGTTGATGGATAGAAAACATTGTGGATTGTATAAAGCAATTTCTTCATTTTCTTAAGTGTCTTCAAAAGCCTTTTTCTTTAGGGGTGTAAAAAGGAGGAAATTTGCGGGAATGCATGTAGTTAGAAATTGGGAAATTGAAAGTAAAAAATTTTCCTCCGTAATCCATTTACCCATAACCACACAATAAGGCTTTTTGACGTCCTGGAGAAATATTATCATGAAAAACTTTGTAGCAAAGGGAGAAATTACTGTTTACAAGCAATTTGTCTTTTTCTCACAATGTTTTCTCATTTTCTACCTTATATGGCACTTATTTTTTTAATTTTAGAGCAACTTAAAATTTCGTCAGCAACTTCTTTCAAATTAGACCAGTGTAAAATATTTATGGTCTGGAATGGGTTAGATAGCAGCTTTAATGGGTCTTTTCTTGTACAAACTAATACACTTGCTATAAACCTCTGAAAGGTTCTGAAGTAAACAATTAATTTACCGTAAGATGCATCACTGAAAATTCAAGTGGTGAAAATATCCAGTTTTAATCCTTGAAAATTTCTCTCGAAGGGGGGGTGGGCATCATTTTGACCTGAGAGAAATCTCTAAGGTCAAAGCTGAATCGTTCCAGAATTTTTACGATCAAAACCGTCAAACACAAGCCCTTCAAGTATCGGTCCAAATAAAAAGATACTACCGATTACATATCTTAGTGCTGATAAATTAAAAAAGTAAACAATAGGGGAGAAATCATTGATGGGATGAAATAACTGAAGCTTCAAACTCTTTTCTCTCTTCTTTTTCTCAATGATTTCTCCCCTATTGTTTACTTTTTTAAATTGAAGAATAAGAGCCATATTAGGTAGAAAAATGGTTTCAAGCAGTTTCTTTTCTCAGAATGATTTTCAAAGCCATATTTTTTCAGCGCATGAAAATATTGGAAAGGGTTAAGAAAACAGTAAACTATTCAGGAATTGACCAATCACTGCTGTCATTTAAGGAATCAACCAACCAATCAAATCAGTTATTCAGCTCGGCCCTAACTTTCAACTCCTACATTGGTTGCCATTTTTGTTTACCTTTATTGTTGATTTGGCGACTTAAACGTCGTAACTACAGCTAATTCAAGACAAAAAAATTGTCTTCACAGAGCTACAGATAGATGGCGTAATTCGTAATTTAGATTTCAATATTTCACCAACACTGTCATAAACCATATGTTGTAGGTACTCATTTGAATTGTCTCAACGAGACGATTCAAATGAGTACCTACAACATAAGGTTTCATTGAGAAATAAGGATTTTACAATTTTGTTACTTACTCTTATCTCAACCCCTGCTTCATCTCTTAACCCATTCCACCACAAGAAAATTTTAGACTGGTCCAAATTGAAAGAAGCTGCAGACAACAATTTCAAGTTGATGGAATTTTATTTTTTTTCGTCTTTTGGGATAGAAAACATTGTGAATAATGAAGAAATTGCTTGTTACAAGCAATTTCTTCATTGTCCACAATGTTTTCCAAAGCTTTTTTCTTGTTGGGCGTAAAAAGCAGGGCTTGAGTTGGAATGGGTTAAATAATTTCTTAAATAATTAAGATAAACTTTTCAGGTCTGAAAGGGACTTGAGTTTGATACTTTGTGTTCTTTCTGAATGACCCCTTTTTGTATGAAGATTCAGAAACGTATGAATTTCTATTTTACAGATGAATGAATTTGAAATCAGCAAGATAATTGCGGAGAGAGTGCTTCGTGAAAACAAAGGAAACTTGGTGGAATCGTTAGTTGCATTGACAAACTAAGTGTAGTAACAGTGTTTAACCCATTACAAGACAGAAATTTCTTAGACTGGTCCAAATTGAAAGAAGTTGCAGACGACAATTTTTAGTAAGCCAATTTCTGCACAATGATTTTTTTATGCCCCTCAAGGAAAAGGCAATTTCTTCATCACAATGTTTTCTACCCAAAAAGATAACAACATTTGAAATTTCATCAAATGAAAATTATTGTCTAAAATTTCTGTCGATTTTAACCCTTGTCATGCTGAATAAATTACCTTACTGAATGGCTGTAAAATCAAAGGGCTGAAAGCACTGAAAGAACTCATTCAAAAATCAATTTTTCTTTTATAAATCTATTTCATAAACAACTCTGGCAGGAAAAGTACAAGCAGGGGGTATAGACCAAGATCAGACTGCACTTATGTGCAGACTGATCTTGGTCAACATCCCCTGCCAAAACCAGAATATTCCGGGTTCAGCATAACAAGGGTTAACCTGACTAAAATTTTGATATCCTGTAATATGTTAATGGAATTTCGATTTTTTTTTTTATGGTCGGATAATGAAGAAATTGCTTATGACAATCTTTCATTCTCCTTATTTTTTTTGCACAGCTTTTTCCATGAGAGGTGAAAAATCAGGATTGTGTGGGAATGGGTTGCAATACAACTTACAATTTGGGAGCAAGAAGTAATAGGCTCTTAAGAATTGTGGGAAATTGCCTAAGTTTTTCCCCTTTTCTTACAATGTTTTGAATACTATGTGGCACCTGACTTTTACTGTAAATGTACTTAGATTCTCTTTAATTTGGACCAGTCTAAAAATTTATCCATATAGGAATGAATGGATATAAATCAAATGTTAACCTTGGGAACGAAATCTGTCATTTGATATCATAACATGAAAAGAGACCATCGAAAGTTCTAAATATCCAAATATGTCTGTGTGTTTTATTTCCAAAATTTGATGGATCCAGGCTGTCAATCAAAGAATCAATTGACCAATCAAATCATTCATTTAGACCAGAACTGGACCCTAATCAAGTTGAATGAAAAATATCTTAAAGGAATTCCAATAAAATCAAAGGTCTGAAAGCATTGGAAACATTACTTGTGGGTCTAGACTTCTTCGAGATATTCTTCTTATAGACATAAGGGACAAACAGGTAGTGAAGACAAAGATCAGACTGCACCATAACACCTCCTGCCAAAACATGATCATTTCTGGTTCAGCATGAGAAGGGTTAATTTTGACTTTGTCTCATATGATGTGAAGCATATTTTGTTATTTTGGTGAACAAACCATCAAGCTGTAGTTATGATATTAGGTTGTTCGGCTTATTTAAGCTGCAGTTATGACATTTTAGTTGCCAGGCAACCATTTTCTTGATGCTGACATATTTTTTATATTTAATCCATTTTTCATTGAGTAAATAAAACAATTGTTCTCTTTGTGTGTTTGATTGACAAATCTTTATTTCATTTATACTAAAGGCTATATCTTCACTTTTGTCTACGCCACTCACGGAAATGTAGATGAAGAGAATATTTTTTGTTTTCATGGAGGTATGAACCGAAAAACCTACCACACTGTATGTATACGAGAAGTGGATTCATACATGAGTGTGATTAGCTTTTTTGGTTCATACCTCCATGAAAACAAATAATATTCTCTTCATTTCTTATAATTTCATAGCATCGAGCGAAAAAAAGCAAATACTTAACAAATTTTGATACCTTTTTGTATGGGTTTTTTTTGTGTGGAAGCATACAAAATCGCTACATGTTCAAAAGTTTGTCCATGGATGTCCGTTTTTGATAGACGAAACTGAAAATTAAATTATATGATGATGAAGGCAAATTGCTGCTACTACTTGACCTAGAATATTTATCATATAAAGGAGGGTTGCCTCCACTTTATTAAATTGAAAAAAAGTAATCCTTCCTTAATTGAGCCCCCCCCCCCGGATGTTAAAGAAAACTAAATTACCTGGAGCGAATCAGGCGCTCAAACGCCTCTAATATTCATTTCCACAATGTTTCCAAAAGCCTTTTATGCCTCCCACATCGAACGCTGCTGGCTCCACTGGTTGAAAGCCAGGGAGCTATTGTCAAGGTGTTGTGTCAGTTGTGCAGCCTTGGGTGGATCTGTGACCGACTATCCGTACACTTTTAACTTAAAAATCGTCTCCTCAGAAAATACTATTAAGATTTCAACCAAATTTCAAAGAAATTATCCTTGGGTGACCCATTATCAGGTTCCTCCAAAGAATTTTTTTCTGATGAAAAACATGGCTCTTCTGAATGGGGCTAATTTCCATATATGGTATATAATAAAAACTTTGAGAGTCTTCTTAGAAAGAAGATAATAGATTTCAACCAAAAATGACAAGAATGGTCCTTAGATATCCCTTTATCAGATTCCTTCATGGAATTCTGTTCGGTTAGAAATATGGCTCCTATTGGCGGGGCTAAACTCCTTATATGGTATAAACTGAAAACTTCGGAAATCTCTTTGTCAAAATCCAGCAAAACGTTACTTGAATTATCCTCTGATGACCCTTTATCAGATTCGTTCAAAGAATATTGAATTGATGATAAAACAAAACAAACAAAAAAAAACGTAGTTTTGTTTTGTTTTGAATGGGGTTTTACGCCGCTTTCAACAATCTTTCAGTTGTATCGCGGCGGCTGGAGCACCAAACAATGGAATCCTGGTATTTCTCACACCAGTACTACCATTACATCCTTTCCTAGCCTCCAGCTGCTATCGCACATAGGTCTACGATTATCGACTCATTGGTGAGAGACAAATAGTCGGAAAGGATGCGTGCCGCCGTCGGGGATCGAACCCGGGACCTCTAGATTGACAGTCCGACGCTCTACCAACTGCGCTATGACGGCGGCACGTATTATTATAGTCAGGACTAGTTTCCATACGTGGTAAATAGTGAAAACTTGAAAGTCTTTCTCTCGGAAACCTGTCTATAGAAATCAATGAAATTTTACAGGAGGTATCGCACTTGACTCTTTACCCAATTTCTGTAAAAAAATAACCAAATAAAAACCGTAGTCTTAATGGACGGGGCTAAATTCCATATATATGGCGTAAAGTGAAATCTTTGAATTTCTTCTTTTTAGAAACCGGCTTGAGGATTTCTAGTAAATTCCACTTTGAATAATCCTTTGATAACCCTTTATAGGCTTCATATAAAGAGTTTTCAGATTAAAACCATGGTTTTAATGAGCGGGGCTAAATTCAATACCAGATATATACTGAAACTTCGAAAGTCTTGTTCAAACCAAGGCCCCGTGTGACGGTGCTATCCACCGAGCACGTTAAAGAACTCGGCAGTTTCGTCCTGTATCCTTGCACTATCCCTAGTAACAATAAAACGTCTTCTGGGGGCCTCGCTCATATGGGGATGTGCTACGGTAGCGACGATAAACAAACGTAAATACATAGTTGTTCTAGGAGGATGGATTTCAACTAAATTTCACAGGAATGATATCTTAGTGACCATATACAAGACTCTTGAAGAAATGTTCAAAAATTGCTTAGAGAATTGACCATATTCCAAGTAGAGATCGCTTACTGATACAAGGGAAGTTATTATTACTGGTCAATTGAGAATATTTATTGTTTAAATGAAAGATGCGTCACTTTAAGTATATTTCTTTCTTAAATGAGTTACCCGCTGTTGTTAAGAAAGCTAAATTACCTGTATGGTTGGTATATCAGGCCCGTTGAGCGAATCAGGCGCTCAAGCACCTCTTATTTAGTCATGCAGATTTTTAGCTCCTTTGGCTGAGAGCTATTTGGCTACTGAAATGGCACGGTGTCCGACTGTCAGTCGTGCATGCACGCTTGCGGCAGTAAACTTTTACTTTAAAAATCTTCTCCTTACATAGTATTGAACAGAATACAACCAAATTTCACAGAAATGATCTTTAGATGACCCTTTATCAGATTCCTTCTATTAATTTTTATCGGATGAAAACATGGCTTTAATGGGCGGGGCTTATTTCCCAAATATGGTTAAATCTTTAAAAACCTCAAAAACCAGATGATTGATTTCAAGTAAATTTTACAGGAATGATCCTTGGGTAACCTTTTATCAGATTCCTTCAAAGAAATTTGATCGGATGAAAAGCATGGTTTAATGAGCGGTGCTAATTCCATATACATGCATGGTGAAAACTTTGAAAATCTTCGCAGAAAGCAGTAGATAGATTTCATCCAAATTCACAGGAATGATCTTGGGTGACCCTTCATTAGGTTCCTTAAAAAATGATCGAATGGGAAACATGGCTTTAACGGTCGAGGCTTATTTCCATGTATGGTGAAAGCTTTAAATCAAATTCTATTGGAATGATCCTTTAAGTTACTTTTATCACATTGTATGAAAAAATTTGATCGGATGAAAAACATGTTTAAAATAGGATTGGATTATTCCATATAAGATATACTCTGAAAACCATGAAAATATTTTTCTCTCGGAAACCAGTAAATCTATTTCAACCAAATTTTGAAAATGCTACTCTTAAAATATTTTTAAGATTTCAGCGACCAGATTTATTTGAAAGATTATTCGGTTTACATTGAATTTCTGAAAACACCCTTGGCTTAATCAGTACATTAAGGCCTATGAAGCGATACAGGCGCCCAAGCGCCTCTAGTTCAATTTGTATTTTTCAAGTGAAATGTCACTTAAAATCATCATTATAGTGCCTTCAATGGTAATTAATATGTCTAAGGTATTAGGTTACAGAAATTACATAAACTATAACAGACGTCCTCCGTGCCAACATTTAGAACCAATCATTTCCAATCAGGGGGGAATAGAAACATGTAGGAAGTTTGAAAAGTATCGACCTTTTCGGATTTAGCAGAATTTTTAATGTAGGTTGGCGATTCTGCTGAATGTACCTGTTTTTGAAGTATCAACTCCGATTGTCCTGAACTCGACCCGATCTCATGTCAACCTCCAAAAAGTTATCTGATGGTCCATTTCCGCACGACGGGTCGCAGTTTATTCTGTCAGTTTATTCACAGTTTATTATGGCACCCGAAGGGCGAGCATATAGCCACCGCCTCGTCCGTTTTTCCGTCAGTTTACCTCAACATCTCTACAACCCTTTGGTCAAATTGAAATAAAACTTCAAATGTGAATTCCTTATGATATTGCACCAACGCATTTATAATCGGTTTTTTGGATAGTTTCAAGTTGAAGGGCACAATACAAGGCCAAACATTGAAATTGACCTTGTTCACAACACAGCTCCTTCAACTATGGGTTGATTTGAAAAAAAAATAGGCATGTTCGGAGCATAGCTCCTAGAAATTTGGATGGATTTTAATATAACTTGGCACAATTGTTCTCTATCATTAGTAGATGTGCCATTTGAAAACAAAAATATTCAGATGGCTCCATGGTCAAGGTCACAGCTCAAGTTCAAACGTTAAAATTAAGCATGCCCAGGGCAAAGTTCCTTTAATTATGGATGGTTTTCAATATGACTTGGCACAATTGTTCTCTATCTTGATGGTTCCAATGTCATGGTCACAGCTCAAGGACAAAATTAAGCATGTCTGGTGCATAGCTTATAAACATGGATTTCGTAATTACTTTACATATTTTTTCCTTTTTATGAGTAGATTTGCCATTTGAAACAAATTTTCAGAAAGCTGCAACGTCAAGACCACAGGTCAAAGTCGTACATTTAAATGTTGCATAGCTTGATTAGGGCGAGCATATAGCCGCGTCTTCGTCTCTCGGTCCGTCTGAACCATTTTCCTGTTTATTTTTTACTTTTTGTGACAGGGCTATATCCGGGGAGCATAATGCGTCTCTGACGGCTCTTGTTATTACCTTTTCCTGAAATAATAATTGGGTATATCAGGGCACAATGTAAAAGTTATTTTGGAAATTAGCGGGGAAACGAAGAAATCACTTGTTACGGACAAAGTCCTCTTTTTCCTAAACTGTTTACTGTCCTTCTATTTACATGTACTTTGTTTTCAGAGCCGCCGTCATAGCGCAGTCAGACTCCTAATCTTCTATAATGGGAGGTTCGATCCCCGGCGGTGGCACATATTCTTTCCAACATTTGTCTCTCACCAATGGGTGGATAATCGTAAACCTATGTGGGATAGCAGCTGGAGGCTAGGAAAGGATGTAGTGATAGTACTGGTGTGAGAAACACCAGGAAACCATTGTTAGGTGCATCAGCCTCCGCGATATGGCTGAAATACTATTAAAGGCGGCGTTAAACCCCATTCAATTACTTTGTTTTCATATTACTTTTGCGACGGTTTTATTTCAAAATTAAGAAACCGTCAGGGAGAAATATAGCAAGTTATTGCCTATATACAGAGTCGACCCAAATAAGGTTGCGACACTTATTATTAGAATGGATTAGCCATGTTTACGAGCTCTGCACATAACACTCTTTTCTGTTAATTGTAGTATTTCAACATTTATTCAATTAACCGTTGTCATGCTGAATTAAAATCCTTTACAGAATAGCTAAAAAATCAAAGTACTGACAGCACCAGAAAGTCTGAACGAGGTTCAATATTCTTTTGAAATTTGATTATTGCAATAACTCTGGCTCAAAGGGGGCAAACAGGAGATGTAGACCAAGATTAGACTGCAGTCTAATCTTTGTCTATACCTCCTGCCGAAACAGGAATATTCCGGGTTCAGCATGAAAAGGGTTAAAACCATTCTAACATTTCAACGATTGATCACAACGGGTTATTAAACATAAAGAACTGCTTTATTCTCAAGATTTTTCGATCGTTATATTGGACCAAAACCGAGATATTTTTGGCATTGTGTTCGAGCCTGTATACATAATATTTAATGTGAAAATAGTTTTAGGAATGGTTTAAGTTGTAAGTATTGGTAAATATATATGGGGATTTTTTATTGAATCCCGTCCCATAAAAGCAATGGTTTTTACGGCGATTTCTTGTTTTTAGCGGTTTTGTAGGACAAAACCGGTATTTCACATCGATCAACCGGAAACAAGTTTTAACGAAATTTCCACTCATTTCCACGCATGCTCATATACTTGAAGTGAACATCCAACTTGTTTCATCTCTGATGAAGAAGACAACTTACTTGTTGAATGCCAACAGCCCCCTTTTAGTCATGAATATAAAGGAAAATGGTGTAAAACTTCGACTTAATATATCAATAGTAAATTGTCTAATGAACTGTTTAAATGAGAGAAAAAATCTCCTCGCGTTCCAAGATAGAATCTAGGTCAGTGGTAAGTGGAGTAGGCGAATACATGTAAACACACTAATAACCCCGCCTGTTAGTTTTGACGTTGCAGGACTCAGCAAATTTACACCCCGTATACGCAGAATATGCTACAAGTTACAACCCTGTTATGGTTGCGATTCAAGCGCCTATTTTACCCCACCGAATACAACACATTTACCTCAAATTCGACTATATCTTTGAAACGAACATGTAGTACTATACTTCAATTGTAATAATAATATGCTAAAAGCAAAAAGAATTGAATGTTAGCTTTGATTGCTTTAACTTTTATCATTTAACCTTTTACCACACAATTTTTCAAGCACTGATGAAATGATATTAAAGACAAGAGGGCCGTTGGCCCTGGGGCGCTCACCTGAGATAAAGGCTCTTTTTTTTCAACAGTCTAATTTCATGTTAAGGTTAGGATTATGAAACAAGTGGGCCACAATTACATATAAAGACTATGAACCTGGGTATCCAAAAGTCTAAATTACAAATTCCAAGGCTTTAGTACTGATTTGAAAGAAGGAAAAAACTTTTTCCATGGGTTATAATTTCAGAAATAAGAAAGAAGTCTGTGAACTGATGCTTCATGCCTATACCCCCCCCCTTGGGTCTGCCCCTGAAAACCCTAGGATCATGATTTTAGATGTTTTGAAAGAGGTCAATATACTGATGCTTCATGCAAAATATCAAGGCTCTACGCCTTCTGGGTCAGGAGGAGAAGATTCTTAAAGATTATTTTGAAATTTCACTTTTGTTGCCATGGCAACCAGAGTTTTTAACGGATTTCAAATCTTTTAGCTAATTTTAAGGGAAACCACCTAAGGAACTTTTCTGCAAAATTTGGTTCAAATTGGCCTTGTGAATTGGGAGGAGATGTCATTTAAAAAATCGTTCTTTATTTCTATCTAACACCCCTCCCCCTGGGGCTCCGCCCCTGGGGACCCGACGATCATGATTTTAGCTATTTTGAAAGAGGTCAATATACTGATGCTTCATGCAAAATATCAAGGCTCACGCCTTCTGGGTCAGGAGGAGAAGATTCTTACAGATTATTTTGAAATTTCACTTTTGTTGCCATGGCAACCAGAGTTTTTAACGGATTTCAATTCTTTTAGCTAATTTTAAGGGGGACCACCTAAGGAACATTTCTGCAAAATTTTGTTCAAATTGGCCCAGTGAATTGGGAGGAGATGTCATTTAAAAAATCGTTCTTTATTTCTATATAACACTCCCAAGGATCATGATTTTAGTTTTTTTGAAAGAGGTCAATATACTGATGCTTCATGCAAAATATCAAGTCTGTACGCCTTCTGGGTCAGGAGGAGAAGATTCTTAAAGATTATTTTGAAATTTCACTTTTGTTGCCATGGCAACCAGAGTTTTTAACGGATTTCAATTCTTATAGCTTTTTTTGAAGGGGACCACCTAAGCAACATTTCTGCAAAATTTGGTTCAAATCGGCCCTGTGAATTGGGAGGAGATGTCATTTAAAAAGTCGTTCTTTATTTCTATGTGACCCCCCCCCCCCCATCCCGGGCTCCGGCCCTGGGGACCCGAGGATCATGATTTTAGCTATTTTGAAAGAGGTCAATATACTGATGCTTCATGCAAAATATCAAGGCTCTATGCCTTCTGGGTATGGAGGAGAAGATTTTTAAAGATTATTTTAAAATTTCATTTTTGTTGCCATGGCAACCAGAGTTTTTAACGGATTTCAATTCTTTTAGCTATTTTTAAGGGGGACCACCTAAGGAACATTTCTGCAAAATTTTGTTCAAATTGGCCTTGTGAATTGGGAGGAGATGTCATTTAACAAATCGTTCTTTATTTCTATATAAACCCCATCCCCCTGGGGCACCGGCCCTGGGGACCCAAGGATCATGATTTTAGCTGTTTTGAAAGAGGTCAATATACTGATGCTTCATGCAAAATATCAAGGCTCTACGCCTTCTGGGTCAGGAGGAGAAGATTCTTAAAGATTATTTCGAAATTTCACTTTTGTTGCCATGGCAACCAGAGTTTTTAACGGATTTCAATTCTTTTAGCTATTTTTGAAGGGGCCACCTTAGGAACATTTCTGCCAAATTTGGTTCAAATTGGCCCAGTGGTTTAGGAGGAGATGTCGTTCAAAGAAATTGTTGACGGACGACGCACGACGGACGACAGACGGACGTCGGACAAAAGGGGATCACAATAGCTCACTTGAGCACTACGTGCTCAGGTGAGTTAAAAACGTTGTGATTAAATCAAAATAGCGATTTCGGTAAACAGTAAAAGGGTCATGATTAATTGAATGGGGTTTTAACGCAACTTTTAATAGTATTTCAGTTATATCGGGGCGGCTCGAGCTCCTAACCTTTGCTTCCTGGTAGTTCACACTAGTATTACACTACATACTTATCGAGCATCCAGCTGCTCATCCCACATTTAGGTGTACGACTCATCTTGATTATACCATGTCGGCATTATTGAGCGCGGTTACTGATAAGCCAGCAAAACCGCTCTCAGGATTTTCAGTCCTTTGATTGTACAATAGTTTGTATCATATATAGGATGGCTACTTTTTGAAATGTAATTACTCTAGAATGCCATCTTCTACCCTTTGAATTTTGAAGCGTCTATAGTTTTGAAAAACACTAAAGGCTTAAGTTCGAATTAGATTTAACAATAAATACAATCTTAATGACTAAAGTGGAACTATTTTAACCCATTCCCACACAATCTCGCTATTCGACCGGAAGAAAAAAAAAAAAAAAAAAAAAAACATCTGGAAAACATTGTGGAATATGAAGATTTTTTCATTTCTCGCAATGTTTTCAACCCACAAAGACAAAGATCAAAATTTCAAACATGAAATTGTCTTCTGCAACTTCCTTCAATTTGGCTCAGTTTAAAATTTTGTCGTCTTGAAATGGGTTCAAGAAATGCAGTAAACTTTTCGACTGTCGGCCGTACCGATAATATTCACGTTTGGCAAGACGAACTTCAAAATTAATATAGAATTTTGTCAACCAATGTCCACACAATGACGCTTTTGGACGCCCCTTAAGAAGACAACTGAGAAAACATTGTGTAAAATGAAGAAATTGCTTCTAACAAGCAATTTCTTCCTTTTACAAAATGTTTTCTACCCAGAAAGTTGTAAAAATCTTAAATTCCACAGGCTATGGTCGTCTGCAATTCCCTTCAATTTGGACCAGTCTAAAATTTTGCCGTGTGGTAATGGGTTAAGGGTAAGGTAAATATCGTCTACGAAGGCCTTACTTTTACAAATCTTGAGTTAGAAGGGCTATATTTATTTTACAAACACATGCTATACACGGGTCCATTAGTACCTGTAATACTTACTGAAGTGATGTAAGCTATTGTGTTCGACCAAATTCCAGGTGCTGTCGTTTTTTGTTTTTTTTATGCGGTATTTTTGGCTCAATTAACTTGATATTTTTTCAGAATTTCTATTCATAGTATTTTGAATTGAGGCAGTGACTCTTGTTTATTTCAGCCCTAGTGGAGAACTACTGTTTTATTTGTCTCTTACGGGATTCGAACCTACGCGGATACGACAACACCGCCTTGCCTCTTTGACCCCTGCGCTAACGAGATAGCCCCAATAATGGGATGATCAAATAATGCATATCAATCTTTCCGACATTGCAGCATACTCCGTATAAAGGTTCTATTTTTAGAAATACTATTTATAGTATATTGAATTCATTCAACTACGGTAGTGACTCTTGTATTTTTCAACCCTAGTGGAGAACTAATATTTTATTTGACTCTTACGGGATTCGAACCTACGCGGATACGGCAACGCCGCCTAGAGCTGCAATGTCCGACGTCTTTAACCTCTGCGCTACCGAGACATCCCTAATAAAAAGATGTTTTTCTCCATAAAAATTGGGTCACTAGGTCAATATAGAGAAATCTTCTTAACAGTTTACATTCTACTTGTCTGTCACAATTACAGTAAAAGCCCTCCTTACGACCACCCCTGAAATACGGGCACCCCGCTATTGAGACCGAATTCTTACAGAACGGATTTTTTGTTCTTTCTTTCAATGATTACAAACCCCTCTAAAACCGAAACCCCGCTATTCCGAATAACAACCACTAAATTCACTACCAACTATAGCTGATACACTAAATTGAACCCCACTAAAACGACCAGTTACTTCACACCTTGAGACCGACCATCCGAATTTCACACTTGATAAGAGCGACACTAATTGGGTACGAATGCATCAAAAATACAATATTGGATTTTTGATTATGTGATATCGAACCCTAATTACGATAGGCGTTATTTCTATGAAATAGATTTAAGTGGCTGATCACTTTTAGAAATTATAGCTTGTACTATTTTTCAATTGCTATTTGAAAATGTCACGGGTTTTGACTCGAGTAATAAAGTCGAAAGTGAAAAAGTATCCGACAAGATACGATTGGCTTGTTTACGGCGTTCCGAACAGTTAATTTGCATGAAATTCGCAATATAGAAGATATGATATCAACAGTTTGATTCATTGAACCTGTACTTACGTATGAATTATCTGAGGTCGGACTTCTGAATTAGATCAAAATGGAGAAAAGAGAAAGTAGAAATTATCAAAGATTGTAAACTTGAAAATGACATTAGATTCACCTGTAATACATGCTTTTATAGCTTTATTTTTGGTACGTATAGTATAAATTTATTCAAATAACGAAGATAAAATAAACACGAATTACTTGACAACAAACGACCAAACCTCAGTATTACGACCATCCCGCTATTACGACCACTTTCAGAAAGTACCACAGGTGGTCTTATTAGAGGGGTTTTACTCTACCTTGAAACTTTGTAAGACAAGATTTGATAACAAGTCTCTTTGGCTAAAATTTTGTCGCTTGGGCTTTTTTTTCTACAGTCATCGACTCGGATGAGCACTCTAGTCAATTACCCTCTTGTTTTTACAGATTGACAAAGAAAATATGTTTGAGGAAAAAATGCACAGTGAAGCTAAGGGCGACAATGAAACAAACGTGGATTTGGGAGATTACCAAATTCTAGAAGCACTGAATTCCGATGCACTAGATATTTGCACGAGGGGAGCTAAATGTAACAGCACAGAATGCGTAGAGTTCGCGAAAGGAAATTTGGGGCTGTACCTTTGTTATTTGTGTGATAATTATTTATGTGGAGATTGTTTTCGTAACCACGATAAAACCCATGAACTTGTGAAAACAGACAGTGGGCGGAGGGAGATGGAGGGAATGGCAAAGATGTTTATATGTAACATGCGGGGAGAGAGATTGATTGATTGATTGAATGGGGTTTAACGCCGCTTTTAACAGTATTTCAGTCATATCGCGGCGGCTGGAGCACCTAACAATGGATTCCTGGTATTTCTCACACAAGTACTACCACTACATCCTTTCCTAGCCTCCAGCTGCTATCCCACTTGTGTTTACGATTATCCACCCATTGGTGAGAGACAATTGTCGGAAAGAATATTTGCCGCCGCCGGGGATCGAACCCATGACGCCCATGATTGAAGATTAGGAGTCTGGCGCGCTACCGACTGCGCTATGACGGCGGCAGAGATTGAGAGAAGTGGAACTGTACAATGAGAAGGAGTTTGTTTATGACCGGGTAAATGTGAAGACTGAATTAGACAGAGAGGATTGAGGGATCAGCGGAATGTACCGATTAACTAATAGAATGTGGACAGTTGTTGATTGATTGATTGATTGAATGGGGTTTAACGCCGCTTTTAACAGTATTTCAGTCATATCGCGGCGGCTGGAGCACCTAACAATAGATTCCTGGTATTTCTCACACCAGTACTACCACTACATCCTTTCCTAGCCTTCAGCTGCTATCCCACTTATGTTTACGATTATCAACCCATTTGTGAGAGACAATTGTCGGAAAGAATATTTGCCGCCGCCGGGGATCGAACCCATGACCCCTATGATTGAAGATTAGGAGTCTGGCGCGCTACCGACTGCGCTATGACGGCGGCCGTGGACAGTTGTTGATCGTAATATCTATTGTATTAAAATATTCAACTCCGTGACAAACGCCTTGCTTAACCCATTCCAACACAGCAGAATTTTAGACTGGTCCAAATTGAAAGAATCTGCAGACGACAATTTCAAGTTGATGGAATTTTGAACTTTTTCGTCATTTTGGATATAAAACATTGTGGATAATGAAGAAATTGCTTGATACAAGCAATTTCTTCATTCTCCACAATGTTTTCAAAAGCTATTTTCTTAAGGGGCGTAAAAAGGAGGGATTGAGTTGGAATGGGTTAAGTATATACGTTTTGGATCAAGACCCTGGGATATTACGGAAATACAACTGGGTCCGAAATTTCCTGATCTAGACACAGTGGCGGATGTTTCTTCTGAAGCGATCCGAGATCAACCGGATAAACAAGAGTTGTTAGCGATCACATTCCCGCGAATTAGACAGATATGGTTTGTAGATGTTAATGAAACTCCCGCAATAAAAACTAAATCACTACAATTGGAAAAAGAATGCCTTGCAATAGAGTTTAGTGAGAGTTGAATTTTTACCCTTTGTAGGATAAATGTTGGGTTTGAAGCTCGCTATTTGGTCGACATAATCTCTACAGAAGGAAATCAGCTGAAAACATTACCGATTGACACATTTCATGGGGATATTACTGACTTTACTGTTTCAAATGATAAAATATATATCTCTTATTACAACCAGAAGAATATATCTTGCATGAGCATTGAGGATGGGAGCACTACTTGGCTCTACTCAACAGAAGAATCAAGACCGACAGGGATCTGCGTGGACCAAAGTAATAACATACACGTGTGCTTATGGGATAAGAATTCCATTCTTAGACTTTCTCCAGATTTAAGAAAACACACAGAATTTAGTCTGGATCCATACATTACAAAGGAACCAGGCAGTATGTGTTTTATAGATGGTAAATTGTTCATCGGCCATTGGCAGCTAATACCTTCAAGCAACTTAGTTACTGTGCTGCAACTGACTTAAACCATTAAAAGTTGAAAAACAAACAAACAAACAAAAAAGGAGACTGTACAAAATTCAAAGAGGCTGCAGAAGGTGCATAGTTACGTAAGGACTACCAGAACGCTACCGGTGTGCGCATAAGTACCCAAACCATCAGAAATCGGTGACATGATGCTGGCCTGAGGTCAAAACAACATGCTTTCCGGATTCCGTGTAAATGCGTTTAGCATGGGCACGGAATCATGGCACTTTGACCCAAAATGGTTCCAGTCCCGATTAAAGACGGAAGCGGGGGCGTTGCAAGGCGGGCATTGAAGTACGTGGACATCACGCACGCCATTAAAGTGCATAAAACTTCTAAAATGTTGAAAATACTCGATTTCTTTATTTTCATGGTAGCATTGATTTTTACCATTGCGTCGTTCGTGTACGAGGGACGGTCAGAAAATACCCGGATTTTGGACTCGTTCTCGAAAACCATTCAACATTTTTAAAAATCTTTCTACTCTTTTTCAAAATATTCTCCATCTACGTCTACGCGCCGCCGTCATAGCGCAGTTGGTAGCGCGTCGGACTGTCAATCTAGAAGTCCCGGGCTCGATTCCCGACGGCGGCACTCATCCTTTCCGACTATTTGTCTCTCACCAATGGGTCGATAATCGTAGACCTATGTGGGATAGCAGCTGGGGGCTAGGAAAGGATGTAATTGTAGTACTGGTGTGAGAAATACCAGGATTCCATTGGTGCTCCAGCCGCCGAAATATAACTGAAAGATTGTTGAAAGCGGCGTAAAACCCTATTCAAACAAAACCTACGTCTACGCACTTTTGCCATCTTCACGTGAGCTTTTGTATTTCCGCTGTGAACTATGACGTAGACCTATGTTTTATACGGTATTGTGTAACAGCAGATATCAAAGCCGCCCTGGTCTTATATTTCTTTCCAGCAAGCATTTTTTTTCAGGTCAGGAAACAAATAAAAGTCACAGGAGGAGAGGTCTGGACTATAAGAAGGGTGAGACAACAATTGCCATTTGTAAAAGTTGAAAACCTCTACTATAGCTGCGGCGGTATGGGAGGGGCTTATCGTGAAGGACATTTTTCTGTGTTAACCTGGGATGTATTTGCTTGAGCTTTTCTCCGAGATTTTTCAGAGTTACTTCAAATCAGTACTTTGCAGTAAGAGTTTGACCTTTTGGCACTAAATTAGTAAGTACCATTCCTCGTGAATCCCAAAAGGCAACAAGCATGACTTTGCCAGCCGAAGTAGATAGCTCAAACTTTAAGAGGTGGGGAACCAGTTCGTTTCCACTGTTTTGACTGATCTACAGAGTTAAATCAGAAAGATCGGATATGGTGAAAACTCTTCATAGGAATATTTTTTTCCTATCGGAGACGGAAATATGATAGGACATACCCCCCCCCCCTCCTAGAAAAAAGAAAGAAAGAAAAGAAGAATATTTTTGTAGATAAAGGGAGAATGTGTGGCCACAGATGAAATGGATAGAAAAGAAAATGAAGAGAAAAGTGAGAAGAAAGATTTGCAAACCGAAAGAGAAGACGATTCTAGTGATGAATCAGAAGATGATTTGGGACAAGGTTTTGTTAATGGTACAATTCCACATGGGGACGCCCGTGAGTCCATAGAGGTGAGAAGAGATAGAGTAGATGTAGAAAGTTTGTATGAAAATATTTTGGAGGAAAGAGATAGCTCTCAGGGTAATCAGAAGAATGCTAATCGTCGTTGTCTTTCTAAAACGTCGTAACTACAGCTTGAATCAAGCTGTAGTTACGACGTTTAGAACGACAACGACGTAATGCTAGTAAGTCAGCTTGGTTCTGCTTGATAGAAACACCCCCCCCCCCCGAATGGTCAAGTGACTTTTTGAAATTTTCACTACTTTAAAAGTATTGGTAAAGATTACTTCTGTGATGAAATTTAAAATTTTAGAAAATCGGCGGTAAAAAGGAATATTTCATTGTTGAGTAAAATTGGATTTTATTTTCCTTTTCTCGTGATGTTGTCTGAGGTTGGAAAGGCGTGTAGATGATATTTCGTGGACTGGCTTGATTTAATTTCTGTTTGGTTTTTGTTTGTTTGTTTGAATGGGTTTTACGCCGCTTTTAACAATCATTCAGTCATATCGCGGCGGCTGGAGCACCTAACAACGGATTCCTGGTATTTCTCACACCAGTACTACCATTACATCCCTTCCTAGCCTCCAGCTGCTATCCCACATAGGTCTACGATTATCAACCCATTGGTGAGAGACAAATAGTCGGAAAGGATGAGTGCCGCCGTCGGAGATCGAACCCGGGACCTCTACATTTACAGTCCGACGCGCTACCAACTGCGCAATGACGGCGGCTTCTGTTTGGTTGTTGGCCGTTTTGTCCTTTGCTGCCCTTGTAAACCTATAATTAAGAATTTTGTAACCTTTTTCCTCGCTTGCATTTTTACCCTTCATAGTTTCAGTACTGACAGTCAAAGGCAGCTAGCAGAGTTTTGAGTGTGGAAATGTGGAGTTGAACACTTAGTTCCTCAAGTCGGTGGGTTTTTTGCTATTTTGTATATACTCTATGATTAAGTATTGTCATGTACAGCATGTTTTGTAAATGGTTGTGAAGACGGGAGAAATATATATTATTTCGCTGTAAAGAGCAGAGAGTGAAGGAGAGGGTTAGTTATTGGGAAAAAAAGGTTTAAATACTTCTACCATAGGTTATTGACTTCAAACCTCAAGATCACGGGTTCGAGCCCTAGGCTGACCATATCAACTAACTAACTAATTGTCTTTCGGATGAGACGTTAAACCGAGGCCTCGTGTGACGATGCTATCCATCGGGCACGTTAAAGAACCAGGCGGAGCTCTCAGCAGTTTCGTCCTGTATCCTTGCACTATCTCCCGTAACAACTAACCGTCTTCTTGGGGCGTCGCTCATACGGGCATGTGGTACGGTAGCGACGATAAAACACGGAAATACACACAGACTTATTGTAAGTTTACCTATGTTTTGCCATAGACTATTGTGTTAAAAGGATTATCATGCCAGAAACTGACATGATAATCCTTTTCACACAATAATCACCGTGATTTTTGAGCAGTCATGTCTGGATCTACTTGTGGTTATATTGATATTTGTTTTTTACTGTCAGTTGTTTCTGTTGTATATTTCAGCTGTTTTATGGTGTATATTTCAGTTGTTTTATGTTGTATATTTCAGTTTATTCATGTTGTATATTTCAGTTGTTTTATGGTGTATATTTCAGTTGTTTTATGTTGTATATTTCAGTTGATTATGATATATATTTCAGTTGTTTTATGTTGTATATTTCAGTTGTTTTATGATGTATATTTCAGCTGTTTTATGTTGTATATTTCAGTTGTTTTATGTTGTATATTTCAGTTGTTTTATGTTGTATATTTCAGAGTATTGTCCAAACCGATGTTTAGTATGACGATTAAAATCTGTAAAAAATAAACTTCCTTAACTACTCCAACCCGTTTATGAGAACCTACTTTCAATAAACAGACAAGCCTGAGCCTTTGTTTTGGTGACAAGCCCTGTTATATTTTGTCTCAGGTGCAGAATGACGAACCCACATCTCATCTTCAGTGGTAATGCGGTTCAAAAAATTTGTCACCTTCACTATTATAACCCTTGTCATGCCGAACCTGGAATATTCCGGTTTTGGCAGGAGGTGTAGACTAAGATCAGACTGCACTTATGTGCAGGCTGATCTTAGTCTACATCTCCTGCTTGTACTTTTCCTGTCAGAGTTGTTTATGAAGTTGATTTCTTATAGAAATATTAATTTTTGAACATCAAGTTCTATCAGTGCTTTCAGCTCTTTGATTTGACAGCAGTTCAGTAAGGTAATTTAAACAGCATGACAAGGGTTAAACGACTGAAATTTTCTCTTGCATTGGTAACTGTGGTTTACTTTTGATCTGTGGACATCTGTCTAGGCACCCATATAGCACTAACTTTGCAAATGCCTAGGCGTTCGTGTAAAATCTAATAATTTAATATTTAGTTTCGTCTATCAAAAACGGGCGTTCTGATTGGTTGAAAAAAAATCATTCTTAACTCTATGAACAAAATTTTAAGAACGCAGCGATTTTGTATGCTTCCGCACAAAATAGTCCCATACAAAAGGGTTTCAAAATTTGTAAACTATTTGATTTTTTTCGCTCGATGCTATTAAATTATAAGAGATGAAGAGAATGTTTTTGTTTTCATGGAGGTATGAACCGAAAAACCTAATCACACTCATGTATGAATCCGCTTCGCGCATTCATACAGTGTGAATAGTTTTTTTTCGGCTCATACCTCCATGAAAGAACAAAAAAAAAATATTCTCTTCATCTCTTAATTGTGCCGATGTCTTACCGATGCTAAACTTGTTGGCTGCCTCCTTCAAAGTTACTCGACGATTTTTGTTGACAAAAGCTTTAATATTCGCTACCACTGTTGGGGTCACCGCCTCAGCTGGCCGCCAAGTCCTAAGCCTGTCACAAACACTTGTTTTTTCTTCATGAAACTGAGAAACCAAGTTGTAGAACGTCTAAGGTGTTACACATTATCTGAAAATCTTTTTAAGCCTCTGGAAAATATGGTCACCTTATGCAACCAAACACTTAATTACAGAGCATTGTTCCTCTAACAAAGTGTCCTTGATAGACGAAACACCTATCATACATCAGAGTGCAAAATACCGTGTAAACACAGCTATCATTGAAAATAAACTGACAACGTTATTGGCGAATGAATGTAGTTTTCACCAATATGTAATGTGTGTATATAGCTGCACGTGGAAAGAGAGGAGCATGGAAAGTCCGGATATTTTCTGACCATCCACCGTAAGCCTTACTCTCAAAACGCCGAAACATTCGATCTCAAATATAATCTCAATATTCGAAACACTAAAGTTCTAGGAAACTCACAAATACTTGTGTAATTTCCGCAAAATACCAAAGATTTAACAAGAAAATTTTAGTAAATTTTGAGAAGTATATTTTTCCAATCTAAATGCAATTGATTTATTGAGAAAAAGCTATAGAAGTCAGAAAATACATAGATACTAATAAAAAAAAAAAAAAAAAGGAAAAGACAAAAAAAAAAAAAAAACACAAACAAAAAAAAACAAACAATACTTATGTTTTTTTTAACCCTTCAAACCCCAACCCCGATCTCTACATATTGCGAAAGAAAATTTCAGGATTAACTTTTCAAAAGCAGCGATGGTCAAAAACAGGAAAGTATTACTCTTATGACCAACATTCGCCGAGAAGTAACTATAACATTTATTTCGTTAAATCGTCGCCGATAAAACGTATTCTAACCCTCTATATTGTTTTCGCAAACTTGGCAAAATTTCGCACCACGACAACGAACAAACACGTTGATAATTAATGCAAAACTGAAGAACAATCGCTCAGACTCAGAAGGTAACACGTTGTTCTTTCAATCCTAGGTACCGAGATCGAAGCCAGGCTCGGCAATCGTTCTTTCAGACATTTTGACAAAAGTTATTGCGACACCAAACATTTATATCTCACCAATGGAAGAATGATAAATAGAATGCCTAAGTTGGACGAGCAGCTGATGGCCAGGATAGAATATTGTGGCTCTACTGGTGTAAGATACTATAGGAAGTCATGGTTAGGTATACCAGTCGTCGCGATATAACTGTAGTACTATTGAACGCTTCGTTAAACCCCATAGATCAAGAGGTAGTTTATCGGATGGCCGACCACACGAACAGAGCTCCTTAGATCACTTAGATATTTAACGGCCAGGATCGAATATTGTGGCTCTTTTGGAGTAAGATCCTATAGGAAGCCATGGTTAGGTATACCAGCTGTCGCGATATAACTGAAGTTCTATTGAACGCTGCGTTAAACCCCATAGATCAAGAGTTAGTTTATCGGATGGCAGACAACGCGAACAGAGCTCCTTAGATAACTCGGATATTTAACGGCCAGGATCGAATATAGTGGCTCTACTGGTGTACGATACTATAGGAAGCCATGGTTAGGTACACCAGTCGTCGCGATATAACTGAAGTACTATTGAACGCTTCGTTAAACCCCATAGATCAAGAGGTCGTTTATCGGATGGCAGACAACGCGGACAGAGGTCCTTAGATCACTCAGATATTTAACGGCCAGGATCGAATATTGTGGCTCTTCTGGTGTAAGATTCTATAGGAAGCCATGGTTAGGTATACCAGTCGTCGCGATATAACCGAAGTACTATTGAACACTGCGTTAACCCTTTCCTGTTCAGTCCCTGGTTTTTGAGTCCCTATAATATTATACATTAGAAAACATTGTGGGAAAAGAAGAAATTGCTTGTAACAAGCAATTTCTTCTTTTCCCACAATATTTTCTACCCTTTAGGTTGGTTACTTTTCAAATTACTCTCACTTATAGTTGTCATCTTCAATTTCTTTCAAATTGGACAAGTCTAAAATTTTGAAAAACAGGAAAGGGTTCAACACCATACAGCCAAGGAGCCGATCACGCCAAAAGAGCTCCTTAGATCACTCAGGCGTTATTTGCAAGACATGAGGGCAGTAGTGTGTAAAGTTTCTTACAACCAATTTGTTCATTTTTCACAATGTTTTCACGAGCATATTCTAGAATAGCGTAAAAGGAAGGACTTTGTGGGAACGAGTTAAAGGAACTTTGAGAAAGTCGTTATATTTAAAGCACGAAGTGAAGGCTATGCTGATCTTGATCTTTACTTGGCATTTACGTCAAATAGACCAATCACTGGCCCCACCCACTTACTTCTTTGGCAACGCCCACTGACTCCGACAGGATGTCCCGCTTCAATTTTTAACAACATTATTTTGCAAATTTTATGGGCTCTCGCATGTAACAAAAAAGGGGATGGTTGGTTGGCGACCAAACGTCGTAACTACAGCTTGACAAGAAAGATGTGTTTGTGAAACACCAGGCCCCCGAAACAGGAATTTTTAAGAAACGGGTGATTTTTATTGTTTTTTTTCTTTGTTTTAGAGAAAAGGGTTAAATTATGACATTGACCTTGAAGAAATGTCCTTCCCCAGATGCGCATTGTTGAGACCTATCTACATACAAAATATTAGCATTGTAACTTAATTTGGGATGAAGTTAAAGGAAAATGTTTAGTTGGCAGGTTAAGTTTTTGAGTAAGGTTTTAGGGAAAAGGGTTAGAATTTTGACATTGACTTTGATGAAATGACCTTCCCCAGTTGCGCCTTGTTGAGACCTATCTACACACCAAATATAAGCACTGTAACTTAATTAGGGATAAAGTAATGGGAAAATGTTTAGTTGGCAGGTTAAGTTTTTGAGTAAAGTTTTAGGGAAAAGGATTAAAATGATGACCTTGACCGTGATGAAAGGACCCTCCCCATTTGCACCTTGTTGAGACCTATGTACATACCAAATATTAGCATTGTAACATGATTAGGGATGAAGTTATAGGAAAATGTTTAGTTGGCAGGTTAAGTTTTTGAGTGAGGTTTTAGGAAGGGGTTAAATTTTGACCTTGAACTTGATAAAATGACCTTCCCCATTTGCACCTTGTTGAGACCTATCTACATACTAAATATTAGCATTGTAACATGATTAGGGGTGAAGTTATAGGAAAATGTTTAGTTGGCAGGTTAAGTTTTTGAGTAAAGTTTTAGGGAAAAGGATTAAAATGATGACCTTGACCGTGATGAAAGGACCCTCCCCATTTGCACCTTGTTGAGACCTATGTACTTACCAAATATTAGCATTGTAACATGATAAGGGATGAAATTATAAGAAAATGTTTAGTTGGCAGGTTAAGTTTTTGAGTAAGGTTTTAGGGAAAAGGATTAAAATGATGACCTTGACCGTGATGAAAGGACCCTCCCCATTTGCACCTTGTTGAGACCTATGTACATACCAAATATTAGCATTGTAACATGATTAGGGATGAAGTTATAGGAAAATGTTTAGTTGGCAGGTTAAGTTTTTGAGTACGGTTTTAGGAAGGGGTTAAAATTTTGACCTTGACCTTGATGAAATGACCTTCCCTAGTTGTGCCTTGTTAAAATCTATCTACATACCAAATATTAGCATGGTAACTTGATTAGGGTTGAAGTTATAGGAAAATTGCCAGGTTAACTTTTGCAGATAGACAGACAGACGGACAGACGGACACCGGTAAAACAGGATGCCCCCGATCTATCGATGCGGGGGCATAAAAATGGCGGCCAATGTTGGAGTTTAAAACTCATCTGCGGTCTAAATGGTCGACTGGCCATTTGATTGACAACCGCGATTGGACTATCGTTTGAAATGTCAAAGATTTAACCAATAAGAGTCAAAATATTTTCAGTGACATAATACAGCAATAACAAATTATCTTTAATTAAAGCATCTATTGAAATTCAGGATCTATAAGAGCCTGTGAAAGCGGGGAAACACTTGTATAGACATTTGATTGACAGCCGCGATTGGACAATTGTTATAAATGTCACGCAAAGATTAAAAAAATAAGTATAAAAATATTGTCTGTGACATAATACAGCAATAAACAATTATCTTTAATAGGGCATCCATTAGATTCAGATTCTGTAAGAGTCTGTGAAAGCGGGGAGGCACTTGTATAGACATTTGATTGACAATCGCGATTGTACTATTGTTATAAATGTCACGCAAAGATTAAAAAAATAAGTATAAAAATATTGTCTGTGACATAATACAGCAAAAAACAATTATCTTTAATAGGGCATCCATTAGATTCAGGATCTATAAGAGCCTGTGAAAGCGGGGAAACACTTGTATAGACATTTGATTGACAGCCGCGATTGGACAATTGTTATAAATGTCACGCAAAGATTAAAAAAATAAGTATAAAAATATTGTCTGTGACATAATACAGCAATAAACAATTATCTTTAATAGGGCATCCATTAGATTCAGATTCTGTAAGAGTCTGTGAAAGCGGGGAGGCACTTGTATAGACATTTGATTGACAATCGCGATTGGACTATTGTTATAAATGTCACGCAAAGATTAAAAAATAAGTATAAAAATATTGTCTGTGACATAATACAGCAAAAAACAATTATCTTTAATAGGGCATCCATTAGATTCAGATTCTGTAAGAGTCTGTGAAAGCGGGGAAACACTTGTATAGACATTTGATTGACAGCCGCGATTGGACTATTGTTATAAATGTCACGCAAAGATTAAAAAAATAGGTGTAAAAATATCTTCTGTGACATAGTATAGCAATAAACAATTATCTGTAATTAAAGCATCTATTGGATTCAGGATCTGTATGAGTCTGTGAAAGCGGGGAAGCACTTGTATAGCTGAAACTAAAAAAAATAATGAAATATATTGCAAGTAAATAAGAGATGCAAGGCTGGTGCACAGGCGGCGGAAACCATGAGCGTGAAACTTACAGCAATATCACTCACACTTTACTTTTGTTTCATTGAAGTAATCTCCCTTGATTCTAACGAACTGATCAAACATATAGAAAGAAACTCATAATTCAAGTCAAATTCCGCTCGATATATATTCACTTCAAACCAATGGGGGAAAAGTCTAACGAAAAATAGTCTTGGTCGAAATTGAACGAAATGAAAAGTACTGTAATTTTAGGCACGTTGTTAAATACCACTGATTAAACCTTTCCTGTTCAATCCCTGGTTTTTACGCTCCTGAGAATTTGCAATTAAGAAATATTGTGGAAACAAAAGAAATTGCTTGAAACAAGCAATTTCTTCTTTTCCACAATATTTTCTACCCTACCGAGTGGTCATTTTTTCAAATTGAATCCAAATAAAAATTTCGTCTGCAAAACCTTTGAATTTGGACAGGTCTAAAATTTTTCTAAAAAAGGAAAGGGTTAAAAAACAAATTTCGAAATGTTCCTACCATAGAAGAAAATACAAAATAAAGATTAATCATCTGTATAGGCAGATTTGAGTGTTTGTTTTTCGCATATGTATAATTATTGGAAATATCATGCGGTAGGCTCATATTTAACCCGTTCCCACTCAAGAACACCTTTTGACGTCCCTCAAGGAAGAAATCTTAGGAATTATTATGGAAAATGAAGAAATTCATTTTATCAAGCAATTTCTTCATAATCCGAAATGTTTTCTGTCCAAAAAGATAATGAATTTTAAAATTTAATCAAATGAAAGTTGTTGTCTGCAATTTCTTTCAATTCGGATACTTCTGAAATATTGGCGTGTGGTAACGGTTTACATGCGCCAAAATTATCAATTATCACACGCGGAATTATAACATCACATTCCGTTCATTATATTATGTTGTAGCAAATCATCTTAAAGTTTACATGCGCCAAAATTATCAATTATCATACGTGGAATTATAACACCATATTCTGTTCATTATAGTATGTTGTAGAAAATCATCTTAAGGTTTACATGCGCCAAAATTATCAATTATCATACGTGGAATTATAACTCCACATTCCGTTCATTATATTATCTTGTAGAAAATCATCTTAAGGTTTACATGCGCCAAAATTATCAATTATCTTACGCGGAGTTTGACACCACATTGCTTTCATTATATTATGTTGTAGCAAATCATCTTAAGATTTACATGAGCCAGTATTATCAATAATCACACGTGGAATTATAACACTACATTCCGTTTATTATATTATGTTGTAGCAAATCATCTTAAGATTTAAATGCGCCAAAATTATCAATTATCTTACGCGGAGTTTGACACCACATTGCCTTCATTATATTACATTGTAGCAAATCATCTTAAGGTTTACATGAGCCAAAATCATCAATTATCATACGACGAATTATAACATCACATTGCTTTCATTATACTACATTGTAGTAAATAATCTTAAGGTTTACTTGCGCCAAAATTATCAATTATAATACGCGGAATTATAACACCACATTCCGTTCATTATATTATGCTGTAGCAAATCATTTGAAGGTTTACATGCGCTAAAATTATCATAAATCACACGCGGAATTATAACACCACATTCCGTTCATTATATTATGTTGTAGCAAATCATCTTAAGATTTACATGAGCCAGTATTATCAATAATCACACGTGGAATTATAACACTACATTCCGTTTATTATATTATGTTGTAGCAAATCATCTTAAGATTTAAATGTGCCAAATTTATCAATTATCACGCGCGGAATCTTAACATCACATTCCGTTCATTATATTATGTTGTAGCAAATCATCTTAACCCTTTCCCATTTTTAGCTAGCAAAGCGACAGCTTTGATAGCTTAAGATAACAGACGAAATTTTGAGGTCGTCTCAAAGTTCAACAAGTGCAAACTGTCATTGGAGGCTTTACCACTAAATCCATTAAATGCCTACGCCATTAAAAGTAGTTCTCATGTATTTCAGGAATATTGCAAACTCTATTCAAATTGTATTGAACTCTCTTAAAAGCACGCTATGTAACCCATTCCCTATCAATTCCGCTTTGGGAAAAAGGCTATGGAAAACATTGTGGACAATGAAGAAATTGCTTGTATAAGCAATTTCTTCAATGTCCACTATGTTTTCTACCCAACAAGGAAACGTTTTCTAAATTCAACCATGCTTTGCTAGCTTAGAGTACTTTCAGTACTTTGATTTGAAATTTTAGACTAGTCAAAATTGAAAGAGGCTGCAGACGACAATGAAAACTGGATGCCATTTGAAATGAAACCATCCTATGTGGTAGAAAGTATTTTGTAAAAGGAGAAATTGCTTATTACAAGCAATTTCTTCTTTTTCCACAATGCTTTCTTGAGTATAAAATTATAGGACCGTAAAATCGCGTATTTGAACGGGAAAGGGTTATGGTTTACATGGGCCAAAATTATCAATTATCACACGCGGAATTTAACATCACATTCTATTAATTACATTACGTTATTGAAAATCGTCTTAATCAAATTACTTACTTCGTCGAAAGTTCCAGTAAAATGGTTCATTTGACTTCCAGCCCCAAGGATGATCCCACTTCGTCGTATTAACACTCTACCTGTAACCAAGACACGAAACTCGTAAAGAGTATCCATAATTTCATTGTCAGGTAATTTCAAATAAGTTTTATTTCAAAACAAAAGGACCATGATGGTCCTTTATTACTCCCCTGAGTATGATGGCTAGAGTTTTTTTGATGTATACGAAATATAAAAGCGATAGACCTTATGGATTGGGAGAAGATTTTTAAAGATTTTCTCCTTTAATCCTAGGTTTATTGAAGATCCCACTATATAGCGCTAACATCCAGAATACAGTAATTCCTTGGTTGAGGATAAATAGGCATTGTTATATACAAAATATGAAAGCTCTAGGCATAATGGTTAAGGAGGAGAAGGTTTTCAAAAATATCCTTCTTAATTCCTTTGTACATTCAGGGATCGCTCTGAAAAGGGAATAATTTTTAGAATACAGTAATTCCTTGAAGTATTTTGTTAGAGGATCAATACATGATTTATACCACATGTTAAAGCTCTAGGCCTTATGGTTTGGAAGAAGGAAATTTATGGTTTGGGAGAAGATTTTTAAAGATTTTCTCCTTTAATCTTAGGTTTATTGAAGATCCCACTAAGTAGCGCTAACATCCAGAATAAGTAATTCCTTGGTTGAGGATAAATAGGCATTGTTATATACAAAATATCAAAGCTCTAGGTATAATGGTTAAGGAGGAGAAGGTTTTCAAAATATCCTTCTTAATTCCTTTGTACAATCGGGGATCGCTCAGAAAAGGGATTAATTTTTAGAATACAGTAATTCCTTGAAGTATTTTGTTAGAGGATCAATAGATGATTTATACCACATGTTAAAGCTCTAGGCCTTATGGTTTGGAAGAAGAAAATTTTCAAAGATTTCCTTCTTTATTCCTATATAAAATCAGGGAACGCACAGTTTTAAGAGAACAATTATTCTTTGAAGTACTTTGGTAGAGGGTCATTAGATGATGATTCATAGCAAATATCAAAGATCTAGGCTCTAGATTTGTATTGAGAAGAATTTTTAATTTTTTTCATTCGGTTGCGATGGCAACCACAGTTCTTCGTTGATTTCAATTATTTGATATATTTTGAAAGAACACGACCTAAGGATCATTTCTGAGAAGTTTGGTTGAAAACAAATCGTTAGTTAGGGAGAAGTTTTTTTTGTAATTGTTAACGGAAGGACTGACAGGTGAACGGACGGACGGACGCCTGACAATGACCGATCACAAGAGCTCACCCTGAGCATTTTATGCCCAGATGAGCTACAAACAAAAACTTGTTCTTACAATTTTATCGTCTTGTAGTTTCAAAGTCCTAGTGTCACCATCAGAACACAAACAAACATGCATACTTACCAAAACATTCTCAGTAAATGACCTTTGAGATTCAATGTAAATAGGACGTTTTTGAACCTATCATTACAACGAAATAGGAAAAATTACCATCCATTTAAACTAAAATGAAGCTTTTTTTAAAATCTTAATACTAGAATTCTGGACAAATCATGAACTGTCGATTGGTCTTGTTGGCGTTAACATTTCTTTAGACTTTCATTTATTTTTTATATGTACGACTTAATAAACAAAAATAATTTGATTTGACTGTGTTCGTGGTAAGGAAACAGGACTTTGGCTCCTTTGTAAATTTCCATTTTTATAAATGATTGGTTGATTGATTGAGTTGGATTTAACACCCCGCTTTAAACAGTAATGCAGTCATATAGCGGCGGCTGGAGGAACTTACAATGGATTCCTGGCATTTCAAACACCAGTACTACCACTACATCCTTTCCTAGCCTCCAGCTGCTACCCCACTTAGGTTTACGATTATCCACCCATTGGTGAGAGACAAATTATATAAACGAACTAACTCACAAATAGTATTGCGTTATCTTACCTTTTGCAAATACGAGAGCAATACTTACCTGACAAAGGTTTTTGATCTTTTTGTCCATTCACTACTGCCGTCATATTTTCACCGTCATATATATAGATGACGTCATTCCAGGCGTTCTGGAATATCAATAGATAATTTAATTGTTAGTTTCGTCTATCAAAAACGAGCGTTCTGATTGGTCGAAAAATTTAATTCATACCTCCATGAACATAATTTTGAGCACGCATCCATTTTGTATGCTTCCGCATAAAATAGTTCCATACAAAAAGGTATCAAAATTTGTACAGCTTTTGTTTTTTTCGCTCGATGCTATTAAATTATAAGAAATGAAGAGAATGTTTTTTGTTTTCACGGAGGTATGAACCGATAAAACTAATCACACAAAGTATGAATCCGCTTCGCGTATTCATACATTGTGTGATTAGGTTTTTCGGTTCATACCTCCATGAAAAAAAAAAATATTCTCTTCATCTCTTAAATATAAAAATTTCAATGAGGTATGAACCTATAAACTCTACCTTACTGCATGAATTCGCACTCAATTAAATAAAATTTAATTGTTAGTTTCGTCTATCAAAAACGAGCGATCTGATTGGTCGAAAAATTTAATTCATACCTCCATGAACAAAATTTTGAGCACGCAGCCATTTTATATGCTTCCGCACAAAATAGTTCCATACAAAAAGGTATCAAAATTTGTTAAGTTGTTGCATTTTTCGCTCGATGCTATTGAATTATAAGAAATGAAGAGAATATTTTTTGTTTTCATGGAGGTATGAACCTATACACTTAACCCCACTGCATGAATTCGCACTCAATTAAATATAAACTCGTGTAAATCCAGTGCTTATTGTAACCTTGGCTATAAATATAATGCTCCGTATACGATTTTTTTTTGAAATTGGTATCATTTAAAAGAATCTCGATGGATCTCGAACCAACTCATATCTGAGAAAAGAGAATCATTTTGAAAAATCATGACTGTGTCAAATAGATTTCAATTGAGAGGCGAATAGATTTTTTTCATTGAGATATCAGAAACCTAAACGCATTTTATGAACCACAGAGCAATTTCATACTGAAATAATTTAATTCTTAGTTTCGTCTATGAAAAACGGATGTTCTGATTGGTCGAACAAAAATATTAATTACTCCATGACCAAATTTTGAGGACACAGTCATTTATATGCTTCCAAACAAAATAGTTCCGTGGAAAAAAGTATCAAAATTTGTAAAGTTCTTGTGTGTTTTTTTTTTCGCTCGATGCTATTAAACTATAAGAAATGAAGAGAATATTTTTTTTGTTTTCATGGAGGTATGAACCGAAAAAACCTAATCACACTTGAAACAAAAAATATTCTCTTCATCTTTTAAAGGGATTAGACGTTTAGCCCTGAAAGTCAAGGATAAATTCATTTCAAATCTAATACAAACATTTCCACAGATTTGGATGTTTTACTTCAGATTGGTATTGGTCGTAATGTCACATTTTGCGGTTTTGGGATATCATGCTTTACCACTAAAATGAAACTGATGATAGTCGAAATTCTAGCCATGTGACGTATAATATATGGACGACGCCCTTGTTATCCATATAACAAAATCTTTTAGAATGAACTTGATAAGAGGACCATTGTCAGGTGAACGGGGAAAAATAGTGTCTTTCTAGTTAGACAAATATTAAGAGTTGCCTCTCAAAGATACAATATTGACCCATATTCTGTTCATAGATCATGGCAAAAGTAATGCATTGATTATTCAAGAATTTTGCTGCATGCTACTTAAAATTTACACAAAATGTTAAAAGTGAAGGTTTTAATGATTGATTGAATGGGGTTTAACGCCACTTTTAACAGTATTTCAGTCATATCGCGGCGACTGGAGCACCTAACAATAGGTTCGTGGTATTTCTCACACCAATACTACTATTACAACCTTTCCTAGCCTCCAGCTGCTACCCCACTTAGGTTTACGATTACCCACATATTTGTGAGAGACAAATGTCGGAAAAGATATGTGCCGCCGCCGGGGATCGAACCCATGGCATCCCATGATTGAAGATTAGGAGTTGAAACGGAAGGAGAGCAATTTTTCAAAAAGATGAATAAGTCAACTCGGTCCTATTAAAAATTCACAGAAAGAGATGCACCAATAAAGTTTGAGATATTAGAATTCCTCTGTTAACCCATACACAGTTTTCTTAACGGGTTATTTGACCTCATCAAGAGAAAATTCTAAGGGTCAAAGAGGATATTTTCAGACCTTTGAGGGTAAAGAAACTGGTTTACGAGTCAATATATTTCATTTTGGGGCTCTATTCGTTGTTTGCTATCGATCTTTCTCCTGTTTACTAAATCTTATGTTTATTTAAGAAATGACTAGAATATTTATGTGTTCTCATTTAGATATAAACCTTAAAACTTAATCACAGTGTTTGATATGCGAAGCGGATTCATACATTAATGTAATTAACCTATTACAAGATTGTAAAATTTAAGACTGGGTGAATTTGAAAGTATGTAAAAAACATTGTGGAAAATGAGGCAATTTCTTTTTGCAAGAAATTTCTTCATTTTCTTACGGTGCGTCAAAAAGCGTCGTTGTGTGAGAATGAGTCTTTAGGTTGATAACTCAATATAAGCAAAATAGTATCTTCATCTCTTGTAAATTAATCCCATCAAGCAAAGAAAAGCTAATATTTTACAAGTTTTGGGTAAAATTTATGATTCGACTTTGTGCGCAAGCTCATAAAATGATTGCGTGTTCAAAATTTTGTTGGCGAAAGTATGAAAACAGCAAATCTTAACGCTTGAATCCTGAAAGACCAAACTCGAATTGAATTGTGGGAATTCCAAAAATCAAATTGTAGGTAAAAAATAACGTACGGTATCGTAAGGTAACGAGATTTCCTGCCGCTGCGTCTCTGTATCGGTGACAAAGATAATACGATTACCGGAAGTTGATATAGATAGACTGGCACTCAAGTCGGAACTGTAAACACAGTTGGTAACCAGCGCCTGTTGACCGGAACCTGAAATAGATTAAAATACCTTAAATTTGACGTGGGATTTTTTTTTACTTGAAATACGCCATCAAATACCGTGCCTACGCAACAGGTTTCTACAATAATATATTCCTTAAATATTTTATGTTCTTGGTTTTCTTTCATATTAGATATTTTTATATGCATACTTTGATTATTTTCTATACTCAATGCTAATGACTTCTGACTGTGTTACACAAACCCAACTTCATGGCATATTGCCATAGATTTGTTTGCAGTTTTACGAAAAAAATACTCTGATTAAAAAAACTTAGTTAATTTAATTTATTTCATATGATTTGGTATTAAAGATAACAAACAGGGGAAGAACCCGACCAGTTTAATGGAACTGCAAGCATACAAAATCGTTCCATACCCGTATTTGTTGGAGGTATGAAATATTTTTGCCATTAATCAAAGGCAGGAATTTCGATGGTCGAAACTACATTGAATTGTTGAACAATGTAAAAATTTGAAATTCTGTGTTTTCAGAAATAAGCTGACGCTTTTCATTTCTAGGTTCGCACATGTTAACTGTAAACTTCCAAGCGAAAGTGGACCTAATGCCAAATCCCTAAAACTAATATTTCAATCAAAGTACTGATTGTATTGTAAGCTAGCAAAGCATAATTTCATTTAGTAATCTTCTTTGTCAAAGGTTATCATGATGAATAATTGAGGTTAAAATAACCCAAGAATTGACCCATTAAAACGTGACAAAATCTTAAACTTGTTCAAATTAAAAAAAAGTTATAGACGATAACTTAAAGTTGGTTGAATTTAGAAAATCTTTCTCTTGTTGGATAGGAAAAATTATGGACAGTGAAGAAATTGCTTGTCACACACAGTTTCTTCATTGTCCACAAAGAGGGTTTCGCAATTTGAATACAGTTTGTACTATTCTTGAATTACATAAGAACCACTTTTATGGCGTAATTATTCAAAGGATATAGTGGTTAAGCCTCAAGTGGAAGTTTGCACTCGTTGAACTTTTAGAAGACCTCAAAATTTTATCTGTTAACTTAAGCTATCAAAGCTTACGCTTTGCTTGCTAAAAATAGATCGGATCCAGTATAGGTCAATCAGAATAAATACGTTTTGAATAAACAGGAAATCTAGGACAAAAAGGACCTGATAAAAAACATTTTACCGTCGGTAACATCATAAAACCGGAAGTTAATAACCAAGCTGGTACCAAAGTCATCACCGGAGAACCTGTAGATGTTCAACATTCCGTTACCCCGGAAAACAGCCTGACCGTCTTCTACTGTGACGAACTCGGAACCAGCATAAAAGTGTCCAGTAGAGTCAGCAAAATTGGTTTCGAATGTAAGGTTAGTGGATGGATTGCAGTCTGTTGAGTAAAAGTAAGGATTTTTAAAGGTCGTTTCATCCTATAATCAGACCGTGGAGTATTTGACCAATCGCGGCCATCAATGAAGGAATCAATCGACCAATTAAGTCATTCATTCAGCCCGAAATTGAGTTTTGAACTTCGACTTTGCCGCCATTTTTGTGAAACATTTTTGTTGGTTTGGCGACTTAAACGTCGTAACTACAGCTTATTCAAGCTGTAGCTACAAAGTTTAGGTCGCAAACCAACTATTCTACTTTTTGATTACTTGCTACAGGCTATAAACTTTACAAAATAATGTCGTTTCAAATCGAAGCGGAACTTCTTGTCGATGTTATTGGGAAGACTAACGGTGTAGGTGGGCGGGGCAAGCGTTTGCTCGATTATTGATGGGTTCCGATTTTCTTAACGGTCGGGGTTTCCGGATTTATTTCTCACGAGGTAATGGTGCTTTCATTACGTCTTATATAATACCTTATCCATTTTCAGAAAATCCCTAAGCCGTGTCAATAATCAGGAGATATCGTATCTATGTAAATATGGACAACAAAATAGAATGTAATTCATTTACTTTTCAAACATAGGCTATTCGCTTAAATAAGAGATTTTAAATTTACATTTTATACAAAGTAAGAAATACTGACCTTTTTATTTATCTAGATTCGCAATAACTTAATGCGTGTCACCTTGATAGGGATAGATGGGTTAGCCCGATTAGCTCAGTTGGTAGAGCACTTGACTTCAAACCTCAAGTTCATGGGTTCGAGCCCTGGGCTGACCATATCAACTAACGAACTAATTGTCTTTCGGATGAGACGTTAAACCGAGGCCTCGTGTGACGGTGCTATCCACCGAGCACGTTAAAGAACCAGGCGGAGCACTCATCAGTTTCGTCCTGTATCCTTGCACTATCCCCCATAACACCTAACCGTTTTCTGGGGGCGTCGCTGATATGGGCAAATGCTACGGTAGCGACGATATATAAACGGAAATACACACACACACACACGGGTACCTACCTGCTAATTTACCGCTAGGGGGCGCATCGTCATGTACACACCCACACTCCAGAGCGTCGAAAATAGTCCCAGGTGCACATTGTCGTGTAAAATTTCCATGGTAGGGCACCATTTCGATGTACATCCTACGATTAGTAGTGTGGGGATAGTTTCTACATTCTATCAAATATGAAGAAGAACCAGCGTTAGAAAAATAGTTTGTAGGGTGGGATAGTGTCTTTAAATATCAGCCATAACAAAATTAGATTGCGGTTAGGCAAGACGAGGAACCAATAAACAAGTACAGGTACATGTACATTATCAAAACAAGGGCATGTTGTATTGTGTTGCAATACAGGAGTCCCCCATCGGAGCAGAAACAGTCTTTTTATAGTTAATCCAAAATAAGACTGTATTTTGATGTCCCTAATAGTAACCTTATGAAAACATTAGGAGAAAAGAAGAAAATGTTGAAAATTGACATTTTCTCTGTTTTCTTCAATATTTTCTGATCTTTAATATTCATTAATTTTTATTAAATAACATTCAGTTAGTCGTCTGCAGCAGCTTAAATTCTGGCCTAGTTTTAGTTTTTGTCGCTTGAGAAAGGGTTAACCATATTTGGACATATATCAGACTTCGCGTATTCATACAGTGTGATTAGTTTTTTCGGTTCATACCTCAGTTAAAACAAAAAATATTCTTTTCATTTCTTATAATTTAATAGCCTCGAGCGGAAAAAGCAAAAGCTTTTCAAATTTTGATATGTTTTTGTATGGGACTATTTTTTGCGGAAGCATACACAATCAATGCGTGCTCAAAATTTTGTTCATGAAGTTATGAAAAATTTTTCTGACCAATCAGAATGCCCGTTTTTGATAGACGAAACTAAAATAAAATTATAAGACAATCTAAAAAAGAAGATTATGGAAGCAGTGCCTGGTTTTGACACCAGTAGCAGAAAATGCTTCAGACATCAGTAGAAAATGCCTCAGACATCAGTAGAAAATGCAAATAACCAGCAATCCTTCCCTTTTCTCAATACATCATGTACACAAATTTGTTCCGAAAAAAAAAATGGAAAGGAAAAGATAACAAAGGGCAATAACTCAAAAGGTGGGCTTGGAAGAATAACGGTTCTCGTACATGACACTTTTCCACATTGTAATCTATTAAGGGTATAAAGTTTGAAGTTGCTAGCACTTATGGTTTAGGAGATATGGTCCGAACAAAAGTGTAACGGACGGACGGAGGGACGGAATCGAGCAAACCTATAGTCCCCCCACCGGTTACCGGTTGGGGGACTAATAGAATAAGCATTTTAAGTTAAAACATGATACGTCATTCTTGTAATACAGTAAACTTTTTACTATAGGAAAGCTTTTTAGACTGGTCGAAATTGAAAGAAGTTGATGAAATCTTAAAAAAAACCCTTTGATTTTGGGATAAAAAACATTATGGATAATGAAGAAAATAGCTTGTAAAACAATTTCCTCATGTTCACAATGTTTTCCAAGTTTTTAAGTGACGTAAAATACGGGATAATGCTTGAATGAAGTAACAGAAAGTTATGAGCGTCAAATGACTTATTTTAGTATTTTCAGGTTAAAATTGTAATATTGTCATACTTAAAATTGAATGTTATCATAGGTGTTAAAGGTTCCTTCCACCTAAAGAATGATATTACCTTCCTGTTCCTGTAGATTGGTTTCCGAGCTCGAATCACATGCGTCGTTACAACTCGGATCTGTCACGCAGCCGGTTCCCGGCACGTATCTTTGTATGACGTCACAACACGCCCAGAAGCTCCGCCCACCGACGCACGCAACATAGCCGCTACATAGACCATCAATTGCGTAGGAAGCAATAGCAGAGTTTTTACACGGATCTGTGATGCAGAAGAATATTTCAATTCACATATACGCATTACAGGCCTGGAACTTGTTGATATTGCCTTAAGCTAAAAGAACCTATGCATTTCAAACAATTTCGCATAAGCGTAAAGCGAAGAGTCACTCTAACTTTGTGCTGGGGAGGCTTGCAACAGACCAAAACCTCTCCTAGGCGTAACAAAGGCTCTGTCATGTATTTTAATTTGACTAAAGGTGATCTAGACCGAGGCTCACAAAATAATTTTCCACTCTAGATTCTGTTAACCCTTGTCATGCTGAACCCAGAATATTCCTGCTTTGGCAGGAGGTATAGACAAAGATCAGCCTGCACATAAGTGCAGTCTGATCTTGGTCTACACTTCCTGTTTGTCCCCTTAAAGTCAGATTTGTTTACATAATTAATTTTCACACAAAAAATGACCCACAATAAGATCGTCCAGTACAGCAAGTCCTTTGATTTTAAAGCAATACCGCATAGGATTTTTATTAAGCATGACAAAGGTTAAGATAAGCTTTTTACAAAGACAATCTCGTGACAAATCCTATATATCAAGGGAATCTAAGTATAAGCCAATGCATAGTGTTTCCTACTATTCATATTTGCACAAAGTAAATTATTAGTACAATTAGACCAGCCGCCGTCATAGCGCAGTTGGTAGCGCGTCGGACTTTCATTCAAAGGGTCCCGGGTTCGATCTCCGACGGCGGCAATACTCTTTCCGACATTTGTCTACCACCAATGGGCAGATAATCGTAGGCCTATGTGGGATAGCAGTTGGAGGCTAGGAAAGGGTGTAGTGGTAGTACTGGTGCGAGAAATACCAGGAATCCATTGTTAGGTGCTCCAGCCGCCGCGATATAACTGAAAGATTGTTAAAAGCGGCGTTAAACCTCATTCAAACAAACAAAAAAATTAGAACGAACGATCCATCGTCTTTCATTAGCCAATATCCGTATGCAGAGTATAAACTGGTATGACTTGGCATTAAGTCACCGTTGTTGTGAGTATCAAGCGCAGACTCAAAATTTTCACAATCTTCATGGATTTGTACCGATCTTCCCTTCGATTTGTCTTTAGACTTTTATAAGATATTTATACTATGACAGGACGAGATATTAAAGTCGGTGGAATAGAAAACTCCATTACGGGTCCAAGGTTCGACATTAATTCCTATATATTCTTTCGGATGAGGCTTGAATCTGAGACCCCATCTCTATTTGATAAATGTTAAGTGAACGATATCTCAAACACCACTTTTATCAAAATACAAACCACCCACACGTTCTAGTTAAAATACTGAAAGGAATCTTTAAATGTTTAGGACCATTACAGTAAAACCCTGCCTTTTTTAAATTCAGGTGTCATCGATCACCAAGGGCAGTTTAAAAATAACTTGTCCGACTAACCACTCAGAGAAGACTAAAAGATAAATTTAATTGAATCATATCTTACTCTTTTTTTATATTGTGTTTTGTTAATCTTGTAGTCAATTTGAGTAAAGGGTAGACACGTGAATTGGGTCAAGAAGCATGGTCCAGATACCCGTCTCTATCGCTTCACGACCGATTAACAAATTCACAAATGACAGACATGTGATAAGGATTTCTCATTTTTCCAATAGTTTTCTTAAGATTAATCTTCAAATCAGCAGTTTCACCCTTTCCCACACGATCCCTCCTTTTCACGCCCCTCAAGATAAAAGCTTGGGAAAACATTATGGAAAATGAAGAAAATGTTCAACAGGCGATTTCTTCATTATCCACAGTGTTTTCTATGCGAAAAGATTAAAAATAATCAGAATTCAATCAACCTGAAATTGTTGTCTGGAGTCCCTTTAAATTTGGACCAGTCCCAAAATTTATTGTGCGGGAATGGGTTAACCCATTCCAACTCAAGCCCTCCTTTTTACGCCCCACAAGAAAAAAACTTTGGAAAACATTGTGGACAATGAAGAAATTGCTTGTAACAAGCAATTTCTTCATTATCCACAATGTTTTCTATCCCAAAAGACGAAAAAAATTAAAATTCCATCAATTTGAAATTATCGTCTGCAGCTTCTTTCAATTTGGACCAGTCTAAAATTTTCTTGTGTTGGAATGGGTTAAAACGCGTTCTCACCGTTCGGACAATTAACTTGTTCCGGTCGTTTACAACTGAGGTGATACTGGTCCCAGAACAGACCGTCTCGACATTTTCTGGGGATCTTTCTCAATGTACCACTTCCGTCACCGATAAGCTCGTAATATTTCTGACAATATTTGTCATTCTGTTGAAATCCGTGATCTTTATCAATCATACAGTCAGGACAATCGAAATCTGGAATAAATCAAAGTACTGACAGTACTGTTAGCTACCAAAACATGGTTTTATTAAGTAATCTTCTTTCTGAAAGGTTATCAACGATAAATGAACGAGGTTAAAGTAACCCAGGAGTTAACCCTTTAAAACACGACAAAATCATAAACTGGTCCAAATTATACAGTTAGGACAGTCGAAATCTGGAATTACAAAAGCCATTGAATTAACAAAGGAAAATTGACGGATCGCTTATGTCAGACAAAAAATCGAATGACCAATCAAATCGTTTAATTTGACCGGAAGTAGTCTTCACCTATTCCTACACGATAAAATTTTTATACTGATCCTAATTGAAAGGAGTTGCAGAGGAGTCTTTAAAGTTCATGAAATTTAGACTTTTCAGCTTTCTTCATAGAAACAATTCTTGAAAATGAAGTAAATGCTTTTCACAAGCAATTTCTTCATTTTCCACATTGTTTTTCCAACTGCTTTACTAGAGATGCGTCAAAAAGTGTAATTGCGTGGGAATGGGTTAATCGTTTCTCAACAGATTATGAAAATGACAATTCTAAACATCTTGTTTCTTTTTCAAAGTTTTCATTGGGAGTACTAATTAGAGGGCATCTGGCCACGCCAACTGAGCTCCTACAGGAAATTCCACTTCCTTTTTAAACGGCGTTATTTTGCAATGATTTAAATGGATGAATTAATTCGTAGATAGATTCTTTGATTCATCCGGCGATCCGTCTATTGGAACAGCATTTAAGACAGGATTCCAAGGAGAAGTTTCAGTATTAATAAATGATTTAAAAATAACAAGAAAATCTTATTTTTTTAAACCCCTTAATCTGCATATACAGTAATAACTAAATATCGTAATTATTGAACGATGCTTCGTCAAAATTTTATCTGTTTATCAGACGAGTTTTATAGATATCTTTATTGTGAATATGAATTTTATAATCTGTGTGTAATATGACGTTTTTTGACAATAAATCGACGGAATCACTGAATTTTATCCACTGAAAATATACCACGAATTATATCATGCCGTTTGTGAAATGACCGTATTATATACGTTATGACGGCATTTTCACATTAACGCGTCACCATGGCTTCAGCTAATTTGCATACGCATTGGTTCGTACCGAAATTATTTTCAGAATTATTACCTGGTCCCAGATTACCAGGCTCGGGAGTTGTCGGGTCGGGAGCGCCAGTCGTGGTTGCTGCTGTCGTGGTGAGCCCTGTCATAGGTGAGAAAATAAATAAATAAATAAATGCATGAGAATATAGCATACTCGTTTGTTTCAGTGTAAGGTGGATTCATCTTTTATGGAGTGAACAACAAAAACTAAATTTTCACGAGTTGCAGAGTTACGACTGTAAATATACTTTAGTTGTTCACGAATTTTCGTCCATAATCTCTAAAAGCGTGCCATTACGCACGTGAATTACATGACAATACGATGACATAATCAGGGCCTTCAGTCCTGCTAACATGACGTTAAGTAGCTCGAAATGATCGAAGGGTTAGCTCGATTAGCTCAGCTGGTAGAGCACTTGACTTCAAACCCCAAGATCGCGGGTTCGAGCCCTGGGCTGACTATATAAAGTTAGAAAGTAATTGTCTATCGGACGAGACTTTAAACCAAGGCCCCATGTGACGGTGCTATCCATCGAGCACGTTGAAGAACCAGGCGGAGCTCATAGCAGTTTCGTCCTGTATCCTTGCACTCTCCCCCTTAACAACTTACCGTCGTCTTTGGGCGTTGCTCATATGGGCAAATGCTACGGTAGCGACGATAGATAAACGGAAATATACACGAACGAAAGGTGGGCTAAATCTTTCAAAGCAGTGAGTTTATCATTTTCATAGTTTCACATTTTTTCAGTGAAATTATCAAGTGATAATCCACAGAAACTCTCATTCATCCAACGGAAAGGATTAAAGAAAACTTTTAAATCATAATTGAACAATCATAATTGTAGACCCTCACACCCCTTATGCAGTTTTATGGAAGGATATATTTCTTCTGTTGGCAACCAAAATGTCGTAGATACAGTTTTATAAAAGCTGTATTTACGATATTTAGGTCGCATACCGTCGATTTTTTACCTGGCTAACGACAACTTACTACCTTCTTCATACAAGAGCTGATCTGTATCGTTTAGTTGAATGTCATGTTCATATAAGCGATAGTAAGGTAAATCAAAGGACTGAAAGTACTGTGAAGTTGGAATGCGCTGAAAGGGTCATAACTGTGGAATTCGGTTCAAATTCATTTATTACTTTCCGAGTAAGCCTCCCTCCTTTAAACTTAAACCAGCATTCCCAATCATGTACATATGTGCGTGAATAACGCACAAAAACATAAATCCACATACATGCAGAAATCAAACACTAGCATTGTCTTAACCCATTCCCAGACAGTGACGCTTTTAAATGACCCTTATTATGAAAGCTTTGGAAAACATTGAGGAAAATGAAGAAATTGCTTTTTTCCAAGAAATTTCTTCATTATCCACAATGTTTTCTGTCCAAAAAGACCAGGATTTAAAGATTTCATCACCTTACAGTTGTCGTCTACTACTTCTTTGAATTAGGACTGGTCTAAAATTTTATCGTGTTGGAATGGGTTGTAAGCTCGTGTCACGCACAGCAAAATTAGAATTTTTAAGCATAATAGTCTCCTTTTGATCAACAGTAATACGTGAACTCCTTTTAGAATCTTGAAAAAGAGAATAACAGCTTCTACAGTAAGAAATCAATGACCTCGATGATTTTTTGACCCTCAACTCGGCCAATTCTATAACGATCATTCTTAACTCACGTAGATTTTCATTTCAAGTTTATGAGTATACGTAGAAATTTGAAGAAATGCGCGGAAACTTGTTTCAGAGTGATCGATTTGAAATACCGGTGTAGACTTAGGAAAAAAGAATATTTAAAGCGTTGTGAGGAAAATTCAAAAGAAAAAAAGAAGACGTTAACGTTATTGTATCGTTATTGTTTGCACATGGTAGTTTTGCCCTTTTCCTAAAAATTCCTATAATATGATGAAGATAGTATCAAATTATCTTCGGCGCCCTGTAGTCGTGCGATTTCCTTATTCGTTATTCGGCTTTAGAACCGTAAAAATTCTTAGGTAAAGGGACCAAGCTGAAAGCTAGATGACACTTGTTAAAGGTCTGATGTGTTTTTAATTTAACCTTGTAAATAACGACATAAAAAAGCTTAATTATTTAGTAATTAAGTAGAAACCGGAAGTTGATATGTTTACATTCTAATTTTCAAAATCTTCTACTTTCGTTTCGCATCTATTTGATTTTTATTGAGTAAAAGCTGTAAATCCCACAAAAATGTTTGATGCCTACGATCCCCCTTAATCGCTCTAGAATGTTTTAAAGCACTGGGCGGCGTGATTATTGTAAAAATGCATTTGCGACCTGAGCCATATTTGTAAACATTGCCTATCTATTGTCACATGACTACCACATGTCACTTGAAATCACGTGATTACCAAACACGGGACGGCGAATCACAAAAAAACAAATTACTGCGCTGATTATTGCCTTATATTTCAATAATTTAAAGCAAACTATAGCATGTTTAGAAGTATATAAACGAATTTTATATAATCCTTTACATGTGCTATATTATTGTCTTCCGCTACAAGTAACTGATGGTCCGTGGCAAGTTGAGATGAAAAGTAGCCCGAGGTGAATTCATATCTAAGAGATCACATGATATGTGTTATCAAGAAACCCGAAGTGAAATTGTCTTGTGTTCATTTTGCGGTTTTGTTTAATCTAAATTGGAATTGCTTCGCATTCCAACTTAAAAATCCCTCTTAATAATTATGAGAAAAGAATTTTATTGAAGAAAATCAAATTGGTGAAGGATACTTCTGAGGAATAATGTCAGAATATGAAAGATGCCCGTTAGAAGCGACTTGGCCTTTTCCCACTATGTTTTCTAGAAGTTATCAAAATGTGGGATTCTGTGCTAAGATATTAAAGTTTTACGAATTACGTCTTGAAATTCAACTGTTATACTTGTTTGTCGATCGGAATTCTGGTACCCCGAATGGCTGAAAAATTCGTTTTCATAGAGTTCTGAATTATTTTTGTGTTATCACACACACAAAACATTAATATAAGTGTTCAAACTAGTCATAACATTTTTATAGTCTTGTACTCCGACCTAACATAAATTACTTACGTTCGCACGTGAAGTCTTTAATCGCATTTTGTATCAGCTCTACCACATCGCTGATATTTGCCGTGACGAAAACGTTCTTTGGGTCTCCAGCAATATTCGCCAGCTCTGGTCTGAAATAGACAATATAAAACCAGGTATAAATGAATGAATATAATAACATAAACAACGAAGACGTTTACGTGTATGACGTTCTCGTGACATCATCTGTAATATACAGGATCGCATTCGTAGAGAATTACCGCTTTCAAATAACGTTCTGATAAAGTATCTGATTTTCGAAAAGTTATACATGTAAGTTATTTTTCACAATAAATTTTCTTTCTTTGTGCTAAATATACCGACTGCTCTATGAATTGCGTTTTTATGTAGTATGCTTCTATAACGACCTACTTTGAGACATCAGGATTTATCGGACGAGGTCGTTAGTCGTCGCAAGAAGTCTATAATGGCTAAAATGCTAGCGGCAGCCAATGCGTAATTGATACGTCATATAAACCACAAAATGTTCGGTTAAATCAAAATAATTTAATTTTTAGTTTCTTCTATCAAAAACGAGCGTTCTGATTGGTCGAAAAAATTAATTCATAACTCTATGAACAAAATTTTGAGCACGCAGCGATTTTGTATGCTTCCGCACAAAATAGTCCCATGCAAAAAGGTATCAGAATTTGTAAAACATTTGCTTTTTTCGCTTGATGCTATTAAATTATAAGAAATGAAGAAAATATTTTTTGTTTTCATGGAGGGTTGAACCGAAAAACCTAATCACACCATGTATGAATCCGCTTCGCGTATTCATACATTGTGATTAGGTTTTTCGGTTCATACCTCCATGAAAACAAAAATATTCTCTTCACCTCTTAAATATAGCGTATTTACCCGATGAATTTCAGTTCCATTCTGGTTATATTTCGTTGACTGTGAGTTTATTGATTTGGCGTTACAGATGCCAATTATTTTTTTATTTTTTTCAAGTCAGGAACAATTATTTGTCATTATAAAAAATAGCCTGATCGCCTTCTTTCAAATGCCTGAAAGCACTAACGTTATAATTTTGGGAAGAGAGCAAAACTTTTCCATCCATAATATATTAAGGGGCCGCTTCAATGACAAGTTCGTTTTATGTGCTTAATTTTTTTTCACAGAGGTGTGAATGATTTTTTGGGCCCACCAAAACACTCGTTTTTTTGATAGACGAAACTAAAACATATCAGCCGAAACAGATTTTTATTGACGTTACAAGGTCAAAAGATGTCTCTCTTGTAATTGACCGGTCGCGACTGTAAATCAAATAAAAGGTCGACCAATGAAATCATGCATTTCGACTGGAAGTTCAGTTTGAACTCCGGCATTGGCCGCCATTTCGGTGAATCATTTATGTTGGTTTGGCGACTTAAACGTCGTAACAACAGCTTATTCAAGTTGTAGTTACGACGTTTACGTCGCCAACCAACCATTCTACTTATTTGTAACGCGCTACTTGCCACAAGCTTTACGAAATAACGCCGTTAAAAAAACGAAGCGGAACTTTCTGTTAGAGTCAATGGCTGAGGCCAAATTAATCAATGGGCGAGGCCAGAGGTTGGTCAATTATTCGTTGGACGATGTCGACCATTTGAAATATCCCCTGTTTTATTGATGGGTTTTGATTTTCTTACCAATTTATATTTATTTCATCTTTCAAAATCGTGCATTGAGATAATTTTTACGGTTTACAGAAAAAGTAAAGACATACTATCACACTGTATGTGTGTGCGTGCTTGTGGTTTTAATTGAAGGCCTCATTGAAAATAAGTATTATATTTTTGTTTTTTTTTCTTTTTACTGTATGGCGTTATCTTGATTAGTAACCTTCGTCAAATAAAGATACCTTTATTATTTCATTATTATTTATCATTATAATTATTATTACTCTTTTCGTCTGTTAAATGAAACATTTATATCCACGATTCATCACGCCCTATGTGACCATCTCGACGGTGCCGAAGGTATCGATCCTTTTCAGAATGCGTAAACTTTACTATTTTTTTCTCTTTTAGAATGTCTGAAGATATTTTCTGATATCACCAGCCTTATTTCACCGTTTCCTGTACAATCCCTGATTTTTACGTCCTTGTGGTATTATAATTGAGGAAACAAGCAATTTCTTCTTTCCCCACATTATTTTCTATCATTTAAAAGGATTAGTTTTTAAATTGTACCCACTTTATAATGTCTTCTGCTACCCTTTTGAATTTCGACGAGTCTTAAATTTGCCAAACAAAACAAACAAACAAACAAACAAACAAAAACTCCAAACAAACAAAAACAAAACAAAACAGAGAAAAAATGTAAAGGGTTAACGCTGGCTGGATTATGTATAGTTTACGTCACCGTAACGTCACAACATCGTCTTTAGGCAACCAAAACCTCAATAGGCTGCAATTATGACCTTTTAACTTATTACCAGATAACGAAATTTAAGATTTGTCAAAAAATGGAAGAAATTACAGACGGTATTTTGAAAATAAGTGTCAAATAGTAACTTTGAAAATTCGTCATTGTGCGGTAATGATTTAAACCCTTTCACACATAACTTTTTACGCCTATCAAGAAAAAAAAAACGTAAGAAAATATTGTTGGAGATAACAAAATTGCTTGTAATGCGCAATTTCTTTATTTCCCACAATGTTTTCTATCCGAAAAGATAAAGATTACAAAAATCTAACCAACTTAAAATTGTAAACTTCAACTTCTTCGAATTTGGATCAGTCTATGATTTTGATATCTGGTAATAGGTTAAACACCGACTGAAGGAATGTATCCTTTCGATCTACGGATTCTAGACGGGTGAACCTGTCCCATCTACGCTGGACTCAAATATTGAATCGTAAGATTAGTACAGGCTCGCCAGTCTATACGGGTTCTTACTGAAAGATGTTGTTTCCAACTCCTATTGCGATCGTGTTGATTCCACTAGCACGTGCTTCTAACGATTTCTGATAGGTCAAGTCGGTGTTGATGGATTTACCGTCAGTGATGACCACGCCCACTTTTGTAACGTTTTCCCGCCCTGAAATGATATCTGAACATTTCTACAGTTCTAAAAAGACTTTATTTTCAAAGTATCACGGCGACAAAAGCTTTTCTGTAAAAAAACAATATGTTTTCATTTATATATATATATTAAAGAAGATAAAATAGAATAAAACTTTACTTTTTAAACAATAAAAAGGGAAAATAATTTAAAAGAAAAAACAAAACAAAACGAAAAAACAAACAAACAAGGAAAATAAAACAAAGAAGAAAGAAAAACAAGAGGCCGATGAGGGCCTGAGACGCTCTACTGGTTATCAAGTTTTCCGTTAAAGAAATCTGATATTTAAGGAAGTTAATTGCTCAAAGAAGAATGCATAAAGAAAAAAAGGGGCTTTATCCCCTTTATCATTTTAAGCAACAATCCTCAAGGCCCCTTTTCCCATGTTTCATGACGGATCCACTCCATTTCCAAAAGAAAGTTACCTTATGACCCTACAATCATTCTGTGAATATTTCATCAGAATCTGACAATAATTGTGGACTTAATCACATAAACAGGATTGTTTTGAATGAAAATCAATAAGGCCCCTTTTCCTGTGTTTTCTGATGGATCAATTTCATTCCAAAAGGAACTTTCCTTACAACCCGACAATTGTCCTGTGAAATTTAAAAGACAACTTGATAATGATTGTGATCTTCATCACATACACAAGAATGTTTTGAATGATAATCTGTAAGGCCCCTTTTCCTGTGTTTCGAATGCCACAATTATTCCATGCATCTTTGAAGAGAATCCAATAAAACTGTTGACTTTATTGTGTTAACAAAGATATTAAATTCAAGTTCTCATAAGGCCCCTTTTCCCACGATATTTTACTGTTGGTTTTATCATTCTATGAAAGTTAAAAGTGAATCCGATGAAATATTGGGAATTCATTATGTTTACTAGAATATTTAAAAAAAAATCATATGTCCCCTTTTTACATGATACTTGATGGATTGTACCCAGTTCTGAAAAGAACCATCTAAGTATTTGTACAATCATTCTGTGAAATTTTGAAGTGAATCCGGTAAAATCAAGGGACATCATTGTGTTAACCAGAATATTGAAGAGAGTTTTTCATAAGGCCCCTTTTTATGTGACCCTTGCTATAGTCAGATCCACTGTCAAAATCAACAATTGGAATGATGGTACAATCAATCTGTTTAATCTGTGGAATTTATTGTGTTAATGAATTATAGTGAAATATTCATAGGGCCCCTTTTCTCATGATACTTTACAGAACAAACCAAATTTCAAAAGGAACAATTCTAATGAAGGTAGAATCATTCTTTAAAAGTTAAAGAGAATCAATGAAAAGATTGGACTGAATTGTGTCAAGAATTTTTGTAACTAAATTTTCATAAGGCCCCTTTTCCCGTGAAACTTAACAAATCAGACCCAATGTACAAAGGAACAATCCTAATGATAGTTTGTAGAAAATGATAAAGACTGAGGACTTTATTGTAATAATGATGTTTTGTAATAAAATTTTTATAAGGTCCCTTTTCTTGTGTCACTTAACGAATCAGACCTAATTTACAAAGGAACAATCCAAATGATGGTACAATCATTCTATTAAAGTTTGAAGAGATTCTGATAAAGACTGAGGGCATTGTTGTGTTTATGAGGATTTGGTAATAATTTTTCATACAGCCCCTTTTCCTATGATACTAGACAGATCAGGCCCAATTTGGAAAGAAACAATCCTTATGATGGTACAAACATTCTGTGAAAGTTTGAACAGAATCTGATGAAAACTGCAGACTTTATCTTGGTGTAAAACTTTTAAAATAAAATTTTCATAAGGCTCCTTTTCCTGTGATACTTGAAGGATCAGGTCTCATGTCAGCCTCAACAATCGTGATTATTGTACAATGATTCTGTGAAGGTTTGAATAAAATCCAATGAAAGCTCTGGACTTGGTTACAAGGATTATAGATCAAATTCTCTAAAGGCCCCTTTTCCCATGATACTAGACAGATCACGCCTAATTTGAAAAGAAAGAATCCTCATGATGGAATAATCATTCTGTGAAAGTCTTAACAGAATCTGATGAAAACTGTTGACTTTATTGTGGTACAATGATTTTAAAATTAAATTTCATAATGCTCCTTTTCCTGTGATACTTGACGGATCAGGTCTAATGCAAACATCAACAATCATTATTATTGTACAATTATTCTGTGAATGTTTGAAGAAAATCCGATGAAAGCTCTGGACTTTGTAACAAGGATTTATAAATGAAATTTTCATAAGGCCCCTTTTCCTGTGCTTCTTGACAGTTCAAACCCTGTTATGAAAAGAATGATAGTTATGACCTTCCAATCATTCTGTGAAAGTTTCAACAAAATCTGATCAAAGCTGTGGGCTTTATTGTGTTAACAGGGTTTTATTAATTGAATTTTCATATAGCCCCTTTTCCCATGTTACTTGATGGATCTGAACCAATTCCAAAGGGAACTATACTTACAAAAGTATAATATTATTTATTCTGTTTGAGTATAAAGACAACCCCATGAAATCTGTGGACTTAAAAGCATTAATTAAGAATTTTTTAATTGAATTTTCCTAAGGCCCCTTTTCCTATGTTTCTCAATGGATCAGACCCAAGTTGAAAGGAACAATCCTTATGATGGTACAATCATTATGTGAAAGTTTGAAGTCAATCAGGTGAAAACTAGGGCCATTATGTGTTAACTAAGATTTTTTTAATTAAATTTTCATAGGGCCCCTTTTCCCATGAAACTTGATGGATCAAACCTACTTCCGAAAGGAACAATCCACATAATGTAATAATCATTCTGGGACTGTTTGAAGAGAATTAGTTGAACACTATGGACTCTATTGTGTTTACGAGGACTTTTTCAATCCAGTTTTAATCGGGCCCCTTTTCCCGTGGTCCTTGACTGATTATACAAAATTTTGAAAGGAAAAATTCTTATGATGGTACAATCATTCTGTGAAAGTTTGAAGTCAATCAGATGAAAACTGTGGACTCTAGAGTGTTAACAAAGATCTTTGAATTAAATTTTTAATAAGGCCCCTTTTCCTATGTTTCTTGAGGAATCATATCCGATTCCAAAAGGTACAATCCTTATGATGGTACAATCATTCTGTGAAAGTTTGAAGAGAATCCGTTGTAAATTGTTGGCTCTAGATTATTAATGAGAATTTTTTATTAAACATTTCATAAGGCCCCTTTTTCCTGTGTTTCTTGAAGGATCATACCAAATTTCAAAAGGAATAATCCTTATGATAGTACAATCATTATGTGGAAGTTTGAAGGGAATCCGATGAAAACTATTGACTCCAGAGTGTTAAAGAGTATTTCTTAAAAGATTTTTTTTATTAAATTTTAATAAAGGCCCCTTTTCCCCTGTTTCATGACAGATCAGAACCATTTTCGAAAGGAACAATCCTTATGCTTGTACAATCATTCTGAAAAAGTTTGAAGAGAATCCTATGAAAACTGTGGACTCTATCGTGTAAACGAGGATTTTTAATGGAGTTTTTAATTGAAATTTCATAAGGCCCCTTTTCCCATGTTTCTTGACGGATCATACCCAATTTCGAAAGGAACGATCCTTATGTTGGTACAATCATTCTGTGAAAGTTTGAAGAGAATCCAATGAAGACTGTGGACTCTATCGCGTAAACAAGGATTTTTAATTGAATTTAAATTAAATTTTCATAAGGCCCCTTTTCCCGTGTTTCTTGACGGATCATACCCATTTTCGAAAGGCACGATCCTTATGTTGGTACAATCATTCTGTGAAAGTTTGAAGTGAATCTTATGAAAACTATGGACTCTATCTCGTAAACGAGGATTTTTTAATGAATTTTCATAAGGCCCCTTTTCCCGTGTTTCTTGACGGATCATACCCATTTTCGAAAGGCACGATCCTTATGTTGGTACAATCATTCTGTGAAAGTTTGAAGAGAATCCAATGAAAACTGTGGCCTCTATCGCGTAAACGAGGATTTTTAATTCAATCTTTAATGAAATTTCATAAGGCCCCTTTTCCCGTGTTTCTTGACGGATCATACCCATTTTCGAAAAGAACGATCCTTATGTTGGTACAATCATTCTCTGAAAGTTTGAAGAGAATCTGATGAGAACTGTGGACTCTATCGCGTAAACGAGGATTTTTTAATTTAATTTTCATAAGGCCCCTTTTCCCGTGTTTCTTGACGGATCAAACCTATTTTCGAAAGGAACGATCCTTATGATGGTACAATCATTCTGAGAAAGCTTGAAGAGAATCCGATGAAAACTGTGGACTTTATTGCGTAAACGAGGATTTTTAATTGAATTTTTAATTAAATTTTCATAAGGCCCCCTTTCCCGTGTTTCTTGACGGATCATACCCATTTTCGAAAGGAACGATCCTTATGTTGGTACAATCATTCTGTGAAAGTTTGAAGAGAATCCGATGAAAACTGTGGACTTTATCGCGTAAACGAAGATTTTTTAATTAAGTTTTAATTAGGCCCCTTTTCCCGTGTTTCTTGACGGATCTGACCCAATTTCGAAAGGAACGATCCTTATGATGGTACAATCATTCTGTGAAAGTTTGAAGAGAATCCGATGAAAACTGTGGACATTATCGCGTAAACGAGGAAAAGTTTAACGGATGGACGACGGACGGACGGACGAACGCACGGACGCCGGACGGGAAAAAGCCATCGCTATAGCTCTAGTGGCCTTCGGCCAGTAGAGCTAAAAAACAAAAAAAAAAAACCTTGCAAAACATTGTGGACAATGAAGAAATTACTTGATACAGTCAATTTCTTCAATGTCCACAATATTTTCTACCCGAAAGAATGAAGATTTATCGACTTAATAATGTCTTCTGCAACTTCTTTCAATTTGAATCAAGTCATTTGTCGTCTGTTAATCGGTTTAGGAACAGCATGTTGTTAGCTTTAAACGAACCATTCAGTTTGAATTCCTCTGTCATCTCTTCGATAGCTTTAAAGGTTGCCGTTCCGCTGTATGGGGTGCGTATCAAAGCGGAAATCCTCTTCAAAAATAGAGGATAAATTGTAGGTCCGTGCAGCTGTACCCGGTCACTGACGTCACTTCCGAATACGTTTGCTCCTACATGGATGGCTCCCCGTCCTACGTTGAACTCGGAGAGAACCTGTGCATGAGAGTCAAAATATTTTACTCTAAAACAGTTCAAATTCGGGATCATTTGGCTATGACGATTTGTTTGCCTTTAGATTGTTCAACTTTTCTCAAATTGCCATTAAAATTCCTATCTACTTTTTCCTTGTGAAAAATTCAGATTTCTTGAAGCCAAGATCTTTTCGAAAACACGTGTGTGTGTTTCAGGGGATGAAGGCTAGTCTAAGCAACTTATAATTGTATGGTAAAATTCAGCATTCACACACGAATTCATAAATTACCCGTTGAAACTGGTAGATGGAATAGTACACCTTTATCAGAGAGAAGATATTATCTTTGTAACAATGGAATAGGAATATCACTTTATTATTGAATGGACACATTTCAAAGAATTTGTTTGTTCGTTTGAATGGGGTTTTACGCCGCTTTCAACAATCTTTCAGTTATATCGCGGCGGCTGGAGCACCTAACAACGGATTCCTGGTATTTCTCACACCACTACCGCCATCACATCCTTTCCTAGTCTCCAGCTGCTACCTCACATAACATTTCAAAGAAAACCGATCAAAATTCATCGGAAAATCTTATACTTCTCACCCTAATGCTATAAAGTCCAATAGCCTCTTTAACTCACAGAATAAAACAGAACTTGTAAAACTGACAGAGTTTATAAAAATCATCACGCAGATTATAAAAGATAATAACGATAATACTTAAAGTCGAAGAATCCAGTACAAATTACAATAGTTCTTTCATGAGGCATTAGATGAAAAGCTAACCCATTAATAACTAAAGAAGTCCATTATATTGAGTATACCACTTTAAAAATCCTTGAAATAACTTTTTCTTTCATTTCTGTTGTAGTTTGTCACTCGAAATCCACACTTTACTTTAATTCAAACGTGAAGTATCAATATTTACATAATGTAACTGTTTGTTCAGGTTAAAAGAAGTGAGAGTTCTGTGCAAAACTTATGTAAAAACTTGTAAATCTTATTTTCTAAAATGTATCACAATTTATTGGTGATAGTTGCTTAGGGTCGGAAACCATCCGGCGGACTGCCACTTTACCCCAATAATATTAACAAAATGTGATAATTGTTCAAATTAATTATAAATGGTATAAATTGTATGTTTTTGCAAAAGGACAACATATTTGCTATAATATATATATTTTCTTAATAATATTTCTGAATTAAGAATAACTTATAAGACTGTATATGAAAAATGTTTATTTTATATCAATAGCTATATAGCCAAAAGTAATCTCATGAAACATTGCTATGAGGCCAATGTAACCACGGTACGGATGATCATTGGCCGCATTTCAATGCTTTCAGAGTAATACATTTGAATCAGTACGGAAAATATCGACATTTACCTTGAAGGTCTAAACTTTTCGCCGAAATCGTTCAACCTTTGGTATCTTTATAACTAACTTGAAATTTCGTTGGATGACTAAAATGTATATTCCTTTAAGAGATTCATACTGAGAATATGCGATGATGTTAATAAATAACTGAAAAATGGTACTTAATTAACACTTTGGTGATATATTAACCGTCGATTTGGTAAAAATATAAACATTGAAGCTACTGCCTGTTAAAGCTGTGGTTACGATGTTTGAAAACCAGTCTTCGGAGTAGTTCCACAAACATTTATCCGGAAGAAAGACCCCTTTCTTTTCGTTTCGGTTAATGTCTTCTTCTTTTTTTTTTGGGGGGGGGGGGTGCAAACCGGAATAATGTTAAACTTACTTAATTGTTCGCGACTAATTTATTTCTTGGAACGCCAGTTGTATATGTAAAAATAAGCCTCAATGGGCCCCTACCGATATCCAGAGTTACTCCGCTTAGTTTTAGTACTAGAGTGACCTCCCTTAAATCTTTGGGTAGTTCCGGTGAAAAAATCGATGATATCGGTATCGAAAAGATTAACAGGTTGTTCCCAGCTCTTACTACGTGTCATCAATGTTGAAACCCTAGATGATCTAGAGACTACTTTTTTAAATAGCTTGGCTTAATTTTTAAAGCAAAGTGACGTTGTACGTGTTTATAATCGTAAATGAGCCGGTATGAAAGTGTATTTTCGGATACACCCCAATTCCGGATATACGTATGAATTACCATAAAAAGAGCTTTTTTGATCGAAATAAATACAATGATACTCACGGAAATACATTCCGTTATTTCCTTTTTAAAAAATGGTTTCACATGTCAAGCGGGGCTTTGAATTTTTAAATATCTGTCATTCTTCAAACGGGAACTGTTACAAAGAAGCTCTCTTTACGTCTTCATTTCATGACCATGGGAATTTACCAAATACCCTTTTCATTGATGAATATGAAATAAATTTAACCAGAATTTCACTGCATGATCCCCAACAAGCTTTGTAAAGTGTCTGAAGGCTTCTGGAAATGATTGTTGCCTCTGTAGGTTCTCCCAAGATATATCATTCATTTCTTATCAATGGCAAGTAAGAATACCTTTGAAATTCGATGCTTTCATCTTATAAAAAATATGGAAACTTTTCTACCTCATTCTTGTAATTGTTAAAGTTTCGTGGGAACTTATTTGAAAGTTAAATCACTTAAGGTAACATAATTATCATAAGTTACCATGATAGGTGTGACCGGCTATTGTCAACTCGTTAGTGAAATAAGCGTATATACCCCTTGCAAATACTTTTATTCCAAAACATTAAGAACTTTCATAAATCCATAGAGTAAATTATGTTTTTGTTTGTATACATGCTTATTCAGTATACGTATAAACCGTTTGTACGATTTTGACACTGACATGGACCGGGTAAGAACATGTCGATCTAATTTTGAATGGACATAGAGTTTTTACTGCAAATTTTAAGATCTCCGATTGCGACCGAAACCCGTAACTACAGCTTTTTAAGCTATACCTTATAAGTTTATGTCGCCCGCAGACGAAATGCTTCTTCAAGTTTTCGAATCGTGTATTTCAGTATTTGAGAAAAAGTGAGAAATAAAAAAATGTATAAAAGAGATGACCGTAAGAAGTGTTACAAAGATCAAACTAAGACAATCTTTTTGAACGTGTTAATCCATTTAATTGATACCAAATTCTTATTAGTATATTGAGATATATCATGCAATGACATATATGATATAATGTATATATACTAAAAATTCAATTTTTTTTGTTGTAAAAAATTGAACTGAAACATGTTTTTTTTTTTCAGATTTTTCTTACTAAAATATTTTTTTCAATTTTTTTCTGAATGAGAAACGTTTTAAAATAGATTTCCTTTACCTCTTGCATTTATAATCCTTTTTAAAATGTACAAACTCGTAATTTCCTTAGAATTAGATAGAATAGCAAACGACTTCCTTTGTTACTTGTAATAAGGGGATATCGGGCGAAAATCAAAAGCAAATAGCCGATCATTATGAGATATATCCAGTGTATATCCAAAATACCACCCGTGGTCTATTGCGCAATCAGAGATACCGATTAGAAGCGTGTAAGTTACTTGGATTAAAACAGCAGTTTATGACAGGACATCATTAACTTTTAAATTTGATTTACCATTTAACCCTTTACACAAAAAAAATCTCAGAAGAAAGAGGATACAAACGAAATTTTAATTGCAATGTGTACCGAAAATAATGGATCTTTCAGATGTGGAGAATATCGGCGTAAAAAGTACTCTTTATCGCAACATTGTTATTCTTGGTTGTTGTTTTAATAAGTCTTTTCAAGTTAAAGAAGTAAACGCAATGATTTCCTACAAAGGACGCCTTTGCTAATTTTTGTTTCGAAAATAAGAGGTAAAATATGAAAACTGGACGAGAATGAAATTGGTTCCTAGGTCGGGAGAGAAAAACGATTAAAACGTGTCAACGTTAATATAAACTATCACAACAATTCCACATTCTAAGAATATTTTAAGAGTACTCAACATTCCTCTGTATGAAATTCTGAAAAAACATCTGATTCTACTCAAAATAGGAGAATTTATTCTCAGCCCTTATATACTCTATATAGCAAATTTAAACCGGAACTACCCAGTCAAGTCAAGGGAGTTAATTAAAGGGCAATTTTCAGGACAACTCCGTATATCGGTAGGGGCCCATTACCTAAACAATGAAAAAACGAAAATCCTACCGTGCAAATTTTGATTTATCAATTTTACAAATTAATAGATAGATAGATACTTTATTCTATAGATTTGATCTTTACAGATCTTCATCTTCAAAAAGTTCACAAACAATATCAATACGGTATTAGTACAGGTGGAATAATCTCTCGAGGTACATTTTTTGCCCTAAAAGGGAACGACGTGATAAAAAACACATTTTTTTTATCCAATTCCCGTCACAACCTACTAATCTGCATTGTGGTTTAGCTTATTGAGGATGGACCCAAAATAGCATTATCTATTATATTGTTTAATAAAATGAGATATTTTCAATTACTAATATTTTTTTGTACTAATCTAACGAACGACGCAAATTAAAGGCTTCTAATACAAATTTACTAAGTTTTTTTCAGTACAATAACACTATTTCTTGTGCTCATCAGTTCAACGAATTTAAACATATTTTGTCTGGTATGATAATACTTTTTAACGTATTTCTAAGGTTGGAGTACACCGGAAAAACTAGGATAAAGTGGTACTCATCTTCTGGTCTAAAGGAAGTAAATCATTTTCCCGTCATCTGTCAGGTAAGTATAGGGAAACTCCGGTTAATATCAACACAAGATCAAGGTGGCCTCTGATTGGACAATATTATTGAAATTCAAAATAAATGATTTTTTCAAGACCTTTTATGTTCCGTTGAAAAAATATAAGGTCAAAAGTAATGATTTTGAAACATTTTGGCAATTTACTACCGGGTTTTAAAAGCGGGTACGTTTTTTTTTTGAATTGCCCATAGTAACAGCTGTACAGGGAGGGTCATCTCAAAAATGGGGTCAAAAGTCATAGAGAAAGGGATCATGCCATACTAAAATTTATTTTTTTGGATGTATGAATGGATGTTCTTTAATTTAAAGTAGGTCTGGTCATTCTCGCAAACTCTTGGACTGAGCTATAAGCGAATATGTTATAATGGTCGTCTATGGAAAATGCTTTACTTCCCTTAGACCTTCTTATAAAAGGTGCATTTCCGTTCATTTCTATTTAATCGTCGGCGTAACGTCCGGTTTCAATAAGGAGGTTATGTGATGAAAGGCGAAGGCGCGATAAGGCTGATCGTTGTCTAACGGGTAGAATATCAAGGTACTTCTCCATTAAAATTTCTGATTTTATATGTGTATAGAGACTTAAGCTAGTTTTAGATTTAATACCGTTAAACCATGATTGTTTAAAAACATCAATTACTCTTTCCTTGAAAACCTGATTGAATCTTTTCAAATCAGTGTTTAATGGATTTTGGAATACATTTGAGAATCCGTAATGATCTAACAGGCATTTTACATCTCGGATCAAATTTGTTTGTCAGAAGAGTAGTGGTTTAACATATTCGTATACAAATGCTAAAAGATAAAATTATCTGTTTGTACTATTTTGCACCAATACTTGATAAAACGCAAGTAACGTTTAACATAAAGCGGGTAGCTTCCCAGCTCACTATGCTTATTCCATGTTACACTGTTTATCGTAAATCCAAAATTGCAGAATAAGCGCACACCTCGTGCCAACATGCTGACCCACAGAGCCACGTGCAAAACATGTCGCACGGTTTAATTACAGTGACGGGGCCATTATGTTGGTTTTCGATGTACGCAAAACATCGGCATCTCTTTACAATTTTAATAGCCATTTAAAGCTTTTGAATTATTCTTATACCTATTAAATTTCTCTCTCTCTCTCTCTCCCCCTCTCTCCCCCCTCTCTCTCCCTCCCTCTCTCTCTCTCTCATTAAATTTAATATTGTTCAATACGATAATAATATCATGTTGTCCTCTATTATCATGTTGGCATCTGTTATGTTGTATGTATATGCTGAGCTCATTTTTGTGTCCAGTGCACATTGAGCAGTTTATTTGAATAAAACTTGAAACTTGGAACTTGAATGCATTTTTGCTTTGCACTGAGTGTTGTTTTTTTTTTTCATTAATTCCTATTGACAAATCGCTTGCTCCGCCCACTGAATCCCTAGGCCCCGCCCATTAAACTCCGACAAGAAGTTTCGCTTAGACTTTTAACGGCGTTATTTTGCAAAATTTATGGCCAGAAGTATGATACAAAAAGTAAAATGGTTTGTTGGTGACCTAAATGTCGTAAATACAGTTTAAATAAGCTATAGTTACGACGTTTAAGTCGCCAAACAAACAAAAAAGGTAAACAAAAATGGCGGCCAGTGCTAGAAGTTGAAAACTCAAGTCCGGGTTGAATAAATCATTTGATTGGTCAGTTGATTCCTTGATTGACAGCCGCGATTTGTCAATCGTGCAGCTTTAGGGGTGTTTGAACCACGTATAAAAAATGTTGTCGGTGATTAAAGTAGGCATAAGTGGTGTGCTGATCTCGCACGTAAGATTGTATGATTTTCTCTGAAATTGAAACTTCAATAGCCACAAGTATATGTTCGTATGATTATATAATCATAATGCTACTCACGTCAACGACGAAAGCCTTACTGGCGTTAAACTCCGCATCTGATAAACTGTTCGAACCATCAATAACAAAGAACAGATCAGCTGGGAGGGTACAATCACGATCTGGAATATTTCAACGTATGATGGTTATTCTCTATGTCGATAATTTCAAATTGGTGAATTTTATGGGTGTGTTATAAATAGACTATTCCTTTCTAAACTCAACAACAACAACAACAACAACAACAATAACAACAACAAAGTCGTTATTTTTTTTTCTAAAATTTCACAATGTACATGCACTATCTTTCTATTAATGAAAAAATCCAATATTTTCAAATCTGACAAAGTAACAACCCTGATCGTACCTGGCCATAAAATACAAGGCTGTGCAAAAGTTTGAAGAAGGTGCAGGCGATGATGTTTAGTTGATTCATGAAAAATCTATTTTCGGGTAGAAAACACAGGGGAGTCTAAAGAAATTTACCAATCGCTGGTCCCGCCACTAAAACCGTTATTTGTAGTTACGACTATTTGTAGTTGTCGCCAAACCAACAAAACTATTTCACAAAAATGGCAGAGTTCAAAGCTCAATTCAGGGCTGAAGGAATAAATTTGATTGGTGGATTGCTCCCTTGATTGACAGCCGCGATTGGCCAATTGCTCGTTTCTAGAACCTTTTTTGCCTGACCTGTCACAAAAGAAACTTTCTTCCAATAACCAGAAAAGATGTCCATAGGAACCTACTTTCAGATTGAGTTTAACGCTTCCCTTTTGGATGAAAAACAAAAACAAAACAAACAAAATAATAAACAGCAACCCCTCCAAAAATTCTGTCAAAATAAACAAACAAACGAACAAACGAATAATGGAATAAAAAAAACAAACGAACAAATAAACAAACAACAACACCTCCCAAGAACAAAAAACAAGGTTCCTAGTAACCTGAAGATGAAAGATAAAGTGATATTACCTTGAGCGTATATAACTCCTAAACTGAGACAAACTAAAACCAAACAGATCGTGTGTGCTCCTGTCATCATTTTGTCCTATATCGGCGTCGTCGTCGTTGTTTCCTAGAAGGAGTTTAAACGGTTGTTAAATAAACGGGTTAAAATATATAGCCAATCTTGATAGACCACCCCTATTTAGAGTCCACTTCAATAACAAAATGCCCATCTAAAAGAAACAAAACTTCAAAGCAAGAGATTGTAGCTATAATGAAAGCTGTATTGATATTGTCAAGCGACTTTCATTAAGGGACTGTAATTCATTTCTCATTCAAAAGCAAACGCTCAGAAAAAGGTGATGTATTTGAGAGAATTCTGCAGTAATTCGTGTATGCGATGACATCATTCCTCTATAAATGTCACAAAGAAGTGTATTAATTAAGCGACCACTCTCCTAGGCGACCACTGTTTGACCGTCCCTCTAGTGGTCGCTTTATTCAAGTTTTACTGGTTACAGAATAAAACAACTTTGTTGCATCAGTTGATGTTCTTTCCATCAGGTAAGTGTGCTCTTTTTTTTTTAAATCCTTCTCAAACCGCTCACCTCATATGGAAAGAGGAATATTAACCTAATCCAACACAAGGGCGCTTTTTGACGCCCCTAAGAAACGTAGCTATGGAAAACATTGTGGAAAATGAAGAAATTACTTGTTACAAGCTATTTCTTCATTATCCACAATGTTCTCTATAAAAAAATCCAAAGAGGTCTAAAACTCCATCGACTAAAAATTTTTCGTCTGCAACTTCTATCAATTTGGACCAGTCTATTTTTTGTCATCTGGCAATGGGTCAATTTATAGTTATATAGCCCCCTTAACATGCCTCCATCTTTAAATAATTTAATTTTTTGTTTCGTCTATCAAAAACGAGCGTTCTGATTGGTCGAAAAAAAATTATTCATAACTCCATTAACAAAATTTTGCTTCCGCACAAAATAGTCCCATACAAAAAGGTATCAAAATTTGTAAAGTTTTTTTTTCGCTCAATGCTTCGCGTATTCATACAGTGTGATTAGGTTTTTCGGTTCATACCTCCATAAAAACAAAAAATAATCTCTTCATCTCTTAAATAGAGATATTATTATCATGATATTTTTACTAAAGTGTTACTGGGCGTATTACTTTTCGCTTGTCCTTTTTTCACCCATTTACTTGACATTCTCGTAAGTTTTAACTTCTAAAGACAAATATATTAAAGATTCTTGGTTTAGAAAAAAATAATCCCAAATTCTGTAGTGAATCATATTAACCCTTGTCATGCTGAACCCGGAATATTCCGGTTTTGGCAGGAGGTGTAGACTAAGATCAGACTGCACGTTTGTGCAGGCTGATCTTAGTCTACACCTCCTGCTCATACTTTTCCTTCACGAGTTGTTTATGAGTTTGATTTCTAAATGAAATATTAATTTTTTGAACAAAAAGATCTATCAGTGCTCTCAGCCCTTTGATTTGACAGCAATATAGTAAGGTAATTTTTACAGCATGACAAGGGTTAATACATTTTCTCTGAGCTAAGTCTTATACTGCGTGTACTCATTATAACCGTCATCCTTTTTGTCTACAATTATATTTAAGAAACTCGATTGAAAAACAAAACAAAACAAAAAATAAGAATTAACAAAATAAAAGAAACTGAAAATTAAAATGAATAATAAAAACAACCACAACAACAACAATTAAAAAAAAAACACAAACTAACAAAATAACGATTTCCCCAATTCTGTGGTAGTACAGCCAAACTAAATTCAGTGTTGTTGATGCGATTCTAATGAGTTCAAACAACCTAAGATTTAATGAGCGTTGCTGATTTTTTTATATGAAATTGAGACAAAAAGTATTCCTCTCATCTAACTTATATCAAGCGACCGCTTCTTTCACCGACCGCATTTTAGTCGGACTAAATTGGTCGTTTACTAAATCTTTAGCCATTGACCCTTGTCATGCTGAAAATAATCATCTCCAGAATTGCATTTAAATATCAATAGGCTGAAAACACTGAAATCACTAATAGTTGGTTAATATTCATTAAAAAAAATATCTTTTAAACAACTCTAGCTTAAACGCGAAAAACAGGGGGTGTAGACTAAGAACAGATTTCAGATATGTGCAGGCTGATCGTGGTCTAATTCTGCCAAAACAGGAATATTCCATGTTTAGCATAACAAGGGTTAATAATTTATCTTGGGCCCTTCGTGGCGAAGAGCAAACTCCCTGGAGGTTCGTAGAACAGACACTGTAAAAGGTTTGGAGTTCAGCAGAGGTCAATTGGATAAACTATTTTTGCGATTAATATACTATAAGTTAGTCTTGACGGACCGCTGTCCCCGCCCACTGACTCCGCTGGCCCGCCCTATGACTCCGCTGGTCCCGCCCACTGACTCCGCTGGTCCCGCCCACGGATTCAGATGGGAAGTTCCACTTCCATACTAGACGGCATTATTTTTTCAAAATCTGTGGCCAGTAACGTCTAACAAAAAAAGTAAAATTTTTAGTTGGCGACCTTAACGTCGTATCTGCAGCTTGAATAATCTTGAATAATCTTGAATGCCCGTAATTGTCAGAGTTCAAAAGTTCAATTCAAATAAATCTATTGATTGGTAGATTCTTTGATTGACCGTCGCGATCGGTCAATTACCATACTTAATTACCAAAAAATAATAAGATGAAAAGAGCATCGACTCTTGTCCATCTGCTCAGGCAGTCCAGAGTCGATACTATGCGACTTTCTCAAAATGATCATTTTCAACTGAAAATGCTATACTAGTAAACCAAAGTCACAATATTGACAAGAACAAATTTTTGGTCTGTTCAACGAAAACCAGCATATCAGAACTTGGAAAAAATATCGTTTCTGTGCGGACGGCTCAGCCTGATCAGAATCGAAACTTTTCACACCCGCCACTTTTAACAGTGTTTCAGTCATATCGCGGCGGCTTGATCACCTAACCATAGATTCCTGGTATTTCTCTCACAAGTACTACCACTACATCATTTACGAGCTACCAGCTGCTCATCCCAGTTAGGTCTACGATTACCCACCAAGTTGTAGGAAAGAAATGTCGGAAAGGATTTACGCCGCGGCCAGGGATCGAACCCGGGAACTCATGATTAGGAGTTCGATGCGCTACCACTGCAACATGGCCGCGGCCCGATCTCTGGAAGATTTTCTGAATGTAGACAACTCGTTCTACCATGTCATGCATTCATTTTGCAAAACCAACCTCGATTGACCTAAGCTACTGTCGATATGTTTTTTTAAATACTTGTTTTACGGAGTTTTCCAAGATAACCTCTTTTTTTTAGTTTTTGCGATTTTTTTTTTAAAAAATGTATATTTTTGCTTTCCCACACAGTTACGCTTTTGGATGCCCATCAAGAAAAACAATTGGGAAAACATGGTATAAAACGAAGAAATTGCTTGTGACGAGAAATTTCTTCATTTTCCACAATGTTTTTCTACCAAGAATTTAGAAAAAATGTGAAATTTCATACACTTTGAATTATCGTCTGCAACTCCTTTAAATTTGGACCAGTCTGAAACTTTGCCATCTGGTAATTGGTTAAAGAAACTGAATATTCGTCAGATTATCTTGTAAGGTCGATTCGAGAGTTAATTGCGATACTGTTCTAAATATCTTTACAATAAATACACACTTAAAACAGTATCGCAATGCACCCATTCGCACACAATGACGCTTTAAAACGTTCCCCAAGAAAAATGATTAGGAAAACATTGTGTAAAATGAAGCAATTGCTTGTGTCAAGCAATTACTTCATTTTACACAATGTTTTCTATCCAAAGTTGAACAAATCTAAAATTGTATCAATTTTAAATTGTCGTCTGCAACTCCTTTCAATTTGGACCGGTCTAAAATTTTGCCGTCTGATAGTGGGTTAACCCTTGAATTTATCTTCCAATTTATGCACCACAGGTGCTATATTCTCATTCAATGCTTCGCACCCCCATGAAAATATAGACTTTGTTTTTTCACTCATTGACAGGTAAAACAATATTTCACCACAACAAACGATTTTTCACAAAGTTAATTATAATAATTAAATGATAAAGACAGTGTTGATGATGATAATAATAATAATGATATAAATATTAATGTATAGTAACCAACGATATTTCCCCTTTCTTATAATAGCATTTTTCAAATATTTTTGTACACTATAATTATTAAACATTGATTTTTGAAATTCGTTTGAAATACTCCTAAAGCCGTTGACACAAAATATAAACACGATAATAAAAAAATGATAATAGTTAAACGAAAATCTTATAGAGATAATGATGGCAATAATAATGATAAATATTTCCACTACGCACCAAATATTATTTCTTATAAATAAATCCAGAACAAAAGTTTATCACTTTGACAACTGAGAATGGTCCGAGTCAATACTTTTGCAGAACACAGCTATGAACTATCAGATTAGCCTAAAGAGATATGGACCAAGGATTGGACCTTGCCGCAAACCAAGTCTGGTCAAATTAGGCGTGGCGAACATCTCGTATATCATTATCAAATGCGTAATCTATAAACCTGCACTAATGGTCGTTAAGTACATATTTTATGTCGTTTAAGTTTAATTTCTAGCAAAAAATGCTGTGTTAACCCTTACTTGAATAAGAATTATAATTCTAAGAAGTTTTTTTGTTTTGAATGGGGTTTAACGCCGCTTTTAACAATCTTTCAGTTATATCGCGGCGGCTGGAGCACCTAACAATGGATTCCTGGTATTTCTCGCACCAGTACTACCACTACACCCTTTCCTAGCCTCCAGCTGCTATCCCACATAGGCTTACGATTATCTGCCCATTGGTGGTAGACAAATGTCGGAAAGAGTATTGCCGCCGTCGGGGATCGAACCCGGGACCCTTTGAATGAAAGTCCGACGCGCTACCAACTGCGCTATGACGGCGGCCCCATTCTAAGAAGTAAGCATATTCTATACTTTAGATTGAGTATTTAGTTGGGAGGATAAATATATCAGCGTTTCCAAACTAACCAGTGGAGAGGGAGAGTTTTTTTATATGAATTGACGGATCTATAAATCTTAGAGTCAATTGACCAATCAAATCCTTCATTCAGACCAGAAAGGTAAACTTTGAACTCCAACAGTTATATTAAGTAGTTTTGGCTTGGTGACTTAAACGTCGTTACTACATCTTGAATAAGCTATGGTTATGACGTTAAGTTCACCAACCAAATATTTGTTTTTTATTTTATGCCCCGGACCAAACATTTTACAAAATAATGACGTTTATAAGCTCAATCGAGCAGCCAGGTCGGAGATCATAAGGTCATAATCGATCCGTCGATTGATCCATCATAAAACCTGTGTTACCGCCACCTTTAGTAAGACATGTAAAGCTTAAGGTTTGACTGAGAAATATTTCTTTTATCCAGTAATAATTTAACTTCTAGTTTCGTCTATCAGAAACGGGTTATCTGGTTGGTCGAAAAAAATATTCATACCTCCAAATATCTGCTTAGCGTATTCCTGAAGTGTGATTATTTTTTCGGTTCACACCTTTATGAAAACAAAACAAAACAACCCCCCCAAAAAACCCCAACATTCTCTTCATTTCTTAAATCGTTAAAATCTGAAGGAATACTGGCTTCGATTAGGTATTTTCTTTTCGCAACCACCACGGTCCCACGATTTAAACATGCTTGCTAATCAAGCGGAACATAATTTTAAAAAGTGGCGATCTCGGAAGAACGAAAAGTATTTACCTGCACCCGTCACCAGACGACAAAATTTTAGACTGTTTCAAATTGAAAAGACATTTTAAAGTTAATGAAACTTCCTGACTTGAAAACATTTTGTAACATGAAGAAATCGTTTGTTTTAAGCCTTCTTCTGCTTGTAACAAACGATTTCTTCATTTTTCTCAAGGTTTTCCCAACTTTTTTCTTGGGGGGGCATTCAAAATTGTCACTGTATGGGAATGGGTTAAGTGAGTTTTATATTTCGATAGAGGCCTTGTTTCACTTTCTCTTTTCGCATGAGAGGTAACGTTTGCAATACAACAAAGTGACCTCTATAATAAGCCCTGGAGGTTGTGCATATTTAGTGTATCACCAGATCTTAACGCCACATTAAAATTTTGATACTTAAGTGTACCCGATACCAATCAAAACAGACCGTACGTTTGGCCCCCGGGTAAGGTCAGTTTGGTTAGCTGTTTTACAAATGATTTTTTCCTCGACTGGTCGAAGGCTACCAGGGCTATTGTCATTGCGCCATGTCCGTCGCGCACTATTTCTTTAAAACCTGCTCAGAAGCTACCGGGTGAATATGATTAAAATTTCATTCACTAATTGTGCGGCGGAGTTGCATCTTGCACTTGACCAATCGCAATGTCAATCAAGGAATCAACCGACCAATAAATCATTTATTCAGCCCGGACCTGAGCTTTCAACTCTAACATTGGCCGCTATTATTGTTATGATTTTGTTTGTTTCACGACTTAAACGTCGTAACTAAAGCTTATTCAAGCTGTAGATACATTTAGGTCACCAACCGACCGTTTTACATTTTTGTTGCATTCTACTGACCACAATTTTTTTCAAAATAATGCCGATAAAAAACGAAGAGGAACTTCCTGTCGGAGTTAATGGGCGAGGCCTAGGAAGTCAGTGGGCGGGGCCAGCGATTAGTCAATTGCTTTGATACAACCAAAACCAATTAACTCAGAATGACGAATCTTAGGACTCTAATAAATATGAATGCTTACTCGATTACCAACAATCAAACTTTTACGCCCCTAAAAAAATCGTTTTAAGGAAATAATTGTTTGAAAAGAAAAATATGATTGTCGCTCTTTTCGCACTGTTTTTTTTAACTCTGTATGTCACTTATTTTTTTCTTTTACATTCTCTCTGTAATGTCGTCTGCAACGCCTTTCAATTTGGAAAAGTCCGAGGCTTTTGTCGTCAGGTAAGACGCAAGACTATCGAATGTTTCTATGTTCTGCGCAAACTTGGCATCGATCAATCGCTGACCCGCCCACTAACTCCGTTGGGCCCACCACTTGACCCCAACGGGAAGTTCCGCTTCGATAATAACTGAAATTATTCAAAATATATATCGGAGGTCAACATTTCATATGAATGATTTGAATGGTCAGTCGATCCTATGCAACCAGAAAAATATTTTTCAGTTAAGGTAAAATTCCTTAATTGTACAGTACTATTCCAGAGTTGTACGTACGCAAAGAAAGAGCGTGGACAAAATCAAAATCTTGTACCGTTACTACCAAGTTTGAAAAGTATTCAAGAAGGAATAGCCAAAATATATCTTTTTAAAATTAAATATTGGCCCTATTTAAATTTTACGAGCACAATTCTAGAAGATTACCATAAAAGTACCTGCCTAGTTTGTATGAAAACTGACATGGGGTATTAAGCCACTTCCTGCAACGCCCATGTCTATTGACCTATCAAGATGTAGTTTATACAAGAGCCATGTCGGACATGGCCATCCCCCGCCTTAAAAGCTTGATAGTAAACTGTAGCCAGTTAGATTTAGGCTTCTTGTGCACTGCATTTCTTCTCAATGAGTTCGATAATAGCTATTATACTTTCAGAGTTATGCTCAGGACAAAATCTAAGCCTTTAAAACAACAAAGGGCAATAACTCCAAAATTATGCAAGCAAGAATTGTTGTTCTTGTGCGCTGCACTCCCCCTCAATGAGATCTATCCACCCATGAAGTTTCAAGTTGATAGCAATTATACTTTCAGAGATATGCTCCGGACAAGTTTAGTGACGGAAGGACGGAAGGACGGACGGAGACCATTACTATATCCCCTTCGCCGAAACAGCGTGGGATAATTATTTATTTCAGTACGATTGCGAAGATAGCCTTTGGCTCATAGACCTGCTCTAGAACACTCACAACCCAGATGTTTTCGCGTCCATGAAAGATAAACAGTGCTTTAAAACCCACTATTACCAATTTCTACAGCTGGCTATTAAGTGTCTTACCCTGAACACACCCCGGTGGCGGTGATACTCGAACCGGTGACCTTCAGATCACGAGTCAAGCACCTATACCACTCGGCCATCGAAGCAGTCAACAGTTCACAAATATATTTCTAGAAGTGTCACTAAAGGACATCTAAACTTGCCTTACCATTTCTCTGTTATTTGAGCGTGTGCGTGACATTTCCAACCATTACACATGTGCGCCAAGTAAAGACTCAGATCAGCCTGTGCATCCGCACAGTCGATCAGAGTCTTCACTCTGCGCTCTGTAGATAGATTCTGACCAAAACTTCTTTACACAATCAGCGAATCTTCTAACTGCCCCGAATGGCTGTCCAGGGTGCTCAATGTGTGCAAGTCACACACCAGCGAAATAGTTGGAAATGTCACGCACAGGCTCATTTTACAGTTTAAGAGGAGCCCATGTTTATAAAACCGCTTTAACCCTTTCCCATTCAGTAACGCTTTCAGACGCCCCAAAGAAAAAAAGCTTCGGAAAACATTGTTGTAAATGAAGAAATTGCTTGTTACAAGCAATTTCTTCATTTTCTACAGTGTTTTCTTCCCAGAAAGTTGAAAAATCCGAAAATTCATAAACATTAAATTGTCGTTTGAAACTTCTTTCAATTCGGGCCAGTCTAAAATTTTGCCGTCTGGTAATGGGTTAAACACGTGGGAAACGTACATGAGACACCTGATGATCACAAAAGCTCAGATCGAGCACAAAAGCTCAGATCGAGCACAAAAGCTAAGATCGAGACAGCAGTGGTCAAACACACAACTGATTGGGAATTTTACACCCACGTTTAACAGTATCGCGATGGCCTGACCACCTAACCATTGACTCCTGGTATTTCTCACACCAATACTACTACTTATATCCTTTCCGAGCCTCCAGCTGGGTTTACGATTATCCATCCATTGGTGAGAGACAAATGTTGAAAAGGATATTCGCCGCTGTCGTAGATCGAACTCGGGACCGAATGGTTAGAAGTTTTACTCGCTAACAAATGTGTAGTGGCCGAGTCCCCTCAAAAATACAACTAAAACAACAAAGTTCTGTATTTCATGATGAATTTACTACAGAAAATGGAAATATATATAATCATATTGATATAAAGGAATGGTAAGATTGAGTCTAAATATACAAAATGACCAAAACTATATACATGTAATTCTATTCACACACTTTTTATATGATTACTGAATGAACTGATGAAAAATTATAATAAGCTTTACTCTCCATTAGTGAGCCGTATTATAGACTGGAACCACCTTCGACTCCAACCCATTACTTGTCTAAATATACAAAATGACCAAAACTATATACATATAATTCTATTCAAACACTTTTGTTATGATTAATGAATGAACTGGTGAAAAATTATAATAAGCTTTACTCTCCGTTAGTGAGCCGTTTTGTAGACTGCCATGGAACCACCGTCGACTTTTGCCCATTACTTGACCGCAAAATGTTAGACTGGCCCAATTTGAAAGAAGTTGCAGACGACAATTTAAGGTTTATCAAACTTTGGTGTTTTTTTTTTTACTTTTCTCTGAAGAAAACATTGTGGAAAATGAAGAAATTGCTTGTAACAAGCAATTTCTTCATTTTCCACAATGTTTTCGAAGCTCTTTTTCTTCGAGCGTCTAAAAGCGTTACTGAATGGGAAATGGGTGAAAGCGATTTTATAAACATGGGCTCCTCTTAAACTGTAAAATGACATAGAAATGATCAAAGCGTCACTGAGTGGGAGTGGGGTAATAAAGGCGTTACTTACAAATCGACAGTGGTAGAAGTCTAGGGGTAAGGATAGGCACTGATGCACTTTTAAGATCTTAAGACAATATACCTTTTTTGTATATTTAAGTTTTTAATGAAGCGTTTTCATTGGTTGATTTGGTCTTTTTGATGAAGCGTTTTCATTGGTTCAATTTTTTTCTTCACAATTGGAAAATTTTTTAGGAAGTAACTATTTTATATGCTTTCGCACAAGGTAGATCCATACAGTTTTACTCAAAACTAGTAGAATATTTGTTTTACTTGATAGCATTAAATTATAAGAAATGCAGAGATATATTTTTTGTTTTCATGGAGGTATGAACCTAAAAACTTAATCATGTTAATGTAATCTTGTGTATTCATACATAAATAATTTAACATTTAGTTTCGTCTATCAAAAACGGGCGTTTCATGGAGGAATGAATCGAAAAACCTAATCACTCTTATGTATGAATCCACTTCGAGTATTCATACATTCTCTTCATTTCTTAAATGTGATTTAAGTTTTTATGTTCATACAGCAATGGGAAAAAAAACCCCAAAAAACTCTGCATGTTTTAAAACTTTTGCTTAATCTATTATAATACCTCAAAATTTTTAGTCAAGTCCAAATTGAAAAAAAACTTACAGACGATATTTTGAAGTGCATTTTGAATTAAAAAAAATTGACATACATGGTAGAAATATTGTGAGAAAAGGAGAAATTGCTCTCCCTGTTTCTTATCCTTTTCCTAAATATGATTCCTTAAGGGGCAAAACATAGTGTGATAAGGATTATTGTTGCATCAGATTTAAAAACCATCGTGGAAATAGAATAAATTTCTTCATTACCCACAATTCTTTTTTAAAAAAAAAATCATCCATCAAAATTGTCATCTGCAACTTCTTTGAACCTGGACGTTTCTATAATTATTTTGTTATTGGGTTAATAAACCAATGATGAATAATATTTAACCCTATCTCACTTAATCCCTCCTTTTTACGCCCCCCCCCCCAAGAGAAAAAAGCTTAAGAAAACATCCACAATAAACTAAAATTCTACCAAATTATCGTCTGCAGCCTGTTTGAATTTGGACCAGTCGAAAATTTTCTTGAGTTGGGATGGGTAATTGGGAACATATTGCCGTAGTCTTCACATCTCGTAGAATGAAGGGAAAAAGTCACAGAAAAGGTAACAATCTTGAGCAGTGTTACATATAAGGCTAGATTTTCAACATACAGCCAGATGGACAAACAGACAGACAGTCAAATAAAACAGCTCTGATTTTCCTTAGCTTTACAATAATTGACAGAGACCTTGGACACTGTATTTACATGTATTTTTTACAAAAGCAAAATAAACTGCCTGAGTTATAACACATTGACTAAAATCTATAAATACATCTTTATGGCACTTCGGACACTACGATGTCTTTCTTTAACCCATTTCCAGATGAGAATTTTTTTAGACAGGTCCAAATTCAAAGATGTTGCAGACGAATTATTTTAGGACATGAAATGTTGGATTTTATTTACTTTTGTGGTAGAAAACATTGTGGATAATAAAGAAATTTGTTGTTACAATCATTTTTTCATTTTCCACGATGTTTTCCAAAAGATTTATTACTCGATTGCATCAAAAAGCGTCATTGTGTGACGCCCATCAAGAAATATGGTTTCAAAAGCATTGTGCGGAAATGAAGAAATTGCTTGTTAAATTGCTTGTTAAAAGCAATTTCTTCATTATCCACAATGTTTTTCAACCCAAAACACAAAGAATTCACCACTTAAAAACTGCCATCTACAACTCCTTTGAATTCGGACCAGTCTAAAATTTTGCCGTCTGGTAATGGGTCCAAATCTTATCATACCTAAAAACTTTCCATTAAAAAAATTGATAAAAAGGCAATACATTGTATATTATTTTTTGTAACTAAATAAGACCATTAGAGCTTAACCCTTTCCTGTTCAATCCCTGGTTTTTACCTTCCCATGATTATGATTGAGAAAAATTTAGAAAAAGAAGAAATTACTTGTAACAAGAAATTTCTTCTTTTTCAACAATATTTTCTATGAACAGAATGGTTATTTTTCAAATTAAACCCACTTTACATTTTCGTCTGCAAAACCTTTGAATTTGGACAGGTCTAAAATTTTGTAAAACAGGAAAAGGGTTAAAAAAATCTGTAAGTCAGGGCGACATTGTTATAAGTGCCAGTATATCCATAAGCACCTAATAGAGTGTTGGACTAGCCCATCAAGGTTAACCTTTCCCCTTTTTTATGAAATTTTAGACTGGTCCAAATTAAAAGAAGCTGCAGACGACAAATTCAAATTGATGGAATTAATTTTATTTGTCTTTCAGAATAGAAAACATGGTGGATAATGAAGAAATTGCTTGATTCAAGCAATTTCTTCATTTTCCATCATGTTTTCTAAAGTTTTTTTTCTTGACAGGCGTAAAAATGAGGGATTGTGTTGCAATGGCTTAAAATAGGCCGCCCAGTTCATCCTTTCCTGTTTTTTTTCTTAAATTTCAGACTCGGCCAAATTGCAAGAGGTTGCAGACAACAATGAAAATTGGATACAATTTGAAAAGAAACTATCCTATTGTGGTGGGAACAAGCAATTACTTCTTTTTCCACAATGTTTCCCACGTATAAAATCAAATTGCATAAAACCCCATGTTTGTAGAGGGTTAAACAAATCATTTAATGAAATACACACTATCCCGCTTTTCCTTCAAAGACATATGATTATCGAAAACTTTGTGGGAAAAGGGGAAATTGTTTGTCACCAGCAATTTCTCCTTTTTGCACAATATTAAACACACTTTGAAATGTCGTCTGCAACCTCTATCAATTTGGATCCGTCTAAAATTTTGTTGTCTGATAACGATTTAATATGAACAATTTCACATCAGTAAGATAAAGCTAAAAATAATTATGACAAAATGAATAGTTTTAAAACCTCAAATTTTAAAAACATATTGCTTGGAGGTGTAAAATTATTACTGTATGACAATTTTAATGAAGATATAAAAATATTATGTACAATTTTTACACAAATTGATAAAATAAAAAGTTATCGTACAAAAGTCATGCTATTTACACATTTATATTTGGCAAGTCACACATAAGGAGGTCCAAAATCAAATCAATCCAGTTCAACCTGTTACCAGATGACAAAATATTAGACAGGTCTAAATTGAAAGGAGTTGCAGAGGACAATTCATGATGGTGAAATTTTAGATTTTTTCTACTTTCTGGATAGAAAACCTTGCTTAAAATGAAGGAATTGCTTGTTACAAGCAATTACTTCATTTTACACAATGTTTCCCTATTGTTTTCTTGAAGGGGCGTCAAAAAGCATCACTGTGGGAATGGGTTAACCTGATACCAGACAAAAATATTTTATACTGGTCTAAATGGAAAGAAATTAACCCATTCCAACACAGCAAAATTTTAGACTGGTCCAAATTGAAAGTAGCTGCAGACTACAATTTCAAGTTGATGAAATTTTGAATTTTTTCGTCTTTTTGGATAGAAAATATTGTGGATAATGAAGAAATTGCTTGATACAAGCAATTTCTTCATTATCCACAATGTTTTCCAAAGTTTTTTTCTTGAGGGGCGTTAAAAGGAGGGATTGAGTTGGAATGGGTTAAACAACCTTTCTGAGTATTCTTAACCCATTACCACACAAATTGTTTTTAGACCAGTCTAAATTCAAAGAAGTTGCAGACTATAATTTCAAATTGATGATACCTTTAAAATCTTTATCTTTTGGGGTAGAAACATTGTGGATAATGAAGAAATTGCTTGTAACAACCAATTTCTATAGTTTCCAGTGTTTTCCAAAACTTTTATAATAGGGGCATTTAATAGCATTTTTGTTTGGGAATAAGTTAATTCCTCAAAATTATGCTTTTTGACGCCCCTGAAGAAAAGGCATTGGGAGATATTTTTCTGTCTAGAAAATTGAATGAATTTCATAAACTGTCTTCTGCAACTCCCTTCAATTCGGAACCATCTAAAATTCTGTACTCTGGTAAATTAAAAGAATAAATGTCAAATAAGGAAGAAAACATTTTAAGAAAAGTTGAAAATGCTTGGTACAAGCAATCTCTCCTTTTCAAATATCTCTGCCTTTCTGGGTAGAACACAATGTGGTAAATGCAGAAATTTCTTGTAAAAAGCAAAATCTCCTTTTTCGACATTGATATCATGAAGCCTTTTCTTGAGTGGAATCAAAAAGTGGGATTGAATGGGAATGGGTTAACCTTTTCCTGTTCAATCCTTGGTTTTTGTGTCTCTGTGATTTTATACTTGAGAAAACATTGTGGGAAAGGAAGAAATTGCTTGTAACAAGCAATTTCTTCTTTTCCCTCAATATTTTCTACCCTGTAGGTTGGTTTCTCTTTAAATTTCACTCACTTTTAGTTGTCGTCTGCAACTTCCTTCAAATTTTGAAAAGCAGGAATGGGTTAAGTGCAGAATGGATATTCAGACAACCGAGGCTAAAGATTTCAATATTTCTTTTTTGGTCTATAAAAGCCTTTTGAAAATAGTTAACAATGTTTCTGGGTAGACCCCTTTATGTATGACAAGTCATAATTTATCACAATCATCATAAGCTGCAATATTCGTGTTATTTCACATAAAACCATTTCCACAAAACAAATTTTGGTGGGTCCAGACAGATCTTTAAAAATTTGCTTTTTGACAACCTTGGATATTCTCATTTTTTGATGATGATTCATGTGAAAGTTTGATTATAACAGAGGTAGTGATCACAAATCCTATATTGTAGGAACTTATCGCCGTCTTTATTCAAAGTATTGATTAGCCAATCAAATCATTCCAGTAGACCAGGAGTGAATTCCAACAATTGTGTCAAGGATTCTGGCAACATTACATATCATAACTACAGCTTAATCAAGTAGTAGTTTCGACGTTTAGGTTGCAAACCAAATATTTTATTTTTTATTACTATTAACCCTTTCTTGTTTAACCCATTCCAACACAGCAAAATTTTAGACTGGTCCAAATTGAAAGAAGCTGCAGACGACAATTTCAAGTTGATGGAATTTTGAATTTTTTCGGCTTTTTGGATAGAAAACATTGTAGATAATGAAGAAATTGCTTTTAACAAGCAATTTTTTCATTATCCACAATGTTTTCCAATGTTTTTTCTTGAGGGGCGTAATAAGGAGGGATTGAGTTGGAATGGGTTAAATGGGATTTTACGTTACTGTGATTTATACTTGAGAAAACATTGTGGAAAAAGAAGAAATTGCTTGACACAAGCAATTTCTTCTTTTCCCACAATATTTTCTACCACACTGGATGGTTTTATTTCAAATTGCATCCAATTTTCATTGTCATCTGCAACCTCTTTCGATTTGGACTAGTCTAAATTTTCAAAAAACAGGAAAGGGTTAATTTTGCAAAATAATGCTATATAATAGCTAAGTCAAGCTTATTGTCTGAGGTCAGTGAGGGAGGTCATTGATCCGTCATTTGGAATTCTTATGAGATGACAAATCAGATGAGTGCCTACAACACAAGGTTTCAAGGACAGATTATTTGATTGTGCATTTCTGTGATGCAATAGTAAGCCTGTACATATATTTAATCGTTATCCAGGTAAAACGGCCTAAGTGATGAAAACAAGATTTGTTTGTGAAACACAATGCCCCCGCAACAGGACCAAAGATTTGACCTTGGTATGTGACCTTGACCTTATCAAATGACCTTGACCTTGACAGCTAGACAGGTAGCAGTTGGCAATGTTAAGTTTTTTGGTTAAGTTTTTCAGACAGATAGACAGACTGACAAAAAGATGGACAGACAGACAGACAATGGTAAAACAATATGCCCCCAATCTTTCAATGCAGGGGTATAAAAAGTCTTTTTTTTCATTTTTTCAAATTTTAGAATAAACTTTGTTATTATTCACTATAATGAAAAAAGATGTCAATATCTCAAAAACTAATAAAATTACAACTATTAACCCATTTCCACACAACTTTTTTAGACTGGTCCAAATTGAAAGAAGCTGCAGACGGAAATATCAAGTTGATAGAACTTAAACTTTTTTCAGCTTTTTGGATAGAAAAAATTGTGTAAAATGAAGAATTGCTTGATACAAGCAATTTCTTCATTTTCCACAATGATTTCCGAAGCTTTTTGCTTGGGGGCGTTTAAAAGTGTCATTGTGAGGGAAGGGGTTAATGTACATTAAACTATGACCAGACAACAAAGTTTTCGAACCGTTCAAATTTAATGGAAATGCAGACGACAATTTCTAGTTGATGAACATTTTAAAATCTGTATTGTGGGGGTAGAAAACATTGTGGATAATGAAGAAATTGCTTGTAACAAGCAATTTCTTCATTTTCCACCATGTTTTCCGAAAGCATTTCATCTCTCTGGACATAATCACACAATTGAGGATAACAGATCATTTAGCACTTTGAATTGATGATAATCCAACCAATAAAATTTGCATCTCAGTGCTAAAAGGTCCTAAATGCATGAACAATGTATTTGTATTCAAGACAATTTAGCACTCAGAAGTAAAAAGTATTACTCAAACGTAAAAAGTTAAAAAGTATTACGGAATAGTCCGATGATTTCACAAGCATTACTGATTACGTAAATCAACACACTTAATTAACGTTTTCCTGTTTTTTAAAACTTTAGACTTGTCCAAAACCAAGGAAGTTGCAGACAACAATCAAGAGTGAGTGCAATTCGAAAAGTAATCAAGATATAAGGTAGAAAATATTGTGGAAAAGAAGAAATTGCTTGTTACAATTTCTTCTTTTTCCTCATTATTTTCTCAAGTATAAAATCACAGGAACGTAAAAACCAGGGATTGTACAGGAAAGGGTTAAACATAATCATATCAATATAATATGTTGAAATATCCAGCAAAGAAAAATAATATCCAAAGTTTTCAAATGATTATTTTCTAGAATATTTCATAAGTCCTCAGTTATGGACTTAAATAATTTCAATCGAAAGCTGAAAAAAAAAAAAAGAGGGAAAAGTTCTAAAACTTGAGCATTTTATTTTTCATATTGCAGTTGTCTTCATATTGCAGTTGTCTTCATGATCATGAAATTGGGCCCTAATATTGTCATGGATTGTTTTTCTTTTATGACGGAATGTTTTGAATGATACATACATTTTTCAAAGGGTTTAACCCATTCCCACACAATGATGCTTTTGGAAGCCCCCAAGAAAAACAATTAGGAAAACATTTGTAAAATATGAAAAAATTGCTTGTATCAAGCAATTTCTTCATTGTCCACAAGGTTTTCTATCAAACAAGATGAAAAAGTTTTAAATTCCATCAACTTGAAATCTTCGACAGTAGATTCTTTCATTATGGACCAATTTAAAATTTTACTGTATGGAAATGGGTTAACCCGTTTCAACACAGCCCCACCCCCCCGTTGATGCCCCTGGAGGTAAGTAACTTTAGAAAACATGAAAAATGAAGAAACTGCTTATGACAAGCAATATCTTCATTTCCCATAATGTTTTCTATCCAGGAAAGCAAAGAATTTAAAATCAAATCTACTTAAAATTGTGGTTTGCAACTTCTTTCAATTTGGACCAGTATACAATGAGGACCATTTTTGTGTTATCTTCCTTTGTTCTGTTACAATACAGAGGTGAGCCAAATTGTACATTGGTACTTTCACTGTATTATCTTTGTTTTCTTTGTAACAAGCAATTTCTTCATTTTTCACAATGTTTTCTTCCAAAAAATAGTTGAAAAATTAAAAACTTCTTAAACATTGAATTGCCGTCTGCAACTCCTTTCAATTTGGACCAGTCTAAAATTTTGCAAAATAGGAAAGGGTTAAGCACCAACGTATTTCTTGAGAGTATTCAAGAGAGATAACTCAAGAATGGCCCTTATTTTGTTGTCTCTGAATGGATTAATTATCTGTCACTTTAAGCGACAGTTTTCTAATAAACCTCAAGTCTATGTGTAAAAACTCTTGAGCAAATCATCCTAATTCAACCCATACCCACACAATCCTGCCTTTTGACATCCCCTTAGAAAACAGCTTTTGAAATTGTTGTGGAAAAATTATCCACATTGCTTTCTACCCCAAAATACAACCATTTTTAAGATTTCCTAAGTTAGAGATTGTTGTTTGCAGCTTCTTTGAATTTGGACCAGTCTAAAATTTCATTGTGGGGCAATGGGTTTAACCCATTACCAGACGGCAAAATTTTAGACTGGCCCAAATTCAAAAAAGTCGCAGACGACAATTTAAAGTTTATGAAATTTTGGATTTTTTCACCTTTCTGGGTAGAAAACATTTTGGAAAATGAAGAAATTGCTTGTAACAAGCAATTTCTCTATTTTCCACAATGTTTTTTAAAGCTGTTTTACTTGGGGGCGTCTAAAAACGTCACTGAGTGGAAATGGGTTTAAGGAAACCATCTTGTAATTGATGTTATACCACAATGGTACTTTCTTTTAGTATAGCCAGACATATTTATCATTCAAAACCATCAAGACTATTTAGAGCTTCTTCAAGAGATTAACTGATTGAATGAATGGGGTTTAACGTCACTTTAAACAGTATTTCAGTCATATAGCGGCAGCTGGAGCACCTAACAATGGATTCCTGGTATTTCTCACACCAGTACTACCACTACATCCTTTCCTAGCCTCCAGCTGCAATCCCACTTAGGTTTATGATTATCCATCCATTGGCGAGAGACAAATGTCAGAGGAAATGTGCCGCAGCCGGGAGTCGAACCCATGACATCCTTTGATTGAAGGCTAGGAGTCTGACAGGCTACCGACTGCGCTTTGACAGTGGCTTCTGTGAGAGAGGAATAAGTTTTAATTAATTTACGAGAATATGTACAACAATGACAGTTACAGAACATTTTAAAAACGAACACCGCATGTGGATGTTTGTCGCTCGGCTCTTGAGTCCTCAGATATCAAACAACAAAACCTATGTTGAACAAGATGTGTTTGTGAAACACCTTCAAGCCTTTTTTTAAAAGGAAATGTGACCTTGATAAATGACCTCGACCCTGAGGGATGACCCTGACCTTACAACCAAGTGGTGCCTATCAGTACGAGGAAATTTTGTTCAAAATATAAGCCATGTCTCTTTGGCAAAATAACAGCAAACCTTTTTTGTTTACTGCTTGCAGATAGACGGACATCGTTTAAACAGCATGCCCTTGATCTTATCAATGCATAAAAAGAGATGAAATTCCTACAAAAATAAAGTTATCTCCCTTGATGGAATAGATTGCTCTTTATAAAAAAATGAAGATATAGAAATCTTTGATAATTTTAACAGAAGAGATATTACTGGTACATATTTTCAATACTTTTTTTCAACAAGACAACATCAACAACAACCACACTTTGGCTATAGCAATACCTTGGGTTTTCTCAGAAAACAGTTAAGTTACAAAATCCCTGCTTTGGTCATATTCTCCCCGAAAATGGATTATTATTATTGTACATGAGACGTAAAATGAATCACACACAGTTTTTTTCTTGTGTCGAGTTCGCAAACTACATAAATGGCTCTAAAGGAGTCAAAATAAAGTTTAGGTCCAATTCTACACTTATAACTATAAAATAAAAAAGAAAGTTCATAAACTTGAATTAAAAGCAAATCACAAATATCTACTTGTGTCAAAACAAAGTTCCGGTCCCATTCTATGCTTGAAACTATAGAATTTTCAAAAAAGACAAAACTTGAAACACAGGACACCTCCTATGGGTATCTAATTCCTGGCTGTTGGGTTAACAAGCAATTTCTTCATTTTTCACAATATTTTCCAAAGTTTTTTTTTTCATAGGGGTGTCAAAAAGCTTCATTACTTGAGAATGGGTTAAAAGGCATACTTTGCACTACAAATTACTCACTGCAAGTAATTTGTTCATTTTCCACAAAGTTTTTTTCCCCAAGTAGGGAGAATAAACTAGAGGCACTTGAGCACCTGAATCGCTCCACAGGCATGAATGTACTGATTAAGCAAATTTTTGCATGAATTCAAAATAAACTGAATATAAGGAAAATAAATCGAAGTCATTGAAATCTTTGAAATACTTCTAGAGAACCATTTAAACTTTTCATTGTTTTTACAAAAGTCAAGTTATGTAAAATTCATTATGTATACGATATATGGACATAACCCACCACTGTAATAGGCATTTTTTTCAACCAATCAAAATTATATGAAGGAATCTGACAAAGAATCATCTGAGAATCATTCCTGTGAAATTTGATTAAAATCCATCGACAGGTTTCTGAGAAGAATTTCAAAGCTTTTACTATATATGGAAATTAGCCATGCCCATTAAAGCCAAATTTTTCATCCAATCAAAATAATTTGAAGCAATTCGATAAATGTTCTCCCAAGGATTATTTCTGTGAAATTTGGTTGAAATCCATCCATTGGTTTCTGGGAAGAAGATTTTCAAGGCTTTTACCCAAATCATTAAAGCCATGTTTTCAACCTAATCAAATTCTTTGAAGGAATCTGGTAGAGGTTCACCATAGGATCATTTCTGTGAAATTTGGTTGAAATCCATCGATTGGTATCTCGGAAAAAGTTTTTCAAGGCTTTTACCATATATGGAAATAAGCCCCACCCATTAAAGCAATGTTTTTCATCCGATCAAAATAATTTGAAGCAATTCAATAAATGTTCACCCAAAGATTATTTCTGTGAAATTTGGTTGAAATCCATCGATTGGTTTCTGGGAAGAAGATTTTCAAAGCTTACACCATATATGGAAATAAGCCCCGCCCATTAAAGCCATGTTTTTCATCGGATCGAAACTCTTTGAAGGAATCTGATAGAGGGTCACCCATGGATCAATTCTGTGAAATTTGGTTGAAATCTGTTCAGTACTATCTGGGGAGAAGATTTCCAAAGGATAAGTTTACAGACAAACGGATGGACAACTGGGCGAACTCATGACGGACACCACGCCATGACAATTGCTCTCTGGCTTTCAGCCAGTGGAGCTAAAAAAGCATTTTTGTGTAAGAAAAAGTAAACCCTATCCCACACGATGATGCTTTTTGATGCCCCTCAAGAAAAACAATTTAGAAAATTTATCAAATGATGAAATTGCTTCTATAACATTTCGGATTCAGCATGACAACGGTTAGGTATTGGAAAATTGAATTCGACAGAACAAGAACAGACTGTAAGAATACAGAGTAACAAAACAAACAAACATGTCATGTAACCAGGAATTTTGTGGATGATATTGAACAGCAAGTTTTGAATGTGTAAAGTCAAAGTAGAGTCAATCTTGCTCAATGGACCACCTGTATTAAGGGGCCACTTTCATTAACTCATTCTTGTTTTTGAAATTTTAGACAGGTCCAAATTGAAGGAAGTTGCAGACGACAATGAAAATTGGGATGCAATTTGAAATGAAACCATTCTGTGTGGTAGGAAATATTGTGGAAAAAGAAGAAATTGCTTATTAAAACTAAATTCATTTTCAACTGTGTCTTCTTTGAATTTAGACCAATCTAAATCTATCTTATGGTAATGTATTGAGGCAATTGCTTTGATTACCTTTAAAATGAATAATAGACCTGTTAGTAGATATAAAACATAAACCCTAGTAATGCTGGATAAAACATTCTCATTTACAGATCCCTTAATCTTTAAGATCTAAATAAAAATCTTTAGATTCTCTATGAAAAGAATATCTATACTTTTTAAAAACCCTAAAAAAAACCCTTACCCTCCCCCAGCCCAAACATTGAGGAAAACGAAGCAATTACTTGTGAGAAGCAATTTTTTCCTGTTTTGTGAATTTTTAGACTAGTCCAGTTAGAGAGAAATTGCAGCCGACAATTAAAAGTGAAGGCAATTTGAAAAGTTACCAACCTATTTGGTAGAAAACATTATGGGAAAAGAAGAAATTGTTTGTTACAAGCAAGTTCTTCTTTTCCAACAATGTTTTCTCGTGTATAAAATCACAGGGACGTAAAAACCAGGGATTGAACAGGAAAGGATTGAAAATGTTTTTAGGCTAAAAAATCAATCCTTTTTAAACTTCACCAACTAAAATATGTTATCTAAAGGATTTGCGATTTGGACAAGTCTTTACCCTTGATATGCTGAACCTGGAATATTCCTGCTTTGGCAGGAGGTATAGATTAAGATCAGCCTATATAATATTATGTGCAGTCTGATCTAGGTCAGTACCACCCATTTGTCATTTATAAGCCAGAGTTGTTTAAAAGATATATTTTCAAAGTGAATATTCACCAACAACAACTACTCCCAGTACTTTCAGCCCTTTGATTTAACCCTTCCTGTTCAATCCCTGTTTTTTTTACGTTCCTGGGATTTTATACTTGAGAAAACCTTGTTGGAAAAGAAGAAATTGCTTGTAACAAGCAATTTCACTTTTTCTCACAATATTTTCTACCTTGTAGGTTAGTTACTTTTCAAATTCCACTATCTTTTAGTTGTCGTCTGCAACTTCTTTCAAATTGGACATGTCTAAATTTTGGAAAAAAACAGGAAAGGGTTAAAGCAATTCTGTAGAGTATTTTATTTAGCATGACAAGGATTAAATATTGTCTTCCAGTAAGGAATTGATGAAACAGTCAAAGTTTTTGGTTGTTGCTACATAATTCAATTGTTCAGTGCGAAACAGTTGTAACTGCCTATATACATATAGGCAGTTACAACTGTTTCGCACTGAACCATTTATATGATGTATATTTGTCGCTTTTTACTCATTGAAACAAAACATTTATAACAAAACATTTTTATCTTCGCACAAAAAATAACGCCAATAAAATTGCAACTGTGAACATAAATCCAAAATTATGTGAGACCAATCCTGAAGCTCTAGAAACATCTCTATTGATATCGGTGTAATCAGAAAGGACCGTGTCGATGATATGAACGACCCCGTTTGTCGCCCCCAGATCCCACAAGATGACTCGAGCACTTTGACCACCCCAGTAGAGTCTTGCAACTGGAAAAGAGAAATAGAACAGAAATAAAACTGTGCTTTTTTTAAACCATAATTTGACGAGAAAATTTAACAATATTTTTCTTGACTGGTGTAAAATCAGAATAGTGAAGGAACAAATTAATCCATTCAAAAACAGCAAAACTTTGGACAGTTCAAAATTAAAAGAGATTGCACACGAAAAAACAAAGTTGTTTAACCCTTTCCGGTATTTTGAAATTTTAGACTGGTCCAAATTAAAAAAGGTTGCAGACAAAAATGAAAATTAAATGCAATTTGGATTTAAATGATCCTATGTGGTAGAAGCAATTTCTTCTTTTTCCACAATGTTTTCATAAGTATAGAATCACAGCAACGTATAATCCTGGATTTGTACAGGCAAAGGTTAAATCGAAAAAAAGGGCCATTTGAGATAGAAAACACTGTGAGTAAAGAAGAAATTGATTGTTATTAGCCATTTCTTCTTTTCTCACAATGTTTCCACAACTATATAAAATGCAGGATTGTGTGGTAAATAGTAACCCATTCCCACACAATGGTGTATTTTGACATTCCTTAGGAAAAAAAATTGAAAATACATTGTGGAAAATGAAGAAATTACTTGTCACAAGCAATTTCTTCATTAAATATCAAGTTTTCAACCAAGAAAGTTGAAAACACCTAAAATTTCATCAACTTTCAATCATTGTCTGAAACTTCTTTCAATTTGGACCAGCCTAAAATTTTGGTGTTTGGTAATGTATTATACAATATGTGTTTGAGATTCACTTGATACAAGAAATGTTTCGAAGAACATTTTACTCCAGTTATAAAGAATTAATTCTTTTATATCCTAATATCTTTATAACCAATTGTTATATCCAAATAGTATTATAACAAAATTTTTGACTAGTCCAAAGTGAAAGGAGTTGCAGACAAGGTTTTAAAGTTAATGAAATTTTAGATATTTTCACCTTTCTGGGTAGAAAACGTGTAAAATGAATTGCTTGTCAAAATTCCTTCATTTTACACTTTGTTTTCCCAATTGTTTTTCTTGAGGGTTGTCTAAAAGCGTCACCCTTTGGGAAGGGGTATCTTTTTGACCTCGATAGTTGACCATCACCTTTGTTGTACAGTCAAATCTGTGTTAGCGGCCAACTATGCACAGCGGCCAATCTGCCGACAGCGGCCACTCGAGTTCCCCCCGTGCAAATTCCTTCTTTAATTGCACTGTGAATAGCGTGATCTCCTGAAATGCGGCCAGCGGTCACCTTATTTGGTCTATTGTCAACAGTATATCGCACCTAAACAACGGTCACCTAACAAAACACGCGACAAAATTAGTCGTGTTCGAAAAAATCGATAATCACTACCATAGTAACTGCCGAAATCGCCTTATCGTAAAGTACAAGATATAAACATTTAGTTATCGACTTAATCCCGTGTAGTTGATTAATTGACGTGTAATTAGCCATTGATATTCATTTGGTCGATTTGATCTATTTGAGCGATGATTATTGATCAGAGGAGACAGAATTTTTTAAGTTGTCGGGTCTCTTTAAATAAAATGAACTTGAGCATTATAGGTTATTTACACTTTTAGCAAACCGATTTCTTGAGGTCTTTAAAACGGATGAAAACTTGCTTTTGCTGTTAAATCTTGCTATCATATTGCTCTCCTAACGTAAGTTCCTCTCTCTAGAGGATCGTGTAGAAATGGTTCGTATGCTTGACTCTGGATGTTCTTCTAGGATTATTGCTAGTGAGTTTGGTGTAGTTCGTACCCCAGGTCCAAAATGTTGCTAAACGTAAACGAGAATTTCTCAGGATATTTTCACTTCTGTCACAATATTTTCTATCTTGAATGGTACAAATGGTTCAAAGTGCCTTTTCTTTTTTTAAAAGACACTTGAAATGGAAGTTTAGAACTTCTTAGAATTTGGAGTAGTCTAAAGTTTTGTGATCTGTTAATGAGCTAACCCAAAATGGTATGACAAAATGGCCGCCCTATTGATACTGTGAACAGCAGCCAATCTGTGTACAGCAGCCAATTTGGCCCCCTCCCTTGACTGGCTGCTGTACACAGATTCGACTGTATATATCAGTTTGAAAAAAATTGCAGATGACAACTAAAAGTGTGCACAATTTGAAAAGTAATCAGCTTTCAGGGTAGAAAATATTCTGGGAAAAAAAGAAATTGCTTGTCTGGACCGAATTTTGAATTGCCAGACCAATTGGAATCCCCAAAACAACGCTAAAAATCAGTCCGAAATTTTCTTTAAATTTTATGTTGAATTATTGATAAACTCGCCCACCATCTATCAAAATCCACTTGAAACCGAAAGAATTCAGGGTTTCACAGATTAAGGGATTAACTAAAGTGCCAAAAATTGATAATTAGTTTACCCTATGGCCAGTTCAAATGCCCCTCGTCAGTAAGCCAATGTTTCACACTTAACTGAACTTTGGGTATCGAGTTTTATAAACTATTTACGTTAGTACATCTGTTTGAATAAAAAAATATTCGGAGTCTTATCAGAGTGGAATACTGCGTTAATTAAAATTGCCATTACTCATGAAACAAATTTCTTTTACTCTAATATGGAATAAGTATAGATTGAGACATGAATGGTTACAGTTACCATTCATGTAAAATATGAATGGCTCAAAACAACACTTTTATAAAATTAATTTATCACAAGCAAACAAATGTAAATCCATTACCAAATGAGTGAGACAAGGTTTGAAATTTACATAAAAAAAGTCACAGCGTTAAAATATATGTCTTATAGTTTTTTCATTCAAGTCACGTTATTCAAATAATTTGTGGAAAACGGCTGCTTTTTAATATTGCTAGTTCCAGCAATAAAATTAAAGAAGCAATGAGTCATGAAAACTTACTTCAAGAGTAGAAAACGTCCGAACAATAAATCGCATATCAACTACACGTACAATTAATAAATGACAGAGTCTTGTGCAGAAATTTTACTCTTGGATAATAGTCTAACATGTTGGCGACCCTCTGGAGTTTGTCTTGTCGGTCTCTTTGATGAACGTCACGACTCTGCTCTTCTATATGGACTGACCCGAAATTTTTGTGACATGATCTGTGTTTTCCATAAACAGACACTTGTGTTGAGAGAAAATCGCTATGATTGTGTTAAATTAACAGAGCTTTGGATAACTAGATCTAGTTTATGAAAAAGTAGTGTACTTCTATGATTAAATCGACAGTACTTGGGAGTAGGGGAGGGGGCCATACATCCTGGAAATATTCTGTAATTCCAAGAAATTTTCATAACGTAATTTATTTGTCTATTTAATTTACAAGATATTAGAATTTCTGGACTGCCGTACATTGTTGTAAGTGCAATTTATACACAACCGAATTTTTCTAAACAAAATGAAAGTAGGATCTGTTAGTTGTTTTCATCTATCTACCACTCATTGAAGATGAAAATTATTATCTGAAAATTTGCCAAAGAAGGCAATCAATGAATAAATGATGAACACATTTGTGTACATAAAAGGTGAAAAAAAGACAGTGGGAGGGGAGTTTGTTTTTCCCGGCAGAGGGGAGGGGGATTTGTTTTTGCCGGCGGGAGGGGGAGGTGCATTGTTCTGGACCAATTAACATTTCTGGAGCCCTGCAAAGGGACATAAAACCAGGAATTGAACAGGAGAGGGTTACAAGCAATTGTCACAAGCTATGTCTTCATTTTACACAATATTTTCTACCCAGAAAGTTGAAAAATCTAAAAATTCATTAACTTTAAAATGTCATCTGCAACTCCTTTCAATTTGATCCAGTTTAGATTTTTCTTGTGTTGTAATTAGGTAAATAAAGGGAGATAACTTACTATTATCTGTCTCCTTTTTCAGAGTAACTATCTCCCCTGTGTGAGCTCTATATTGGTATGATTGAGGCTGCGGCACCATTTGTTCCAGATATATATGAACATTAGGAATGATCAGCCTTCTCATCACCTGAAATTTATGAATGTTCTATTACTGAGATTCAAAAAGCATCTAAAAATCTTTTTTACAGTTATATAATTTAACCCTTTCCTGTTTTTGGAAATTTAAGACTAGTCCAAATTCAAAGAGGTTGCAGACGAAAAAGGAAGCTTGATGCCATTTGAAATGAAACCATCCAATGTGGTAGAAAATATTGTGGAAAAAGGAGAAATTGCTTGTTACAAGCAATTTCTTCTTTTTCCACAATGTTTTCTCGAGTATAAAATCACAGGAACGTAAAATCCCGTATTTGAATGGGAAAGGGTTAATTTTTAGTTTCATCTATCAAAAACAAGCATTTTGATTTCCCCCCCCCCCCCAAAAAAAAAAAAAAAAAAAAAAAAAATAACACAACAAAAAACACACACACACAAAAAAAAAACACAACACAACACAACACAGAACAAAACAAAACAAACAAAACAAAAAAACAAACAAACCCAAAACAACAACAAAGAACAACCAAAGAAAAAACAACAAAAAAAACCCCATACCTCCATGAACAAGATTTTGAGCCTGCAGCTATCTTGTTATGTCTGCTCACAAAATAGGTCCATAAGAATGTATCAAAAATTGTAAAATAATCACCTTTGTTTGCTCAATGTCATTAAATGATAGGAAATGAAGAGAATATTGTTTGTTTTCATGGAGGTATGAAATGAAAAACCTTATCACACTACTGTATGAATCCGCTTCTCATATTCATAAAGTGTGATTAGGGTTTTCATGTCATGCCTCCATGAAAACAAACAATATTCTCTTCATCTCTTAACCCTTGTCATGCTGTATAATTTACCTCACTGAATTGCTGTATAATCAAAGTGCTGAAAGAACTGATAGAACTTGTTGTTGAAAATTCAATATTAGTTTTAGCAACCAATTTCATAAATAACTCTGGCAGGAAAAGTTCAAACAGGAGGTGTAGATCAAGATCAGACTGCACTTATGTGCAGGCTGATCTTGGTCTACACCTCCTGTCAAAACCGGAATATTCTGGGTTCAGCATAAGGGTTAAGTAAAGGAAAATAACTCTTATTTATATCAAAGTTTGTGACATCACACACAATTAAAAGGCATCAATTCATTCCGAAATTGGAGGTGTTAGGCACACAAATATTGGTAATGGACAAATGGCCAGACAACAAGGCCATAACAGAATGTGACCCTACAGGGTCTAAATGTCACTTAAATGAATATCAGAATCTTTGCTCACAGACTTGTATAATGACCGTCAATGCATGTGTAAAGTTCAGAAGAACAAGATGTATTTGTGAACAGCAAATTTTTCCTAAGTTTGAGCTTGACAGATGAACTTGACATTGTCACATGACCATGAACTTTGTACCAGGATGTGTATCATTGAGATCCATCCTCATGCCAAATATGAAGATTGTGTCTTGAATAGGCTGGTAGTAATTGGCAATGTTAAGTTTTTTAGTTATGTTTTGCAGACAGACAGACATGGACAATGGGCCTGATCTTTCGATGTGGGGGCATAAAATGTTTTATTTCTATAACATGTTAAATAATTTGTTGCACAGACTTGCACATAAAACTTTAACAAAATATGGAATTCTAAAAGAGCCGTACTCTTACGATCCAAACCTACGCAAATATGGTAATGTCGCCTACTGCTGCAATGTTGGACGTCCCGAACCGCTAAGCTACAGAGACATCCCCCCAAAAGAATGTTCAATTAAGAGATGAAAAAAATATTCTTTGTTTTCATGGAGGTATGAACCAAAACAAGAGGACCATGATGGTCCTTAATCGCTCCCCTGAGTATGATGGTTCATGGCTTTATGATATAAACAAAATAGCAAAACCCTCTGTCTAATTATTTTGGAAATGTTTAAGGATTTCTCTTTTAATCCTAGGTATATTGATGATTCCACCATATAGCACTAATTTCCTGAATATGGTAATGCTTTGAAGTATAGACATCAATACATACCAAGTATAAAAGCTCTAGGCCTAATGGTTTAGGAGAAGAAGGTTTTTCAAAATTATCATTATTTATTCCTAACTAAAATTAGGGATTGCACAGAAAAGGGCTATTTTTTTTAAGTAATTTGGAAGAGGGTCAATGGCTGATCATATGTACAAATATCAAAGCTCTAGGCTTTATGGTTCGGGAGAAGAAGATTTTCAAAGATTTCCTTCTTTATTTCTTTGTAAAATCAGGGATCGCACAGAAAAGGGCTAATTTTAAGAGTATGATAATTCTTTGAAGTATTTTGGTAGAGGGTCAATAGATGATGATTTATACCAAATATAAGAGTTCTACCCATGCGAAAATATTACGCAGCTCTTGGTGAAAGCTGGATAAAAGCCGGCTTTTACCCAGCTTTTCTGCGTTTATATAGAAAATCAGCAGAAAAGCTGCGTATTTTCTAAAAATCTGCAGAAAAGCTGCGTATTTTTTAAAAAACTGCAGAAAAGCTGCGTATTTTAAAAAAACCTGCGTTAATGCTGCGTATTTAGGTCTGGAGATGTACAAAAGCTGCGTCTTTAATGAAAGAGCTGCAGAAAACCTGCGTTTTTTTCTTTTCAAGCTGCGTATTCCCTTTGTAGATTCTCATGGAATCTCAATAATGAAATACGCAGCTTCCACCAAGCTGCGTATTTGTTTAAAGTAAATTCTTACATGATGAAAATTAAATACGCAGCTTTCTCAAAGCTGGATATTTGTTTTTATCAAATATTGCATTATACATTATACCTTAGCCCATTACCAGACGGCAAAATTTTAGACTAGTCCAAATTGAAAAAAGTTGCAGACAACAATTTAAAGTTTGAATTATTATAGATTTTTTTATCTTTCTGGGTAGAAAACATAGTGGGAAATGAAGAAAATGCTTGTCACAAGCAATTTCTCCATTTTTCACAATGTTTTCCAAATTGTTTTTCTTACGGGGCGTCAAAAGTTGTCACTGAGTGGGAATGGGTTAAATTGGGATCAAAGGTAAATTTCTATTCAATAAAACTTAACCTTTGATTAACACTCCTCAAGAAAAAAAAACTTTGAAAATATTGTGGAAAATGAAGAAATGCTTATAGGAAGCACTTTCTTCGTCATCATCAAAGTTTTCTCTAATTTCATTAACTTAAAATTGTCATCAAAGTTTTCTCTAATTTCATTTACTTAAAATTGTCATCTATAACTTCTTAGAACAGTCTAAAATTTTGTCATCTGGTAATAAGTTAAGCAATTCATCCATCCATCCATCCATTCAATCAACATATCAGTCTTTCAAACCATCCACCAATCAATTAACCTATTTATCAACTCATCAATCCTTTGATTTGTCATATGGGTATTAACAATATATGTCTCAATATATTTATCTGTCTCTCTATCATCCCATGAATAATTCCATTATCAACCAATCCATCAATCAAATCATTCTCAAAACCTACAATTAATCAATCTATCCATTAATCAGTCAATCAATTCATCTATCTTAAAATCTTTCCATCCATCCATTGATCTATCTATCAGTCCATCCATCAATCCATTCATTCACCCATCTGTCTAACCAAATTTCCAAAAGTATCTTCTATCTCTCTATCTATCTATCTATCTATTCATTCATTCATCCATCCATCCATCCATTATTCCATCCATGCATACATCCATGCATCCATCCATGCATCCATCCATGCATCCATCCATCCATCCATCCATCCTTCCATCTATCTATCTATCCAACTATCCATCCATTCATCCATCCATCTGTCCATCTATCTATCTATCTATCTATATATCTATCCATTCATCTATCTATATCTCTTATCTATCTTTCCACCAATATCTATCTTTCCACAAATATCTATCTTTCCACCAATGTCTATCTATCTATTATCTATATATCTATCTATATATCTATCTTTCTATCTATCTGTCTGCCTGTCTGTCTTTCTATCAATCCATCCATCCATTCATCCATCCAACTTTTCACCAATATGTATCTTTCTATCTATCCATCAATCCATCATCCATCCAACTTTTCACCAATATCTATCTAATCTATCTATCTATCTATCTATCTATCTATCTATCTATCTATCTATCTATCTATCTATCTATCTATCTATCTATCTATCTATCTATCTATCTATCTATCTATCTATCTATCATTCTATCTCTCTAGCTATCCATCAATCTATTCATCAGTCTATCCATCATCTATCAATCTGATATATGTATCTCTTTGTCTCTAAAACCTTTCTGAGTAGATATGAATGGCATTTTGAACTAAAATTGAAATTAATTTTTGATTCTAGTTAAAAAGAGATTACTAGATAATCTTAAATATTATTTCTTCCACAAATTTACAAATCACAAATTTAAGAGAAAATTTGGACAATAAAAAACTATCTATTACTAATTATCAAAAGTTTACTTTTGATTAAGAAAGGGTTATGGTAAAGGGTTTAGATAGGTGGCAATTCTAACATCCCACTAGGGGTATATTACAAAATGGGGACTTGGTTTAATTAACCAATCAGACTCTTAACTTCCCACAAGCCCCAAAAAATTATTTTCTAGTTGGCAATATATTCTAACATCCCTCTAGGGGTATATTACAAAATAGGGACTTGGTTTAATTAACCAATCAGACTCTTAACTTCCCACAAGCCCCAAAAAATTATTTTAAAAAATGATTGAAATTGACAAAACTTTTCAAATGGATATCAAATGAAAGAAAATCATCAGTAAATTGAATTATGTAAAAAAATAGACAGAAATAATATTAGGATTTCTTCTGTTGTTGTTGTTGTTATAAGATGCTGGATGTTTGCATAATTGGTGTATGGCAGCCATTTTGAACTTTTAGCACAACATGAAAATGTTGACAGATAAGACATCTCAAAGGTAATTCTTGTTTCTTTTCTTTATCAAACATTACAAGTAAGTTCATTTTATCACTGTATTTCAATAAAAGATATGTATTATGTAATTGGGGGAGATTTCAATTAAGTTATGTTATTCAATTAAGTCAATTAAGTTGTGTAAGTGATTGTCTGGTCCAATACACAAACACTGGTTTTAAATGGTGTGAACAACTTGATAACCAGTTATACTGTAAAAGGTGTTTAATTTCTTAGAAGTTTTTTATTTAATTGTGTGTTTTTTTTGTTTTTTTTTATTATTATTTACTTTTATGTTACAAGGGAAACTGGTGTAAAGCCTCACTTTGGCATATTGTTGTATAATTATTTTCTCAAGGGGGATTTGTTAATATCAAAAAAGTAAATAATTTCAATTTAAGTAATTAAATGATGATTTGATTTCAGGTGCTAAATGCTAAGTAGAAGTGTGATTGTATATTTCCAGCTGATGGAATGTGGTTAAAGCTGAAGAGTTACTCCACCCTTCACTCACTAAAGGAATAATCTGAACTAAAACTTCTGAAATGATAGAACTTAAACAGTAAGTTGCTTTGTTGATTTTTTTAGAATAAAAGTTGTATGCTTATGTTCAACTAAAAAGTATACAAATAAAAATTTGCTAGCTATGATGAACATTTTTGAATGTGTGTGCAATTGGTACAATGCAAAAATACTTGAAAAATTTAATAGGAAAAATATGCCATAAGAGAGAAATTGATTGATTGAATGGGGCCTAATGCCACTTTAAACAGTATTTCAGTCATATCGCAGCCGGTGGTGCACCTAACAATGGATTCCTGGTATTTCTCACACCAGTACTGCCACTACATTCTTTCCTAGCCTCCAGCTGCTATCCCACTTAGGTTTATGATTATCCACCCATTGATGAGAGACAAATGTCGGAAAGAATATGTGCAGCCCCTGGGGATCGAACCCATGACATGGGCTATTGACTGCGCTAAGACAGCAAACGATATAAGAGAGAGACAAACTGTCCTAGAATTATGTTTATAAAAAGAAAGTTTTTGAAATTTCTTTTTGATTTTGTTTAGATGATATTTTCAGAAACAAATGACATTAACCAATTCTTTTTGTCCCCCCCCCTCAAGGATAACACGATAAAGGGTCGAAAGACTCTTATTTCCATCATGGTCCTAACTCATACAAGTTCTTATCATGTACATATAGAGAGAGGCAATGGATTCTAACCAATGCTACCCACTTTTACAGCTAGGTGGACTGGGGCTCTGTCTGTAAAGTGTCCTGCCCAAATACACTACCCGCCTCCGGTGTGGCTTGAACCCGCAACCACCAGATTACGAGTCGAGCACGCTAACCACCCGGCCAACTAGCCAGACAACTACCCATCTTTATTAACCACAATGCTTTATCTCAAAAACAAAAAAATATCAAACTTTCACTAAACATGAATGTAATCTATAACATCTTCCAATTTGGACCAGTTTAAAATTTTGGTGTTTGGTTTGGGACAAGAGGTTAAGGCTTTAACCATTAACCCCACAAGAAAATTTAGACTGGTCCAAATTGAAAGGAGTTGCAGAGGACATTTTAATGTTTGTGAAATTTTAGATCTTTTCAAATTTCTGGTAGAAAACATTGTGTAAAAGAGAGAAATTACTTGTAATAAGCAATTGCTTCATTTAACACAATGTTTTCTCAGTTGTTTTGTCCTGAGGAGCGTCCAAAAGCGTCACTGTGTCGGAATGGGTTCATTAAAGCCATTTTTCAAGTCTATCCAGATAACTAAAGCCATTTTTCAAGTCTATCCAGATAAACTCCTATCATGTCTGTGGTGGTAAGTAATTAATATCAAACATCAATTATACCCCTGCTTCAAAGAAGAGGGGGGTTATACTGGTTTATCTTTGTCCATCCTTCCATCTGTCTGCCCGTGTCCAATAGATTTTGTCACATTTTTAGACATAAGGTGGTATAATGGTATATTTTCATCACATTTTTTCACAGCAACTGTTGAAAGCATCAACTTGAAACTTGATGTGAATGTTCAGATGGTGCCTACCAATTATAGGTCTGCACAATATCACATGTTGAAAGATTCAGTTTATTTTTCGGAAATTTATCGGGATAGCGGTATATTTTTATTGTTTATTGTATTTCAGTCATAGTATGGCGGCTTGATCATGTAACCAAGGATTCCTGGTATTTCTCACACCAGTACTACCACTACATCCTTTCTGAGCACCAGCTATCCCACTTAGGTTTACGATTATCCATCCTTTTGCTGGTGACATATATTTGCTGCAACCCGCAAATTAACCCAGGACCTCATGATTGAGTCTTACGGGCTATCAACTGTGCTATAGCTGTGGCCTTCTCAGATGCAAAAATTAGACAGTGATATTTGTTTCATAATTTTAGGTATTGATATGAAACTTAGAATATATGTTTTGTTAAAATATCAATTTATAGCATTAAAGCCATATCTTCCCTCAAAACACACTATCAACCCTTGTCATGACGTATAAACTACCTTACTGAATTGCTGTAAAATCAAAGGGCTGAAATCACTGATAGAACTTGTTGGTGAAAAATCAATATTTCTTTTAGAAATCAATTTCAAAAACAAATCTGGCAGAAAAAAAAATGAGCAGGAGGTGTACACCAAGATAAGACTGCACTTACATGCAGGCTGATCTTGGTCTACACCTCCTGTCAAAAACGGAATATTCCTGGTTCAGCATGACAAGGGTTAAATCAATTAAAAAAATGTACACCAGGCTTAAAAGCATAAATAAATATGACAATTGAAATTATAAGATCAACATAATTCTACACAGTAAGCCTACAACTCATGAAAGAAGTTACAATATCTTAAAATGTGACCCACCAAAATTTAAGGTTTGTTTACAATAAAATATGACGTCAGTGATGACGTTTTATCTTTTGCTAGTCATTCAAACGACTAGCTGGGTCATGAAGATTAACGAAATCATCTATAAAGTTCATTCATCAGTGCCTGCGCATATAACAGTCAATGCCAAAGATTAGCGAAGATTTCTGGTGAATTGTCTGGTGCATTCGTCTCGATTTCAAAATGTAAACAAACGCTAATTGAAATCGACAAGAAAAACACAAAATACTCTTTCTAGAGAACATCACTTAAAACCTGCTTTTGCATATTGATATTAAGAAAGCTTGTGTTTGCTTTAGTGATCAAATAAGCGATAGATTATTTCAACTATTTTTTCTTCCTTGGAGAGCAGATATGGCTCTAAGTAGGATAATTCTGAACTCATGTTTAGCTCTGCTATTTTTTTGGTTGTGATGCTGGGCAATAATAGTTTAGAAATCTGGAGTAAAAAGATGCATAATACTTTCAATCTCAAAAGAGCAATCTATACTATCAAGAGAGGCAACTCTAAATGCATAATATCGATTTTGATTTATTGATTAATTATTTAGGGTTTTACATCTCCTGAACAAATGAGATCACATGAAGACAGGGCCTCCATAAGATAAAGTCTGATCAGAATATCTGCAGAAGTTGCAATCCATTATTTTTTAAGATATTTTGTGAAACTTGGTATATATGTTTACTATTATCTGAGAAGTTCATGCCATTAATGGAGGTAACACTAAGAAATTTTGTAAAAAATATGTCCCCTTTTCAATTAGGAATATTATCAGATGAGCCTGGCACCCACACACGAGGCTTTTGCTGAAATTAATAAGTAGATATACTGACAAAATCAATATTGAATATAAATCCAATAATTGATAATTGAAAGTATCAATTGCATTAATATTTTGAGTTTCAGAGAAATGTTTTTGTTATATTGTAGTGACTGGTGACCTAATCACAGCTCCTTGTGGATTCTCCCGCTAGAACAATCAAAACATTACTTCAAAGCCATCAGCAGCTCATCCCTATTAAACTGGCAGCTTAGTGTGAGACAAATGAAGCCAGCCACATTGATATTTATCAAATGTAGGAGAGAGTGTTTGTTGAGCCTGAATTAGAAATAACAACCCAAGGATAGAGAGCACAGGGTGTTACAGAATGATCAAACTGATACAATCCACTAAAAACTTTACAGGCTTATTGTTGTTTCTTAAATATTTTGTGTTTTTTTTTTTAGCTAAAATTGTGATTTCAATAAGTGCTTCTTAACCCATTCCCACACAACTTTTAGAAGCACCCAATGAAAAACAATTTGGAAAACATTGTGGAAAATCAATGAATTGCATGCAACAAGCAATTTCTTCATTTTTCACAATGTTTTCTACACAGAAAGTTTAAAAAATCTTAAATTTCAAAGACATCAAATTGTTGTCTGCAACTCCTTTGAATTTGGACCTGACTAAAATTTTGATTCATCATCATATATTCACCATATATTGTAGCTCCTGTTAATTAAATGATTGCTTTTCCAATTGTTTTATGCTGTTTAATTGCTGTATCAACACAGCTGTGGTAATAAGATTTTAACCCTAGTCCTACTGTATATTTATCTTTTTTCCATTATATTTTAAAACTTTGACATAATTTGATCAATGTTGGGTTTAAAGATTTTCTCAATACTATGACAGCAAGCAGGTAGTGTAAGCTAAGATCAGATTCATTTGTTCAGTCTGATCTTAGTCAACACACTTGCCAAAGCCCGCATTAAAGCAGCAATATTCCAGGATCAACATGACAAGAGTAAAGATAATCTTTATGCATTCTAGAAATTTGCAGCTTATTGGCAGCTTAACTGCAGCTTCCTCAAAACCCAGCTCCCTGTTGTCATAATACGCAGCTCTGCGCTTTTAAAACTCAGCCCTGCATTTTGATGCGCAGCTCTGGGTATAAAAAACGCAGCTACCATATATTGGTTTATTCCCGATTATCCCACATTTGAAAATATCGATAAAAAGTCGATAGAGGTAAGGCGTGAGATAATCCCTGCCTGGGGCTAAATAACTGTTAAGTTCTAAAACCCTATTCCACGAGCGTTTCAAATAGAAATAGTGGATTTCGAATCAGGAATCCATTTTAACCCATGCCGTACAATGTCCTCTCATTGATCGCAGAAGAGAAGAGAAATCATTGTGATAAAAGTAACGGTTACTTATACCAAGCATTTACCTTCTTTCTCACAACATTTCATAGGCTATCTTGCAGTTACTCTTTTTTCCAGACAACCATTTTATCTATTTCTCAAGAATTAACCAGGAATGGTCTCGTTGGATGCGACCAAAACCTCTTAACTACAGCTAAATTCAAATTAAAGTTACGAGATTTTGGTGGTCATCCGACGATATTTTGTATGGATGCAATGCTTGTTGCGCAAAAGAAAATATTTGGAAATAGAAAACAGTTCAGGCATATGCCAATCGTGATTGATTAAGAAGCAAGTGAAATGACCATTTCATGATAAACTATTTCAACACTTGTCATTCTGTAATAAAAGGTATAGTGGAAAAGGGATTGTTGTAGAATTGTGTATGGCAGAGAAATTTAGCCTATACCGATTCAATTGTTGTTTCTGAATCTTAGTCATTCTACCTTACTTTATCGCATTAAAGAGTTCTTTTTTACGAACGAACAGCTTAAAAATGGAAAGACGGACAAAATACCCCCGTTCTACAGATGCTTGGGTATACATTTAAAAAAGTCCGGATAAGTTTTGTTTTAATGTATTGCATTTATTTGGCTCGAGGCAAGGGGGATCTTATTATTTAACTACCTGTATGCAGTTAATTCCAGTTCCTTGATATTCTGTAGATTTCAACGTCTAGATCTTTAAAGTTCAAGTATAGTACTTTCGAAGGAACTCTTATTAATGTCCGAATATTTCAAAACATGTTCAACACATACATACAAAGTTAGTAAGAAGGCAATTATCTCTGTATCTATAAACGCAACAGATACGAAGCTGCATCGGCATACTGGACCAGTATCATAGTCTCTTTATTGTGTCAGTCTTTCAAGGAAGTAAAGCGCTTGTTCGATATGGCGATACTTCCTTCTCTTCAAATGTCTTGTTCCGGTAGCGCGTCGGACCAACCTGTGGAAATCTTCGTCTGATCTGTACAGATAAGTCGGTCCAAATCTATATCAGTGTGTACAGTGAAAGAAGCCGGCTGTGACGTCGGTATCAGAAAACACTCGACTTAATGAGGTTGTCTTTCTCCACTAGGGAGGTATCACCAGCGTCTTTGTAGTTTTTGATGGGGTTCAGCATTAAGCTGAAGCTGTGGTCATGACTTGTCCTTGGTTCTACAGATGACTGATTTATGATTTATTTCAGGTTTCGTTTTTTATTTCACGCCAGAATTAAAGATTTAAACACAATTCACAATTAAATTTTGGTAGTTTTACAAATTAATTTGATTGCAACAAAAAGTCTTTAATACATAATACACGTGGAATATAATTTGAACCTAACGGTATTCACACATTTTCCCTTACCCCTTTCTTCCCACCAGGTAAATGGTATTATTGGATTTTCAAATGTGGGAGAATCGGGAAGACACCCATATATTTACGCAGCTCTGCGTTTTTCATCCATCAAGCTGGATAAAAACTGCGTAAAAGCCGGCTAATAGCCGGCTAAAAGCCGGCGGTATTGGCACCTGCGTTAAAGCTGCGTTTACGCAGCTTATACGCAGGTTTTGGAAAAATAAAGGCAATTTTTTGTAAAGTCTGAATTTTCTGCATTAAAGCTGCGTTAGATGCGCAGCTCTGGGTATAAAAAACGCAGCTACCATATATTTACGCAGCTCTGCGTTTTTCATCCATCAAGCTGGATAAAAACTGCGTAAAAGCCGGCTAATAGCGGGCTAAAAGCCGGCGGTATTGGCACCTGCGTTAAAGCTGCGTTTACGCAGCTTATACGCAGGTTTTGGAAAAATAAAGGCAATTTTTTGTAAAGTCTGAATTTTCTGCGTTAAAGCTGCGTTAGAGCTGCGTTTACGCAGCTTAAACACAGAAAATGCGCAGCTTTTGTGATTATTTGAGATAAAATTCCATGTAAGCTGCGTTTACGCAGCTCTGGGTAAAAGCTAGCTATTACGCAGGTGCCAATACCGCCGGCTTTTAGCCGGCTAAAAGCCGGCTTTTACGCAGCGCAAAAGCCGGCTTTTAGCTGGATATTTTTTGCATGGGTAGGCCTCATGTTTTTGGACAAGAAGATTTTTAAAGATTTCCTTCTTTTATTCTATATAAAATCAGGAATTGCCCAGAAGAGGGCTAATTTTCAGAATACGGTAATTCTTTGAAGTATTTTAATAGAGGGTCAATAGATGATGATTTGTACCAAATATCAAAGCTCTGGGCCTTACGGTTTGGGACAAGAAGATTTTTAAAAAGTTCCTTCTTTATTTCTATGTAAAACAGGGATTGCCAAGAAAAGGGCTAATTTTCAGAATACGGTAATTCTTTGAAGTATTTTGGTAGAGGGTCAATAGATGATGATTTATACCAAATATCTAAGCTCTAGGCCTTACCGCTTAGGGGGAGAAGATTTTTTAAGTTTTTTCACTCTGTTGCCATGGCAACCAGAGTTCTTCATGGATTTCAATTCTTTGAAGTATTTTGAAAGAGCATGACCTAAGGATCATTTCTGTAAAGTTTTGTTGAAATTCCATGGTTAGTTAAGGAGGAGAAGGTTTTTTTTTAGTTGTGAACGGACGGACGGACGGACGGACGGACGATCACAATAGCTCCCCCAGAGCACTTCGTGCTCAGGTGAGCTAAAAACTAATCACACTGTATGAATACGTTAAGCAAAAACTTTACACTTTTGATACCTTTTGTGTGGAACTATTTTGTGCAGAATCATACAAAATTACAGCGTGCTCAAAATTTTGTTCATGGAGTTATGAATAATTTTTTTCGACCAATCAGAACTCCCGTTTAGGATAGACGAAACTAAACATTAAATTATTAACGCATAAATTAAACTACTTGATCCTACAGCACACTCCGTATAATAGTTTTGATTTTAGAAATTCTATTTATAGAATATCTAACTCTCTCAACTACGGCATTGACTCGTATTTTTCTACCCAGTTAAGAATTAAGATTACTTTTACTCTTACCAGATTTGAACCTACACAGATACAATAATAAAATAGAATTTTTAAAGAGACATAATTCGACTAAAATGTATATCAGACAAATTAATCTTTGCCTAGGAGGTTGGATTATGGTTACAAAAGTATGGTTACAAAAGTATTTTCAAAGTGTAATTAAGAGAAATAGCATTAGTAGGAACAGAGAAATAACACTTGCAGATGAAATTTTAAAAAAAGCATTACGCAGATGCCAGGTTGAATAATAGCCCTCCATGTTCTCCAAATAGTCGAGCTAAAGATTATTCTATTTATTTATTAACCCATTCCAACTCAATGATGCCTTTAAACGCCCCTCAAGAAAAACAATTGTGAAAACATTGTGTAAAATAAAGAAATTGCTTTTAGCAATTTCTTCATTTTTACACAATGTTTTCTACACAGGACACCTAAAATTTCATTAACTTAAAATTGTCGTCTGCAACTCCTTTCAATATGAGCTGGTCTAAAATTCTACTGTGTAGAATTGGTTAACTAAACTGTTAAGTCTTTTCAACAACTTCCTTCACATTTTTCATAATAATCTGTTTTGTCATTCAATAAAAAAAATTTTTGTAACAGTATTGATCCAACACCTTATTTTGGATCCAAGCTGCCTAGGAACTTGACCGCAGGTGTACCTGTGTAGTGAGAATCCAATACAAGAACCACATCAATACTACACCATAGTAACCCACTACAGTAGAATCCTGTTGATTGAAACACCATGTGTTGCAATTAACCAAAAGTTGCCATTAAAAGGAGTTATTTGTTCTTTAATTCTGATGTTTGTGAATAAAGTCAGCTGCAATTAAGCATTGATTTGCTATTATCTGGGTTGCATTTAACCCTTTCCCACACAGGGACGCTTTTAAATGCGCCGCTATAAAAAGGCTATAGAAAACATTGTTGATAATGAAGAAATTGCTTTTTACAAGCAATTTCTTCATTATCCACAATGTTTTCTACCCGAAAAAGATAAAAATTGTTAATATTTCTTAAAACTTTAAATTTTCGTCTGCAACTCCTTTCAATTTGGACCAGTCTAAAATTTTGTTGTCTGGTAATGGGCTAAGAGAATTCCACTGTTATTATATCTACCCAAAGTTTTATGATTTAAAAGTTGTTATAATTGGACACACATGTATTTATTCTATCTGTCCATGCTCTGTATATACTTGGATTGTTTAATTGAATGGGATTTTACACCACTTTCAACAATTTTTCAGTCATATCACCATGGCTGGAGTACCTAAGAACGGATTCCTGGTATATTTTGCACCAGTATTACCACAACATCCTTTCCTAGCCTCCCGCTATCCCATATAGGTTTACAATTACAAACCAATTGGTGAGAGAAAAATGTCGGAAAGGATATCGAACCCATGATACCCCATGTTTGAAGATTGGGAGTCTGATGCCCTACCAATTGCAGTATAATGGTGGCCACATTCACTGGAGCTAGGGGGATTGCATGTTTTTGAAATCTGTTGTTTTTTTCAAGAAATTAACCCAGTGTGCGAGTTTATTTTCTCATGAAAAGAATAGCCTTTAGGCCTGGTTAAAATATTTGTAATTGAGTTGGATAATTTGTTTTCACTCATTTTCAATTGCTGCACTTTATGAGAATGCCAGACACCACATTTTAGGTGCTGATGAAAGGAAGCTATAGAAAGCATAGTCAGAAATAGAGAAATTGTTTGTAACTGCGACTCTCTTTTAAATTGTCAAGTCCATACTTTTATTTATGAATGACAGTCATTGAGATATTACCCATTCCCACTCAGTGACGCTTTTAGACGCCCAAAAGAACAAAAACCTTTGGAAAACATTGTGGAAAATGAAAGAAATTGCTTGTTACAAGCAATTTCTTCATTTTCTACAATGTTTTCTACCCAGAAAGTTAAAAAATATCCGAAATTTCATAAACTTTAAATTTTCGTCTGCAACTCCTTTCAATTATGACCAGCCTAAAATTTTGCCGTTTGGTAATGGGTTAACCCATTCCAACTCAACAAAATCTTAGACTGGCCCAAATTAAAAAAAGCTGCAGACTATAATTTCAAGTTGGTGGAATTTTTTATTTCCGTCTGTATTGATAAAAATATTGATCGATACGAGCAATTTCTTGATTATCCATAATGTTTTCCAAATCTTTTTTTAAGGGGCCTAAAATGGAGGGCTTGTGTGGGAATGGGTTAAGAAAGGAAGAGATTGTGTGTAACAGTGTGTCTTTATGAATTGGGCACGTCTCAACTATTGTTGTTTGGAAATAATGGCCAAGCTGATGGTGTATAGAAAACAGGGGCTACTTCATGCCTTGTAATTTTCACATTCTTTTTTTGCAATTGTTAAATTCATTCAAATAATTTTTAAAATTTCATTCTGTTTATCTGGAAACTATTTCTTGTGGAGCAATTTACATTTTCACTGCATATTGTGAAGAGTAACGATATGAAATTATTCATGAAACACATTTAAACATCTCCATAAAGCAAATTTTGTTTACCTCAAACCCCCCCTCCCCCTAACTGGAGTCCTGCGAGCAATTTGATCAGTCCTGTGCATGCTCAGCCATTGCGAGACCGCTGTATATAACTAGAACTTGTCACAGTATGTGACTTAACCCATTACCACACGGCAAAATTTTAGACTGGTCCAAATAGAAAGGAGTTGCAGACGACAATTCAAAGTTTATGAATTTTTAGATTTTTTCATTTTTTGGGCAGAAAATATTGTGGAAAAATGAAAAGATGTTACAAGCAGTTTCTTCATTTTCCACAATGTTTTCCAAAGCTTTTCTCTTGAGGAGCATTTAAAAGAATAAATTCATGGGAATGGGTTGATACCACCGCCAGTGCTTTCAGTGTATTTACAGCTTTAACAATACAAGGACATAGCTACTGACTTTCCTATTCTAGAAAGGAGGAGTTCGCGACACAAAATTGGTAGTGTAATTAGCTGTATATGTCTTTAAAGCATAAATAATGTCTAAGTTCAAGGGGAGATAAGTCTTGAACCAGACGGAATTAAGACTTCAAAATTGCGTCTAGCAAAATTTCAACATGTTGTTAATCTTTGTATAAAGTTTGAATGGTATTGAAGCAAAACTGAAGGAGGAGTTCGTGACACAAAGTAGGTAGTATTTTGTACACAGACAGACACACACACGGACAGAAAGGGGGTATTATAACTAGTAAAATATGTACTCACATATCTATATCGTGGGCTGTCCTGTACCAGTCTGTTACCCCGGTTCTTCAGGTGAAAGTTGTAAATTGCCGTTCCATTTGGAACAAAGAATGTAAACTGGCAAGGTAAGTTATACGAACCACAAGTACCTGGAAGTAAAATTAATATGAACATGTGAATAGATCTTAAGATTTAGGTTTGCTACAAGATCAGACATGAAGGAACCTTTTGGGTGTTTCATTTAAAGGGAGGTATCGATGTTTCTGAAACCTAGATAGGAAAAATTTCCAAACTGCTAAAAAATACGCTGAAAGCAATATGTAATACATAAATATGATTCAGATATTGTATTCATGGTAATCTGACAAGCTTACACTGGCTTTTTGTGGTTATCTAGGAAAGGTTTAGTGGAAATCCACAACTTTTTTTGAAATCACAGCGATACATTGTTGAGAGCACATACGACCATAATTCAACTAAAGATAACAAAAGGACAAGGGACACAACCATTCGCCAGAGTTATGTATCATGAATTTACGGTAAGTGTCTATATTTGTATTAACTCTTACGACAGTTGGACTAATCTATACAGAGTTGAAAAGCGGCCAGCAAACCTGGCATAATTTAACCCATTACCACTCAATGATGCTTTTAGACGCCCCCAAGAAAAATAGCTTAAGAAAACATTGTGAAAAATGAATAAATTACAGGCAATTTCTTCATTATACACATTGTTTCTACCTGAAAGGTTAAAAAAAGTAAAAATTTCACATGTTTAAAAATGTCGTATGCAACTGCTTTTAATTTGGATCACTCTAAAATTTTGCTGTCTGGTAATGGGTTAAAAAGACTAAAAGCCTACGTAGGCTATTTGGGAAATATCCTGGTTTAATTTGATGAACAAGCTCCAATTTTCACAAAACTACCTTTCAGAAAATTGTAATTAATTAGTATATGAGAGGGAATAAACATAATTACAAGTTGACCATGATGGTCCTATATCACTCACCTGATTGATATGGCTCATGACTTAATGTTATATACAAAATATCAAAGGTCTACTTATAATAGTTTTGGAGATGAAAACTTTTTCAAGATTTTCTCCTTTAATCCTATACAAATCAAAGATTCTATAACATAGGCTTATTTTCAGAGTACAGTCATTTTGTATAGTATTTTAGTAGAGGGTGAAGACACAATGATACATATATTTCCATATTTTCAAAGCTGTAGGTCTTATGATTTTGGAGAAGAAATTCTAAGGTTTTCTTCTTTATTTAAGAGATGAAGAGAATATTTTTGTTTTCTTGGAGGTATGAACCAAAAAAAATAATCACACTGTATGAACACGCGAAGCGGATTCATACATAAGTGTGATTACGTTTCTTCGGTTCATACCTCCATGAAAACAAAAAATATTCTCTCCATTTCATATAATTTAATAGTATCGAGCTAAAAAGAAAAAATTTAAAAATTTTGTTCATGGAGTTATGAATTATTTTTTTTTACCAATCAGAAGACCCATTTAGATAGACGAAACTATATATTAAATTATTCCTTTATAATTCTGAGATTGCACAACATAGGGCTAATTTTCAAAGTCCTTTATTCCTAGGTAAAATCAGGCATTGTACAGAAAAGGGCTAATTTTAAGAGTATGGTCAATCTTTGAAGCATTATGGTAGGGGGTCAATAGACATTGATACATGCAAAATGTCAAGGCACTAGGTCTTGTGGTTTGAGGGGAGAAGACTTTCAAAGATTTCTTTCTTTATTCTTTGGTAAAATCATGAATTGCACAAAAAGGGTCAATAGACATTGATACATACCAAATGTCAAGGCTCTAGGTCTTAAGGAAAAAAAATGAAAAGGAGATTTGATCCTGCACACAGGTGGCATACAGAAAACAAGAGGGCCATTGGTCATGGTAATCTCACCTGAGATAAAGGCTCTTTTTCTTTCAATAGTTAAATTCAATGTTAAGTCTAGGATTATGATACAAGTTGGCAAAACATACTTTATACATATATAGGCTTTGCACCTGGAGATCCAAAAGTCAAAATTCTAGCGATATTCATTTAGCTGTATGAAAGAGGACCATCTAAGGAACATTTCTGCCATATCAGGTTCAAATAAGCCCAATAGTTTGGCAGGAGATGTCATTTGAAATCCTTCTTCTTTCTATATAACCACTCCCACCATGGCTTCCTGATGTAATGATATTAACCATTTAGAAAGAGGCTATATACTGATGCTTCTTGCAAAAAATCAAGCCTCTATGCCTTATGGCTCAGGAAAAAAAAAAAAGATAATTGAAGATCTTTTTAAAATTTCACAATATCTTTTTAAATTTTGTCACTATGGCAACAAGAAGTTTCAAGGTATTTCGATTCTAAAGCTATTGTAAAAGGAGACCATCTATTGAATATTTATGCTTTATTTGGTTCAAATTGGCCAAATGGTTTAGGAGGAGATGTCTTTTGAAAATCTATCTTTAATATATCTATATAGAAGCCCTCAGGCTTTGTCCACGGGGAATCTGGGTGCAGTTTTTAACTATTTTGAAAGAGGTCAATTTCATGCTAAATATCAAGGCTCTAGGCCTTCTGGGTCAGGAGGAGAAGATTTTTAAGATTCTTTTAACATTTCACTTTTGTTGCCATGGCAACCACTATTTTCAACATATTTCAATTCCTTTAGCTATTTTCAAAGGGTTCCATATCAGGAAGATTTCTGCAAAAGTGGTTTGTTGTTTAAAAATCCTTCCTTTTTTTGTCTATATAGAATATGGAAAAAGGTTACTAAATGGTCATACCTGATAAATTTGGTAAAAATTCATGGAGAAATTTCTTGAGAGATTATTTTTTAAACAAAAAAATTAATTGACAGACATACTGACACACAATAGACAAAAACATTGTTGGTACAGCCTAAGTGACCTTTGGTCAGTGGACCTCAAAACAACAGATCTAACAAAACTTACCATAAGGTGATACTTGGTTTTGGAACTGACCACCTGGATACTGGTTGTTTGGATATTGGTTATTTGGATAATTGCTTCCTGGATACTGGTTGCTAGGGTACTGGTTGCTAGGATACTGATTCTGGTTTGGGTATTGGTTTGGGTACTGATTCTGGTTGGGGTATTGGTTGGGGTACTGATTCGGGTACTGATTTGGATATTGATTTGGATATTGGGTTGTATACTGGTTCTACAATAAATCAAGACATGTATTTAACCCATTACCAGACGACAAAATTTTAGACTTGTCCAAATTGATAGAAGTTGCAGACGACAATGCAAAGTTTATGAAATTTTGGATTTTTTACCACTTTCTGGGTAGAAACCATTGTGGAAAATGAAGAAATTGCTTATCACAAGCAATTTCTTTATTTTTCACAATGTTTTCTCAATCATTTTTCATGAGGGGCGTCCAAAAGGGTCAATTTGTGGGAATAGGTTAATCCAATCCTACAAATCCCTCCTTTTTACGCCTCTTTACCCATTCCTATACAATAAAATTTTAGACAGGTCCAAACTGAAAGGAGATGTAGACAAAAATTTAAAGTTTATTAAATTTCAGACTTTTTCAACTTTCTGGATAGAAGACATTGTGGAAAATGAAGAAGTCACTTGTTGCAATTTATTTTTCTTTAGGGGCGTAAAAAAGAGTCATTTTGGGAGTGGGTCAAGCTTTTGAAAATATCATGGAAAATGAAGAATTTGCTTGAACAAGTCCTTTCTTCATTGTCCACAATGTTTTCCATCCAAAAAGTAAAAAAAAAATAGAATTCCATTTACTTGAAACTGTCGTCTGCAGCTTCTTTCGATTTGGACCAGTCTAAAAATCTTATGTGGGTATAGTTTAACCCTTGTCATGCTCAATAGAATCCTTATTCGGTAATTCAATAAAAAAAAAAAGAACTGAAAGCACCAGAAGCGCTACCTTTTGGCCAGTATTTCTTTAGAAAATTGCATATATGAATAACTCTTGACTTGAATTGGAAAAACAGGCGGTGTAGACTAAGATCAGTCTGCACATTTGTGCAGGCTGATCTTTGTCTATTCCTCCTGCAAAAACAGGAATATTCCGGGTCCAGCATGACAAGGATTAAAACTCAAATTCAATACCTCATCATTAGTTTGGTTTATGCAAATTCATTTTAATTCAATTAACCTATTACCAGAGGACAACATATTAGACTGGTCCAAGTTCAATGAAGTTGCAGACAAAAATTTTCGAATGATTAAATTTTAGACAAATCTATGCATTTTGGGTTATAAAACATTGTGGATAATGAAGAAATTGCTTGTGACAAGCAATTTCTTCATTTCCCACAATGTTTTCCCCATAGTTTTTCTTGAGTGCCGTCCTAAAGCGTCATTGTGTCAGAATGGGTTAACATGAAAGCTTAAAAGTTTTAGAATCATTCTCATTGGCTCAAGGTCCAGATTTTTTCAGATCCCTGAAAGAGAGACAGTGTCTTAACTCATTATCATACAAGAAAATTTTAGAATGGTCCTAATGAAAAGAAGTTGCAAATGACAATTTAAACTTTATGAATTTTTTTTTCAACTCTCTGGGAAAAAAAAGACAAGAGCACCGCCCACAGGTGCCAACGGGTGCCAACGCTCAGCTGCAGGTGCTAGATAATGCAAAAATTCTAAGTTGAAAAAGGGGCATAACTCTTACAAGAACGCTCAGGTGATGACAATACCTTGGGTTTTCTCCGAAAACAGGCGAGGTAAAAATGCTTATTAACAGAAATTTCTTCATTTCAACTATGTTTTCAAAAGCTTTTTATTTGAGGGGCATCAAAAAGTGTCACTGTGTGGGAAAGGGTTAACCTGACTTCTTCACAAGATTTCAGTTGGGTAATTTATGTTTGAATGTATTTAACACTGATTTTAACATATTTTCAGTCATATCACAGTGGCTTGAGCACCTCACAATGGAATCCTGGTATTCCTTGCACCAGTACCACCATTACATCCTTTCCTAGACTCTGGTTGCCATCCCACTTAGGTTTATTGATTGGTGAGAGAATGTCAGAAAGGATATGTACGGTCGCCAGGGCTTGAACGAAAATATCTCTCAAAGGCTCTTTTTCACAGAAAAAACACTTTGAAACATGAATAAAGCCTTTTTTCAACAAAAGGGCATAATTTCAAGAAAAGCGAATGGACTATTACCAATATATACAAGAGGCCGTTGGCCCTGGGTTGCTAACCTGAGATAAAGACTCTTTTTCTGCCCCTGGGGACTCTAGGATCATTTTATTTTAAAAGAGGTCAATATACTGATGCTTCATGCAAATATCAAGGCTCTACACCTTCTGGGTCATAGAAGATTTTTAAAGATTATTTTAAAATTTCACTTTTGTTGCCATGGGAACCAGAGTTTTTAACAGATTTCAATTCTTTTAGCTATTTATCTATTTTCTAAGGAACATTTCTGCCAAATTTGGTTCAAATTGGCCCAGTGGTTTGGAGAAAATGTTGTTTAAATAAATTGTTGACGGATGACGCACGACAGCCGGACGCCAGACTAAAGGTGATCACCATAGCCTACTTGAGTACTTCATGCTCAGGTGAGCTAAAAATGCATACCTTTGCTTTATTCAGTGTGCACATAAGAAATTTGTTTCTAATCTATTTAGTAGCTGTAGAAAAAATGATTACACAAGATTTTCAAACAAAAGGACATAAATCTTAGGAAAATGAATAGTTGTTACCAAAATAACATATACACATCCTTGCATAATATAGAGTGCTTGTATAGAATTTATCCAATCCAATCTGTAAATTGAGAGAAAATGAGTGGACAAAAACTACAGATGAAGCAACAGACCAATTGACCAATCGTGGCTGTCAATCAAATAATCAGTTGCCCAATGAAACATTTCATATAGACTGGAGGTTCAGTTTGAACTCCGACATTGGCCGCCATTTTGGTGAATCTTTTTTGTTGGTTTGGCAACTTAAACGCCGTAACTACAGCTCAAAAAAGAGTGCCAACCAACTTTTTTATTTTTTTGTTACATGCTACTGGCCATAAAGATTTCGAAATAATGCTGTATAAAATCGAAGCAGGAATAATGTGTTGAAATGTTTGTTTGTTTGCTTGAATGGGGTTTAATGCCACTTTTAATAGCATTTCAGCCATATAGGGGCAACTGGAGCACCTAACCATAGATTCCTGGTATTTCTCACACTAGAACTACCACTGCATCTTTTCCGAGCCTTCAACTACTCATCCCACTTCGGTTTGCCATTATCCACCTTTTGGTGGGGAACAAATGTCTGGGAACGAACCCTGGACTCCATGGTTAGGAGTCTGACCACCAACTGCTCTATGGCTGAGGCCTGTGTTGAAACTTACGCCATATGGATTGTCTGTAAACTGGAAGTTATTTCCGACACCATAATTATTTGACGCGTCACCATTACTGTCAAAACTTCTCGGAGGAAGAACGCTGGGGTCGTATCGTGGATCTTTAAGATAATCATCTAAACCAAGCATTCTAAGATCATTGTACGTATAACTGAAATAGAAATAAACAAATGACTTCCCCTCAAAGTGGGTTAGTTTGCCCCTTTCTTCAATTACACAGGGGTTGATAAATCATATACCATAAAAATTCTAATAAACGCCCTGGCGTTTATTAGAATCACAAACTTTTAAAAGACGGGGATAGGCGTTTATCAGAGGCTATAATTTTTAGAGTAGTTAAAAAAGGGGTAAAAAATTCCAAATATCATGTACAATTTCATCGGACCACAGGCCAAAAAATTAAGTCCCAAAATGTCGCGTCAGTATAAAATAAGATGACTAACATGTAAAATTCAGACACATCCTAACAAATAATGTATCAACTCCAATTAGACTGGTACAACTCGACTTAAACAAAGCCGTCTTTAACTCGACGGGAACACCGGTTTACAACATTAATGAGCCTACTAGATTTACCCAAGCTGACCTGAATCAGAAGTGTTCGTTTTTTCAGTAAAACATCTAAAAAAAGAGATGTTATTCTACCAAAGTATCCCCTTTTTGCAATCAAAATTATTCAAATTCTTCGAAAAAAAAAATATTTTGAACAAGTCAGAAAGCAAAGAGAAAATACGAAAAGATTACTGCAAATTTACTTTTTCTCGCTACATTTCAAAAAATAAATCCAATCAAAGTCTAAACACAAGTAATTAATTACACTTTGAGGCAATCATGTAAATGCAATAATTGGGTAGACTTATTCAACTGCGATGTGTAGAGCAGGAGACCAAATTGGCCGACACTAGCTGTTCAGCTATTTCAGGTCGAGTTTCAAGAGTTGCTTTGTGAGAAGTTAGACCCTTGTCATTCTGTGTATAATTCTAGTGGACATACTCTCTTGGATTTATTACAAATATCTTCAGAGAATTTTTCATGTAACAGGTAAGCTCTACTTTAATAGTAAAATACAAAACTGCATTGCATCGATATAGGAAGCTTGATGTCTATGGCAGATGTGGCATTTTTCTCTATTTTGCACAAATCGAGTCGCACAATGTTAATCAGTTGGAATTTGCGGATGTCATATCATATTTCCAACACTTTTCCCCTATAGATACGTTTGAATTACTAAATAATACATCGCTACTTTTGTACCCGTTTTTTATCAGTTATCATTTAAAGTACAGCCATAATCTTGACTTACCTTTTCACTGGTCGAAAATCTGAACAAGTGAATAGACAAATTTATTAGAAAATATTCTGATCTTAATGTCATGTTTCTTGCTATTTATTTTGGTTTAAACACCTCGGGGTGTTAATTATGAAATAACAGACATTAGATGAATGCGATTGGCATTTCTGGTGGTAGCACTTCGGACTGAAGTTTTTACCAAGCATCATGAGTAATAATCTTTGGGTTTTTCCTGGTTTTTTTATGGCACTAAAGGAATATTTACATAAATCTTTGGACTCACAAAGCATACTTTTTTCGCGATCAACTCACATTCTCTCTTTCTATTCCATACCTAAGTTTCAGCAACACTTGACAAAAAGTTAAAGGCAACCTATGTACAATAAATTGACATTTAAAAATGTGTCTCTAAATTTCAAACACGCAATTTGGTGACTGGGTGTTAAAGGCTTCAAGATTTCCGAAAATCAAACAAAATATGGTCAATTATGACATCCAAAGTGGGGGTCGGGCGTTTATCAGAGTATGGGCATTTAATAGAATTTATGTCTCTGAATTTTAAACACGCAATTTGATGACTCATCGTTTATTAAACGCTTCAAGATTTCCAAAAATCAAACAAAATATGGTCAATTTTGATGTCCAAAGTTTGAGGTGGGCATTTATTAGAGCATGGGTGTTTAATAGAATTTTTACAGTAAATACAACCTCAATCTATTATTACATGGCAAAAGTTTTAGACCAGTCCAAATTGAAAGGAGCTGCTGAAGACAATTGAAAGGTATGAAATTTTGTTTATTTTTTTTTTCAACTTTTTAGGTATTAAAAACTTTGTGGAAAATGAAGAAATTGCTTGTTACAAGCAATTACAAGCAATTTCTTCATTATTCATAATGTTTTCTAAATTGCTTTTCTTGAGTAGCATCAAAAAGCATCATTGTGTGGGAATGGGTTAAAGGGGGGTAATTCTGTAATGATCATTGACACATATAAAGGACAATTAACCCAACCCAACACAGTGACCCTTCTATTGCCCCTCAAGAAAAAGATTTCAGAAAAACATAGTGTAAAATGAAGAAACTGCTTGTAACAAGCAATTTCTTCATTTTACACAATGTTTTCTACCCAGAAAATTAAAAAATATAAACTTTCATTAACTTTAAGTTATTGTCTGCAATTCCTTTCAATTTGTACCAGCCTAAAATTTTGCCGTCTGGTAATGGATTTATTGTTTCAGTATAAGACTGATTAACTTTCATTGCGTAAACAACATAAAGCTATATTTTCAAGACAGGCAAAGCCATAAATAAAGATATAGCCTTTGGTGTTTACAAACTAAATGGTATATCAATTGATTGATTGAAGCTGGTTTGACGCCACTTTTGACAGTATTTCACTCATGTCGCGGAGGCTGGAGCACCTAACAATGAATTCCTGGTATTTCTCACACCAGTACTACCACTTACTCTTTTCCTAGCCTTCAGTTGCTATCCCACTTCGGTTTACTATTATTGGTGAGAGACAAATGTTGGAAAGAATATGTGCTGCCGCTGGGGATCAAACCCATGACATCCCATGATTGAAGATTTGGAGTCTGATGCGCTACCGACTGCGCTATGACCAGGGCAAAAGGTATATTGATCTTATATATAATTTTAACAATTGAGCAAACAAGTCTAGCAAAGAATCAGGTGTATTTGATTCGAATTCAAAATGTGAACAAACATGAGTTAAATCAGTAATAAAAACCAAAAATAAATTTTCTGCAGAATTCACTCATATCCTCCTATTGCATATTGATAATAAGAAGGCCTTATTTAGTGACCAAATAAATGATAGATCATTCAAGAAACCCATTCCCACACAGTGACGCTTTTGGGTGCCCCTCAAGAAAAACAATTGGGAAAACATTGTGTAAAACGAAGAAATTGCTTGTTACAAGCCTTTTCTTAATTTTACACAATGTTTTCTACCAAAAAAATTGAAAAAAATCTAAAATTTCATTTACTTCAAATTGTTGTCTGCAACTCCTTTGAATTTGGACCAGTCTAAAATTTTGTTGCCTGCTTACTATATCAGTAAAACCCTGTGCTCTGAATGCAGAGGTTGTGGTACAAATGCTAGCATATACAAAAGTCATCAAAGCACATTTGGTCCTTACTAATAGGGCAAATGATAGCCAATAGAATGTTGTGGTTGTTATCATGAAAGAAATGATAGTGACCCACTCAAAACTAACTCTAACTACAATTCGGCTGAAAGAGATATTAAACCATTACCAGACAACAAAATTTTAGACAGGTCCAAATTAAAAGTTGTAAAGTTTTTAGAGTTGATGGAATTTTAAAAATCTACATCTTTTGAGGCTGAAATCATTGTGGATAATGAAGAAATTGCCTGTAACAATACATATCTTCATTATCCACAATGCTTTCTCAAACTTTTTTTGAGGGTCTTTTAAAAGGAGGACTGTGTGCGACTTGTTTTTTTGACGCCCCTCAAGAAAATCGATTGGGAAATCATTGTGCATTGTGTAAAATGACGAAATTGCTTGTAACAACAAATTTCTTCATTTACACAATAATTTTTATCCAGAAAGTTGAACAAATCTACAATTTAATCAACTTTAAATTGTCGTCTGCAACTCCTTTCAAATTGGACCAGTCTAAAATTTGGCCATCTGGTAATCGGTTAACCCTCAAATTATCTTCGAAATTATGAACTTCAAATGCTATATTCTCACATTTTACTTCATGCCCCCATCATCTGGTAATGAGGACCATTCCTGTGTTATCTTCCCTTTGTTCTGTTACCATTAAATCAGAGGTGTGCCAAATTGTACATTGGTCCTTTCACTTCATTACCATTGTTTTTATCCTTGATCAGTATAGAGAAGTTGTGATTTTTTAATTGCACTTTCAAGTATGGTTATAGATAGTAATCTCTCAATAGTATAAGTTGATGGTTCAGAAACAACATAGAAATGTATTTTTAGGATGAAACAACATTTACAGCTCTAAAGTTGGCAAAGAACAACTGACTTTAAAACTAGGCAGTGCAAAGAAATTAAGGATAAAGTCCAAGTAAAACACTGATAAGGACCAATGTATTTCTTGAATGTATTCAAGAGAGATAACCCAAGAATGTCCCTCATAGGTTAAACCCCATACAATAAATCACTTGAAAGTTTTTCATCTGGTTACTTACACTAGCCAATCATCGTAATAAATTAGCGTCGGAATATCCATGGATGGAACACCTGGTATACCATCGATATACTGCAACTGTCCATCATTGGTTACTTTTACATCTGGACGGATGATTCGAGCCCGTACATGACCAGCGTTGACCCACGTATCTGAATGTTAAATGATTGAAAAGAAAAGATAATTTGACTAGACCCGATTCCTGATCATAAGTTTTCTATTTACTTTTTATAACAAAAGACTAGGTATACAACTAATCAATATATCTGAATGTTAAATAATTGAAAAGAGAAGATAATCTGACTAGGCTCGATTCCTGATCATAATTTTTCTATTTACCTTTTATTACAAAAGACTAGGTATAACTAATCAATATATCTGAATGTTAAATAATTGAAAAGAGAAGATAATTTGACTAGGCTTGATTCCTGATCATAAGTTTTCTATTTACTTTTTATAACAAAAGACTAGGTATACAACTAATCAATATATCTGAATGTTAAATAATTGAAAAGAGAAGATAATCTGACTAGGCTCGATTCCTGATCATAATTTTTCTATTTACCTTTTATTACAAAAGACTAGGTATAACTAATCAATATATCTGAATGTTAAATAATTGAAAAGAGAAGATAATTTGACTAGGCTTGATTCCTGATCATAATTTTTCTATATACCATTTTTAACAAAAGATTAAGCATAACTGACCAATTATGGCTCTCAATTGAATGCCTAGTCAACCAATGAAATCATAGATACTGGAAGTTAAATTTGAACTCAAGACTCAGGCTCCCATTTACGTGAAGTGTCTTTGTTTATCTAGTGATTTAATCCTCATAACTTCAACTTGATCAAGCTGTATTTACAACAATTAATCCACCAATCTACCATTTTCCTTTTTTATTACACACTAATGGCAATAAATTTTGCAAAATAATGCAGTTAAACATTGAAGAGGAACTTCCTGTTGTAGTCAATGACGGGGCCAATGGAGTAAGTAGGAAGTGCCTGGGATGGGTCAATTAACCCATTCCAACACAAGAAAATTTTAGACTGATCCAAATTGAAAGAAGCTGCAGACGACCATTTAAATTTGATGGAATTTTAAATTTGCCAGTATTTTGGGGTAGAAAACATTGTGGATAATGAAGAAATTGCTTGATACAAGCAATTTCTTCATTTTCCACAATGTTTTCCAAAGCTTTTTTCTTGAGGGGCGTAAAAAGGAGGGCTTGAGTTTTGAATGGGTTAAGTCATATGAGACCATATTGACATTCCTTTTTTTGCAAAATATTATGTATTATGGTATCTGAAGATAATATTTTATATTGATTTATTACAAGAGATTAAATTTAACCCTTGTCATGCTGTATAAATTACCTTGCTGAAATGCTATAACATCAAATGGCTGAGTGCACTTATAGAACTTGTTGTTCAAATATCAATATTTCATTTAAAAATCAACTTGATAAACAACTCAGGCAGGAAAAATACAAGCAGGAGGTCCAGACTAAGATCAGACTGCACTTAAGTGCAGGCTGATCTTGGTCTACACCTCCTGCCAAAACAGGAATATCCAGGTTCAGCATGACAAGGGTTAACACTTCTCATGCTGAATAAAATCCTATACAGGAATGCATTAAAATCAAAGGTCTGACAGAACTTGATGCAATAATTGTAGGTTCATAATTATTTTGAAAAATTCAGCTTTAAATAATTTAATTTATAGTTTTGTCTATCAAAAACTAGCGTTCTGATTGGTTGAATAAAATTATTCATAACTCCATGAACAAAATTTTGAGCATGCAGCGATTTTGTATGCTTCCATGCAAAATAGTCCCATACAAAAAGGTATCAAAATTTGTAAAGCTTTTGTTTTTTTTCGCTTGATGCTATTAAATTATAAGAAATGAAGAGAATACTTTTTGTTTTCATGGAGGTATGAACCAATAAAACCTAAACACACAATGTACGAATCCGCTTCGCGTATTTATACACTGGATAAGTTTTTTCGGTTGAAAACAAAAAATATTCTTTTCATCTTTTTAAACAAATCTAAGCAAACAGGAGGAGTAGGCTAAGATCAGACTGCACACAATGTCTATACCTCCTGCCAAAATAGGAATATTTCGGGTTCAGCATGGCAAGGGTTAATTGTATATAAAGATCATTTTTTAAATTCTCTTTAATTATTTAGATTACCTTAATTGCAAAAGATTTTCGGTAAGTATATCCAAACACCATATTACACATTGTTTTTTTACAAAATATGATACTGTAAATCGGGCAATTTTTGCCTCGTCTTATTTTTGCGTATTAGCAACTTCATGAATTCGCAAGTGGCCGCACGGTACTTTGATAATTTCCCAAAGTATCTCTGGGAATAAAACAGCAAAAAATCGAAATACAATTACATCCCGATTCAATATCGACCTATTATAGAATGATTACTAGTAATTCATTTTAAGAACATTTACCGATTCTCTATTCTCATAGTATAATGATTTCTCTTCTGAAATTGTTCTAAGATCGCAAATTATGAATTCAAGTAAATTCATATTTACTTTTGGAAAGAGATGAAAAAGATGAAAAAAAAAAATGTATAATCTTTATACCTTAAAGCACATATCCATCGAACAATCAATACGATAATAAGTCTTACCAAATTGTCATAAGCAAAATATTTAAATCACATGTAAAAACGGTTTTTATTGATTTATTTCAGATCATCTACTTTCAATTTGTTGAAAGGTTCTAAAAGTGTATGCAATAAAATGTCAGTTACAACTTTTTAGCTCTTTGTTGTGTAATTGTCATCGCCTGGAATTTTATCAACTAATCTACTTTCCATTGTTACATTTGTATAGCTGTATTCAACACACTAAGTGTACCAATTTGGCAGGTTATAAAATTTAGTTGATTGCTAAAGATTCCGTCCTGTTCTCAAAACCAGATTATTCTCCTTTTTTTTACGCTAAGGTGATATTCCTCATTTGAATGAAATAAAGTGGAATGATGCCAACAAAGGTAGATATTTTGTTATTTAATCTTCCCTGGTCCCCGAACTTACTTCAGACCTCTTGGTATTTTTCTGGACAAAATGGTCAAATTTAAGCGAGATTCTTGAATTTTGGAGCTTGTTGTCTTGCGAATATTAGCAAAAATAAAACTCTCACTAATAAAACCCAATTTACAGTACATAACTAATTCTATAGCCACATTTTTACACTCTTCTGATTGCAAAAATTTATGTACCCTATCTATCTAATTGTTTCACATCTTTTTTATTACAAAAGATTCGTAGCAAAAGAAAAAAAATCTCTTCTTTAGCATGAAATAAATCTCACCATTTCTGTCGAGGTAGATGGTCATTTTCATGTTATTGTAGCGCGTCATGCGTCGTTGTCTGACGTCATAGTTTCCGTTGAGCATAGACACCTCTATACTACCATCTCTTAATGTGCACAGCTGGACAATCTATAATTGAGAAGAAAGTGCTTGTTAGTTCTTTTCTAAACATTCAATTACTACATGACAAATTTTAGTCTGGGTCCACATCAAAAGAGATTCCAGACTACAAACTAGAACTAATGTCACAGTATGTGACTTAATACCCCCACCAGTGCTTTCAGTGTAATTAGACCTTTAACAAAACAAGGACATAGCTACTGACTTTGCTTTTCTAGAAAGGAGGAGTTTGCGACACAAAATTGGTAGTGTAATTAGCTGTATATGCACACGCAAGTTGTAAGTGACCAGTAAGATAAAATCCTGGGTTACCTATGTAGCGGATCTGATCAAGATTTTTTATTAATCGATTACAACACAATTAAGCTTTTAACCCATTCCAACTCAATCCCTCCTTTTTACGCCCCTCTAGAAAAAAGCATTGGAAAACATTGTGGAAAATGAAGAAATTGCTTGTATCAAGCAATTTCTTCATTATCCACAATGTTTTCTATCTAAAAAGACCAAAAAATTAAAAATTCCATCAAAATGAAATTGTCTTCTGCAGCTTCTTTCAATTTGGATCAGTCTAAAATTTTGTTGAGTTGGAATGGGTTAAATGCCTGGAGAAATAAAGCTACTGAAAACACCCTAGAAAATGAAGAAATTGCTTGTTACAAGCAATTTCTTCATTATCCTTAATGTTTTCTACCACTAAAGCCAAAAGAATTTTATGAGAGCTGTCAGAGGATAGCAGGGCTCGACTATTCAGAGTGCTGGATAGAAACAGCAATTCAATGTCGACATAAGGCGTAATATCTAAGTAGTAATAGAGATAAAAAATCTTTCAATTAAATTATAAAGTCAAAGAAGAATTTTCATTTCTGAAAAGGTTTGAAACTCCACTATAATAAATGTAATTGCAATGAATCTTTGCCTAGAAGATAATATGATGGTTACAAAAGAATGTGATATAGCATTAGTAGAAAGAGAGTTACAGTCAAATCTGTGTAAGCGGCCAACTATGAACAGTGGCCAATCTGCCGACAGCGGCCACTCGAGTTCCCCCCGTGCAAATTCCTTCTTTAATTGCACTGTGAATAGCGTGATCTCCTGAAATGCGGCCAGCGGTCGCCTTATTTGGTCTATTGTCAACAGTATATCGCACCTAAACAACTGTCACCTAACAAAACACGCGACTAAATTAGTTGTGTTCGAAAAACTCGATAATCACTACTATAGTAACTGCCGAAGTCACCTTTTCGTAATGTACAAGATATAAACAATTAATTATCGACTTAATCCCGTGTAGTTGATTAATTGACATGTAATTAGCCATTAATATTTATTTGGTCGATTTGATCTATTTGAGTGATGATTATTGATCAGAGGAGACAGGATTTTTAAGTTGTCGGGTCTCTTTAAATAAAATAAACTTGAGCATTATAGGTTGTTTACACTTTTAGCAAACCGATTTCTTGAGGTCTTTAAAATGGATGAAAACTTGCTTTTGCTGTTAAATCTTGCTATCATATCGCTCACTTAACGTAAGTTCCTCTCTCTAGAGAACGTGTGGAAGTGGTTCGTATGCTTGACTCTGGACGTTCTTCTAGGATTATTGCTAGTGAGTTTGGTGTAGTTCGTACCCAGGTCCAAATTGTTGCTAAACGTAAACGAGAATTTCTCAGGATATTTTCACTTCTGTCACAATATTTTCTATCTTGAATGGTACAAATGGTACAAAGTGCCTTTTCTTTTTTTAAAAGACACTTGAAATGGAAGTTTAGAACTTCTTAGAATTTGGAGTAGTCTAAAGTTTTGTGATCTGTTAATGAGCTAACCCAAAATGGTATGACAAAATGGCCGCCCTATTGATACTGTGAACAGCAGCCAATCTGTGTACAGCAGCCAATTTGGCCCTCTCCCTTGACTGGCTGCTGTACACAGATTCGACTGTATTAAAGATATATAATAGTTGCACATCAGATTTAACCAAAAAATTTCCAAGTCGGCAAAAGTTATAGTTCCACTTAAATTCAGAGCATTGAATCTATGTCTAGAGGCTGATATAATTGCAGAGAAAAAATGTGCAATGTTTCAGAACAATAGTGTTAGTAGAAACAGAGACATGACACTTGCACGTTATGCTGACCCCAACGCTGATGCCGACCCTGGGTGACTGGAATAGCCCCCCTATTCTTCGAATAATTGAGCTAAAAATGTTGTAATCTTTGAATTTCGTTCAGTTAAATATTTTGTTTTGTGGGAATCTTATTTCACTGAATAATAGAATCTAAACCTACCTGGGTTATTAGACTTCTATTTGAATTAATATCAACCCACGGTAAGTTTTGGATGTATGTAAACGCCTCGTCCCTAGGTACAAACACATTCAGTCCTGACTGAGTCATCTCCGCTAAAAGTCTTGGGTCAATTAAGTCCAACAAACGGTTGAACATCCTGCAATCAGACAAATTTTTATTGAATAAATTCTTACTTCACCCCCTTCCCATACAATCTGTCTTTTTGAGGCTCCTGAAGAAAACAGCTTTGGTAAACATAGTGGATAATGAGGAAATGAAGTTCATTCTTGTATTATCTTCCCTTTGTTCTGTTAGCATTAAATCAGAGGTGTGCCGAATTCTACATTGTCCTGTCACTTCATTACCTTTAATTTTATCCTTGTTCAATATGGGGAGGTTGCGAATTTTAATTGCATTTTCACGTTTGATTATAGACAAAACTCTCTCGATTGCATAAGTTTAAAATTTCAGAAATAAAATAGAAATGTATTTTCAAGATGAAATGAACATTTCCTGCTCTAATGAGTGCATTACAAAGCTGATCTTAAACCTAAACAGTGCTAAGAAACGAAGGATTAAGTCCAAGTAAAACACTGATAAGGATCAATGTATTTCTTGAGAGTATTCAGGGGAGATAACCATAGAATGGCCCTCATTGCTTGTAATACACAATTCTTATTTTCCATTGTTCTATCTGAGATATTTGAATGATCTGTTGCTATGATTCTAGTTCAGATTGGGTTGCTGGAATCGTTTCTTGTTGGAACTATCTGATTTTGCACCTAAGGTACCTCCGTTTATGTTGACCCCATCTTCTTTCGTCCCTATTTCTAACCTGCATGTTTTAATACTAGTCATATTGTTTTACAAATGATAGACGAACTAGACATTGTCGCAAAGTGGACTAATACCCCCCAACAGCACTTGTTCATATACAAGTGCTATCCGCCAAAGGGCTGTAACAAAAAATGGACTTTTTAATTAAAGAGCCGTAAATCAGTTAAAATAAATGGACCATAACCAAAATAGGATATGCACACGTCTGACTTATACCGAGTGTTTTGTGAAATTTGAATCAAATCTATCCAATGGTTGCTGAGAAATTCAGCGGACACAATTTTTCACGAAAGGCCATAACTCCCTCAAAAATCCATGAACCGTAACCAAAATAAAATATGCACATCTCTGCTTGATACTGATTATATGAGTTAAGTTTGAATCAAATCTGTCCAATGGTTGCCCAGAGATTGAGCAAACTCGATAAAGCTACAGACAGACGGACGGACCGACTGACAGGCAGACAGACAGTCAAGTTGACTTTTATTGACCCCCCATACTAGAATGTTAATAGATTCAATTCCAAAAACTGGTAAGTATTGATCCTCTGCTATATTGTTTCATTTGGACGATTGGTTAAAATAGAATACATGTACAGTTGTTAATCAAGCACCCTTAGTCCCTTGTTGATCTTTCCAGACCTCATACCCTAGGTTGTTTGTTCTTGACATCAAGAAATAACCATTTGGTTGTTGATTTCAAGTGCCAACAACCAAATGACAAAACAATCATAATTACTGCTTACTCAAGCGCAGATTTGAACTTCCTCTTAAGATAGACTTGGGAGAAGAAAATCCAGTCAATAAAAAAAGAACTACAGTCACTTATGGCCACCCCAGAAACACTGGCATACTCCTTTCAAGACCAAATTTTGAGAGAAGGGATTCTTTTGTTCTTTATCTCAATGGTCCCAAACCCCTCTAAAACGGGCATCACGCTATTCCAAATTACGACCACTAAATTCAGTACCAACTCCAGACTATACACTATTTTGGACCCTACTAAAATGACTAGTAACTTCACACCTTGAGACCAACCATCCAAATTTCACACTTAATAAGATCGACACTAGTTGGTTATAAATGCATCATCAATTAGATAAAAAATGGAGAAAAGAGAAAGTAGAACTTACCAAAGATGGTAAATTTGAAAATGACATTAGATTGTCTGTAATACATATTTTTACAGTTTTATTCTCTGTATGTATAGCATAAATGCCAAATAAAAAAACAAAGACAAGATAAACATGAATTAATTGACACCAGCCAAACAAACGATCAAACCTCAGTATTGAATTTTACTGTACTTGTATATTGAGGTGTACATTGAGCTGTATATGTTAGTATAACACTGTTGTAAGTGCCTAAAAAACACTGTAACTTACAACAGTGTTGCACTACGTTACTATATCAATGGTTCAGCGCAAAACAGTTGTAACTGCCTATAAACATATAGGCAGTTATAACTGTTTCCCGCTGAAACATCAATATTAAGTAACATGATACTTACGGAGCATCTTTTGAAATCTGTTCCCTGAATGAGTTGTACACGTATCCCAACATCGTGTCTATAACGTGGATAACTCCGTTCTGCACCGTTATGTTGCCTTGAATTACTTCGGCTACGACCCCACCACTCTTAACCATAACTAAAAACAACAAGAAGTATTGTGGCTAACCTATTCTCATTAAATTTTATTTTTAGACCAGTCCAAATTCAAAGATGTTGCAGACGACAATTAAAAGTTGATGAAATCTTTAAAACCTTCGTCTTTTGGAGTAGAAAAATTGTGTATAATGAAGAAATTTCTTCATTTTCCACATTGTCCAAAGTTTTCATATTGAGGGGCGTTTAAAAGTGTTTGTGTATGCAATTGGAATACACTCAGCCATTCATGTAAACCTTGGCAACAGACCTCGGACGTATAACAGGCAGAGCACTTTTTAACAAAACAGTGCATTTTGTTAGACGGAAACAGTGTAAGAAAAAGTAGTTTGTAATCAGGTAATCTCGCTAAGAGGGTGAGTTCTAACGGCTCAAAATTTCCTATTTTTCTGTTATATTGAGTTTCCTTTGATGCCAAAACAGAGTTCCTTTAGAACGTTTGTGAGATGCATTTTACCACGATTACTTCCCGGATAGTGTCATTTCAAAGTTTGTCACATAAAGATTAATATCAAGTCCTACAATGTATATCCAAGGTTTGATTCGTAGAATTGAACAAGGAGTTCCTATTGTGGCAAAACATTTCCCGTTTTATGACATTTTAGGAGTTGCAGATGACAATTTGAAACATATGAAATTTCAGATTTTATCAACTTTCAGGGTAGAATACAGTGTGTAAAAGGAAGAAATTGCTAATTGCAAGCAATTTCTTCATTTTCCACAATGTTTTCCCAGTCGTTTTTCTTAAGGGGCCTCAGAGAGCGTCATTATGTGAAAATAGATTAAACATCACTGACCAATAAACCATGGCAAATTATTCATTTTTCTTGGATATGAAACTAAAGTTGAATACCTATAACTCAAAGTTCAGGGGACTTACGAGAAAACTTCGACGTAGAGATAGTCTGACGTATAGATAATCGAATATTTTCCATGTACGACCTAAAAGGTGGCGAAATACCATAACTGAACAAGGCTACAAATGATTTGTACTAGTATGATTATCTAATCGAACGAAAGATATAACGACGATGTATTTATCGTAATTTCTTATATTAATATTACGATATTATTGTAACTTGTAGCTTAAGTTTTGTTTAGACTTCGATTTTTTGTTGTTGTTTTGTTTGTTTTTCTTCTTCTATAATTGCTTTTTATTTGTGTCGATTGCATAGTTTGACTACATGTATTTTCTCTTTCCTGTCGAAAAACCCAAATATCCATCTTGATTGGTTACCGGGTTCTTCCTCCAAGTTGCTGGCCATTCCCTTGATCGACCAGGTCCGGCGCCAAACAAGTCCTGCGTGGTATGGGCATTAGATGCCTCTTTATTCATTGTAAAATTTGTCTGTAACATTGTCTCAACTTCATGCAATCTTTCAAATTATCAGATCGTAGACAAACAAACAAACAAAATCAAGTTAGCAATCGATATCCCATACTGTAACGCACCTATCTCTTAACTGCGTTGACACATAGAAATGTGTGAAAAACTAAGTTGATTGCAAAAATCGACCATTATGTTTAAGGTTCGTCATAAAGATGTGTGAATATGTGTAAACAATAGTGATGGGACTTTGCAATTGATTTGATGTAGGGGTAGTTTACGAGATAAAGAGAACAACATATGGAGGTTCAAATACATACAACTAAAGAGTAATACGATCGGGACTTTAGAATAACTTTGATGTAGAGAGAACTTCGGCTAAGGGACGTTCGAGGTAAAGGTATTCAACTGTAGTAGAAAACAAAACATTAAATTTTTAGGAAATCATTAAATTAGGGAATTTAACCCTTTCCCATTAAATCCCTAGTTTTAACATCCCTGTGTTTTTATAATTGAGAAAACATTATGGAAAAAGAAGGGAAAAGAAGAAGTTTTTCGCAATATTTTTTACCCTATTTAATGAAATTGATTTTATATTGTCGTCTGCAAATCCTTTGAGTTTAGGTAGGTCTAAAATTTCCCCAAACAGGGAAGGGTTGTACGTTAATAAGTTAAGTATGATCGAAAAATATTTCGTTTTTCTCTGCCTTTAGTTGTGTCCTTTGTCATGGGACGAACCTTATGCTTAACAATCAAGTGAGCCCAATTTCGATTCCTAGAGGTTAGAGATCTTAACCCTTGTCATGCTGAATAATATGCTCTACAGAACAAGAGCACTGCCTATGTGTGCCTACGCTCAGCTGTTGGGTGCTGGATAGTGGATAAAATGCATCTTGAGTTATACCCCTTGATAGAATAGGTTGCTCTTTTGATAGTGAACAAGTGTGCCAAGTTTCAAGTGAATGCCTTTAGTAGAACCAGAAATATCACAAAATATCAAAGTTTTTGCATACTGTCAACAACTCCCACACCAAGGCTATCGCAATACCTCTGGTTATTCATCGAAAAACAGCCAAGCTTATAAAATTAAAATCAAAGAGCTTAACACATTACCAGAAGACAAAATTTTAAAATTGGTCCAAATTGTACGGAGTTGCAGACCACAATCTTAAGATTATGAAATTTCAATTTTTTCCAACTTGCTTGGAAGAAAACATTGTGTAAAATAAAGAAATTGCTTGTTACTCATTACAAGCAATTTCTTTATTTCGTACAATGTTATTTAACCCTTTCCTGTACAAACCAAGGTTTTTACGTCCCTCTGATTTTATGCTTGGGAAAATATTGTGGAAAAAAGGAGAAATTGCTTGTTACAAGCTATTTCTTTTTCCGTAATATTTTCTACCACACAGGATTGTTACATTTCAAATTGCATCGACTTTTCATTGTCGTCTGCAACAATTGTCAATTTGGACCAGTCTAAAATTTCAAAAACAAGGAAAGGGTTAACATGTTAATCTTGAGGAGCACCCAAAAGCGTCACTGTGTGGGGATGGGTTTAAGCACTGGAAGCTGTGGCTTACCATTCATTTTGAAAATTTACTTTATAGACAATATTGGTTGAAAAAGGGACAAACAAGTGGTGTAGACCAAGATCAGACTGCACATATGTGCAGGCTGATCTTTGTCTATACCTCCTCCAAAGCAGGAATATTCTGGGCTCAGCATGAGAAGGGTTAATACTTTTAGAGGCCAACACATTCATAACAAGAGCTGGTGTACCTTCAAGGAAGCAGAATCGAGAGGGATATATAAAAGTTGCAAGAATTTGTTTTCCAATTGATGTAAAATAAATCATTTAAACTAAATACAAATGGTTATCTGAATTACATTTTTGCAGATCACAAAATTGTGTGTTTATTACACCCTCAGAATTTCCCCAAAATTAATTGATTACCACACATTTTAAGGTGTTATATAAAATCAACATTCGAGAAACTTTATGAGAAAATGATGAATTGCTCATTACAAGGATTTTTTTCCAACAAGAGCTGTCAGAGGACAGCAGCGCTTGACTATTTCTGAGTGCTGGATAGTAACAGAAATTCAAAGTTGACACAAGGCATAATACCTAGATAGTAAAAGAGATAGAAAATCTTTCAACTAAAATTTTAAGTCAAATAAGAATTTCTAAGTCCAAAATGGGTTAAAACTCCACTATAATAAATGTGATTGTAATGAATCTTTGCCTAGAAGAGGTTAAAAGGTTTAAATGAGAATTTCAAAGTCCAAAAGGGTACAAATTCCACTAAAATGAATGTCAGAGTAATGAATCTATAACTAGAGGCTTATATTATAGTCGCAAAAGCATGTGCAAAGTTTCAAAGTGAGAGCATTGGTAGAAACTGAGATAGTATGACAGTTGCACATAAGGTTTAACCAAGATCTTTTAAGTCCAAAAAGGTTAAAATTCCACTAAAATGAATGTCAGAGTGTTGAATCTGTGTCTTGAGACTGATATTATTGCCATAAATGTGCAATGATTCAGAGCAAAAGCATTAGTAGAAACAGAGATAAGACAGTTGCACGTAAGGTTTAACCAAACCATTACGCCGACGCTGACATAGACATGACTAGAATAGCCTATTCTTCAAATAGTCAAGCTAAAAAGTATTTGCAAATCTCAGAATTCTTATAATGTTTAGAAACTATTTACAAATCTATGAAAAATCGGAAAAAGGCAAAAGTTTTTGTAAGAAATCATTCTTTCAGTGAAACAAGTTGATATTCAAGAAATAAGGAACAATAAGCTTTGTCATAAAATCAGGGATTATAAAACTTTTTGTGTACTCAATTGAAAATTACTCATTTGTACTCAATTGAAAATTTACTCAAACTTCAAACATTAATAAATATCTTGTTTCAATTTCAATTGTATTTTGAGAGTAATACGTAACAAGGTACTAATATTGTAAATTATTGCAATTACTCATCTGTACTCAATTGAAAATTTACTCAAACTTCAAACATTAATAAATATCTTGTTTCAATTTCAATTGTATTTTGAGAGTAATACGTAACAAGGTACTAATATTGTAAATTATTGCAATTACTCATTTGTACTCAATTGAAAATTTACTCAAATTTCAAACATTAATAAATATCTTGTTTCAATTTCAATTGTATTTTGAGAGTAATACGTAACAAGGTACTAATATTGTAAATTATTGCAATTACTATAGAATCTTAGCAGATATATGACATTTATGGCCACATAAAATCTTTTATGTTCTGCTACGGACAGGACAGGGTTGGTAGTTTTCTGCTATAACATTGATTCTGATTTCACCCAATGCAAATCTACCTTTGATTGCGTTTATCAGAAATTATATGTGCTTCTAGTCTTTTTGGTGGCTGGCCAATGGTTGTTTAGATTTACCATCACATGACGGATTTAACCAACCAGAGGCAAGCTAGCCATTATTATTTTCTTTCTGAAGGAAGCATCACAAAATTTTTCGAGCTCTAAATTTTTCCTCCACCTCCCCGTCCACCTACCTTGAATATTTCATTTCGCGAATGACGGTACTTTTCATACTCCTGCATACATATTTTTATTTTGTTTGACATTTTGGTTTAGGCGGTTATCTAAGCTTGCCCTGCTTACCAAAAATGATTTTAATTTGCTATACTTTCATTTTTGATCAAAAGTATTTTTGATACTGTTGCATACTTATTTTTCATTTGTTTGACATTTTGATTAAATGTCCATTTCACACAAACTTTGGATTAGTCATATTTGCTACCAGTCCAGTAGCGGTGCATAAAAGCAGATATTTATCTTTGATTTCAACTTGAAGTTTAAGCAAATTCTTAACTGAGTACATGAAAACATTTATAATCTTGGGCCCTGACGTATGTTAGCTTATATATAATAAAAGAATATATGAGGAAAAAAAATTGCTGGTATATTTGACCCTTACTTTCCAATTTAAGAACCCTTTAACCCATTGCCAAATGAGGAAACTTCAGACAGGTCCAAATTAACAAGAGCACCGCCCACGGTTGCCATCGCTCTGATGCAGGTGCTGGATAATGCAAAAATTCTAAGTCGAAAAAGGGAAAAAAAATTAGAAAATGCTTTAAGAGTTACCCCCCTTGATAGGCTAGATAGCTCTCGTGATGGTCAATCCACATGCCAAGTTGTATGAGGATATCTTCAATAACAACAGAGATATGACCAAGGTTAAAGTTTGTGATCACAATACCTCAAGTTTTCTCCAAAAACAGCCAAGCTAAAAATAAAGTTTATGAAATTTTTAATTTTTCAACAGTCTGGGTAGAAAACATTGTGTGAAAGCAATTTCCTTTATTTGACACAATGTTTGCCTAAGTGCTTTTCTTCAATGGCGTCCAACAGCGTTACTGAGTTGGAATGGGCTAAGTTGTTGTTTGACTCTTTTTCAATTCAGATTAGACCAAAATTTAGTCATTAAAAAATTAGGGTTTTACCTTTATCTCCTTGCCGCAAAAAAACAATTCGTGAACCAGGTAAAGCGGTTTGGTAGTTGTCCTGACGTTGAACGTACGATGTAAATACAACACGTCCCGGGATGATATGTTGTCTGAAGTACTGAAATAAACAGTGGGATAATCAGTTAACCCTTTCCCGTTTTTCAAAATTTTAGACTGGTCCAATTAAAAAAAAGTTCAAGATTACAATCAAAAGCGGGTGCAATTAGAAAAGTAAACAACCTATGGGTTAGAAAATATTGTGGGAAAAGCAAAAAATGTTTCTTACAAGCAATTTCTTCTTTTTCCACAATGTTTTCTCGAGTATAAAATCACAAGGATGTAAAAACAAGGGATTGTGCAGGATAGGTTAAGATAATCCCAGATACCTATGTTGGTTACAAACTACACTCTATAGTGAGTTTTGAGTTAACCAAACAACCAAATTTTAGACCTGTCAAAATTCAAACGGATTGCAGACAACAATTCAAAGTTGATGAAATTTTAGCTTTTTCAACTTTCTGTGTTGAAAATATTGTGTCAAACGAAGAGATTGCTTGTCATAAGCAATTTCTTCATTTTACACAATGTTTTCACAGTTTTTTTTCTTGAGGGGCGTTCAAAAGTGTCACTGTATGGAAATGGGTTAAAAACCTGACTGAAAGCAACCCCCTCATTTGTCTCACAATAATCAATAACCACCTAATGATAAGTGGTGCACAAAAATGAAATGATTCGTTTCGTTTGAAATTGGGTCAATGTCACTTTTAACAGTATTTCAGTCATATCGCGGCGGCTGGAACACCTAAACAAGGATTCCTGGTTTTTCCAGTACTATTTCAGTACTACCACTACATCCTTTTCCAGCCTCCAGCTGCTCATTCTACTTTAATTTAGAATTATCAATCCACTGGTGGAGAACAAATATTGGAAAGGAATTGTGATGTGACTATGGATCAAACCCTGGACCTCTTGATTGAGAGTTTGATGTACCTCCAACTGCGCCATGGCTGCAGCATCAATATGGATTTAGCAGCTGCTGCAACAGATCAAATGCTGTTGTTACACTGGTGTGAGAAATGACAGGAAGATATGGAAAGGGGCAGCAGTCTCTTAACCCATTCCCACACAGTCCCTCCTTTTTAAACCCCTCAAGAAAAAAGCTTTGGAAAACATTCCGGAAAATAAAGAAATTTCTTCTTCTATCACGCAATTTCTTCATTATCCGTGATTTTTTTCTATCCAAAAAGATTAAATAATTTAGAATTCTATCAACTTGAAATTGTTGTCTGCAGCTTCTTTCAATTTGGACCAGTCTAAAACTTTGTTGTGTGGGAATGCGTTAAACGTTAACTGAAACAAAGTTGCAAGTGGAAGATTTTTCCTTCGTTGAAACCTAGTTAAAAATAAAACTGAAATCCACTTTACCCCTGTTTAATTGTCCTTCTTTCGTAGAACAGATCAATGAATTCCATCCAAATCTTCGAAAGAATAGTGATCAAGCCAGGTTTTAAACCCATGTCCCCTTAATTGACATTCAAGCGTATTACCTAATTAGCCGTATTTTAAAAAGGGGTGATTACAGTATGTAAACTTAAGAACGATCATATGTAGCGCAAGCAAATCGTTGTAATTACAGCTTTATCAAAGCTGTAATTTCAATAACTTGCTTGCACACCAACAAAATCTATTTAGCCTTTCAAAGGTGACATAATTCAAAATCGATCCAAATTTAAATTGTGGGAAGCCTAATTTGAAGTGTATACAGTTGATATTGCTATAGAGACGATCTCTATTAAACAACCAATTCAAGTAAACAACCATAATCAAAACCCCCTTTTTCAAAATCGAAATCTCTCATAAAGAAGATGTTATATTTTAATTTTTAGTTTCGTCTATCAAAAACGAGCGTTTAGATTGGTCGAAAAATTTTATTCATACCTCCATGAACAAAATTTTGAGCAGGCAGCCATTTTATATGTTTCCGCACAAAATAGTTCCATGCAAAAATGTATCAAAATTTGTATAGTTGTTGCATTTTTCGCTCGATGTTATTAAATTATAAGAAATGAATAGAATAATTTTTGTTTTCATGGAGGTATGAACCGAAAAACCTAATCACACAATGTATGAATCTGTTTCAAATCATCATCCCTTAACCCATTCCCACAAAAACCCTCCTTTTTACGCCCCTCAAGTAAAAAGCTTTGGAAAACATTGTGGAAAATGAAGAAATTGCTTGTAACAAGCAATTTCTATATTATCCACAATGTTTTCTATCCAAAAAGACCAAAAAAATTAAACTTCCATCAACTTGAAATTGTCGTCTGATGCTTCTATTCATTTGGACTAGTCTAAAATTTTATTGTGTGGGAGTGGGTTAAGCGACCACTTTTTGGTTGTCAAATAAGTGGTCATTTAATACAAGTTTAACTGTATAGGGTAGAAAATAGATAAAATGTGAAAGAAGAGGAGGTTGAAAAAATAAATGGCTGCTCGTTAAAGGCTATTTCTCCTTTTACCACTATTTTGCTAACAAGGAAAAAGAATCACAACTTAAGTTAAGAAATTGGACTTATCAACATAAGTTTGGAAAATTGAGAAAGGGCTTTGGTACATTCCCAACTCAAAGTTATAGCTGTTGTCCCTCAGAAAATAAGTGTGTAAGTTTACATTTTACAATTTCGCTGGTAAGTTAAACAAATAATGAAAATTAGTTTCAACGAATGAAGGAATGCGGCTGTCAATCAAAGAATCAATCAACCAATCAAAGCATTCATTTAGACTAGAACCGAACTTTGAACTCCTTCTTTGAAGCATGTGACGCATTTTTGTTTGTTCGGCACCTAAAACGACATAACTAAGCTTTTTTCAAGCTATGAAGTTTTGGTTACCAACCAACAATTCATTTTTTTTGTAACATGCAACTGGCAATAATTTTTTCAGGATAGAGCTGATTAATATCAAAATGAAACTTCCTGTCAGAGTCAGTGGGTGGGGCCCGCAATCCAATTATTAAAGGCAGTAGTGCAAAGCTATTAACCCCAGTCATGCTGAAACCCAGAATATTCCTGTTTTGGCAGGAGGCATAGACAAAGATCAGCCTGCACATATGTGCAGTCTGATCTTAGTCTACACCATCTGCTTGTGCCTGTTGAGCAGGAGTTGTTCATAAAATTAATTGTCTGAAGAAAAATTAGTTCTCTATGAGAGTCTTACAGTGCTTACAGTGCATTGATTAAATTGTTTCTTTTTGAATCAGATTTTATTCAGCATTACAAGGGTTAACCTATGTCATGCTGACTAAAATTGGTTCCAAGAATGCTTTTAAATCAAAGGACTGAAAGGACTTAAGCCCTTATAGAAAGTCTTTATTTTGGAAACTAATGCCAGTTAAAAAGTACAAGCAGGTGATGTAGACTTAGATCAGACTGCACATATGTTCAGGCTGATCTTTGTCTATACCCCCTGCCTAAACAGGAATATTCTAGGTTCAGCATGACAAGGGTTAAAAAAGCTATAGAAATATAGGCACCTTAAATGATTTTAGAAAAAGCCAATGATCTTAACTCTTGTCATTTTGAATAAAATTCATTTTCTAATTGCGTTAAAATCTAAGGTATGAAATCACTGTAAGGCTTGATTTATGCTTGACATTTCTTTGCAAAACCAATCTAATTAACAACTCTGACTTAAATTGGATATACAGACTAAGATCAGACTTCATGTTTAATGTATATGCAAGCTTATCTTTCTAATGCCTCCTTCCAATTGAGTTATTGTGAACTGTCAATGAAAGAGTCATTGTAACAATCAAATCATTCATTTAGACAGGAAATAAACTATGAAATCCAACATTGGCCCACAATTATGTGAAGCATTTTTGTTGGTTTTATAACTTAAACATTGAAGCTACATCTGTTTCAAGCTGTAGTTATGTTTAAGTCGCCAACCAGCTATTTTACTTTTGTGGTTTATGCTACTTTTCACAGAATTTGCAAAATATCACTGTTAGATATTGAAGTGGCCAGCAATCCGTCAATTTAACCAATTTCAACACAGTGACACTTTTGGAGGCCCCTCAAGAAATACTTTAGAAAACATTGCTTGTTACAAGCAAGTTCTTCACTATCCGCAGTGTTTTCTACCTCAAAGGTCAGAAAATCCGAAATTTCATAAGCTTTAAATTGAATTTAACCCCTTCCAACACAGTGAGGCTATTGGACGCCCCTCAAGAAAAAGACTTTTGAAAACATTGTGGAAAATTATCCCAAATGTTTTCTACCTCAAAGCCGAAAATCCGAAATTTCATAAGCTTTAAATTGTCGTCTGCGACTCCTTCGAATTTGGACCAGTTCACAATTTTGCAGTCTGGTAATAGGTTAAACAGATAAATGCCAGGTTCAGCATGACAAGGGCAAAATTTTGACAATGATGATATTTGCCAACACTTTAAAGCCAGCAAACAAAAGAGAATAGAACATTTCATCAAAATGTTGTAAGCCTGAATCCTATTTAACATAACACCAATTTGTAATCAATTTTGTTAAAAAATGAAAGAAGATGCAGTTAAAAGGAAAAATCTATTATAAAACTCAAAAGCTTGTGCACAAAGTCAGTTGTAATTTAGCAGAGAATTGCTATTATTGCAATTAAGGGGATTCCACTTTAGTTCATATATCATTTTTAAACATTCAATCATTCAAGATAAGTCTAAAGGAAGACACACAAGATACATTCCTTGACTCTAGGTCAAAACTGATTTATTTCAAAACAGAAATGAAAAAACAAGTATGATTTAGAAGGAATTTTGGCCCAGCTGGGTATGAACTCAAGAATTTGAGAGGACCGCGCTGCTTTGACTTAACGAACAGGGCTCAGTTTCACATTGCTTGATGAAAACCCATTTGGGGAAAAGGACCCCTTGTGAAAGTGAGAATGTTATCTACCCTTGTCATACTGCGCAAACTAGACAGGCTATCACAGGGTCAAGTCTTAAACCCATTCCCACACAATGATGCTTTTGGATGCCACTCAAGAAAAATGCTTTAGAACAACAAAGTGGAAAATGGAGAAATTGCTTTGTACAAGCAATTTCTTCTTTATCCACTATGTTTATAAACCCAAAATACAAAAAAAAATCAATAATTTCATTATTTAAAAAAATTGCCATAACCAACATCTTTGAATATGGACCAGTCTAAATTATTGTCAAGTGGGAATGGGTTAAGAGGAACTATAAATCTAACATGGCCATTCCAAGTTTTTAATTAATTTTGGAAATACATGTACTATCACTGATTGATCTCTGCTAAATCAAATCTGTTATCATAGTCTTTGTTTTATGCACACAGGTCATATAATTATGTAAACTTGAAATCTTTGATTAGTTCCTGGTGATGCTGAATATGTAATCCAAGCCACTTTCTCAAATTTCCATACCTATCTTAACCCATGACCTGACAACAAAAGCTTAGGCTAGCCCAAATTGACAGAAGTTACAATTTTTCAAGTTTAAGGAATTTTAAAGAATCTGATTTTTTTGGATATAAAACAATGTGAATAATGAAGGAATTGCTTGTTACAAGCAATTTCTTCATGTTCAACTAAGTTTTCCAAAGCTTTTTTTTGAGGGGCATCCAACCATGTGATTTTGAAGGATTAAGGAATTTACGAAAATAAAATTTGTTGACAAGAACATTTTGTTTCCTTAGGAACCTGAATTAACTTGTTTATTTTACTATAAAGCACTAAACTACCCCGAACTTTGTCCATTCTAGCCCCGTCACTATTCTAATAGCTCAGGCAATTGTTAGAATAAATACGGTAATTAGTTAGTTATATTATAAATCACGAGCATTATTTTTCAGACTGCGGTAATTCTTTAAGTATTTTGGTAGAGGGTAAATAGGTTTAGATACATACCAAATATTAAAACACTAGCTCTTATGGTTTGGGAGAAGAGGATTTTCAAAGATTTCCTTCTTTCTATGTAAAATCAGGGATCATACAGAAAAGGGCCAATTTTCAGAGTATGGTGATTCATTGAAGTATTTTGGAAGAGGGTCAATAGATGATGATTTATACCAAATATAAAAGATCTAGGCCTTATACTTTGGGAGGAGAAGATTTTTAAGTCTTTCACTTGGTTTCCATGGCAACCAAAGTTCTTAAAGATTTGTATTCTTTGAAGTATTTTGAAAGAGCATGACCTACGGATCATTTCTGTAAAGTTTGGTTGAAATTCCATGATTAGTTCAGGAGGGGGTGATTTTTTGTAAATTGTGAACAGACGGACAGATAGATTGACGCTTGACAATGGCCAATTGCAGTAGCTTACCAAGAGCACTTAGTGCTCAGGTGAGCTAAAATTTGACTCTTTGGTTAGAAACCTAACTGTCATAACTTCAGCTGGAAAAAGCTGCCAAACTAACAAAAATGCTTGAAGTTCCGCCTCGATTTTTAACAGCGTTATTAATTTTTGCAAAATTTATGGCTAGAAGCATGTAACAAAAAAGTAAAATGGTTGGTAGGTGACTGAAACATCGTAACTACAGCCTGAATAAGTCGCCAAACCAACAATAAAGGTAAACAAAAATGGCCCCAATGTCGGAGTTGATAAGCTCTGGTCCGGGCTGAATAAATGATTTGATTGGTTGGTTTATTCCTTGAGTGACATCCAGGATTGGTTAATTCTATACACCTTTTACCTGATGCTAAATACACTATTTATCCTTATAAATGCTTACAAGTAAACATGACAAACAATTCTATACACCTTTTACCTCATGCTTAATACCTTATTTATCCTTTTAACTCATTCCCACACAGTGGCACTTTTAGACACTCCCAAGAAAACAAACTTTACAAAACATTGTGAAAAATGAAGAAATTGCTTTTTATGAGCAATTTCTTCATTTTCCACAATGTTTTCTACCCAGAAAGTTGTAAAAGTCCAAAATTCCATCAACTTGAAAATGTAGTCTGCAACTTCTTTAAATTTGGACCAGTCTTAAATTTGGCTATATGGAAATGGGTTAAATGCATTTAAACAAGGCAAACCACACATATCCTTTTTATTTGTAACAATTTTCTTAGCCATAATTATGTTGATTGGAAATTTCTGTAATTTGATTTTGAGGATAATTTAACCCTTGTCATGCTGAATAAAAACCTTAAGAAATTGCATTAAAATCAAAGGGCTGAAAGCAACGATAGTACTTGTTGTTCAATAATCAATACTTCTGTGGAAAATCAATTTTTATAAACAACTCAGGTAGGAAAAGAACAAGCAGGAGTTGTAGACAAAGATCAGACTGCACTTATGTGCAGGCTGTTCTTTGTCTATACCTCCTGCCCAAACCAGAATATTCCGGGTTCAGCATGACAAGGGTTAAATATTAACAATCGTTATAAAGATTTTTTCATTATTTCCTAGCAAGGGGCATACAAGAAGCAATGATTTTGTTCTCTTGGTAACCAGCTTATTTCAGCTGAGGTTATGACTTTTTGATTGTCAATCAACAATTTTTAACAAATGCAACCCCATGCATATAAATGAATATTTATTGTGTGTTCAATTCCTTATTTATTTTTTAGTTTGATTGATTGATTGAATGGGGTTTAACATCACTTTGAACAGTATTTTAGTCACACGGCGGCTCAAGCACCTAACCATGGATTCCTGGTGTTTCTCACACCAGTACTACCACACCAGTACTACCACTGAGCCAATTTCTCCTTTCAACACAATGCTTTTCTACTCAAGCTGACTAGCTTCTATAACTTTGTCAGTGTTAACATTCAAGACAAAAAAAAAAAAAAAAAAATCAACAAAAACTTTTTTCTAGAAAATCTGACAGGAAGTATTAACCGTTCCCACACAAACCCCCCATTTACGCCCCTCAAGAAAAAAGCTTCGGGAAACATTGTGGACAATGAAGAAATTCTTTGTTATAAGCGATTTCTTCAATGTCCAAAATGTTTTCTACCTGAAAGTCAAAGATTTTGATTTTCTAAATTCCGCCATTTTGAAATTGTTGTCTTCAACTTCTTTCAATTTGGTCAAGTGTCAAATTTTGTCATGTGGTAATGGGTTAAAAAGCAGATAAAAATTATAAAAAGTAAGCAGTTTGTGTTTAAATTGTACAATATTTTAGTGTCTTGAAGCAAAAATAATTTGTGCAGCAAAAATATGGCGAGATAGAATGAGAAATTTGAAGGTCTAAATAACCTGCATGTAATTAGCTTTCATCCATGACATTTCCATCAATTTTGAAAGTGCATCAAGTAAAGACTCAGACAAGCCTGCCCATCATCGAAAGCCAATTGGTCACAAAAAAGCTACTGACTCTATTCCAAAGACAATAATTAACTTAATCAAGGAATCAACCAACCACTCAAATAATTTATTAAGCACTTTTTTTTGTTTACCTTTATTGTTGGTTTGGTAACTAAAATGTCGTAACTACAGCTTATTCAAGCTGTAGTTATGACATTTAAGTCACAAACCTACTTTTTTACTTTTTTGTTACATGCTACTGGCCATAAATTTTGCAAAATAAAGCAATTGAAAATCGAAACGGAACTTCCTGTCGGAGTCAATAGGCGGAGCTTAGAGAGTCAGCGGACATGGCCAGTGATTGGTCAATTTTTGGAACCATCACACACGCGCAAATGAAGTCTTGTTTAATAATCAAAGAAATACACAATGTCAGGATAACATTACCTACTTCTAGCAAATCAGCTTTACAACAAAATTACGCAATTATTCACGGGAAAAGCTATGTGGCTCTATCCTACCATATAACAGAGTTTTTCTATTTTTCTATACAAAGGATCAAAGGAAAGGAACGAATACCTATAGGAATCATTTTTTCTGAGTTTTACAATTCGACTTACATTACTTAATCTTTGAGGAGACAAACTCCCCAACTTTGAGGCGGGAATATTTTCCAAAGCCCTTTCACTTGGCAAAAAGAAAGTGACCGGACTAGGTAGGGCCAACGGGGCTATGGCGGCCACGTAATAATCCCTGTATAATCTTTCCATTATCTCTTGAAAGGCCCTGAAATCATAAAAGCATTTATCTTTCATGAAACACAAAACGAAACCGAAACCGATATCAGTTTGATTCTAAGACGTACAGCTTCGTTAAAACTGTAGTTATAAGGGCTAGAAGTAAACTATCACAACAAGTCTGTTATTTGTGATCTCAAATTCTGTTACATTCTACATAATTGAAATGTACAATTTCTTTAACCCATTCCCACACAATTCCACTTTTTTCTTACCTTCAAGAGAGACGCTTTAGAAAACATTGTTGAAAATGAAGAAATTGCTTGTTAAAAGCAATTTCTTCATATCCACAATTTTTTCTACCCTCACGGAAGATTTTTTTTACAAATATCACACACTTGTAATTGTCATCTGCAAAACATTTCAATAAAGACCCGTCTAAAATTTTGCCATCAGGTAATGGATAAAATAATAGGTTTATCATTATTATCTATTCAATGACCAATGACGAATTAAAATCGATGCAAATCTTTCTTTTATAATCTTTTTTCGATGATACGATTGGTGTCCGTATACATCTTCTTGTTACTTGACCCTGTCCCGTTTTTTGAAATTTCAGACTAGTCCAAGTTGAAAGAGGTTGCAGATGACAATAAAAAATGGATGCCATTTGAAATGAAACCATTCTACATGGTAGAAAATATTGTGGAAAAAGGAGAAATTGCTTGTTACAAGCAATTTCTTCTTTTTCCACAATGTTTTCTTGAGTATAAAATCACAGGAACGTAAAATCCCGTACTGGAAACGGAAAAGGGTTAACCAATTACTACAAAGCAGAATTTTAGACTGGTCAAAATAGAGAGATGTTGCAGACGACAATTGTAGGTAGATGAAATTTTTAATTGCTAAAATTTAAAAAATCTTCGTCCTTCTTGGTAGAAACCAATGTGGAAAATGAAGAAATTGCTTGTAACAAGCAATTTCTTCATTTTCCACAATGTTTCCGAAGCAATTGCAAATCTTTCTTTTATGATCTTTTTTCGATGATACGATTGGTATCCATATATATCTTCTTGCTACTTAACCCATTACCACATAACAGCATTCTAGACTGGTCAAAATAAAATGATGTTGCAGACGACTATTGTAGGTAGATGATATCTTCGGCCTTCTTGGTAGAAAGTAACATGGAAAATGAAGAAATTGCTTGCAAAAAACAAATTCTTCATTTTCCACAATGTTTCCGAAGCAAATTTACTTGAGGGGCATAAAAAGCATTATTGTGTAGGATAAGATTAAGAGTCAAAAATGTTTCAAGTGTCTATACAATCGAATAAAGGTAAATGCACAAAAAAGTTGTATAAATTTTTGAAAGTAGTTACAGCCAAAATCAAGACAGAACTTAGATCACAAATAACCAGACAAATTTGATGCTGCAATACACACACAATAATTGTAAAATATCTATCTAATAAACCTGGTTAAACAAGAAATCTCTCAGAAACTAGATGGTTGTCCCAGGACAACTGCTGTTGAGCCTGCAAAGTTTTGTAGGCATCATGCTCCGGACAAGCACAATTTTAGTGTTTGACCTTGAGCTTTGACCTTGAATTTGAAGCTATTGAAAAAATTCTTTCAAATGGCACATTTACTCATGATGGAGAATAATTGTGCCAAGTTATTTTGAAATCCATCCATAAATGTAGGAGTAATTGTCCAGACAAATTCTGACGAACGGACAGACTAACTAAGAGACTAACGCACATACACTGACTTGTCATAGTGACAACTATTTCTCGCTCACCACAAGTGGGCTAACAAAAACTGGTTTCATTTGTTTGTTTGATCGGAGATTAACACCGCCTTTAAGAAATCTCCAGTCATATCACAGCCGCTGGAGCACCTAACAATGAATTCCTGGTATATCTACCACCAGTTCAACCATTACATCCTTTCCTAGCCTCCGGTTGCTATTCCACTTAGGTTTACCATTGTACATCCATTGGTGAGAGACAAATGTTGGAAAGGATATGTGCTGCCGCCAGGGATCGCACCCATGACACCCCATGATTGAAGATTTGGGAGTCTGATGTTCTATCAACTGCACTATGACGACGGCTCAGTAAAAACTGAGTACGAACCAAAACCCTAAATTTGAGAAATAAAAAACCAATTGAAAAAAACAGAGCAGGAAATTTGAATTGACTGAATGCCCCGAATTTGGTTAACAAAATTTTTATCGCTGTAAGCACAGGTTACTTTGAAAAATTCAACAGAAATTGTTTATTATACAAAACAGAATAGCAAAGGAAATCATGAAATGGCAAGCAGACTAATTGGCAAATAAATAAAGAAGCACTGCTGTTGAAACCCTAGCTGAAGCTGCATATAACCAAATTTCAAGTTGCAGTGATTTGTGATAATGAAAATAAGAGCATCTCATGAGAACACAAACTTTCAGCTGCAGGCACTTGATAACTTAAGTAAAGATATTGGAAAATGTCAAATGTTTTGGACAAGGTGCCCTTGGAGTATGACCTTGACAAATGATCTTGACCTTTATAACAGCAGAAAGGTCGCGTCACAAGCAATAAATATGTGAATTATTAGGTCTCTTGGTACTGTAAAAGTAGAGATCATTATAGGAAAATGTCAAAGACTTTGGACAAGATGTCCTTGGAATATGACCTTGGCTGAAGACCTTGAACTTTATAACAGCAGAAACGTCTTCTCATGTGAAATTCTGAGGTCCCTAGGTACAGTAATAGTAGAGATTTAGGAAAATGTCAAAGTTGGAATGGGTTACGTTCATGGCAATACATATTCAGAAAGCTGTGGCAAAAAATTGAGCCCTCTTCAATACTGTGTCAATACATCTGCCATGGTTTGGGATGCAAGGAATCAATGTCTCCAGGGTCTATAAAAAGTGGGGACAGTTTACAAAATTGATGGATTACAGCAAACCAAGGCCTTGATACCATGGGTACGGTGTCATTGCGCCATGTCTCAAAAAATCGAGACGTACATTAAGCACATTACAATACAAGGAGAAGAAACCAACAGATTTATAAAACAGGAAGAAGACTACTTTGCAAACTTGAATTCAATTAATGCAATGTAGCCCATCTACGTAAACAACAATACCAAATTTCAGATGAAAGCAACTAAGAGCATATGCAAAATGTTATGATTATTGTGAACTGTTCAATATGTCTAGCAATAAACACAGTCATAAAACAATGGAACTCAAATCAGTAAGTAAATCATAGGACCCCTAAGTGGTGTTAAAAAAAAAATCTTAAGTGACAGCCCATTGTGGTCTCTGAGACGAATATTAACCTTTGTCAGGCTGTATAAATTATCTTACTGAATTGCTGTAAAATCAAAGGGCTGAAAGCACTAGTAGAACTTGTTGCTCAAAAATCAATGATTTCTTTTAGAAGTAAATTTCATAAACAGCTTTGGAAGGAAAAGTACAGGCAGGAGATGTAGACCAAGATCAGACTGCACATATGTGCAGGCTGATCTTGGTCTACATCTCCTGCCCAAACCGGAATATTCCTGGTTCAGCTTGACAAGGGTTAAGGAACTGGTTACAGAGGAAAGGGTGGAGAAGCAAATGTTAAGCAGTATACCGACTTTAAAGACCAGGTAAGCCCTATGAATTTAACCAGGTTTATTAGACAGACATCTACTTTGTGACAAGTCATACAAGAAGAAACATTTCAGAACTGCTGAAAATAATCTTTAATCTGATTGCAACCATGAAAAATTTATGTGTATGCTCTTTTTTCCCTTCCCCTTGCCTAAATTTCTACCAAAATTATCTAGACTTTGTACAACATTCTTCTTACTATTTCTATGAAGTATTCAACTGACCAATCGCTAGCCTTACCCACTTACCCAATTGGCCACGCCCATTGACTACGACAGGAAGTCCCACTTCGATTTCTAACAGAATTATTTTACAAAAATTATCGACATTAACTTGTAACAAAAAAGTAGAACAGTTGGTTGGTGACCTAATCATTGTAACTGCAGCTTGAAAAGGCTGTTTAAGTCGCCAAACCTACAAAAAGGTTAAACAAGATGTGTTTGTGAAACACAATGCGCCCGCAACAGGACTAAACGTTTGACCTTGGTATGCGACCTTGACCTTATCATATGACCTTGACATGAGGAGATGCCTATTATGGAGATATATCATCATGCCAAATATGAGCATTGTATCTTGAATAGGCTGGTAGTAATTGGCAATGCTAATTTTTTTGGTTAAGTTTTGTGCGTACAGACGGACAGTTGTACAAAGGTAATTCAATATGTCCCTGATCTTGCCATGCATGGGCATAAAAATGACGTCCAATGTTGGAGTTCAAAGTTCATATCTGGTCCAAATAAATGATTTGATTGGTTGACTGGTTATCTGATTGACAACAAGGATTGGTCAATTGTAAGAGTATTCCAGTAATATCCTATCCCAGGCTCTAGTTGCTCATCCAACTTTGACCTTTATTCACCCATTGCTGAGAGGTAAGCAAGCATGAAGACAATTAGGAATAATGTCAGCACGGATCCCATGACTTCTTGCTTCAAATTCTGCATTTCTCATAAATTTGTTCAAATATTATCTATATCTATATGACTTGCCACAAAATAAGGTGCAGTTGCCAAAACAATTGTAAGTTCCAGTATGAATATCATCACTCACAATAGTTTTGAACTGACCTCTCAAAAAATAGTTTAAAAGCGGAGGTCTTCTCTTTCATTTTTCATTTTCATGGGAGTAAAAAAAGATGCTCCCCAAAAATTATAAAACAACGCTCTTTTGCTTAGAATCGGTTATAAAGTTTTCTGAAAGAGAAAACCCCCTCTCGTCAAATTATGTTCTATATCAACAACGTGGCCTGCTTCCACGGTAACTCACTATCGACAGTTGTTTTCCTCCAAGTTGGGCTAATTTCTGGTTCGGGATTTGCTTCAGGGCCAAATCAGCAGGTACAAACATTGTCACCCTATCTGTGATTGAAATAGGTGCTATGGCCTCCGTAAAATATCCGCTAAATAATCGTTGAGCTAGCATAGCCCACATGCTGAAAATCGGTATAAGATTAAAAACACAATATTTATGGGGGGGGGGGGTTGATTTCAAATTCTAATAATAAAAAAGTTTAGTTAAGCCAATACCACACAATGCTTCTTTTTTTAATAAAACTCGAGAAGAGCTTTGGAAAACAATGTGGAAAATGAAGAAATTGCTTGTTACAAGCAATTTTTTTCATTATTCACAATGTTTTCTATCCAAAAATTAAAAGAATTTTTAAATTTTAGCAATTAAAAATTGTCGTGTGCAACTTCTCTGAATTTGTACCAGTCTAATGTAATAGAATAATATATGCTAAATCCTATGTTGTGAGTACTTATTAGAATTTTCAAAATGTTTTGACTTTTCAAACTTGTAGGCAAAACATAGGATTTAAACTCAGAACTACATATTTAACCCTTGACATGCCTAATAAAACACTTTCAAAACTGCATGAAAATCAAAAGGCAGTAAAAAACAAGAGGACCATGATGGTCCTATATTGCTCCCCTGAGTATGATGGCTCAAGGCTTTATGAGATTTTTTAAAGATTTTCTCCTTTAATCCTAGGTATAGTGAAGATCCAACCATATTGAGCTAATTTCAAGAGTATGGTAATTATTTGAAGTACTAAAGTAGAGGTACAATAGGCATTAATACATACCAAATATCAAAGCTCTAGGCCTAATTGTTTAGAAGGAGAACATTTTCTATGATATCCTTCATTACTCCTTTCTGGGATTGCACAAAAAAGCGCTTATTTTCAGAATACAGTACTTCTATGAAGTATTTTCGTACAGGGTCAATAGGTATTATTACACACTAAGTATTAAAGCCCTTGGACTTATGGTTTGGGAGAAGAAGACTTTTAGGGAGTTCCTTCTTTATTTCAATGTAAAATCAGGGATCACAAAGAAAAGGGCTAATTTTCAGAATATGGTAATTCTTAGAAGTATTTTGGTAGAGGGTCAATAGATGATGATGTATACCAAATATCATAGCTCTAGGCCTTATGGTTTGGGAGAAGAAGATTTTTAAAGTTTTCCTTCTTTATTTCTATTTAAAATCAGACAATTAGACAATAATGGCTTAACCCATTCCCTCTCAACAGAATTTTAGACTAGTCCAAATTTAGAGAAGCTACAGACAACAATTTTCAGTCTATGAAATTTTAGATATCTTCACCTTCTTGGAAAGCATTGTGGGAATGAAGGAATTGCTTGTAACAGTTAGGGGGGGGAGTAAAAATTGTGAGGGAATGGGTTAAAAGAAGTAAACAGGTGATGTAGACTAAGAGAAGACTGTCCAACTGTGCAGACTGATCTTTCTCTATGTCCTGTGTCAAAAGCGGAATATTACAGTAAAATTTTAGGCTGGTCCCAATTGACAGGAGTTGACGACATTTTTTTCAACTTACTGGATAGAAAGCATTCTTTAAAATGAAGAAATTGCTTGTTACAAGCAATTTCTTCGTTTTACAAGATGTTTTCCGAAATGTGTTTCTTGAAGGGCATCCAAAAGTGTCATTGTGTGGGAATGGGATAAGTATCTTTTCTCACACAATGACGCTTTTAACCCATTCCAACTCAATCCCTCCTTTTTACGCCCCTCGAGAAAAAAGCTTTGGAAAACATTGTGGAAAATGAAGAAACTGCTTGTATCAAGCAATCTCTTCATTATCCACAATGTTTTCTATCCAAAAAGACGGAGTAATTCAAAATTCCATCAACTTGAAATTGTCGTCTGCAGCTTCTTTCAATTTGGACCAGTCTAAAATTTTCTTGTGTTGGAATGGGTTAAACACCCTTCAGTATGAAAGCTTTGGAAACATTGTATAAAATGAAGAATTTGTTTTGTACAAGCAATTTCTTCATTTTACACAATTTCTTCTACTCAGAAAGCTCAGGAAATCCAAAAAATCAGAATGTCAAATTGTCGTCTGCAACTTCTTTCAATTTGGACCAATCTAAAATTTTGCTGTGTGGTAATTGGTTAAAGCTTCCAATGAGCATGGTGTGTTTAGAAAACTCGGGAAGAATGAGTTACATTTTTCAAAGGCTTTCAAGTGGGTTATAGAGTTTCTCTCTGTAAGAAAACAAACATTTTTTATCAGAAATGTGACCTTGATAAGTAGATTTTACCATCATACCCAATATGGGCATTGTATCTTGAATAGGCTGAAAGTAGCGAGATTCTCGTATTCGAGCAGTCTCCAATATTTGATCAGTTTCATTTCTGCGCACTTGTAGTTACCGTCTATGTTACAAACAATGTGCAAATTGTAAGAAACCATCATTAATCAATGTCAGAGTATGAATATTGTCAAAAAAATACAAATTATGCATTAACTCTTGCATTACTAGGTTTATATTATTTCTTCTCATACCTTACAAATATTTTGGGATTCATGTTTTTTTTCTTCTTGCAAATGCTGTTGCCATGTAGACGCTTTTTAAAATTTGGGTAGATAGATGGTAAATAACTTGAAATACATTCTTAAGTCCGTTTCACCAACTGTACAAGTGTGACATTGGTCCTTGGATGTTGATTGCTAAGGTGCTTGATTATGGGTGACTGAATTTTGATTTCAATGACCAGTGTATGAATACAAAAAGAGTGTAATTTTTGTTACAAAATTTTTTACAAATCTGTTTTTCATTAATTTTGTACTGCAATATTCTAATTGAATTTATGTTACTTCAAGTTTATTTCACCAAGTCTAATTATCATTTTATAAGTGCGCATGCGCAAATTTAAAGCTTAAGTTGATTGAATATAGGAGACTACAGGCTATTTGAGAATGTAAATGTTTTTATTTGGGTTTCGGAGACAGATAGAGATACACATTTGTTAATCTTTCAATGTAGGGCCATTTGATCAATTTCACGAACTTTGAATCACAATCTTCATCTTTTTTCTGAAAATTCTGTTGTCTGTGAAATGTGTGAATATCAAAGCCTATTACCTAGTTTGTATCCTAGAATCTGTTGGAAAGTTGATATAATCGTAGCAGTTCTTGTTGCTGATAAGCCCAAGCGGGCGATCCAATATATGTATAACGCCATTTGAAGCTCGAAGCTGCTCTCGCACAACCATAGCGCCATTAACAAACATGGCCATTCTACCACTTGAAGCTGATACTTGCTGTAAAGACGAGTAAAACAAAATAAATCAATTGACCCATCCAGTTATTCTTTTCAAAGTCGAAAACACTTTTAACCCTTTCCTGTTTTGCAAAATTTTCCACCTGTCCAAATTCAAAGGTTTTACAGAGACTGATGGAAATTTAAAGTGAATTTAATTTGAAAATCAAACTATTTAGTAGAATAGAAATATTGTGGGAAGAAAAGAAATTGCTTGTAACAAGCAATTTCTTTTCTTTCTACAATGTTTTTTCAAATTTAAAATCACAAGGAGGTAAAAACCAGGAATTGAACAGGAGAGGGTTAATTATATGAACTGTTGAGCATGAGTGAAATAAATCAGTTGAAATGTTTTTGATATTACACTATTACTTTAAATGAACAGAAACCTATTGTTACATCTTATTATTACACACTTTTGTAATAACAATGTTAATGAACTGAAACCTATTGTTATTTCTATTATTACACTTTTGTAATAACAATATAAATGAACTGAAACCTATTGTACCATCTTATTGAACTTTTGTAATAACAATGTTAATGGACTGAAACCTATTGTTACTTCTATTATTGCACTGTTGTTATAACAATGGTAATGAACTGAAACCTATTGTTACTTCAATTATTACACTTTTGTAATAACAATGTTAATGAACTGAACATATTTGTTACTTCTATTATTACATTTTTGTTAAAAAAAAAAAAAAAAAAAAAAAAAAAAAAAAAAAAAAAAAAACTTATTGTTACTCTTATTACACTTTCATAATAACAATGTTAATGACCTGAAACCTATGGTTACTTCTTATTACTACACTTTTGTAATAACAATGTTAATGACATGAAACCTATGGTTACGTCTTATTACTACACTTTTATAATAACAATGTTAATGACCTGAAACCTATTGTTACATCTTATTAGTACATGTACTGTGAAAAATCACATCAAATAAAGCATGAAAATTAATGATGTCATTTTACAAACTTTGTTATATGTTTTGCAGATTATCTTAACCCATTCCCAAACAGTGACATTTTGGACGCCCCTCAAGAAAAACAACTGGGAAAACATTTTACACAATGATTGGGAATGCTTTAAACCTTTCCTGTTTAATTCATGGGTTTTTGTCCCTGAGGTTTTATAATTGAGAAAACATTGTAGAAAATGAAGAAATTGATTAATTTTTTCTTTAGGAATGTCAAAAAGAAACATTGTGTGGAAATGGGTTTAAAGAGTTAAACTGAAGATTTGATAAGAGAAAAGTTCTTCAACATTTTAATCTTTGAACTATCTAAAAATTTGTCAAATTGCATACATGTATTTGCTATCATTTATGAACAACTTTGCCTAATTATTTTGAAATCTATCCCAAAATGTTTGACTAATGCTTTAGACCAGCTCAAGATCTTAACAAAATGACCTTGACCTGAGACCTTATACTGCTTTTTTATGCCTCTCTTGAAAAGAGTTTTGGAAAACATTGTGGCAAATAAAGAAATTGCAAGTTAAAAGCCATATCTTCATTATCTACAATCTTTTCTATCCCAGAAGACAAAGATTTTTAAATCTTTATCAACTTGAAAATATGGTCTTCATCTTCAATTTGGACCAGTCTAAAATGTCCTTGTGTGGTAAGGGGTTGAAGCTTTAAAGTCTGTCCATATAAGGATTTTTGCTTTGAACAGACTTTGTCAGAAACAAACAGGATGATCCCACACCTCAACCCATTACCAGATGACAAAATTTTAGACTGGTCCAAATTCAAACAATTTGAAGACATTTTACAGTTGGTGGGACTTTTAAATTCATTGTATCTCCACCATCAAAGCACAGTAGGTAGCGCATCAGACTCCTAATCTTCAACTATGGGATGTAATGGGTTCCATCCCTGGCGGCGGCACATATCCTTTATGACATTTGTCTCTCACCAATGGGTGGATAATTATGAGCCTAAGTGGGATAGCAGCTGGAGGCTAGGAAAGGATGTAGTGGTAGTACTGGTGCGAGAAATGTCCGGAATCCATTCTTAGGTGCTCCAGCTGCCGCGATATGATTGAAATACTGTTAAAAGTGACGTCAAACCCCATTCAATCAATCAGACAATCTCTTTGGAAAGAAAATATTGTGGAAAATGAAGAAATTGCTTAATACATCTACAAGCAATCTCTTCATTTTCCTCTTTGTTTTCAAAAGCAATATTCATGAGATTTGTAAACAAGAGCACCACCCATGGGTGCCATCGCTCTGCTGCAGGTGCTGGATAATGCAAAAATCTTAAGTTGAAAAAGGGGCAAAACTCTTACAAAAATGCTTAAAGAGTTATCCCTTTGATAGTCTAGATAGCTCTTGTGATGGTCAATTAACATGCCAAGTTTCATGAGGATATCTTCAATAACAACAGAGATATGACCAAGGTTAAAGTTTGTCATGCCAACGCCAACGCTGATGTGAACGATGCCAAGGTGATCACAATACCTCAGGTTTTCTCCAAAAACAGCCCAGCTAAAAAGCTTGGTAATTGGCTGACCATTTCTGTCAGCAGAAGATAAAAAGAATCGAAATTACTTACTTGGTAAAACAAGTTCCGTTTGTTTATATATAATTTACGTCCATTCATGGATGTAAGAACTTGACCATCCACGTAACTGTTGATATTGATTGGTTCCCCAACAACTGAAAATAAAGTGATTTTTCCATATATTCCCATCCTTCTGAATCTTGCAACTGACCAATCGCTGGCCCCTATTGACAGCGAGATGAAGTTCCGCTATTAATTAAACTCGTTGCCAGACGGCAAAATTTTAGACAGGCCAAAATTGAAAGAAGTTGCAGACGATAATTCAAAGTTAATGAAATTTGGATTTTTTTCATCTTTCTGGTAGAAAACATTGTGGAAAATGAAGAAATTGTGCTTGTAACAAGAAACTTCTTCATTTTCCACATTGTTTTCCAAAGCTTTTTTTCTTTCCGTGGGAATGGGTTAAACAACAATACTTTTCAAAATTTATGGTAACAAAGAAGAGGACGATGGTGGTTTTATATCACTCTCCTGAGTAAGATGGCTCAAGGCTTTATGATATACCGGTATACAAAATACCAAACCTCTAAGCCAAATGGCTTTGAAGAAGAAGAATTTTAAAATTTTCTTCCTGTAATCTGAGATCCCCAAACAAAGGCCTTATTTTCAGGCTCTTACGTTGTTCAAACCTACATGGATACAAAAACGCCACCTAGTGCTTCCTTAACTCTTGCACAATCAAATACACCCCTCCAAAAGGATGTTCAAATAATGAAGCTTACAGGATTAAAACCTAGGCAGAAACGACAACACCGCCTAGTGATGCATTGTCCAACGAATTTAACCTATGCGCTACCGAAACATCCCCAAAAAAGGATATTCAAATAACGCATATAAAGCTACCTGACACTGCAGCACACTCTGTATAAGAGTTCTATTTTTAGAAATTCTATTTATAGTATATAGAATTCTCTCAACTACGACAGTGACTATTGTCTTTTTCAACCCTAGTATAATAATTTAATGTATAGTTTCGTCTATCTGAAACGGGCGTTCTGATTGGTCAAAAAAATATTCATAACTCCATGAACAAAATTTTGAGCACACAGTAATTTTGTATGATTCCGCACAAAATAGTCCCTCACAAAGGTATCGAAAGTGTCAAGTTTTTGCTTTTTTTTCTCTCATTTCTATCAAAATATGAAGAAATGAAGAGAATAATTTTGTTTTCATGGAGGTATGAACCGAAAAACCTAATCATACTTAAGTATGAATCTGCTTCCCATATTCATATACAGTGTGATTAGTTTTTTGGTTCATACCTCCATGAAAACAAAAAATATTCTCTTCATCTCTTAATTGAATTCTCTCAACCTTTGTGCCATCTCATATTTGTCTGTAGCTCCTGCCAAAGCAGATATATTCCAAGTACAGTTCAGCAAGACATGAATTAGAGTTTTCGCTTTACAAGGACAGCCAACTGCATGAACTAACAGACAGGAATCAAGATTTATGAAGATTGAGCCAATACTCTGCAGGATTTTCCTTGACCCTCTCCTTCTTTGAATTTGGACCCCCATTTTTCAGAAATGATCCCCAAAATAGCAAGACAGCCTTCTTTATCTTACTTGATAGGGGTCATAATGTGGCAAAATGACCCCCTGTTTTGAAAGTCGAGGGAAAACCCTGAAATATAAACAAAGAAATTATTCCTAGGGCCCTTTTCCCATTTTTTCCTACAAAACCTTTTCAGAATTAATAGATCTCATCCATATTACCTAACAACTATTCTGGCCAAGTTTCATGAAGATTGAACCAAAAATGTGGCCTCTAGAGTTTAAACAAAGAAATTGGCAGGAGAAACATTCAACGATCACAAAAGCTCACCTTTAGCATTTTCTGTTCAGGTAAGCTGAAAATCTGTAGGTCCTTATCTATTGGTGCAGAGGTATAAATAGAGGGAACGCTTCAAAATAATGAGTTACAGAGCTTTAACCCATTCCCACTCAGTGACGCTTTTGGACGCCCCTCATGAAAAACAATTGAAAAACATCATGTAAAATGAAGAAATTGTTTGTAACAAGCAATTTCTTCATTTAAAACAATGTTTTCTACCCAGATTGAAAAAAATCTAGAATTTCATAAACTTAAAATTGTCATCTGCAACTCCTTTCAATTTGGACCAGTCTAACATTTTGCTGTGTGGTAATGGGTTAATCAGAATGCAGTAATTTTGAAACACCAAACTCCTCAAACTAAAATTGGCTGTGGCCATGGTGCGGTTTGTAGTGCTTCAGACTCTGAATCAAGAGGTCCAGGGTTCGTTCCCTGGTCTCAGAAATTATCCTTTCAAACATTTGTCTCCCACTAATGGGTAGATAATAATAAACCTGAGTGGGATGAGCAGCTGGAGGTTCCGACAGGATGCAGTGGTAGATCTGGTGCAAGAAACACCAGGAATCCTTGGTTTGATACTCCAGCTGCTGCGATATAATTGAAATACTGTTAACCCTTGTCATGCTGTATAAATTACCTTACTGAATTGCTGTAAAATCAAAGGGCTGAAAGCACTGATAGAACTTGTTGTTCAAAAATCAATATTTTTTTCAAGAATCAATTTCATAAAAAATCTGACAGGAAAAGTACAAGCAGGAGGTGTAGATCAAGATCAGATTGCACTAATGTGCAAGCTGATCTTGACTCCACCTCCTGCCAAAACCGGAATATTCCGGGTTCAGCATGACAAGGGTTAAAATCTGCGTTAAGCCCAATTCAGACAAAGAAATGAATTGAATAGTCTACCTGTGTATGTCATAACATATTCTTTTTTCTGGTCAGCGTTCATGGACTGTAGACGACCCCTGTCTGTAGCAGGCATAGTGTTAAAGGTCATATCGTCAAAGGCAAAAACGGTTAATTTGGTTGAACCTTGAAAGAAACCTTGCATAACTTCATTAGCCCAACTTCCAAACTGAAAAATAAATAATTATAATAGTAAATATTGTTAAAAGTGTTATTGAAATAATCGAATTCATTATATGACATACAACTTGGGACTGAAATAAGGCTGTTTAATTCTTTTGGTATTATCCCTTGTCACACTGAATGAAATCTTGTTTAGAATTGCACTAAAACCAAAGCACCAATATCTAGCTTCTAGGTCAATATTATTTTGAAAACTGATTCTAGCTTGAAAGGGACAAACAGGTGGTGTAGACTATGATCAGACTGCCCATATGTTGACTGATCTTTGTCTATACCTCTTGTCCAAACAGGAATATTTCGAGATTAGCATGACAAGGGTTAAAATAATAATTAAGGTGTTATTACTTAATTATCATTTATTTGTGAAATTTGTCTACAAGCTCTGCATAATGACTGACCAATGTTTTTATTGTTACAAATAATATTTCCCCGGCTCCTAAAAAAATCCAACAAAACTATGTTTGCATGTATAGAAGAGCTAGCTTGTCTGCTGGTATGTCTAAGAAATTTTTGTTCCCTAAAATAAAATTTCATACTTTTTCTAAAAATAATATCACCATTATATTTTATAAATTTACTATACTTTTTTTAAAAAAGCAGAACTAGTATGAGTGTGAGAAATGGTTAGATTCTCTTTCAACTGTCATGACATGGGAAAAATAATGTTGAAAGTGATGTTAATCTACTCAATTTCCACAAAATACACTTTCATGCTGCCCCCCCCCCCCAAAAAAAAAATGGAAAACTTGTTGAAAATGGAGAAGCAATTTCTTCATTTCAAACAATGTTTTCTCCCCATAGAGAAAGAAAAAAAAAAAAAAATAAATAAAAAAATGAAATAAATCCATAGAATTTGGTCTGCATCTTCTTTCATTTTGAACCAGCCTAAAATTTTGTTATCAGGTCATGGGTTAACTTAATCAACTCTTTCCAGCTCTTTGAAATTTTAGACTAGTCCAAATTGAAAGAGGCTGCAGATGACAATCAAAATTGGTTTCAGTTTGAAATAGATCCATCCAATGTGGTGAAAAATATTGCGGCAAAAAGGAGAAATTGCTTGTCACAAGCAATTTCTTCTTTTTCCACAATGTTATAAAATCACAGCGACATAAGCTTCAAGGTTTGCACAGGAAAGGGTTAAATACAATCTAATGGAGTAAAAGCAAGAAAAAGGCATAGGGGAACAGAAAATGATTAGAAATACTGGTCTGAAAACATAGTTTGAAACAAATCTGGTATGTCAACAAGGATTTTTTCCTTTCCCTTCTTTCCCGGGAAAATATTTTTGTCTTACAAAACCAAAATTAAACAAAACAATTCTTCACACGTATTTACAGCTCATGGGTTGTGCTGTCAAAAATTCAGAATATGTCTGAGCTATGTTTTCCCTGGATATGGACGCCAGGTATTCTCACCAGGTAAGATAATGTCATGGGTTTTCGTGACTGTCACTTCCGTATTTACAAAACAGATCCTTTTTATAATCGTCGATGTTTTGAGGAAAGATACAGAAACATATAGAAAAGTAGACAATTGTCAGCTAAAAGAAAACCAATTTTGTTTAATGATCATAGTTTTGAATGGGCAATCAATGTCTTATGTTGATTTCGGCTTCAATTTTTAGTCAATATGGCGTCCACCTAAAAATTTACCTGTAGAGATGTAAACAAAACAAATAGTTATTGGGATACTCACTATTTTGGCACCTATATTTTGTCCCTGTAATTCTTCCAGAATTGTACCTTGACCGGTAACAACAACAAAGTTGACCACCAAATAGGTGATTACACCTAAAGTCTTCATTATTTTTTCGTAGACTTTTACCTGTTACATGTATGACCCATTTACCCGTTTTAAATTTGATGGTTCCCGGTTTTGTGGCCCATCGTTTGTCAAGCGCAGTGTGACCTTGACAGGTAAAGAGAACCAGCAAAATGCGTCACACATTAATCAAAAATGATACTTGTGTTATGATTTGAATTCGCCTTGTGCAGTTCTGAATAAAAGAATTGCAAAATGAATGGATGCCGACTGAGATCGATCGATCAACCAATAAAAAATCAATCAACCGTTAAACGTCAACCAAATTCATTCAAACTAAACCAAATAACCCATTTCAATTTTGGGCGCATCAACCAAAGGATTGGAAAACATGGTGGAAAAAGAAGTAATCGCTTGTTAAAACAACAGCAACAACAAAAACAAACAAAACAAAAACAAGATACATGATTTTATTCAGAAAACCATCAGAACAAAATTTGATGTCCCCTAACAGATATGGGAATAAATGAAAAAATCATCAACTTGAAGTTGTTATCTGCAACCTCTTTGAATTTGAACCAGGCTGAAATTGTGCCTTCTGGTAATGGATTTACACCTATTTATTACCCGTCTGTTTCTTTTGATACAAGAAAAATATGGGGAAAAATTAACAGACAGCTAGAATAAAAGCATAAAGTAATTAAAAGACCACAGTCTGAACAAGCTTGTTGAAGAATTTTCCAGATAAAAGCATATTATATGGCAATTCGAGGGTTTTGGAATCCTTGACTTAACCCATTATCAGACGACAAAAATTTAGATCGGTGTAATCCAAATTGAAAGATGTTGAAGCCAACAATTTCAAGTTGATAAAATTCTATAAACTTGGTTTTATATTAGCAGTTGGAAAACACTGTGGGAAATGAAGAAATTACTTATTATAAACAATTTCTTCATTTCCAACAATGTTTCCCGTCAAAAAGCGGGATTGAGTGGAAATGGGTGAAATCTGGATTTTTAAAGCACGTATCATGAAACATTGAAAATATATTTTATGAAAAGTTATAAGCAATTTCATAATTCCCCACTATGTTTGTCGACTAAAGGCGGGATTATGTGGAAATGGGTTAAACATTCTTATAGCACATGTATGAAAGATTGAACATATTTTATGAAACTCAAACACTGTAGATACAAAATGATCATTTGACCGTACAAGCTCAACAGCCAGCCTGGTAAAGAATTGACCAATGACTAGCCCCGCCTACTTACTCCTTTGGCCACGCCCACTGACTCCGACAGGAAATCCTGCTACGATTTTAAATGGCGCTATTTTACAAAATTTATGGCCAGTAGCATGTAAGAAAACGGTAAAATGGTTGGTTTGCGACCTAAACGTCGTAACTGCAGCTTGGATAAGGCGCTATTCCAAAATTTATGGCAAGTAGCAAGTAAAAAAAACGGTAGAACGGTTGGTTTGCGACCTAAACGTCGTAACTACAGCTTGAATAAGCTGTAGTTACGACGTTTAAGTCGCACAACCAACAGAAATGTATCACACAAATGGTGGCCAATGTTGGAGCTAAAATCTCAATTCCGAGCAGAATGAATGATTTTATTGGTTGATATATTCCATGATTGACAGTCGTGATTGGTCAATTGATAAATTGGCCAATGTTTGTTTGTTTGTTTGAATGGGGTTTTACGCCGCTTTCAACAACCTTTCAGTTATATCGCGGCGGCTGGAGCACCTAAAAATGGAATCCTGGTATTTCTCACACCAGTACTACCTTTACACCCTTTCCTAGCCACCAGCTGCTATCCCACATAGTTGGCCAATGTTGGAGTTCAAATCTCAATTCCGAGCAGAATGAATGATTTGATTGGTTGATATATTCCTTGATTGACAGCCCTGATTGGCCAATTGCCCGATTGCGATTATCACTGATGAAAGAAAAGATCGACCAATCAAATCATACGTTCGTTTTGATCGGAAGTGGAATTTAAACTCAAACTGATATGCCGCCTTTTATCCAGTTGAAACATTTTTTTGTTGCTTTGGCGACATAAACGTCGTATCTACAGCATATTCGTTACTTAACATCCAAACCCTATGTTGCGGGTAGGCATACTTATTGGAATCCTCTTGCCCTGGCGATTCAAACGAGTGCCCACAACAAAGAGTTTGAGGGACGGACAGAAAACAATTTCCCCAACTTGAAATTAACCCCAAATATTCCGGTTTTGGCAGGAGATGTAGACAAAGATTAGCCTGCACACAAATTTAGTCAGATCTTGGTCTACACTTCCTGCTTGTACTGTTGCTGCCAGAGTTGTTATGAAATTGATTTGTAAAAGAAAGATTGATTTTTGAACAACAACTTCTATCAGTCCTTTCAGCCCTTTGATTTTACAGCAATTCAGTAGGTAATTCATACAGCATGACAAGGGTTAAAATAGAAAGACCGGGTTTGCCGCATAGTGCCTAATTCGTAATTTTAGACTCTTTTAAAACCACTGACTGAAAATGTGGTATTGAAAACAGTCATTCAGGGAAAAAAGAAATTTTTACTCGACTCAAACTTCGTAACTACAGCTTGAATAAGCAGAAGGTACAATATTTTGGTAACCAAACAACGAAATACCGAGGTGCGTTCTTTAGAACCAATGTGCGTTCTTTAGGACCATGATGTGTTCTTTCGGACCGGTGTGCGCTAGTTACGGCCGAGGTGCGTTCTTTAGGGCGAAGATGCGTTCTTCAGGACCGAGGGGCGTTTTTTAGGACCAAGATCTAAAAAGATTTCCCCAAAAAATCATTCCCAAACAATCCCTCCGTTTAACGCCCTTCAAGAAAAAATATTGTGGAAAATGGAGAAAATAAAAATACACCAACTTGAAATTATCGTCTGTAGTTTCTTTAAATTTGGACCAGTCTAAAATTTTGTCATTTGGGATTGGGTTAATTTGGATATCTCCTGCTGCACTGTAGGAAGAATTTCTACTGAATTACGATTAAAAATCTGGAGAAATCTTAAAAGAAATTAACGAAATGAACGCACCTCCCGTTCAAATGTTTTCTTTTCCCCCTTTTAAAAAAGTCATTTTTCGTTGACTTTTGGCTCAGAAAATCGAAAACTGTATTTGCTTGTTTCGTAAAGGGTCCTCTTTTCAAGTTCAATGACATAGATATTTGACACCAAAAGATAAACCATTCATGTTTAGTTAAAAACATGGCCGGTTAGTTTATTTTTAAACCCTCACATAATTGGGGCTTTGTGTGGGTACACGACTGAAACCCACGTTAAATTTAAAACTATTTATCAATCAAAAAATATGTCGTTAGTCGGCGACATAAATGTCGTACCTACAGGTTAGATAAGCTGTAGTTACGACGTTTTTGTAGTACACTACCAATGAATAGTAATGAACTGAATAAACCTTATTTCAAGCGATAAATCTTTATACTCGGCTTAACTGAAAGAAATTGCAGACGACATTTCAAATGAGGTAAAAACTCTGTCATTTAGGATAGAAAATATTGTGGGAAAGATTGAATTCTGTTTGAGTATTCTCTTCTGTTTCAGAAAATATTTTCAATTTTTATTTTACTCCATCGCGTAGATAGGTTAAACCTATATATAATTCACAGTGTCCGGGGGGGGGGGTGTTAAAAACGTTCTCACGTTATTCTTTTGTGAATTTGCTCTCTGGAGAACACTGCACTCGTGTTACATGTGGTTCTGAGCATGAGGCCAAATCACGAGTGTGAGGTCAAATCAAGACAAAGACTAGAATTTAACAGCCCGGGACCCCTTGGTCATTTAACACTTTCCAGTGTAATCCCTGGTTTTTACGTCCCTCTTTTTTATACTTCAGAAAAATGTGAAAAAAGAAGAAATTGATTGTAGCAATTTCTTCTTTTTCCACAAAATTTTCTACTATACTGAAATTATTTCTTTTCAAATAAATTCGACTTTAAATTGCCACCTGCAAAACGTTTGAATTTGGACCAGTCTAAAATTAGAAAAACAGAAAAGGGTTAACGAGGGGAAATATTGCGGAAAATATTTTCGGAAAAGGAGAAATCGCGATGTAAAGAGAATTATCATTTTTTTCTTCAAAGTTTTCTACCAAATATGATCCCTTTTCATTGCTTAGTTACATTAGTTTTACCTTCAAGGAAACAATATGGAAAAGTAGAAAAAAAATCTGAAAAAAAGAAAGCAATTTTCTCTTATCGCTTGCATGCCGCAACCTTATTATTTCAACTTCGTGTATTCATACATTGTCTTAGGTTTTTAAGATTCATAGTCACATCTCCATGAAAACAAAAAAGTTCTATTCATTCTAATAATTTAATGCCAAAAGAAATTAAATATTTTACTAGTTTTTGGTAACTTTGGGGGCCTATTTAATGCGTAAGAGAACAAAATAGTAACGTACCCAAAAAGTTGTTCATGCATGTATTTTAATAAAAAGTCAATCAAAACGCATGATTCTTGGTAGACAAATCTGAAATTAAATGATTAATAATGTCTTTAAATGGCGCGTTTCCCACCAATTGTCGATAATGCATTCAAATGTGTACATTGCAAAAATCATTTAATTGGACAACATGTTGTTGCTTTGGTGTATGAAAAACAAAGGACTGAAAGTACTGTAAGCTAGCAAAGCATAGTTTTGGTAAATAATTTCCTTTGCTTAAGTCATCGTGATAATAAACGAGGTTAACCAAGGGGTTAACCCATTACAACGTGACAAAGTCTTAGACAAATTGTAATAAGTTGCAGACGACAATTTCAAGTTGATTGTATTTAGAAAAAAACAAGCCATCTCTTCATTGTCCACAGTGTTTACCAAAGCTTTTTTGAGATGCGGAATTGAGTGGGAATGGGTTAAATAGCATACTTTTGAAAGAGTTCTCTATAATTTGAATAGAGCTTGCAATATTCCTAAAGCACACGAGAAATACTTTTTATTGCGTAGGCATTCAGTGGATTTAGTGGTTTAGCCTCAAGTGGCAGTTTGCACTCGTTGAACTTTGGGAAGACCTCAAAATTTTGTCTGTTAACTTAACCCATTCCAACTCAAGCCCTCCTTTTTACGCCCCTCAAGAAAAATAAATTGGAAAACATTGTGGAAAATGAAGAAATTGCTTGTATCAAGCAATTTCTTCATTATCCTCAATGTTTTCTATTCAAAAAGACAAAGAAATTCGAAATTCCATCAACTTTAAATTGTCGTCTGCAGCTTCTATCAATTTGGACCAGTCTACAATTTTGTTGTGTGGGAATGGGTTAAGCTATCAGAGCTGACGCTTTGCTAGCTAAAAAATGAATATGATAAATTTTCCAAGCAATTATATGGGCTTTCACGTGAATTGTACGTCCAATAACTCTCACTCGACCTTAAACGAAACGTTGGAATGCGTTAGCTCCCTTCCAAGAAGAACGTAGAGACGTTAGTCTGTCAAAACAATTGACGGATATATGATCACACCAACTGACCCACGAAACAACAACAAAACAAAGCAACAACATCAACAATAACAACAACAAAAAAACACAGACGTTAGTTTGCCAAATATATGGTAGATAATTGGATGGCGAACTAAACGTTATAACTACAGTTTGATTAACCCATTCCAACACAAAAAACTTTTGACTGGTCCAATATGAAAGAAGCTGCAGGCGACAATTTCAAATTGATTGATTTTTAAACTATTTAGATTTTTTTTGGATAGAACACATTGTGGATAATGAAGAAATTGCGCGAAACAAGCAATTTCTTCATTATCCACAATGTTTTCTAAAGCTTGTTTTCTTGAGGGGCGTAAAAAATGAGGGGTTGTGTGGAAATAGGTTAAGTTGTAGTTACGACATTTTAGTTGACAAACCAACAAAACTGCTTTATATAAATGTTGGAATTCAAAATACACTTTCGGCCCTAATTGAATGACTTGATTGGTGCACGATTTGTTGATTTACTGCTACAATCAACTTGTTTTTATATAAGTCTTTGAAGTCATGATTTTTCCTATCAAGCCTTCAGACTTAGTCCTCTGTTTTGCAAAATATTAGACTTGTCTAAATTCAAAAATTTTGCAGAGTGGGTTAAATGAGAAAAACAAGCATTCAGTGGGGAAGAAAATGTAATAGAAAAAGATGAAATTGCTTGTTACAAGCACAATTATAAAACAACAGGGGCGTAAATACATGCGATTGAACAGAAAAGGGCTAAAATAATGGTATGATCGCTTGCTAGAAAATAAACATCTTTTCCCTTTGTTACAAACAACCCTATGTTGTGGGACTCTTTATTTACATAGTTTTTAAAGACGGATATTTTGGATCAGTAGTTACGAGGTTTTCGTGCCGGCCTACCAACTAGTAATTGATTTGGGACAGGTTGACCAATTCTTAATAGAGAATTTTCGAGGGAAAGGGGAGAAATACCGGCCCTGATCGGACTTGATTACCATCTAAACTAAACTGGGTCGATGTCCCTTTGCATATTTTCTATTTGACCCATTACCACACGAAGAAATTTTAGACTGTTTCAAATTCAAAGATGCGCAGACGACAATTTTGAATTGGTGAAATATTGATTCTTTTTGTCATTTGTGGGGGAAAAATGATACAAGCATTTTTTTCATTTTCAACAATGTTTTCCAAAACTTATTTCTTGAGGGGCGTTAAGGAGAAATTTGTGGGAATGGTAGAACAGTCCTTTCAACATTAGTATTTCAATATTCGCGTATTCATACAGCGTTATTAATCTTAAGGATCATATCTCAATGAAAACCAAAGTACCGAAAGTACTGTAAGCTAGCAAAGCATGGTTGGGTAGAAATCATTGTGGACATTGAAGAAATTGCTTGTTACAAGCAATTTCTTCAATGTCCACAATGTTTTCTAAAGCTTTTTTTTTCTCGAGATGCTTAAAAAGCGAAATTGAGTTGGAATGGATTAAATAGCGTTCTTTGGACAGGGTTCTCTACAATTTGAAAAAAGTTTGCAATGTTCCTGAACTACATAAGAACTATTTTTTATGACGTATGCATTCCATTGATTTGGTGGTTAAGCCCCCAGTGACAGTTTGCACTCGTTGAATTTTGAGAAGGCCCAAAAACTTTGCCTGATAACTTAAGCTATCAAAGCTGACGCTTTGCTAGCTAACAAAAAATATTTTCTTCATTTTCTTATAATCAAATGTCATCGAACAAAAAAAAAAAAAAAAAAAAGCAAACATTTTACTAGAATTAAGAAAAAAAGTATTGATCTACTTTGTGCGCAAGCATACTAAATAGTAGCGTGCTCAAATTTTTATTTGTGGAAGTGCAGAAAATGAAATATATAATAATAAGCAAATCAATAAGTTTGAATCTTGATAAACGGTAACACATTCGATGAATGTCTAATGTCTAAAGGAATTGACCAATCACGGCTGTCAATCAAGGAATCAACCGACCAATTAAATCATTCTTTAATTCAGGACCTGAGCTTTCAACTCCAACATTGGCCGCCATTTTTGTTAACCTTTTTGTTAGCTTTGCTTGAATGAGCTGTAGTTGCGACGTTTAGGTCACCAACAAACCATTTTACTTTTATGATACACGCTACTGGCAATAAATTTTGCAAAATAACACCGTTAAATAATCGAAGCGGAATTTCATATCGGAGTTAATGGGCGGTGCCTAAGAAGTCAGTTGGCGGGACCAAATGTTTTCTATCAACAGTGCGAAAAGTGAAGACTCGGATCAGGCTGAGCGGATTCACGAAATTCTTGGTACAAGTGTGAAATCATTAAAAAAGTTACAGAAAAAGGGTTGCACTGATTCTGCATTTAAGCCGTTAATTGAAATTTCAGAAATGAAACCATCCAGTGTGGTAGAAAATGTTAGTACTACCACTACATCCTTTCCTAGCCAACAGCTGCTATCCAACTTAGGTTAACGTCTATCCACCCATTGGTAAGAGACATGCCAAATCATGAACATGATCATGGCCTACCAACTAGTAATTGATTTGAGACAGGTTGGCCAGGACTTTATAGAGAATTTTCGATCAGTTGAGAGAAAGGGAGAAAGTGCCGGCCCCTATTCAGACTTGAATATCGTTTAAACTGATCTGGGTCGATGCTCCTTTTTCTATTTGACCCATTACCACACGACGAAATTTTAGACTGGTCCAAATTCAAAGATGTCGCAGACGACAATTTTGAATTGGTGAAATATTAATTCTTTTTGTCTTTTTTGGGGAAAAATAATACATTTTTTTCATTTTCAACAATGTTTTCTAAAACTTTTTTCTTGGGGGGCGTTAAGGAGAAATTTGTGGGAATGGTAGAACAGTCCTTTCAACATTAGTATTTCACTGTGGTGGTAAATATTCGCTTATTCATACAGCGTGATTAATTTTAAGGATCATATCTAACTGAAAATCAAACTACTGAAAGTACTGTAAGCTAGCAAAGCATGGCTGGGTAGAAAGCATTGTGGACCTTGAAGAAATTGCTTGTTACAAGCAATTTCTTCATTGTCCACGATGCTTTCCAAGGTTTTTTTTCTCGAGATGCTTAAATAGTGGAATTGAGTGGGAATGGGTTAAATAGAATGCTTTTGATAGACAATATGAATAGAGTTTGCAATATTCCTGAACTGCATAAGAGGCATTCCATGGATTTGGTGGTTAAGCCTCCAGTGGCAGTTTGCACTCGTTGAAAATTTGGCCGTTAACTTAAGCTATCAAAGCTAACGTTTTGCTAGCTAACACAAATACTTCCCTCATTTCTTATAATCTAATGTCATCGGGCAAAACAAAGCAAACATTTTACTAGAATTGAGATCAATTTATGGGTCTTTATGTGCGCAAGCATACTTATAATTGCGTGCTCAAAATTTTATTCGTGGAAGTAAAAAAAAAAATGAAATTTATAATATTTAGCCAATCAAAACATTTGAATCTTGATAGACGGTAGCACATTCGATGAATGTGTAAAGGAATTGACCAATCTCGTCTGTCAATCAAGGAATCCATCGACCAATCGAATTACTTTACTTACTTTACTTATTTTTAATTCCGGACCTGAGCTTTCAACTCCAACATTGGCCGCCATTTTTGTTAACCTTTTTGTTGGCTTTGCTTGAATGAGCTGTAGTTACGACGTTTATGTCACCAACCAACCATTTTACTTTTATGATACACGCTACTGGCAATAAATTTTGCAAAATTACGCCGTTAAAAATCGAAGCGGACTTTCGGACTTAGGCGGGGCCTAAGAATTCAGTGGGCGGGACCAAATGTTCTCTATCAACAGTGCGAAAAGTGAAGACTCGGATCAGACTAAGCGGATTCACAGAATTCTATTATCAAAAATATTACCGATAAGGGCTTGGTACAAGTGTCAAATTATTAGAAATGTTACCGAAAAGGGGTTGCACTCATTCTGCATTTAAGCCTTTCCCGTTTCTTGAAATTTCAGACATGAAACCATCCAGTGTGGTAGAAAATGTTGTGGGAAAAGGAGAAATTTTTCCTAGGTGATTTTTCAAGTATAAAATCAAAGTGACGGAAAATGCCGGGTTTATACAGGCAATGGTAAAATTACGAAAAAATATGTATTTGCTTTTCAATTGACTAATCAACGCTGAAATCAATGTCAATCAATCAATCATTCAATCAATCAACCAATCAACCAATTAATCAACCAATTAATCAATCACCCAATTAATCAATTAATCGATCGATCCGTCCATCCGTCAATCAATCAATCAATCAATCCATCCATCAATCAATCAATCAATCAATCAATCAATCAATCAATCAACCAATCAACCAATCAATTAAACATACAAACAAACAATCAATTTATCGATTATTTAATCAATCATTTATTCAATCATTTATATAATAATTTATTCAATCATTTATTCAATCATTTATTCAATCAATCAATCAACCAACCAATCAAATAATAAATAAATCAACCTATTAATCAATCAATCAACCAATCAATCAATCAATCAACCAACCAATCAATAAATAAATAAATCAACCTATTAATCAATCAATTGATCAATCAATCAATTTCTCAATCAATTAATTAATCAATCATTTATTCATTCAATTATCCAATCAATCAATCAATCAATCAATCGATCGATCGATCGATCGATCAATCAATCAACCAATTAATCAACCAACCAATCAATCAATCAATCAATCAATCAATCAATCTTTATGTATTTTAAGGTCGATGAGGCCTAGAAATAATATTGCTTCTAATCCGGCTATTTGCATTTCATATCCGGAAGGGCTGAATTTGTATATAAAGTTTCCTGACAATGAACTTTAACACATCTGGTAGTTCTAGGGAGGAGCTCGAACCAGTGTCATGACCTTCACATCACAAGCGAACATGAACCTTTACCTCCACCAACAGAGAGCAACAAGTGCGAAAGAATATCTTACAGACTGTAGTCGTGTCCGTTCTAGGCCACCACAGTTATTTAACCTCTATGGTAAAGTCAAGGTAAAACATGAAGTAAACGATACTTAATTTTTATGACGTATTTCGAATTTCGCTATAAATCTTCGCACTAGAGGTTTTTGACACTGTATTGTTCATACCGATGGCAAAAAATCCGTTAGGGAATATTTAATTATTTCTGCTAATTGATTTCCCATTAGGTCCATTTATTCATCCCACGAATTATGGTCAAAGAGTCAAAGGGGGTCACTAAAATCCGTACCAAATGATTTTCTTTCGATCCTGTTTCTAAAATATGATGTTTCCAAATAAGGTCAACCGGTGCCAGAAGTACTCAAACACAAAATAATGCAACAACAACAACAACAACAAAAAAAAAAAAAAAAAAAAAAAAAAAAAAAAACCACCCCCCGTACACACCATTCCCCTCATTTCTTGTAATTTTATGCCACCAAGCAAAATAAAACAAATAGGTTACTACTTTTGAGCAAAATTTTATGCCTCTACTTTGTCGTCAACCATACAAAAACACTGCGCCCTGAAAAATTTGTCATCTAACCGCTAGAATTTTGATAGCCGAAACTAAATTTAAATACAACAACAACTAATGACTTTGTGTAATTGGTTCCATGCATGATGCAATCATGCACTATATCGAAGCTGATAAAACTATTTTGTATAAGTCAAAGGCAGGTTTAACAGATTTTGTTATATTTTTAGTCAGTAGCATCCCCGTCGCGAAATCACTATCGACTCTCGTCTATTACCAGAGATTCTCTTGTAAATCCGTATTTATTGATATAATTCAACGTTAAACACCAATTACTGCATACATCTTATAAAGTGACTTAATGATATATTGATTTAAAAAGGATAAACATAAACAAATGAATAATTTTATCATATTTGTCAAAAATAATTTTTTGGGAAAATGGCTTCTGACGTGTGTCAGAAGACCCTTCCTACCTGCTGAATTGACCAAACGTAGGCCCCGCCCACTTACACCGTTGGCCCCGCCCATTGACTCCGACAGGAAGTTCAACTTCAATTTGAAGGGAGTTATTTTAAAAAAGAATATGGCCAGGAGCATGGAGTTAAAAATTAGAACAGTTGGTTGGCGACCTAAACGTCGTAACTACAGCTTGAATAAGCTGCAGGTACGATGTTTAAGTCGCCAAACCAACAAAATGTTTAACAAAAATGGCGGCCAATGTCGGAATTCAAAACACACCTCTAGTCTAAAGGAATGATTTCATTGGTCGATTTAATTGACAGTCGCGATTGCTCAATTCTAATGTTGACGGCTGAAAACGCATTTACATGTACGAATTGTTAGATATTTAATACAAATACACAATGTACCACTTGAGGTATTGAATAAACATGAAGACTTTTTTTGTCACATATAATTAGTTTGCTTTACACAATGTTTTCTATCATATGATGTTTACAACTTTCATTTTACGCTAAGGTAGGTTTTACGTCTGTAAACTCATTGAATTTGGACCAGTCTAATAATTTCGTCTGGTAAATAGGCCTTCTTTCTCGGACGGAGTACATTCGCAATTGACGTCAACTGTCATATTATAAAGACAACTTGGCGATAATTTCTGAAAGTGAAAACACAGTTTTGGAATAAAAGTGACAAAATTGCCTTTTAATACTTTTAGTGCATTAAGCTGTCAGAATGCGGTTGATAACGCAACCATATACTGAACAACAACATCAACATAAAAAATGAATACAAAGATCTCTCTTGAAAAGCGAAAACACGCTAATTTTAGAAGGTTCTGTCTTTTTCCTACAACAACAGGAAAAAAGAAATCGCGGATATCGAAATCGTGTTCATTAAATGACGAATTTATTAAACAGGTCATCTATAAACAGATGAAAACGAGGTTCTGTCGAGTTTTTATAGGTTTTAGATGACGATAGAGCCTCGTTTTTTTTTTGTTTACATATGACTCGTTTGATAAATTCTTGATTTAATGAACTCGAATTCGATATTCTTTTCATAATACGATCTTATTTTTTTTACATTAAAACACTGAAGATTGATATCATTCATCGATGTATAATTTAATTTTCAGTTTTGTCTATCATAATCGGGCGTTCTGATTGGTCGAAAAAAATATTCATAACTCCATGAACAAAATTTTGAGCACAAAGAGATTTTGAACGCTTCCGCGCAAAATAGTTCCAAACAAAAAGGTATCAAAAATTGTAAAGTTTTTGCTTTTTTCGCTCGATACTATTAAATTATAAGAAATGAAGAGAATATTTTTTGTTTTCTTTTACAAATTACACTTATGTATAATTTAATTGTTAGTTTGGTCTATTAAAAACGAGCGTTCTGATTGGTCGAAAAATTCAATTCATACCTCCATGAACAATATTTTGAGCACGCAGCCATTTTGTATGCTTCCGCATAAAATAGTTCCATACAAAAAGGTATCAAAATTTGTAAAGCTTTTGGTTTTTTCGCGCGATGCTATTAAATTATAAGAAATGAAGAGAATGTTTTTTGTTTTCATGGAGGTATGAACCGTAAAAACTAATCACACAATGTATAAATCCACTTCGCGTATTTATACAGTGTGATTAGTTTTTTCGGTTCATACCTCCATGAAAGCAAAAAATATTCTCTTCATCTCTTAAATGAATCCGCTTCGCGTATTCATACAGTGTGATTAGTTTTTTCGGTTCATATCTAAAAAAAAAAAAATTCTCTTCATCTCTTGAATGATATTCCTAGAAAGATTTAACGTCGTTTGTAAAATGACGTCATTACATTCGTTATGACGTCATTTTGGCATAGCAATAGACTTCGAATTGATTTGCATAGCTTTTATACAAGTGTAATATCACTCGTGTAATATCAAAGATGTTCAACGGGCTTATTTCACTCCTGGATCCTGGGTCATATCAGAAAAAATGGGTATTTGTTGGTAGATGGTATAAAGCCGCTTTCAACATTTCAGATCGAAGTTTTTTTTATTGATGTTCTACCCGTGTATCACAAACTGTAGTGTAAGTTGAGACTTTGGCATCACCAGATGACAATTGACGGATCATCGGCCACGCCCACTGACTCCGATGGCCACGCCCACTGACTCCGATGGCCACGCCCACTGACTCCGTTGGCCACGCCCACTGACTGCAACAGGAGGTTACTCTTCGAAATTAAGCGCCGTCATTTTGCAAACTCTATGACCAGTAGCATGTAGCATGAAAATTGTAAATGGTTGGTTGGCGACCTAAACGTCGTAACTACAGCTTGAATAAGCTGTTGTTACCACGCGTAAGTCGCCAAAACTAACCAATCTCGAATTCTGCTTCAAGTGACCACGAGCCAAACAAACCATAAACGATGCCTGATCTTGATCTGCATTGTAGACCTTGTATAAGTTTGACACACGACTTCTGTGATTTTTGAATGACTCTCAGACGATCCTACTTAGATGACGAAGCCCGAAGTAACCTTCATCGAATCCGATCTGCTGGTACTTGACAGCCTGGTAAGCTCATTTGGTAGAGCAATTTACTTCAAACCTCATGATCACGGGTTCGAGCCATAGGCTGACCATATCAACTAACAAACTAATTGTCTTTCGGATGAAACGTTAAATCGAGGCTCTGTGTTACGGTGCTATTAATCGAGCACCTTAAGGATCAGGGTGGAGCTTTCAGCAGTTTCGTCCTGTATCCTTACACTATCCCCCGTAACAACTAACCCTCTTCTGGAGCCGTCGCTCATATAGGCATGTGCTACGGAAGCAAAGATAAATAAACGGAAATATACACACACTCACACATACACAGATGAACTAGTTTTCTTCCGAAATCCTCGGACCACCCCCTTTTCCTGCGTGGCAGTGTCAATATATGTATTCATGGAATCATAATGACATCAATTGTTCTGGAAACCTTTCATAACCATATCATATGTGGGTGTATTTGAATGAATTTGATCTTTCGTTTTCATAATTGGGATAGTTTGTCATTGGCTACTTATCAAACCAACCCAGGGGACATAACCCTACATTTGTACAGATTTTGCCGACTTTGTGTGACACACATAAAAGACCCCCCCCCCCCCCAAAAAAAACCCCAAAAAACACAACAACAACAACAACAACAAAAAAACCAAACAAAAGAAATAAAATTTGGACAACAACAGCAATAGTAGAGATTGTAGGAAGGCTTGAAGAGAGAGCAAAAAGAAAGAAGAACGAAACGAACAGACAAACAATATAACGGAAACTCGAATAAATGACTTTTTGCATATTCACATTTTCACCCTCGACAGGTCGACGAAAGTTTAGACCAATCCAGAAATTCAAAGAAGTTGCAGACAACAATTCGTAATAACGATAAGTTGATAGAATTTCAAATTTCTCTATCTTTTGAAGGTAGAAAACAATGTGTTAAATGTAGACATTGCTTGGTGCACTGTTCATCGGAACTTTTTTCTTGAGGTTTGTAAAAAGCGGTATTGTGTGGGAATGGGTTATAAGGTGATTTTTATTCTATTCATATTAATTCTATATGTGCTATGGACAATAGCTTTTCCATTTTGCGGCCCTTTCTAATTACATGCACCTATCCAGACCTTTAACATATCCCCACCATATCCCTCTTTTTTACGCCTCTTTAGGCAAAAGCTTTGGAAAACATGGTGGAAAACGAAGAAATTGCTTGTTTCCAAAAATGATAAATAAAAAAGTAACAAATAGAATTCCATTAACTTGAAATTGTCGTCTGCAGGGTCTTTGAATTTGGACCGGTCTAAAATCGTATCGTTTGGGAATGGGTTAATGTATAATGTTATGGGTGTTTGATCATCATAATTTGACCACAGACAATTATCTTAAGAGTATTTTACTGTTCTTTTCAACATTAGCCTATAATGTTGTTCCAGATATAGACGTGACCGATTTGTAATCGAACAGCAATTATCGCAATGATCTCACCTACCAGTAACGAGAAATTGGCGAAATTGCCGCGGTCAATTAAAGATATCGATTGACCAATCAAATCATTGATTTGGACCGTAAGAGAATTTGAACTCCGAAACTTGTCTCAAGCATTTTTGTTGGCTTTGTGAATTAAACGTCATAACTACAGCTTGATCAAGTTGTTTTTACGATGTTAAGTTCGCCTAATTTTTTTTGGTGGACGAATTAAGTAACGTCCATTAATGATACATCGTTTAAAATATGCAGTTTGATCTTACTATAGTGTAAGAAAAGTAGTACCAAATTAAAATCAATGAATCAATTTCTAGAGCTTCGTTTCCGCAAACCAGCTGTATATTTTGAGAGAATTCAATATACTTCAAACATAGCTTTATAACACTTTTTGTATATGAAACATCTCCGCCATTCACGCTATATCCAGCTTCGGCCTTATACACAGTTTAAATTGAGTAAGAGTATCTGAGAAAAGTATTTTTTAGTGACATCGTGGTCGGTAGATACACTCAACGATGGCTTTCTCTCATTTTTCACACCGGGATATGTGTATATACAACTGCAACATTGAAAATGACCCATAAGCTGCTTAGTCAATCGTTGAGAGACGAATGGCGCGGCAAGTGCATTTTTTACCGAACTGGGGATCGTACTCGTGACACTTGAAAAGAAAACATCCTGTATTACTTATTAACCCATTCCCACATAACACAATTCAAACCGGGCCTAATTGATAGGAGCTGCAAACGATAATTTTAAGTCAGTATAATTTACATTTTTCGTCTTTTTGGATAGAATATTTTTTGTTACATGTTATAAGGATTCTTTCTTTGAAAGATCAATGTTAATATTCTTGATAAAAAACAAATGACCGATCAAACATTTCATTTAAATCGGATGTGAATATTGAAAAAAGCATTTACATCGATTGGAAACCAAGTTCAAGCTGCAGCTACGATGTGTTAGTCTCTTACGAACGATTGCTCATATTTCGTCAAGACAGGGCCAACAATCCAAAATCATTTAATTTTTAATTATGTCTATCAAAAACTGGCTATCTGATTGGTCGAAAAAATTATTCATAACTCCATGAACAAAATTTTGAGCACACAACGATTTTTAATGCTTCCGCACAAAAAGGTATCAAAAATTGTAAAGTTTTTGCTTTTTTCGCTCGATACTATTAAATTATAAGAAATGAAGAGAATGTTTTTTGTTTTCATGGAGTTATGAACCGAAAAACCTAATCATACTTATGTATGAATCCGCTTCGCGAATTCATACAGTGTGATTAGTTTTTTCGGTTCATACATCCATGAAAACAAAAAAATATTCTCTTCATCTCTTAAATGACGTACTGCTGCTCCGACCCACTTACTCCTTTGGCCACGCCCACGGACTCCGACAGGAAGCTCCGGTTCGATTTTTAATGGCGTTATTTTGCAAAATTTACGGCCAGTAGCACTTTACAAATCAGTAGAATGGTTGGTTGGTTGGCGATCTAAACATCCTAACTATAGATTGAATAAGCTGTAGTTTCGGCATTTAACTCGCCAAACCAACAAAAATGTTCCACGCAAATGGCGGCCAATGTCGGAGTTCATTTGGTCGATAAATTTCTTGATTGACAGCTGCGATTGGTCAATTCCTCTTACACATGTTCAAATCTTATTAAATCCAAAACGAAATGTACAATTCAGCCAATTTTTCTTCAAACATATTATGGTGGTCTTAAGCTGTATAAAATAATCTTCTTTCGTCTCCCAAGAGAGCGTCTTGTTTCAGCTTCGTAATATCATACAATTGAGCCATCGCGGAAAAAAGGTCCAAATTTTGGGTGAAAATATTAAACAAAGCAAAACAAAACAAAACAAACCACCACCAACACCAACAAAACTTCGAGGACCCCGAACTAAATTGGTAGAAATTTTTCGTTTGTTTGCTTATTCCTGAATATAAAATGCTTATTCTACTTTCCTGTTGGATTAGTTTTTTTATACATTCCCGAACGAGAAAATTTTAGACTTGTCCAACTTCAGAGAAAGTGAAGCCAACAATTTTTAGTAGATGACATTTCTTTAAAAAAATCTTCATCCTACAGAGTAGAAAACATTGGAGAAAAGGAAAAATTCGCTTGATATGAGCACTAGCTTCATTTTATCATTTTTTGAATATGTTTCTTATTAATCATTATCATTTTATCGATTGAGGGACATGAAAGGGAATTGGTTAAACGATGAAGTATCGATCTTAATCGATAATCGATTTCTCAGTTTGATTATACATGTATATCAGTTCGAACAAGGATGATTATATTTCCAACATTTAACCCTTACCTCTTTAATCCCTAGTTTTTACGTCCAGGGATTTTATACATTAGAAAACATTGTGAGAAAAGAAGAAATTGCTTGTAACAAGCATTTTTTTCTTTTCCAAAATTATTCTCTACCCTGTACGTTGGTTACTTTTCAAATTGCACTCACTTTTAGCGGTCGTCTGTAACTTCTTTCAATTTGGACATGTTCTTATTCAAACAACAACATCAACAACAACAACAACAACAACAACAACAACACAACAACAACCAACCAAACAAACAGGAAAGGGTTAATGAAACATGTCATCTGCGATAGCCAAAACGTCGTAACTACAGCTTACAGAGTATATTGTTGATTGGTTTTGATTGGCGATTAGTCATATCTGTTTGAACTATTGTCTTTTTTAGGCTGGAACTGGTAGACAATAAAAGTGCGGTTGTACTTTTGATATCATAACAAGGACTTTGTTAAAAATGACGTAGGTGAGAATATCTATTTGACCACTTGATACAGTATTGCTCTTATCTCCCGCATGCAGAAAGCAGCCATAATTACCTTGTTGTCAAGTTAATTGTATGACCTGGAATATCATTATGCATAATTTATCGTAACCAAATTAAAAGTACGGCATTGCTAAATTCGTGACGCAAGATATCTCCTAAATTACAAGACGGCATCTAAAATATCACAACTACGGTTAAATATTTGTGTGATTGTGATATTTTTTCAGCTTAAAGGCGGCGCTAACTACAAAAGTACAATACAATGGTACAAATAGAAATCCGAATTAAGTCTAGATATAGGCTATACTGACCGAAATCCAATTTTCAATATGTTTCAACGCATCGACGCCGCCGTCATAGCGCAGTCGGTAGCGCATGAGACTCCTAATCTTCAATCATTTGATGTCATGGGTTCGATTCCCGGCGGTGGCACGTATTCTTTCGGACATTTGTCTCTCACCAATGGGTGAATAATCGTAAACCTAAGTGGGATAGCAGCTGGGGGCTAGAAAAAAGATGTAATGGTAGTTCTGGTGTGAGAAATACCAGGAATCCATTGTTAGGTACTCCAACCACCTTGATATGACTGAAATACTGTTAAAAGTGGTGTTAAACCCCACTCAATCAACCAGTCAATTCAACGCATCGGCGATATATCTTCTCCAACAATCACCGCCGCCCCCACAACCATGCCCTATTAGCTCAGTTGATAGATCCCTAGACCCTAGACTCGATATCGCGCGCTCGATCCCTAGGCTGACCAAACTAACAAAGTAATTTCATTTCGGATGGGACGTCAAACCGAAGCCCCGTGTGACGATGCTATCCATCGAGCATGTTAACCATTTCCTGTTTTGGCAATTCTTTTAGACCTGTCCAAATTCAAAATTTTTCAGGCGTAAAATTGAAGCGGATTTGATTAAAAAAAAAAAAACAAAAACAAACAAACAAAACAAAAAACATTCAGTCGGGTAGTAAACACCGTGGAAAAAGAAAAAATGCTTGTTTTTCTACAATTTTTTCTTAATCATAAACTCAAAAGGACGTAATATCCAGGGCTTGAACAGGAAATGGTTACAGAACCAGGCGGTGCTCTCAGTGATTCAGTCCTGAACCCTTGTACTATCAACCATAACAACTAACCGTCTTCTGGGGGCGTCAATCGATAATTTGATTGACAGTTGCGACCCGTCAATATATAAAAAAGCAAAAACAAACAAACAAACAAACAAAAAACTCTTAGTTTCATCTATCGAAATCGAGCGTTCTGACTGGCCGAAAGAGCATTCATACCTCCATGAACAAAAATTTGAGCACGCAGCTATTTTGAATGCTTGCGCACAAAATAGTTCCATAAGAATGTTTGTCTTTTATCGCTTGGTGTCTTCAATTATGAAATGAAGAGAATATTTTTTTTTGTTTTCATGGAGGTATGAAACGAAAAACCTAATCACTCTGATCTATCAACCCTCTTCAGGAACTTATAGAGCGTGATAAGATTTTTTCTTTCATACCTCGTTGAAAATAATTAAAAAAAATATTTGCTTCATCTGTTAAATAATGTTCTTGAGATGAAAGGAATATGAAAATTAAGCTTTTGTTTTGTTGCCCATAATTTCTCATTTCCTTGGATTGAAAGACAGTATTTCATAAAAAAAAAATGGTTTAGAAGAATCACATAGTAATCTTTGATGCAGATGTTAAACAAGAATGTTGAATTACTACAAACCATATTATGAATTATAAAGATAGATAATATTTATATTACTAAGATATTATGTTGTATACTGTATATAGAATTGACCATTCGCCCACTAACTTCTTTGGCCTTTCACATTGACTCCGACAGGAAGTTCATCTTCGATTTTTAACAGCAGTATTCTGCAGAATTTATGGCAAGTAGCATGCAACAAAAAGTAAAATGGTTGGTCAGTACCCTAAACGTCGTGACTACAGATTGAATAAGCTGTAGTTACGACGTTTAAGTTGCCAAACCAATAATAAAGGTAAACAAAAATGGCGCAAAATGCCGAGCTGATAAGAGCAGGTTCGGGCTGAATAAATTGTTTGATTGGTCAGTTAATTCCTTGATTGACAGCCGCGATTGGTCAAAATGACGAACCATTGGCCACGCCTACTAAGCTCTGACAGGAAGTTTGACTTTGATATTCAAATCTTATTGTTAGTACCATGTAACAAATATATACATCGTTTAGTTGGTGACTTAAACGTTGTGACTACAGCTTTAATAAGCGGAGGTTACGGCGATTAAGTCGACAAACCATTAAAATACTTCACACAAATGTCGGCAAGCGTCAGAGATCGGAGTTTTTTCAGTGTAAATGAATAATTGGATTGTTTGAAAGATTCTTTGATTGACAACCGCGATTCGTTAATAACTAACATTAATCAACAATTGGCCATTCGCGGCTTTCAATCAAACAGTAGGTTTACCAATGAAATCATTCATTTAGACTAGAAGTTCATTTTGAACTCCGATATTGGCCGCCATTTCGGTGAATCATTTATGTTGGTTTGGCGACTTAAACGTCGTAGCTACAGCTTATTCAAGCTGTAGTTTCGACGTTTAGGTCGCCAACAAATCATTCTACTTATTCGTTATATGCTACTTGCCATAAATTTTACAAAATAACGTCGTTTAAAATCGAAGCGAAACTTCCCGTCGGGGTCAATGGGCGGGACAAAAGGAGTAGGTGGGCGGGGCCAGCGATTGGTCAATTAACAACCATAAGGTAGAATGGAAGTTAGGATTGATGAATATGTTCTCAGGGTCATGCTTGAAGCATAAACCATGTGTTCGACCCTCAAAAATCTGAAATATCCTTTTTTGCCCTTTAGAAATTTCTCCAAAAGGTAGTCATCTTGACCCTCTTGTGGGGAATTTCTAAGGGTCAAATCTGAGGTTTTTCCCTCGTTTTTTCAAAGAAGTATCTTGGGACTATTGAGATTTATACAAATTATTTGCAATTTTTACAAGAAAGAGTTAATTGGCACTTAAACCTCCAAATCTTTGCTCATTATTCACTCTTTTTTTTTTTGTTATTTTAACACCTTCAAAATTAGTTTTGACCCCTTCAAAATCAGTTTGACCCCCTAGAATTTTATGGACAAGGAGAAAATGACTCAATAATTAAAAGAAAAAAAACAAAAAAAAACTAACACAATGATAACATTTGCCCTACTCTGTTAACCCATTCCCATACAATAAAACTTTAGACTAGCCCAAATCAAAAGAAACTGCCGAAGACATTTTCAAGTTGATAGAATTTTAATTTTTTTCGTCTTTTTGGCTAGAAAACAATCTGGATAATGAAGAAATTGCTTGATACAAGCAATTTCTTCATTTTCCATAATGTTTTCAAAAGCCTTTTTCTTGAGGGGCATAATGCGGATGTGTTAAAGGGTACAGTAGGTCTGTATAATATTGATAAAAAAACAATTATTTGCTGTCTCCATGGTAACGCTCGGAGATACAGCCAAGGTCCGAGATTATAAAACCTTTTTCATACTCAGTTGAGAATTTACTTAAATTTTACTCAAATTTTAAGCTTAAATAAATGTTGTGTTTCAATGTGAACTGTAGAATATGTGTAATTAATTATAATTACCAGTATATTGTTTCATTTTCATTTAAGAGATGAAGAGAATATTTTTTGTTTTCATGGAGGTATGAACCGAAAAATCTAATCACACTGTATGAATACTCGAAGCGGATTCATACATTGTGTGATTAGGTTTTTCGGTTCATACCTCCATCAAAACAAAAAATATTCTCTTCATTTCTTATAATTTAATAGCATCGAGGGAAAATGCAACAACTTCACAAATTTTGATACCTTTTTGTATGGAACTATTTTGTGCGGAAGCATTCAAAATAGCTGCGTAATCAAAATTTTGTTCATGGAGGTATGAATTAAATTTTTCGACCAATCAGATCGCTCGTTTTGATAGACGAAACTAACAATTAAATTATCCACCTAACGAAGTATTTAACCTCATATACATCTTTAATTTCGTGGCAAGACCCTTTTGCAAGAAAATAAAAAAAATAAATGTGTATATTATATTCATGTGTTAAAGTTATGGCAATAAAATTGTTTTAACTAACTTATTTCGTATCGAATTTTGAGTAAATTCTCTATTTAGTAAATTTTCAATTTAGTGCGAAAAAAGTTTTATAATCTCGGGCCCTGATATAGCAATGCTTGAAACTTGACCATTGCTACGATGGAAAATTGATCAGCCCTGCTTCATTAAGGTCAATTCAAGTTAGAGACAACCTTATGATTTAAATATATATGTTGTTTCCCCTCTTTAGAATTTGGTCATTCTTAAAAATGGGCAAACACCTAAAATTAAAATTTCTTACAGTACTTCTAACGTCTCGGCCTGTTTTCAAAGTAAAATCGATCTTTTGTCCGTTTTTAAGAATAGGCAAATACCTCGGTGTTACCATTTACCCATTTTTAAGAATAGGTTTTCTCAAGAAAGGGGGATGAATAAAACAAAAGAATATTAAATATGTTCATAAACACAATGTTTCAACGTTCCGGCAAAAATGGCCTTTATCAAGAAAAGGAACCACGGCAGTTATTTTCGTTTTCTTTTTCTTGATAAAGGCAAATTTTGTCGAAATATTGAAAATTAGACAGTGATTTAATGTATTTGATAATTCTACCCCCACCCCCAAAACAAACAAACAAACAAACAAACAAACAAACAACAACAACAACAAATACAACAAAAACCACTACCACCACCACCACCATCACCACTCCCAATAATTCAACGTCACGGTACCTTTATAAACGTCGTAATTATTTCTGGATAGATATTTAAGAGTTTTAAGTACCGTCACTCCGAATTCACCCTTCATATAAAGCTATATTGACGTCAAACACCAATTCGGGTACCGATCTCTGAATAGACTTTTTTTTTAAATAACTACAAAATGAGATTCAATGAAAACATCCGTTTCAAAATGCTTTATATGGCTTGTTTATAAATCACAGGATAAATTTCCCTTTTTATTGGGCAATAGTTCTGTATTGATTGTCCATGATTGGAATGAACTTTAAAATGTTTTCCAGTCTATAGAGGCTATTGAAATGATTTTTTTATTCATACGCCTTTCGGATGTCGTTCGATTTGTATAAATAAACAAACAAAATGATAGGAAGAAACTAATTTCGAAATTCTGTAGAATGAAGTCGGTTAGTGGACCTTAAAATCAGCCGATTGTTATGCATTGTAATGAAACTATTTTCTTAAAATTTCTTGTCGATTGATAGACTCTTTAAAACCAAAGCCTCTTTCGTCAATCAATCAGTTATGTCAGAACGAATTTCACTTATTTATGAAAAGTATTGCCTGAGAACATATCAACGTGACTAGCAACATGATCGAGATTCAAAAACGCCACCTTGAATAACCCTAGTCATGCTACATAAAATCATCTACAGAAATGCATTAAAATCAAAGGGCTGACAGTACCGGATACAAAATTGTGGGTAAATAATTCTTTTTAGAATACCAAGATACCAAATACTTTTGTGCAGGCTGATCTTAGTCTATACCTCCTGCCAAAATAGGAATATTCCGGGTTCAGCATGACAATGGTTAAGAGCTCCTGTGCCAAGCAGGAACTGGACATAGGATCGAGTACTGGAGAGCGTGACGTACGGACATAAAGTTAAACATTTAATTTGATTAAATTTTTTCGATCAGAATTATTATGTGAAATACAAATCTTATGTTGAGCGCAGTTGCTTAATATAAGAGCTTGCTCTTTTGGCTTTGCATATTTCATATAAATCCAACTATTTTTGGCAGGTTTAGGCAAATGCGCAGAACTAAAAGCAATTTACTCGGGACCAAAAACATTGGTAACGTCATTGAGTTGCCTTATATTCCACGTGCGAAACGACGCGATTTTTTAAAGTAAAAATAATATTATCTTATCTCTTTTTGCACTGAGTGCAGACATAACATAAATCTAAAAAAAAAAAAAAAAAAAAAAAAAACCACTCACAGTACCAACAGTACCAAAATGTGAAAGATAATGCAAACTCCATATAGAATTGATTTAGGTATTGATGAAACGCAACACAAGATGAGTGCAAACCCAATATAAAAATGATTGAGGTATTGATGAAACGCAACACAAGATGAGTGCAAACCCCATATAGAATTGATTGATGAATTGATAAAACGCAACACAAGATGTGTGCAAACCCCATAAAAAACTGATTGAGGTAATGATGAAACGAAACACAAGATAAGTGCAAACCCTATCTAGAATTGAGGTATTGATGAAACGCAACACAAGATGAGTGCAAACCCCATATAAAATTAATTGAGGTATTGATGAAACGCAACAAAAGATTAGTGCAACCCCCATATTAAACTGATAGAGGTATTGATGAAACGCAACACAAGATGTATGCAAACCCCATATAAAATTGAGTGAGGTATTTATAAAACGCAACACAAGATGAGTGCAGCCCCCAGATAAAATTCATTGAGGTATTGATGAAACACAACACAAGATGAGTGCAAACCCCATATAAAATTGATTGAGGTTTTGATGAAACACAATTCAAGATGAGTGCAAACCCCTTCTAGAATCGATTGAGGTATTGATGAAACGCAACACAAGATGAGTGCAAACCCCTATATATAATTAATTTAGGTATTGATGTAACGCAACACAGGATGAGTGCAAACCCCATATAGAATTGATTGAGGTATTGATGAAACGCAACGCAAATTGAGTGAAAAATCTCATATAAAATTGATTGAGGTATTGATAAAACGCAACACAATATGACGAATATTGGTATGCTTCTACATTCATAATAAAACTGGACGTCATTACACAAAATATCAAATGTTGCGATTTGCTTTACACAAGGTACCCGACTAGTACGGATTTTGAGGTACATGGCTAAAACGGATTTTTTTTTGCTGTCAAAATGTATCGGATGCCGGAATAAAGCCTTATTTTCACCCAGATAGTAAAAACGGTATAACACTGAAACAAATAAGTATCCCCAAGAAATTTTTTAAGTATGATAAAATGCATTACAAAAATATATAATCATATAACCATATTTCGAATATTCTAGAGCCGTAATGACCACAAATTGACTAAAGTGTCAAAACACTAAAATTCTCGAACAATCTGTTCTCAAGGGTCATGGCTGTAATTGCCGAATGATTTATGAGTATCGAATACCATCGTCATTTAAATCGGAGAGGTTTTTTCGCTCTTAAACACGGCCAGATATTTATTGAATATCATGAAAGATCCGCCATTAAAGTCATTTGTTGACGTAATTGAAATAAGAAATAGTTTTGAAATATCACTTGACACCATTAAACTTGTTGACATGACAATAAATAACTCAATCGTGGTTGTGTTTATCGAATTGGCGAATTCTGATTGGATGATAATTTTGCTTAAAAAAAAAAAAAAAAAAAAAAAAAGAGAGAGAGATAGAAGAAGAAAAAGAAGGAACTATTTTGTGTATTCTTCGCAACAAATTGTCCTGTTTTATTTGTTTATTTTGGCGTTTTTCGAACTAGTTTTTATTTTTGACGAACAACGATTATCATAAAAATGTATCTACTTTTATCGAAATATTTAGGCGGACCAGACTAGGGCAGGGATAAAACGGTGCTTAGTCCCATGGTGATCGCAAAATTGCTAAAAAAGGCGCGGAATTTCGAATTTCAGCAGACAGCAGGAAAGCAAATTTCATGACAGATAAATTGATTGATTGAATGGGGGTATAATGCCACCATTAACACTATTTCCGTCAAATCACGCGGCTGTAGCACCTATCTGTGGATTCCTTGTATTTCTCACATCAGTACTACCAATACATCTCTTTCGAGCCTACAGCTGCTATCCCACTTAGGTTTATGAGTATTGGTGGGAGGCCGTCATAGCGAAGTCGGTAGCGCGTCAGACTCCTAATCTTCAAAAATGGGTTGTCATGGATTCGATCCCCGGCGGTGGCACATATCCTTTCCGACATTTGTCTCTCACGAATAGGTGGATAATCGTAAACCTAAGTGGGATAGTAGCTGGGGCTAGGAAAGGATGTAGTGGTAGTACTGGTGTGAGAAATACCAGGAATCCATTGTTAGGTGCTCCAGCCGCCACGATATGACTAAACACTGTTAAAAGTGGCGTTAAACCCCAATCAATCAATCAATCAATCTAATGGTGGTAGACAAATGTCGAGGAGGATATTTGCCGTGGCCGGGTATCGAACCGGGGACCCCATCACTAGGTGACAGACGCGTTACCAGTGAGCCATGACCGGGGTCTCGTGACAAATAAAAGAGCTGGATATCTAAAGCGCTATATTCTTCTTCTTAGCCCAATCCCACACGACTAAATTTTAGACTGGGCTAAATTGAAAGAAACCGCACACAGCTATTCCATTTTGATTGAATTTTGAATTCAATCATAGTTTTTGATAGAAAACATTGTGGATAAGGATTAACTTCTTTAGTACAATCCATTTCTTCATTTTCCACAATGTTTTCCAAACCCTTTTGGGGAGTGAAAAAAAAAGAATGGATTGTGTGGGAATTGGTTAATTGAGGAGATGATTTAATATGCAAAACGTTTTTACGCAATATATGACTTATATTGAATGCTCACAACACCCCCTTTTAGAATATACAGCTGGGAGTCGTTTCACTAAACTGCTTTTGCGTGCGCAAAAACTTTACGTATGTTCTCGATTTACGCAAAGCGTACATTTTTGCGTAATGTGTTTCACTAGCATTGGCGTAAATAGACATTTGCGTACGCAGTTTAGTGAAACTACCACCTGGATTGCGGAAAAGAACCTCAAGCTTAGCCCTTTTCCCCGGGTTTTTTTTTTTGAAATTTAAGACTGGTCTAAACTGAAAGAGGTTGCAAACAACAATTGAAATGAGACGCAGTTTGAAATGAAACCATCCTATGTGGTAGAAAATATTGTGGGAAAAGGAGAAATTATGTAATTCAAGGAATTTCTTTAATTTCGCAATGTTTTCTCAAGTATAAAATCAAAGCAACATAAAATCCTAGAATGCACAATACAGGGTTCTTTCGGTACTTTTTTCCATTACCATAACAAGATCCTACTTGATTTTCGAAACGTGATATAACAAGCAATTTCTTCTTTTCCCACAATATTTTATCCTATAGGTAGGTTACTTCTTCGATTGCACTCAATTTTAATTCTTGTCTACAACTTCTTTCAAATTGGATGACAAAAAAGATTTGGAAAACAGGTAAGAGTTAAGTACGATATTTGATAGAGTAAGTCCAAAAGAGACAATCGTGTCATATGTATTTTGTAAGATCGGATCCAACCCCTCGAACGTTAACAAGAATGGGTATTTCAAAAATATTAAATTGCTTAACCCATTACCAGAATGCAAAATTCTTATGATACGAAGTATTCCAAGCGTTAGGGAATTAATTTAAAACGCTGTTCAATAAAACTCTTTTAATTTTCATTTAACCAGCTGTATATTTTAAGTTAAAATTTAAAAGAGTTAAATTGATCATCGTGGCAAAATATTAGACAGGTCCAAATTCAAAGGAGCTGCAGACAACAATTTAATGTTGATGAAAGTTTAGATTTTTAAACTTCCTGTATGGTTTAAACACATTTTATTGCCATTTATGTACAAACATTACAAATTACATTATATAACAAATGTTCATATAAGTCTGGCAAAGGGGTCCGGCCACAAGTTCTTCCAACTTAGATTCGGCCGTTCCCCTTTGGAAGTACATACATAATTTAATGTCTTCTATATTTGTTCATTAAAGAAATGACAAGATAAATATGAAAAAAGAATGAGAAAACAATTTATCCAATTATGGAAGTAAACAACTGAAGATAAAGAATTAAAACTAGTGTTGGGGATGTTTGCAGCTTGAAGACAAATAATTATTTGGGGGGTCATTCCAGAAAAATTTTGGATGTTGTTGAGAATGTTTATCTGTCTGTCGGGCTACCGGCCGCGATCGCGGATCACACGAAATTTAAGCAAATCGTACAGGTATTACTGCTCGACGTTGTCATTTAAACCTTTCGCTGTCTTTAATAAAGTTTTGGACACATTGAAATATTGTTGAATTTTCTTCTAAACTTAATTGTGTTGAACCATAGAGTAAAAACTTCGAACTTAGAGGATGAAAGCGACGTAGTTTGTGGAACATTTTTACTCTTTGGGCTGTAAAACGTGTACATTGAAAAAAATAGTGTTCCACATCCTCAATTGGATAACCACAGTTACATCTTGGGTCAGGCGATAAATGGTTGATAAAAAGATCAGAGTTAAGGCTGCTGCATTGGTTTCGTAGCCTGGTATGATATACAGAGAATTTTCTTTCTCCAACAAAAAAATGACGCGGTACCTCGTGATTAGCAAATGTTCGTAATAATGAGGACTTAAATAAAGATAAGGAATCGATAGATTTTATAGGATTAGGAAGCTCATTCCATAAGGAAACAGCTAATGGAAAAAAAGATTTTGAGAATAATTCTGTTCTACAAACGATTGCATCAATGTCATCAGCATTACGAAGGGAATAAATTGTTCTAGTGTTTACTTGTTGTGGAAATAAGTCAGAAAGATAATTTGGGGTGAGACCATTGACTATTTTATAAATGAGAACAAGCTTTTGGTATTTACGCCTATTTTCTAAACTTAACCAGCCGATTTCTTTGTATATGTTGTCCAAAGATGTTGATCTAGTTAAACCAGTTACAATTCTGGCTGCTTCTATTTGTATTTTTTCCATGGAATCTTTTTCGTGCATACTACAGTTATCCCAAACCACCGCCGCATATTCAAGAGTTGGACGCAAGAAAGAAACGTAGATTTGGTTCAATGATTCACGCTTGAGTTTGAATTTTATATTTCTCATCATTCCTAGTAATTTAGAGGCTGATTTGATCAAGTTATCAATATTTTCCATTTTCCATTACTACTTAGAGTTAATCCAAGATGCTTGTGATAATCCACAAATTGTACATTAACCATATTAAATAGCAGGTTCGGATTTTCTGTGGTTTTATTTGAGAATGACATGGCCACTGTTTTTGAAGGATTGAAATCTACTAACCATTGCTCTGCCCATTTTGAGATCATGTAGAGGTCGTGATTTAGAATACCTTGGATATCGGAAATATGTGTTGCTGAGCAGGCCAATGATGTATCGTCCGCAAAAAGGCGGGATATACTTAACAAATTTTCGGAGATATCGTTCACGTACACTATAAAGAGTAGAGGACCTAGGACTGAGCCTTGTGGGACACCGGCATTAATTGACCTTGACCTTGATCGAATTGTGTTGACTATGACTGACTGCTTACGTTTTGCTAGATAATTGGTGAACCAGTTTAGAAGGGACCCATTTATTCCGTATTGACGAAGTTTGAATAAAAGCCCTTTATGCCAGACCCTATCAAAAGCTTTAGATATATCACAGAAGACCATGCAGAGATTTTGCTTAGAATCAAGTGACGAAACAATTTGGTGGTATATCTCAAGCAATTGATAAATTCCAGAATGACCACGAAGAAAACCCGATTGTTTTTCGTATAGCAAATTATTAAAATATAAATGGTTGTATACATGTTTATAGATACATCTTTCCATAAGCTTACCGATACAGCTTAAAAGGGAGATTGGACGGTAGTTAGCCGCTAACGATTTGTCTCCCTTTTTGAAAATAGGATATACCAGAGCCTCTTTCCATTTAGTTGGGAAAACTTGATCCTGCAGAGATTTATTGAATAGTTTAGAGAGTGGGATAGATATACTTGATTTTACATTTTTTAATACTTTATGGCTGATAAGATCGGGACCAGAAGCTTTATCAATTGATAATGTAGATATAATACCTTCTATTTCTTCAGAGGATAATGTAATACTTTCGAGCTTGCAGTTAGTTTTGGGTGAAAAAAGAGGCAATTGAGCATTCAAATCATTAATATTTGAGATAGATGAAAAATAGTCATTGAGACAATCTGCCTTTTCTAAGTCAGTACAATGGAGTATATCTTCGTTATTTTCAATAGTTCTTAAAACGGGTATCGAGCCCATATTTGAGTTAGCATCTACTAAGCTTCGTAAATATTTCCAATACTTTTGCCGATCATCGAGGCGAAAATTTGACAAACAGTCATCAATATGGTTGAAATAACGTTCTTTTGCTGATTTTTTAAGATTATTCACTCGATTTCTTAAATATTTATATTTATTCCAGTCAGAGAGTCGACCCTTACTTGACGCGATTTTCTTTTGACGGTCTCGTTGTCTTGTCCATCGTCTAATTTCGGAGTCGTACCATGGTTTGTCGTTTGGTCTTATTGTTATTTCTTTCGATGGGATACATAGGGTCATCATTTCTAATAGTCTATTCGTGAAGCGTTCACATCCGTCGTTAATGTCACAGTTGTCCAGAAAGTCCCAATTTTCTACCAATATTAGTCGGTTTAATTCGTCGAAGTCTGCGCGGTTGTAGAACCAAACCCTTCTTTTGGTACATAGCATAGGTATTTCTGTGAATTTCAAAATGACCATTGTTGCTTTATGATCGCTTATGTCGGGGTCGATGTCGATGGTATCAGCGTGTATAACATTTGAGGGGTTGGTTAAAAGAATCGGATCGATCAGTGTTGCCGAGTAATTGGTAACTCTAGTTGGTTTGTTTATTACGTTTGTCAAGTTATTGATATACATTATATTTGAGAGTTGAGTCTCCTTATCGTCTAATAAATTCTGATTTAGATCTCCAACTACGACAATATTTGTATTTGATTCAGAGGCTTTTTCTAATGACAAGTTGAGACTTTCCCAGAATCCAACAGGGGTACTCGGAGAACTGTATACGGTACAAAGTAGGAAGGATGTCGTGTGGTATTTAACCTCGATCCATAGACAATGAATGGAAGCGTGTTCAAGGTCGGTCCTACGTTTTGAATAAATGGAGTTCGTAACGTATACAAGGAGCCCACCAGAGTGCGACGTGAGATCTTTCCTATACAAAGAGCTGCTATGGTTATCTACTACAAGATCTAAATCAGGAATGCTGGTGTTTAGATGAGTTTCAGTGAAGCACATTATATCGAAATCTAAAAGGTGATCCGTAATAAAGGACAGCTTGTTGCGAATACTCCGGATATAAAGATGGATAATGGAAAGTTTATCATTATGAGTTGGGGGTATATTTTGAATAGGTCCGGGATTTAATTCAATATCCCCTGACGTTAATAGTGAGATTGACAAACTAAAAAGAACGGATAAAAACAGTATTTCTTTACAAGAAGTGATGAAATACAATGTCGCGTGATGGCCAAGTCTAAGAAAGTGAAGAAACATTTGAAACAATAAATTGATTAGATTCATCGAGTAACGACAGCGTCCGACGCAGCTATGAGTACACATATAAAAGTTTCCGATAGATGCACGCCAGGAGGCAATATCATTCCCTATGGTGGATCGTACAACTTACATAAATCCTGACGCACAACTATCGAAATCGATACAACACATCCGTGCGAAGCAGCAACCACGACCCGCAAAACCCGACCGACAAAAAACACCCCAAAATTCAAATAAATTAAATGATAAAGAATCTTCAAGATTGTAATTGAAGGTGGTTGAGTTGTAATTGAGTATAATAATATTTTTGAAAAAGTTGTAAAGCGTTTATACATTTTAAGAAACATTTTATATGAGCTGTAATATAGTCTGGTGAACGATGGTTTTTTTAACATTGGATAATAGAACCAGATAACAACTATTTTTGTTGTTTGTTTTATAAATGCTAATATAGAAGACTTTCGGTTTGTGATAAATACGACATTACATAAGTTGACATATATATCTTAATTTCACTTAGCTTCTCAAAACCCCGCAACCACAGCTTGGTCGAAGCTGTAGCTACGTGGTTCCAGAACTACATCGACGGCACGTATATGTGATTTTAGAACTAAACCTTAATCAAGAGACCAATCCTTCACTATTGTTCTTATGATATTAAAATAATCCAAAAGTAGATAGTAATACGCTTTCAATACATTAAGGTAAAGCTAATTATCAAATATTTTGGAAAATAACCAATGTAATACAAGGGTACAATACGATATAATTGTGTCAATTTGATGCTGTCAAACAAAATAGTGCGTATGAAATCCTTGTCTAAATAGGTATGGGCAGTGTATGAGTTTTGGAGCCGAAATTAGAATATATCAAGAGTGTATGAAATCCCGGGATTTTCAGAAAAAGACTTACTGTTCATCACTTTTAGGCAGACATTAAAATAAAATGGAGATATTTCAAATTATTCTTATGGATAATCGCTATTCTGGCTCATTTTTGAATATTAATTAAGTAAAGAGCAGGCAAAATAAATAATTAAGGCTTAGATCAGACCGCACGACTGTGCAGGTTGATCCAAGGTTAGACGGTGTGCAAAGGCACATAACACAGCGTGAATGTTTTGTGCGCAATACAAGAAGGGTCAAGAAAGGCAGAATTTATCATTTTTTAATATATTTGTTAAAAGCTAGTAAGTATCCATATTTCTCAAGCACTTGTAGTTACGTGATTTCATGGATAAACTTCGTTCAAAATAATCATGCTCCACAACTAGAATATTTTGAGAGATTTTTGTTGTTTTTCCTGTTGCTGTTGTTGTTCCGGGATGTTGAGTCAATGAGACTTCCCACTTGATAACACATGAAGAAGAAAATAGGATCAGGCTCGTTAATTTAAATGATAAACTTATATATCTACGGAACGTCTCGTTATCTGAAGCATAATGGTCAAAGGATATATGTTGCATTGAATAAACACTGTGAAGTAGTAATTAAATGGAATGTATACTTCACAAAGAAGTTAAGTAGACACAATAACAGATTTTAGCTTCTCTAATTCGGCTAGTGTTTCAATCCTGTGTTTTTTCGTCGACTTGTCCTTTATAATGATGACTCCATCTTTTGTCCATGCTCCATCAACCAGTTTATCTTTAACCATTTGTCTTCCTAAGTAATATATCTTATCCCTTGTCACAGTCAGATCCTCGTTAAGAAATATACGTTCAAATCCCTTCAGTTCTCTAAGTTTTTGTTTATTATATAGTACTTTTTGTCGGGACCGGTAGCTGGTAAATTTTATGATTATATCACGAGGTCGTTGATCTTTCTTATCCCTTGGTTTTCCAAGACGATGAGTTCTGTCAATGTCGTATAGGTTCACATCTGCTTCAATGGCGTTTGTCAGATCAAGTACCTTATTGTCGACAGATTCTCCCTCCTCTTCGGGTATCCCAGACACTCTCAAACAGTTTCTACGGCTGTACTGTTCGGATTTGTCCATTTTGTATTCCAGCATAGCCACCCTATTTTTTAGACTCTCGTTTTCTGTTTCAAGATCGGTTATTTTGGTTTGTAGTCCAGATACTACTCCATCAACTATACCTTTCACTAAGACTGAGTTAAGGGAGGTGATAGACGCAAGCACAATGTTGGCTATTTCGGTGAGATTTTCATTAGTTAATGTTATGTTGGTTGTGGGCTGACCTAAGCTAGGCATACACACACTATTCGTATTTTCAGACTCCAAGGTCGTGCTTTCAGTCGGATTTGTATCCCCCATTTGAACATTGGGTATTGATGACATATTGTATTTACTTTTCTTTTGTTCGAGTAAATCAAGGGGTGATGAAAGAGTCCGCTTTTTTGTGTCCTTGTTATTCCCCGGAGTAGACTCAACGCTCATACCTTATTAAATTTGGACAGTATAGATGTTTGATCCTTTAGCGTGATGACTGTACAACGATTGAAATTTCCCTTTACTCTACAACTACTCAGATCATCTCAGCAAATCAATAGAAATTACGAAATAGAAGTCTTGAATCCAACTAAATGAATAACCGAGGATAGTCAGTTACCTAGACAATAAGTTTTACCATGCTATCATTGCGTATAAAGTCTATGGTTCAGCTTACGGCATATAACTTACGAAATTTTTATTTTTCGTTCACCTTAAAAAATTGTTTATCCTTCCATAACCGGAAGCGGAAGTTTTACTTCCTGTATAAAACTTGCTTATCACAAGCAATTTCTTCATTTTATAAATGTTTCCCCTTTTTTTTCTTGATGGGCGTCAAAAAGCGTCATTGTGTGGGAATGGTTTAATAAAAACTGACAAAAGCAGAACTGCCAAAGATAAATTAACTTCAAGTGAAAAATCAACTTTAAAAATCATTGTGGAAAATGAAGGAATTACTGCAAACAATTAATTTTTTTAATATCCACAATAAATTCTACTCGAAAAGACAAGGGTTTTTAAAACTTCATCAGCTAAAATATATCGTCTGAAACTTCTTTGAATTTGGACAAGTCCATAATTTTGTCGTCTATTAATGGGTTAGTATTTTTTATTCACACAATCAAATGGCCCAATTTAGATTTACTAGATCTGCCAATCTCTGCGATACACCGTAAAGCGTCAAATTCTCCTGTAAAAATCCGATTATGATACTCGAGTCTTCATTGTTCCTAAGGACAAGAAACGTTAACGGAAATGTCATTTTGAAATTAACCAATCAACGAGCATTTCGTCGGTAACTCTTGGAGACTCGAGTGATATATAAATATAGTTCCTCGAGATATTATCTGGTACTGATTTGAGACGAAAACGCGGAAGGATATAAAAAAATTCTAAAGGGCTAGAAGATATTTTAGACAAATTTAAAGAGCATTTTCATAAAATTAACGAAATTCATCAATTAAGACCGAACAAGTGCCGAAGAATTTTTGTATGTTAAAATTGTAATAGATTTTTTAAGAAGGAAGACAACGCCTGATTAAGAATAGCAGTTGAACACTAAATAAACGAACTGTTTTGAATGAAGTAGGATACATTGGGGAAAAAAGATCTTTTTAAGAAACTTTGAAATTGTTATCATCGTACTTGTGATTTAAATACAGAACTTGTGTAGAAAGATGAACATCTTGAATATATTGCTGTTGGCTTTTAATGCTGGTCTACTGATTGCGCTTCCGTTCAAGGTAAGATTTACAATTTAGTAAACACGCTGTATTTTTTATTTGTTTATCAAACAATCAAAGCACTGATAGTACTGAAACTGAAGGAGTTATCCCAAGATCGGATCAGTTATTTTCGAAAATCATGGTTTAGACGAATTCTCTAATTGTGGCGTATTTGTAAAGTATCATTTTAATATATTCTAACACAACCCCGCTTAGTAAAGGTAAACGATTTTCAAATACGGAAAATGAAGAAATTGCTTATTAAAAGCAATTTTCTATTTCCCACATTGTTCTCAACAAGTAAAGATAGAGATTTTCACAACGAACTTGAAATTGTTGTGTGTAATATTTTGGATTGGACAATTCTAGTGTATGCCATCTAGTAATGAATAGTACTCGTCACCCAAGAGGGGACAATCTTGGAAATTCTTGAAACAAATGTGACTCTTTAGGGAAGCGGGTTTTCTGGGTAGTACAAACACTGCAGATCAAGGTCAAAAGGTGTGCACTGATCGGAATCGACATTTTTTTTTATTTTTGGAAGTCTTTTCTAACCCACTACCAGATGACTAAATATTAGACTTGTATAAATTCAAATATACTGCAGACGACAATTTTCAGTTGATAGACATTTATAATTGTTTGGTATTTTTGAGATTATAAAAAGCAATCACTTCATTTTACACAATGTTTTCGAAAGTTATTTTTGTCATGGGGCGTCTTAAAACGCCATTGTATTGGAAAGGGTTAATTTATTTGAGAATTTTAATTCCACCATGCAGAAAGTTATCTTTCCAAACACTACTTCAGATTGACTTCCCCTTTATCCAAACCATTTTGAGTATCTTTTGTCTGTCGACACCTTTCGCCTTACAGGCCACAGATCCTCACTAGCCAAGGTCAATAAGGGTTGGGATTTGAAAAAAAAATAAAAAAAAATAGAAAAACTATTATAATTGACGGATCGATTACCGCGCCTAATGACTCCGACAGGAAGTACATTTTAGACATTAACCCTTTCCCACACAATCCTGTTTTTTGACGCCCCTCAAAAAATGCTTTGGAAAACAGTATGGAAAATGAAGAGATTGCTTGTTACAAGCAATTTCTTCGTTATCCACAACGTTTCTCCTCGAACAGACAACGGTTTGTCAAGATTCATCTAAACGAAAATGTCGTCTGCAATTTCTTTGAGCGTGAACCATCCTAAAAATTGAAATGGTTTGTTGGCAAGATGTCGTAACTACAGCTTATTCTTCAGTTCACAAAGATTACAACTTATAATACCGGAAGAGCCTCAAATTAAGATTTCAATACAATTTGAAAAAAAAAATGCCTTGCAAGGGTTCAAGAAAATTCAACATTTGTATTAAGGCTTAATGTCAAATTAAAGAAAGTCCTAACGAAAAATTGATTTTAGACCATATTAAATCTACAAAATGGAAACAAATGCAAATTGCCTAATAAAACGTTCGAAGGGACGCTCAATACTTAAATTTAAGTCAGATATTGTCTTTGCGGTAATCTAAAATTGGTTATATAGAAAAGGTTCAGCGGAATTACAGGTTAATTTTCGACATCTTTGAATTCGATGTCAACCTTATTTGCATATGACCCAAAGTCAACGGAAATAACAAATTGACAAGCGAAACAACCAACGTCCTAAATCATGTCACACCAAATGATTAGCGCAAAACTACGATAAGCGTTTATATAAGTATTGACCCTTACGGCAGTTTTGGACTTATATTTACAGAATTGAACATAACTTCTGATGACGTAACGATGACTTTGGTTTGGGCAATTTCAAACTGAATGCGGGATTCCAACGATTATATGCACCGCGTGAATTACCAAATGTTCTTTGCAACTGTCTCGGCTTAATCGAAAGAGAGTTTAACAGCCTACGTAGGCTAATAGGGAAATACCCTGATAAACGACCTACGATTATCGCAAAACTACTTTTGAGAATATTGTTTTGAAATAGTATATGAGAGGGAATAAGATCGATACCTTTAAAGTGCAATTATGCTCTCTTTTAAAAAGTAACTTTGTATCTACAGTAAAGAACCTTTAGATATCATCTATTAAAAAACTTCTTGGAAAAATTATTGAATCAACAACAGGTAAATCATAGCTGCGCTCAGAATGCCAAACACTACCGTTTCCCTCGTGAAACTCGCTAAAAATATCACAACCAAAGACTGGTACGATTTTGGGTTGGTATTCAGATAAGAATATCTGGAACGGTAAAGCGACCATTCTACATCCATAAATTCTGCTTTCGATCCGACCAGTCTTCTAATTTACAGAAGTCTGGCTGCTCTCGAGATTTTTCGCCGAGTTAAGATTGTCTCTTTTGGCACGACGGGCTTCAAGTACAAAAGTACATGTACGCATTTGCTTTGCCTCTGGAAGTATGGTATCTATAAAGTAAAACTTGCATTAGGCGACGGCTCAGAGGAACGGCCGAAATGTAGTCGTTTAAGAGAATGACCCCTTAACAAACCTTTTTCTGACATCTTTGAGAGATCTTTTTGACTGCATGAATAAATTATTTCACATTTTTACATAAATAATCCCATGCTGATAGAGCTCATAAGAATCGCCACATTTTCAATTAGACGATTCCAATAAGATAATACAACATAGGATTTAGTTTAGATAATTTTGTTGTTTTAAACTTCCGATAATGAAGACCCTTTGTTTTTGGAAAGGGAATTTTGACCTTGGTCGCTAAATGAAAATGGTGGCTTAGTAGAGGTGGTCTATTGAGCAAGATTGACTGTATAAATAATATGTATTAAATGGTGTGCAAACAAAACCTCGTAATAACAGCTTATTGAAGCATATAATGTGTGATCACGATAAGAAGCTGCCCAGATCCGAAATCTTAGAAATTTTAGAAAAATAATAAGAAAATAATTAAAATCAAAATTCTAATTTTGTTTAGTCCAAAAGAGATTTCTGATATTTTGTAGATATGTTTAATGTTCAACACGATTAGTTTTAATTTAAAGATATAAATAATAACCAAACGAACATTCAAAGTAATTTGCAGTAAAGATATAACAATTTATAAAATTTGGAAATAATCTGGATTCTAATAAGACTAAAGGCAGATTTCTAATTTGGTTTTGTCTAAATTAGATCCAATGTGTTTTGTGTATATTTGATTTATCGTCGTTGGGCGAGCTAAATGTCGTAAATACAGCTTGAATAAAGCTGTATTTACGACATTTCGCTCGCTCAACGACATGATGCTCCTCACGATTATACATTTATTATCAGGATGTAAATAACTAAACGGAAATGTGAAATCTTTTGTTGAAATGATTTTGCAATATATCTTGATTATATTTTGATATATATCTAGTAAACCTGGGTTTCGATTTTGAGCTATGTCTAATTAGAGTTCAAGTTCAGTTTAGCCACTTTCAAAGCTTGCTCTGTGTTAAGGATGACAAAATGCTTGCAAATGTTGGAAAAAATGGTACCCTTCTTTATAAATGGGCTCTTTCCAGAAAAGCGGTTTTCAAGAGGGAAACACTCGTGAGTGTTTGATAATCGTGTAAGCAGTCCTGTCTGTATTCAAAGCTGGACTACGCTAGTCACGACCAATGACCTCCACTGGCCACGCCCACTGAGCCCGATTGGCCACGCCGACTGAGCTCTGTTGGCTTCGCCCACTGAGCTTGGCAGGTCACGCCAAATGAGCTCCGCTAGCCAGGCTCACTGAGCTCGGCAGGTCATGCCCACTGATCTGCGACCCGAAGTTCCACTTCGATATTATTTTACAAAATTTACAGTCTGTAGCATCTAACAAAGAGTAAAATGATTGGTTGGCGAAGTAAACGGTAAACATCTGCTTAAAATAGCCAAACTAACAGAAAAGCTTCACATTGATGTCGGAAAGTATCGGAGTTCAAAGTTCACGTTCGGTCTAAATGAATTAGGCCGCGGTTATTGGTCAGTCGGTAGCGCATCAGACTCCAAATCTTCAATCATGGGTTGTCATGGATTCCATCACCGGCCGCGGCACGTATCGTTTATGACATTTGTCTCACACCAATGTGTGGATAATCATTAACTTAAGTGGGATAGCAGCTGGAGGCTAGGAAAGGCTGTAATGGTGGTACTGGTGCGAGATATATCAGGAATTCATTGTAAGGTGCTTCAGCGGCCGCGATATTACTGACTGACAGACCCGATCCGCCAGTTAACAGCCTCCCATTGTTTATGTTGGAATAAGGAAATACTATTATATCTTCAATGACCTAATTTTACTTTTTTTCGCCAGTAAGTCATTTGCACACATGGTCTTGTCAGGCACACAGATTTTCAATTAATCTTTCACCTTGGACGGAAAAAAAGGGATAAACTAAGTCCTAAGGGCAGTTAACTGCGTTTGGCAAAAATGATCAATCTTTAACAGTGAACAACGTATCCGTAATCAAATTTTTATGCTAACGTTACGCTTTCCTGTGTTGAAAAAAAATTGACCTGTCCAAGTTCAAAGGATTTGCAAACGAAAATTTGCAGTGGATCTAATTTGAAAAATTAACCATTCAGTAGGATAGATAATATTGTGTTACAAGCATTTTCTTTTTCTACAAAGTGTTCTCAATTATGAAATCACAGGGAAATAAATAATTAAATAAAAAAAGATTAAATGAATAAATAAATAAAGAAAAAATAGGGATTGCACTTGAAAGAGTTAAAAATTGTTTTATTGCATGTAGTAGTTTTTGTAATGTAATAAGTTCTTGTGAAATTACTTTTTGTAATTACATATTATACTTTTTGTTTGTTTCGAGAAACCTAAGAGAATAAAAGCTCTAAAAGAATATCCTATTTTAAAATAGGTCTTGACTCAATGCCTATGTATCGACGGACTGTGTATGCTTTGAATCAGATTTGGTTATTTGCAGGATTGGGGTTTAAGGCTCCTTTAACAGTATTTCAGTCATATCGCGGCAGCTAGAGCACCTAACAAAAGATTCATGGTATTTTTCACACCAGTACTACTATATCCTTTCCGAGCCTCCAGCTGTGCTCATCCCACTAAAGATTTACGATTTTCCACACATTGGTGGGAGACAAATATCGAAAGGGTTAAGTTAACTAGAATATCTGTTGTTGAAGTTTTATGGAAAAACGTGTTTCACAAAGTAAAGTGTATTAGGTATGTTCTTGTAAATGGTAAAAAGAAGAATTACGTACCAAATGTATTTTCTCTTATTCTTTCAACGTTTTCTACATTTAAACTTCTTCGGCGCGTATTAACGGGGAATTGTGTGATCATTGACTAATCGCTGCCCCCCTTTCACTCCCTTAGTCCGCCCATTGACTCCAACAGGAAGTTCCGCGTCGATTCTTACTGGCGTTATTTTGAAAAAAATATATCATGTAATTAAAAAATCAAAAGGTTAGTTGGTGTCATAAACAAGCTCTAGTCACGACTTTTATGTCGCAAAACCAGGAAAACACTTAACACAAATGGCAGCCAATGTTGGAGATAAAAGCTAAATTTCGGGCTAGATGAATGATTTGTTTGGTCGATTGATTCCCTGATTGACAGCGGTGATTGGTCAATTTGTTAAAATATTAGACCGATTCATATAGAACAGAACAGAACATAAGTTTGTTACAGAAAATGAGCATACAAGCTAACATGTAACAAAAAGTACAATGGAACAATATAGATGAGCTATTCGTAAAAAACCTTTTTATTTTACTTCCAACTTAGATTTAACCCTCTCGATTCTGATTCCTGGAGATTACGCCAGTACTCGCGCAGATTATGTGGACTCATAACAGATTTAAGATCGATAACCGCTCCCGGGAATCGAACTCGGGACCTCTTTACCGGGAAGCCGACGCTCTTCCTCTCAAAAACGGTCACCACAGATGTTGTTAACTGGACATCGGTCGATCATAGGTTTTCATGGAATACAATGGTCTCGTTGACCGATTTATTGACCATTATGGTAATTATATTCCGTTTAATTCTGTGAAAGACGGGGATTTCCATGCACGGTAATTGGTTTCGTAATATCTGCTCTAATAACCGGAGGGAATCATACTCGGATAATTGCTTAACACTCTCAATCCCGATAGTGTTCATTTAAGAGATGAAGAGAATATTTTTTGTTTTCATGGAGGTATGAACCGAAAAACCTAATCACACTGTATGAATACGCGAAGCGGATTCATACATTGTGTGATTAGGTTTTTCGGTTCATACCTCCATGAAAACAAAAGTGTTCTCTTCATTTCTTATAATTTAATAGCATCGAGCGAAAAAAACCGAAAGCTTTACAAATTTTGACACCTTTTCGTATGGAACTATTTTGTGCGGAAGCATACAAAATCGATGCGTGCTCAAAATTTTGTTCATGGAGTTATGAACAATTTTTCTCGACCAATCAGAACGCTCGTTTTTGATAGACTAAACTAAAAATTAAATTATTTTAAATATTTAGGGAATATCATTTTCCGATAGAGATACATCTTGTATTTGTTTTGAGGTACAAAGGAAAAGTTTCGGTCTCGTGGAAAATCATTTTTTTTCTCCGCAGGGTGAAGCAAATACAAGATGTTGTGTCGCAATCGTAATGTAATATTCCATTTATTATATCAAATAATTTCGATGAAATATTAAAAGAAAATCTGTATTTCTACAAGTATTTACCTTCTCCTGTACCATTCTGATTAAGTGAATTCGTATTATGACGTCATCTACAGAATGAAATGACGTCATCTTATACTACCTTATATGGAACCATAATGACACTATCAGATCTATATGGACTATTTTCTGACGTGTCAGATTTTGTCTGTGTAGAATGTCTATATTTTACTTGTAATGTTAATAGGCATGAAATAAGACATTACATGCTATAAACTCGTCAGTAACCTTAGCCCCTTCACACACTACCCCCTCAATAATAATGATAATAATAATGATAAAGGTTTGAAAAAATTGATGACAATGAAGAAATTGCTTGTAACAAGCATTTTTTTTTCAATTTCTACAATGTTTTTCTATCCTAATAGACAAAGTTTTTTTTCTTCTTCATTTAACAAATCTAAAATTGTCGTATGCAACTTCTTTGAATTTGGACTAGTTCAAATTTTGTCGAGTGGTAAAGGGTTAATTCATTTACAAAAATCGTCAAAATTGGAAAAAAAAAAAAGGTTTTATCCCGGTCAGCCTGCACAAACAAGACAAGGCTCATATTCTTTACACAACGGTCGACATTTATTTGAAGCATTTAAGCTTGTTTGATGACTTAAACGTCGTAACTACAGCTTATCCAAGCTGTATTTACGACGTTTAGGTCGTCAACCAACCATTTTTCAAATTTTCTATTTCATGTTACTGACAATAGGTTGTGCAAAATTAGGACAGTTAATATCGGAGGGAACTTCCTGTCGGAGCTCAGTGGGCGTGGCTAGAAATCTACAAATCGATCAGAAGGAAGAGAATTACATCACATTTTCAGAAATCATTCATTATTTTCAATTAAACAGAGAATTGTTTCTGCGAATTAATTTACAAGCAATTTTTAACAGTAATTGTACAATTGAATTTCTTGATAATTAAGTTAAGTTTTCTCTCTCTCTCTGAAATTAAATTGACAATTTTGAAATGGGGTCGGAGACACAACGCTACATGTATTTTTGCCAAGAGATTGTAAGGTATTTTAACGTTATGGTGAGCAAGAAATGACGCATTTGCTGGCCCCGCCAACTTATTTCGACAGGAAGTTCATCTCCCATCTTAAATGAGCTCTTTTATGAGAAATTTATGGCCAGTTACACATAACAAATTGATGGATTGAATTGGGTTTAACGCCACTTTTAACAGAATTTCAGTCATATCGCAACGGCTGGAGCACCTAATAATGGATTCCTGGCATTTCTCACACCCGCACTACCACTACATCCTTTCCTAGCCTCCAGCTGCTATCCCACTTAGGTTTACGATTATCCTCCCATTGGTTAGACACAAATGTCGAAAAGGATATGTGCCACCGCCGGGGATCGAACTCATGACATCCCATGATTGAAGGTTAGGAGTCTGACGCGCTACCGAATGCGCTATGAAGGCGGATTACATGTAACAAAAATAAAATGGTTGATTGGCCACCTTAACATCGTAACTACAGCTTGATTAAGCTGTAGTTACGATGTTTACGGTACCAAACCAGAAAAAAATGCTTCACACAAATGTCGACCAATCTTGGAGTTCAAAGTTCATTTCCGGTTTAAATGAATTTTTGATTGGACGAATGGTTCTTTGATTGAAGGCTACAATCGGTCAATTATGAGAAACGAAGAAAATATTTCTCCATAGATTTCAAGAACACGGAGGAATTTTTTCTTTCGGTTTCATTTTCCGAAAAAGTGTTTGTTTCGATGATTTTAAAGAATCAATGTCGCCAACAGTTTTATTTCAGTACTTAATTGCACCGCACTTCTATTTATGTATTTTATCTCTATTCAAATACCGGTCACCCACTTTCTCAATTTACCGAGAAAAAACATAGAAAGACTGAAATAGTTTTTATGTACCATTTTATAACGTTGATTTATTATTTACGGAACTATATGTTATTTGGCGTCAGAACCACATATAACAAAAATATCTAAATACAAAACAATCAAAACAAACAAACAAACAAATTAAGAAAAAAAAAAAAAAAAAAAAAAAAAAAAAACACCACCGCCTACGGGTGCCTACGCTCGGCTATTGGGTCCTATATAGTGGATCAAGCACAAGATGCGTCTAGAGTCATCCTCCTTGATAGTATAGGGTGCTCTTTTGTTAGTGAACAAGTGTGCCAAGTTTCAAGTGAATGCCTTTAGTAGAACCAGAGATATCACAAAATGTCACAGTTTTCGCACGACGACGACACTATGGCTATAGCAATACCTCGGGGCTACTCCGAAAACAACCGAGCTTAAACAAACAAACAAACAAACAAACAAACAAACAAACAAACAAACAAACAAACAAACAAACAAACAAACAAATAAACAAACAAACAAACAACAACAACAAGAACAAAAGCACCACAAAAACCACCCCAAACTTTATTTAGTTAAATACTATCAATGAAATATGTCCATCCGAAGCCAACAAAAAAGTATTTCTTCATGTGTATTGTGCCAACCTTAGATTCTAGTATATCGTCGTTGCCGTGCTATCACCTCGTAACTACGGCTTGATTCAAGCTGTAGTTACGAGGTTTTAGAACAACAACGACGATATTTGAAACCGCAGAGTTACACGGGTAAGGCTTTCTTGTTGAATTTCATAATGAATTGGAACAATTGACAGAAGTAAATGGTATTTTAGTTTGTTTAAGGTTCAGCGGCGCTGTGAACAATATTTCTACAGACTCTTAGTGCAAAATGTTGGTCTACGCTCAGAATGTCTAACCCGACGCTACACTGTGACCCTATTAGTTATATATGTCTTGCCAGGATATGTGACACTTTATCCTCGGCAAATAAAAATTATATCACCCGTGCCTTAACCGAGGTTCAACACCATTTTTCAAGGAGAGAAGAGTCATGTACTCTGGTAAGAAAACCCAATAAAAATTTGCTAATCGCTGGCTTCTATAGGAGGTTTGAATAAGATTTTAAACGACAAATTTATGGTCAGTAAAATACGGGAACAATCATTGGGTTACCCTTTTTCAGATTCCTTCAAGGAAATAATTTAGATCAGATGATAAAAATGGCTTTAATGGGCGGGGCTAATTTCCATATATCCTGAAACCTTTTAAAGTAATCTCAGAAACAAGTGGTTGGATTTAACCAAATCCTACAGTAATGATCATAATGTGACTTTTTTTTTTTAGATTTCTTCAAAGAATTTTGATTGGATGAAAGGCATGGCTTAAATGGGTGGGGCTTATTTCTATATATAGTGAAAGCTTTGAAAATCTAGATTTCAACCAAATTTCACTTGAATGATGCTCAGGTGACTCTTTTTCAGATTCCATCAAATAGTTTTGATAGGTTGAAACATAGCCTGAAAACACCATTTGCTTAATCAGTACAGTCAGGCCTGTGGAGCGGTATAGGCCCTCAAGCGCCTCTAGTTTGATTTACAGTGAGGCCCATCAATTGGTTAGACTGCAAGGAATCCAGCCCATTCCCGTAAGGTGCCTCTTGATGTCTGAGTGGCGTCACACTGATTACTCTTATTAAATGCTCTTAACTACATATTTGCAAAGAGCCACCCGTTTATATTTCAGATGCTTGTTATTTGATTGCTCGCTTTGTAGCGTCTTTTACACGTCAAAGAGCTACTGTCAATATCCGCGTTAATTGACTCGGCGTAAATGACGTTAAGGTAACGCTCATTATTACGTACAAGTACCCTTTTGACGTTGTTATTTTGAAATTGTGGTAATTTAAAATTTTTTCGATCATGAAGGCGTATTTCTGAGTCGCTTTATTTTACATATTGACGACTACTAGCTTAAAAGCAATTATAATTCATGGTTCTAGGGAAGAGAGACTCGAACGGAGACCATCTTGAAATAATGGTGAATGAGGCTCCCTAGGGAAAATGTGATATTCTAGAAGGGACCGGGTATATAACTTCGTACCATTGAATCAAATACTACACGATACCTGAACGGTGCGGGCACCTTTTGGAATGTAATAGAGAGATGGTTGACTTTTGTTATCCGTCATGCGCGTATAGTAAGGAAAACTTGGATTAATTGATTTAATGAGTTTTTACGGCTCTTTAACAGTATTCCAGTCATATTGCGACGGCTGGAGCACCTACTTATGGATTCCTGGTCTTTCTCACACCAGTACTACCACCACATCCTTTCCTAGCCTCCAGCTGCTATCCGACTTAGGTTTACGATTATCCACCCATTGGAGAGAGGATTTGTGCCGCCGCCGGGGATCGAACCCATGGCATCCCGTTATTGAAGATTAGGAGCCTGATGGGATTCCGACTGCGCTATGACGGCGGCCATGGACAAGCTTAGGACTGCAACAAATGATATTCCTGATCAGAATATAAGCGAGTCGGTAGTATGTTTATAGTAATGAAGGTAGGAGTATTTTAATTAGAGAATCAGTCAAGGATAACAAACAAGCAATTTGTTTGTCCATGTAACAGGAAACAATAAACAACCAATAACAATTCAATCGCACGACACGCTAACGATTCGATTTTAAGGACATGCTATTTATGCATTGTTTTCACGTGAATAGTATGGGCTAGGTTTTAAGACCCAATCGGCGAAAACAAGTTGGGTTTACCCATTCCAACATAATGACGCTTTTGGACGCCCCAAGAAAAAAAAAAAAAAAAAAAAGCTTTTGAAAACATTGAGAAAAATGAAGAAATTGCTTGTGTCAGGCAATTTCTTCATTTTCCACAATGTTTTATACCAAGACAGGTTAAAAAATCTTAAATTCCATTAACTTCAAATTGTCGTCTGCAACTCCTTATGGCATAGCGTTTTCGATCGTCCTTCAGCTTGTGTTACTACAAACCCCACATGCTAAGATACCATTAGTTGAATTTAATTTGGAAATAATTTTCACAAATTACGAAAGAAGAAAAAAGAAATAGGTCGAGAAATGTCCTTTCTATCAAATAAGTCACAGCCCCCATGTTAACAATTTCCCGTTTTTCAAAATTTTAGACCAGTCCAAATTCAAAGGTTTTGCAGATGAAAATTTTCAAGTGAATTTAATTTGAAAATAACCATTCAGTAGGGTAGAAAATATTGTGAAAAATGAAGAAATTGCTTGTTACAAGCAATTTCTTCTTTTTTTCTACAATGTTTTCTCGAGTATAAATTTAAAGGGACGTAAAACCAGGGATTGAATAGGAAAGGGTTAAATATGTAGCTTCGCACTGGATTAAAACTCCTCATCTAATACTAGATTAAAGCGACTAAATTTCAAGAACGGTGTTGTTGGTTTGTGATCATGATTGTTGCGTGAGGAGTTCGGAGGTTCATGGGCACGGATCTCAGCCGCAAAAGTGATCAGATGGTTATACCCTTAGGCAAAGGGGGTGGGGAATGGTCCAATCAGAGCTTCCAAAAGTCAAATCAGAGCTTCATAAAACCTTCAGGTTTAAGACACTAGCAAGGGTATCGCTGCGCTACTAGAAAACGTACGTTTCCTCACATTTAGGGATTGGATTAATCAAAATCGTGTTAGAAACAAATCCTATTTCATATTATTTTTTGGTATCTTACACTTCGAAAGTTTGAATATTTGCTAAAAATTTAATTGTTGGTTTCGTCTCTCAAAAACGAGCGTTCTGATTGGCCGAAAAAAATCAATCCTCCATGAACAGACTTTTGAGCACGCAGCTATTTGTATGCTTTCACACACAATAGTTCCATAAAAATGTGTTTTCGCTTGATGTCATAAGAAATTATTAGAATATTTTTTTGTTTTTTATGGAGGTAAGAAACGAAAAAGACTAATCACACTTATGTATGAACCCGCTTCGCGTGATTAGTTTTTTTTTTCATTTCATACCTCCATGAAAAAAAAAAAAATCTATTCATCTCTTAAATAAATGAATATATAAACAAAAATTTTCAAGCTCTCGAGAAAATATTTATATTTATATAGGTGTTTAAATGTGTCTGTATACATAAATGTGTGCGTGTTAGTGTGTGTGTGTGTGTAGTTGCTTGTAGTAATTCCATAGTCTTTACATTGTCATCTGCATCTCCTTTCAATATGCACTAGTCTAACATTTTGCCGTCTGGTAAGGGGTTAAAAAAGCAAACATTGTCAATTCTGATCCTACTTCGCTGATTGCGAATGAAATATTTGAGGATTTTTCTGACTCAAGAAAGCTCATCCTAACTTATCAAATGTTTACTTGCCAAATGCCGCCGTCATAGCGCAGTTGGTAGCGCGTCGGACTGTCAATCTAGAGGTCCCGGGTTCGTTCCCCGACGGCGGCACTCATCCTTTCCGACTAATGGTCTCTCACCAATGGGTCGATAATCGTAGACCTCTGTGGGATAGCAGCTGGAGGCTGGGAAAGATTGAAATGGTAGTACTGGTGTGAGAAATACCAGGAATCCATTGTTAGGTGCTCCAGCCGCCGCGACATAACTGAAAGATTGTTGAAAGCGGCGTAAAACCCCATTCAAACAAATTGTTTGCCAAATATCTCCGACTGACCTCTCCTGGATCCTATATCTTCTACAATTATTTGTGGTGTTCAATCTAGCGGCTTCTTCTTTTCCCTCATAGCTCTCGAAAAACAAAAGCATACGGACTCTAATAACTAGCGATATACAGGGAAAGGGTTAACGTCGGTACTTTTCATTATTATCACCCTTCCCCGGTTGATGTTTTTTTTAGTGTTTGTAAATAAAATTTTTGCAATCTAGTGTTCGAATTGGGTCAAAACGAGAAAGAACGCAATATTACTTATTTATTCAATTTCCTAAAATAATTGCTTTCACCTTCTTTTCTCAAGTGATTATCTATTTCTCTGAAAGAAAACAAAAGTTCCTCGAAAAGGGGTTTAAGAATGTTAAAAAATATACTTAATTTTAGTTACAGTCTTTTGCCGAACTTCATATTTCGTTTCGGCGAAGTTGGGTGTAAAATGATTTGTGTACCCCCCCCCCCTTCTGCATTTTATCTTAATTATTCTCCTTTTTTTGAACTTATTGATTCATTGAGAATTTTCAGTTGATGGGTTACATTTTTTTTGCTCATTTTATTCGATAACCTTTTACACATTACCAGGCCGCAAACATTTAGACTGGCCTTAACTAAAAGAAACATCACACGGTACTTTTAAGTTGACCGGATTCATTTTTTGTCTATTTTGGTATAAAACATTATGGGCAATGAAGAAATTGCTTGTAACAAGCAGTTTCCTCATTTTTTCCAGAAAGTTTTCTAAAATCTATTTTTTCTTAATGAGCGTCAAAAAGCGGGATCGTGCGTTAATGGGCAAATCACATACATGTAATAATAGCAGAAACAACAACAAGACTAACGAAAACACCAACAGAATTTAGTTCAATTTCCCCCGATATTCATTATCTTAGAAATAAACTATTTCAGGTCAATATAACAAAGATAGCCTTGGATTTCATACGTTACAGAAAACCGGAAATACTTTAGCAAATAGCTTCCGGCTTTTCTCAAAAGCCGATTTTAAGAGCTGGGCACTCTAACGTGTTATTGGGAGCTTTCGTAAGGCAGACTTTATCTTCTCGATTACCTTGAGTCTTCTTTGCAAAGTTTCCATTTGTTATTCAAACAAAATCTTATTTTGAGAGATAACCGAATTGTTATAATGTTGTTGATATTTGAGGTCGACGACACTGTATTGCGAAGTGTAGTATTAAGCTTTTGACCTTTTCGTTTTTTTTCTCAGTAAAGAAAAAAGATTCCTCTTTTAGCGGATATTTTTAAACCATTAGAATTGTTAACTTTCGAATATCATAGTTTATGGCTCTAATTTTACATCGACAATTTTACGATGAACACAAGTACAATATTCTATTTCTTAATTTGGGACGGCCAAACATGAAAAAAAAAAGGGGGGGGGGTATTCCATACCTAATCACTATAAAGCAAATACCCCGAAAGAAATTTCACTACCACTCACGAATACAGTGCAGGTATGGCTTCGATTGCACTGAAAGATAGTTTATGCTTCTAACTATTGACCGCACTTGGCTCAAGGATAAATTATCGAAAAGAGTTGGACCGTAGACTGGTACCATGCGACATGAATAGTAATGCTATTTTATAGTAGACCGGCACCAGTCTAAACCTCACAGCTTTGGCATCGGGTAAAATCTGTAAAACATTTAGACATCGAATTCACCCACCAATCGTACTTACAAAAAATAAAAATTCATTACGACGATATGATTTGATTAGAAGTATTTCTCGGCCAACTAGAGCACTCGAAAAATATTAATCTGTAAAACATATCGATTAAAACTCGTTGACTAATCTGCCGAGAGTTCATGATAATAAAGAAATTGCTAAAATTACAAAAAAAAAAAAAGCCTCTGCGCTTTTTGTCAGACCCAAGGAAAACTCTTGCTAGTATTTTCTTAACCGAAACGCAGCCTTGAACTCGCATACTTTTTGTCCCGAATGCATCCATTGACTGGCGTGTTTTGTTATCCAGCACTTAGACTTGTGTACGTATATGCTCGCGTATCTTGTTGTCCCAAACGCAGACACCGAATCGCGTATTTTGTGATCCAACACGCAGCCACTCACTCGCGTATCTTGTGATCCCAAGCGCAACCACGGACTTTCGTGTTTTAGTGATCCAAAACATAACCATGGACTATCGAGTTTTGTGATCACAAATGCAGTCTTGGACTCTCGTGTTTTGTGATCCAAAACACAGCCATAGACTCGGCATTTACGTGAACTCGAATGCATCAATGCATGTTTAAAACTTGATTGTCCTGTACTGAATAACCCCCTTCTTAAAAGCTTCTATCAAAGTCAGCGACAGGTTCCGTTTTTTTTGTTTGCGTGACAAATACCAGAATCACAATGGTTTTGTAGTTCTTGATTCATTCCAAATCTTAAAGTCTCAAATTTCGCAGTGCCAGATTAGTTTGAATTTGTTTATTTCTGGCTGGTTTGTGTGTTTCGGTGCTTTGTCAGTTCCGATAAAATTAAATCTAAGGCCATATACACCTTGTCGGGAAAAAATTTCCGGTATTGTAATTCTAAAGATTTTTTGGCAGAACATTTCTGCAAAAAGGAAATCGAAAATCAGTGGCTCTTAAAGAATAGAATATTCAAAGAGACATATGTTTGCCCTAAATGTCTCACAAAAAATACAGCCGTGATTGAAAATGACAGCGGCCAACTTTCAAGCGACACAGATTGACATAAAAAACAAAAACTGCTGAAACAATTATGTAAACGTAAGTGATTATTTGGAAATAGTGCGTCTTTATTCATAAGAACAGTAACAAACCATGATACCATGGTTTGTTACTGTTCATATGAATAAAGACGCGTTATTTCCAATACGAGTCACGCGATGAATTGCGAAATGTTTGACCCGGGATAGACCTAGATGAAAATGTCAATTGAAATATCGTCGCTAAAGATCTAAAGTTCAAATGACCAATCAAACCATTCATTTCGAGCGGAAGTGATTTTTAATCAACTCCAACACTTATGTTTTTTAGCTCACCTGAGAACGAAGTGCTCTGGGTGAGCTATTGTAATCGGTCATCGTCCGGCGTCCGTCCTTCTGTCCATCCGTCCTTCTATCTGTCCGTCCGTCCGTTTGCATTTACAAAAATATCTTCTCCTAAAATAACAACGGAATTTCAACCAAATTTCAGAAGAAATGATCCCTAGGTCATGCTCTTTCAAACAAATTCAAAGAATTGAAATCCATTAAGAACTTTGGTTGCCATGGCAAATTAAAAAAATACCTACTCCTCTGATACCATACGGTTAGAGCTTTGATATTTGGTATAAATCATATTCTATAGACCCTCTACCAAAATACTTCAAAGAATCACCGTACTCTGAAAATAATGAATTTTCTATGCGATCCCTGATTTTACATAGAAATAAAGAAGGAAATCTTTGAAAAAAATATATATCCCAAGCCACAAGGCCTAGAGCTTTGATATTTTGGTTAAATCATCATCTATTGACCCTATACCAAAATACTTCACAGAATTAACGTACTTTGAAAATTAGCCTTTTGTACGATCCCTGACTTTACATAGAAGTAAAGAGGAAAATCTTTGAAAATCTTCTCCTCCCAAATCATAAGGCCAAGATTCGTGAAATTTGGTATAAATCTTCATCTATTGACCCTCTACACTAATACTTCAAAGAATTACCGTACTCTGAAAATTAGCCCTTTTTTGTGTGATCCTCGAAATAAAAACTTTAATAACCTTCTTATTCCAAACCATAAGGCACAGAGATTTCATATTTGGAGTGTATTAATATCTATTGCCCCGTTACCAAAATATTTCATAGAATTACCGTATTCTTAAAATAAGCCATTTTCTATGCAATCCAAGATTTAAGAATGGAATAAAGTAAGGTATCTTTAGAATTATTCTCCGCCGAAACCATTACAGTACGGAACATCGTTAATTTGACAATTATTTCAATCGCATTGCGGGCAATCATTTTCAATCAAGTTCTATCAGCGTTCAGCGTTCAATCAGATAACAATCGCGGTTTTCCAATCTGCGATCAATCAATCCTTAAACGAAAGCGTTCAATCAACAACGTGCAATCATTCCGATAATTTACATAGCCATATGAGATTTGTTGATAAATATTTTCGTTAAAATTAAATTCGGTAATTCGAATAATAAGAACAACGATAGCATTTTCGTTTAAGATGAAATCCGACATTGTAGTAGGGATTGAACGAAATTTTGCAAGGATTGAGCGATCGCATCTAAACAAGAAAGCGTTCAATCCGCTCAGAGTGAAAAAGCGATAAGCGTTCAATCACAATCATAAAATCATGATCGTGAACCGTTTAGCATTCAATCGGGTTACAATCAGATTGTCAAATTAACGATGTTCTGTACTGTAGGCCTAGATTAGGTCTAGAGCTTTGATATTTAGTATGTATCAATTCCTTTTGATCTTCTACCAACATACTTTAAAGATTTATTTTGAAATTAGCTCTAAATGATAGGATCTTCAATTATCCTATGTTTAAAGGAGAAAATCTTTATAAAAATCTCCTCCAAAATAATAAGGTGAAGGGCTTGGATATTTTGTATATATCATAAAGCCTCGAGCCACCATACTCAGGGAACGATATAGGCCCATTATGGTCCTCTTGTTTTTTTTGTTTGTTTTTCCAGCTGTATTTACGACAATCGCCTGCCCCGCCCACTGACTTCCTAAGCTACACCCAATAACTCCGACAGGAATTTACGCTTCGATGTTTAACAGCGTTATTTTGCAAAATTTATGGCCAGTAGCATGTACCAAAAAAGTAAAATGGTTGGTTGGTGACCTAAACGTCGTACCTACAGCATGAATAAGCTGTAGTTACGACGTTTAAGTCGCCAAACCAACAATAAAGGTAAACAAAAATGGCGGTCAATATCGGAGTTGATGAGTACAGGTCCTGGCTGAATAAATTATTTGATTGGTCGGTTTATTCCTTGATTGACAGACGCGATTGGTCAATTTGGTCGCCACCCAACGATTTTTTTATGGAAATTGCCCAGTCGGAGGTCGATGGGCGTGGTCAAATACACATTTCTCTTCCAAACCTTTTGTTATGGATACTTTCTGAAATCGTCTTGTCATGACTATTGTTTGATTGATTGAATAGGGTTTAACGCCGCTTTTTTAACAGTATTTCAATCGTATCATGGCGGCTGGAGTACCTAACAATGGTTTCCTGGTATTTCACACACCAGTACTACCACTACATCATTTCCTAGCCTCCAGCTGCTATCCCACTTAGGTTAACGATTATCCACCCATTGTCAGAAAGGATATGTGCCGCCGTCGGGGACTTGTCATGACAAATACGACATTTTGTTTATGGTATAAATGATAATAGAATCATAACAATTAGAAATCATACTAAGCCCTATATGTTTAGTTCTTGACTCTCGTTACATCACCTCCGAATGGCTACCGGTACTCTGCTTTACTACAGCAACACTTGTATTTAACGACCACCCAAGAGTGGTCATAAATATGGTCGCTTAAAGCGGCTCTTGCATAGATTTTGAAAGAAAACGTTTGACTCTCAATTTTCAATATTTTAACTATAATGCTTTCGGCGATTGAGCTGGTTTTTGTATTGAAAATGACGCAAGTTGCCCTATTTAGAGTTTCCATGACGCATCAATGACGTCACTGACTTTCACTAGCAATACAGTCGTGATCGAAAGCAGCCGAAGATTTAAGACCTCACCTGATAAATTCCGCCGTCTCAAAGTAGAACAAAGGGAATATATAGAGGATAATCAACCGGTTATTCCAGATATGAAAAAAAATATTTCACGAGGATGTGTTGTTAGGCGTTGAGAAAACGAGTTTTTTTTAACGCCTAACAACGCATCCGAGTGAAATATTTTTTCATATCTGGAATAACCAGTTGGTTATTTTTTTTATTATATACGTTATCATTTCATTTTTAATTAAAATATCAAAACAAATCTCTTTGATAGATAGAAGGTCTATTTATTAAAGATTCATCACAGAGAGTGACGATATCAAAATTTATTACACTGAGAAATCCCAAAATTTCACAGCAAGGTATATAATAAATCACATTTAATTAAATTTCTGGCGAATTTAAAAGATTTACACAAAGAAAGAATATTTGTCGTGAAAATGATATTAATAGCTATTAGACTTTTTTGTTTGTTTGAATGGGGTTTTACGCCGCCTTCAACAATCTTTCAGATATATCGCCGCGGCTGGAGCACCTAACAATGGAATCCTGGTGTTTTCGCACACCAGTACCGCCATCACATCCATCCTTTCCTAGCCTGCTATCCCACATAGGTCTACGATTATCGACCCATTGGTGAGAGACAAATAGTCGGAAAGAATGAGTGCCGCCGTCGGGGATCGAACCCGGGATCTCTAGATTGACAGTCCGATGCGCTATACCAACTGCGCTATGAAGGCGGCTAAAAGCTATTTGAAAAGTAGACAAATTATCTAAATCAAATTTCATGAAAACCTGTTCAAGAGGCGCTTTAATAGAAGTGTCGTTTAATGCAGTATTTTTGTGTCATACATAGATTGTTGAAGGACTCTCACTTAATCCTAAGTTTTTCTATCTCATTACAATTATCTCATTAAGACAATTCTAATGAGTTTCAACAACATAAGATTTAGTTGCGATCTTTTAAAGCAAATGTGTCCACAATTAAGACGTTTTGTCTTTGATATGACCGCTTATTGCGCTTAATAAGCTCGATCCTCGGCTTGAGCCCATGGGTCCACTCAATTCAAAAAAGACTAGATGTATTTCATGAAACTTCAACAACTTTAAATAGACACCAATCTTGTGGCATTTAGACCTTTCTTAGTATCTTAACCCATTACCACAAAATCCCTCCTTTTTACGCCCCTCAAGAAAAAAAGTTTTAGAAAAAAATTTGGAAAAAGATGAAATTGCTTGATACAAGCATTTTCCTCGTTATCCATAATGTTTTCTATCCCAAAACACGGAAAAAATTCAATTTTCATCAACTTGAAATTGTCGTCTGCAGCTTCTTTCAAATTGGACTAGTTTAAAAAAGAATTGTGTGGGAATGGGTTAGCCATCTGCCTTCTACACCAAGTCCGTCTGAAACTGCACTTTAACCATCCTCACCCACCAGAATTTTAGACTGGTCCATATTGAAAGAAGCTGGAGGCGACAATTTCAACTTGGTGGATTTTTCATCTCTTCGGGTAGACAACTTTGTGGATAATTAAGAAACTGCTTGATAAAAGCAATTTCTTTATTTTCCGCAATGTTTTCAAAAAGCTTTCTTCTTGTGAGCGTAAAAATGAGGGATTGAGTGGGAATGGATTAAGTCAAATGGCTTTTAATACTTGAAACGCCTTATCACGATTTTATAAAAGTCAAATCTATAAATGAACAGCTATAGTTATATATAGATATATGTGTTAACAGCCGACTTGTAACTCTATGATCGTGGGTTTAAGTTGTAAAGTCGGTAGAGCACGCATGAGCGTGGTGACAGACTATAAACTCACAACTTCAACTTTTAAATTTTATAGTTTAAAAAAGGACAAACAAGTGGAGTATACAAAAAATCGGACTGCACATGTTTGTAGTCTGATCTTTGTTTATGTGTCCAGCCAAAAACAGAAATATTCCGGTGTCAGCATGGGTAAGGGTAAAGCGTATTCTTTGGGTTGATGGACGAAAGGACATCTTTTCATCGAATGGTCAACAGCCAGTTTCCAAATCAATCGTCTAGGTAGTGTTTTCAAACATGCAGTTGATTGTCTATAAAGGGCCCAAGGGTCTCCTCTTACTTGTAAAAACTGTCTGCATCTTCAAACACGGGATGTCATGGGTTCGATCTCCGGCGGCGGCACATATCCTTTCCGACATTTGTCTCTCACCAATGGATGGATAATCGTAAACCTAAGTGGGATAGCAGCTGGAGGCTAGGAAAGGACGTAATGGTAGTACTGGTGTGAGAAATACCAGGAAACCATTGTTAGGTGCTCCAGCCGCCGCAATATGACTGAAATACTGTTGAAAGGGGCGTTAAACCCCATTCAATCATTCAATCAATCCAATATGTAGTTGATTGTCTATAAAGGGTCCAAAGGTCTCCTCCAACTTATCAAGATTGTCTGCAACATTATCACGTTATCTATCTGTTATCTTCTATCTGTCATTCTGAGTCAGTGTCATTGTAATGTCTGTCTATTTGAATGAAAAAGTAATTTTTTGAGAGTCAAATAGTGCCTGTAACGCTTTGATTTCAACTCACAGTAAATATGTCTTAGATAAACTAATAAATGATTTCTGCTGTAGACGTATTTCAAAATTGTCTTTTACATTATTACGTTATCTATTTGTAATCGTCTATCTGTCATTCTGAATCTGGGTCGTTGTAATTTCAGTCTAGTTTGAAAAAAAAAAGAAATAAAAAATGAAATTAAAAATGAAAAAAATGAAAAAAAAAAAAAAATATATATATATATATATATAATCTTTTAAGACAGAGTCCCTCAATGCCTTCAACGCTTTAACCCATTTCCAGACGGCGAAATTTTAGACTGGTCCAAATTGAAAGGAGTTGCAGACGACAAATTTAAGTTGGCGAACTTTTAGATTTCTTCAACTTTTTTGGTAGAATACAAAGTGTATACTAAAGAAATTTGTTGTTTCAAGCAATTTCTTTATTTTACACTATGTTTTTAGGGGCGCCAAAAAGCGTCATTTTGTGGGAAAGGGTTAATTTTAACTCACAGTAAATATCTCTGAAATAAACTAATAAATGAATTCTATCATAAACTTTTTTCACGCCTAAAGTTCTAATTCTTAAAGGCATATCTGCCCTTCGAGGAAAGGAAATCAGTTTAAAGAATCTAACGTTTATTTGGTCACTAAAGCAAACAAATTTTTTTTTCAAATATCGTTATACAAGAGGAGATACAAGAGGAGGGTATGAGGGATGTTCACCAGAAAGAGTATTTAGTATTTTTCTTATCGATTTCAACTCTTGTTTGTTTACATTCTGAGATCGATACGACTTCGCCCGAATCTTCACCGGAAATGTTCGTGAATCTTCGGCATAGACAGGTGTGTGCACAGGTGCTACTTACTAAACTTTACGGACGATCTCGTAAATCTCCGTGACCGAACAGGTTGATTGAATGACTAGCGAAAGTTAAAACATCATCATTGACGTCATGGTCTTATGTAAACAAACTTAAATTGTGGTAGGTCACAATTCAAATTATCGAAACTTATTTCTTGAATTGTAGGGCTAACCGCGTGGAACAATTTTGATCTAATAATTTCAATCGTCATGTTTATTTATGCGTTTGAGTATTAAGTATGTTGTAACAAATTCTGTTGTGCGTTTTGGGGGAAGATATGGCTTTAACCCATTCCAACTCAATCCCTCCTTTTTACGCCCTTCAAGAAATAAGCTTTGGAAAACATAGTGGAAAATGAAGAAATTTCTTGTATCAAGCAATTTCTTCATTATCCACAATGTTTTCTATCCAAAAAGGTGAAAAAAATTAAAATTCCATCAACTTGAAATTGTGGTCTGCACCTTCTTTGAATTTGGACCAGTCTTAAATTTTGTTAAGTGGGAATGGGTTAAGCCTTTCCAAGTTCAATAACCAATCTTTATAAATTTGATATAACTCATATACCTTGTAGGAAACGGAGATTTTGCATGCGACAAAACGATTCCTCCTTTTCGGCAATGTTCCTAACTTGTGATATTCCTTCTAGTGTCTTATGCACTCTCATTGAGCCCATTTCCACTCAATGACGCTTTTAGACGCGCCCTAGACAAAAACGCTTCTGAAAAATTGTGGAAAATGGAGAAATTGCTTTTTACAAGCAATTTCTTCATTATCCACATTTTTTTTTTATTGAAAGGTTAAAAAAATCCGAAATTTCAAAGACTTTAAAGTGTCGTCTGCAAGTCCCTTCAATTTGGACCAGTCTAAATTTTTTGTCGTCTGGTGTTCGGTTAATTCAAACTGGTCTAGATTTTCGTTGTCTGATATTGGAATAATGTGTGAAACGTCGCCTCGGGCTTATCAAATCCGTCTGCGATGATATTGCATTATGTGTTTGTAATCTGTAATCTGATTCCCCAAGTCTATGAGGCTGTAAAATTTGACATGATTGCGGTCTCTTAGTATCGGGGTACGCCTTGCGAAGTGTATTGGCAAATTGCGTAGACCCCGCAATCTGACCTAGGTTAATACTTTAACCCATTCCCTCAGAATCCCACCCCCAAGAAAACATTGTTAAAAACGTTTAAATTAGAAGCAATTTCTTCATTATGCACAAACACCGAAATGGCTTTTAACAAGCAATTACTTTATTATCCGCAATATTTTCCATCCCAAGGCAAGAATTTTTGAAATTTCACAAACTAAAATTGTTTCCTACATTTATTCTGAATTTTGGCCAGTCTATTTTTGCTTTTTGTTAAGCATATTGTGTACAGTATTTTCAGTACTTTTTTTCTCTTTTTACTACAATGTTTTAAAAGTAAAGAAACGGGCTCATTTGTGTCGTCATAAAAGAGCTTTGTCTTTCAATTATTTAGTTGTTACGTAAAAAAAGTCCCAAAGACTACTTAGAGTTCGAACAAGAACGTCAACGTTCTGCACCGTTATCACCGTCACAAAAAAAAATACCTCGTTATTTGTGTCAGCTTGGGGGCTCGAATCCGTGATATTGAGGTTTGAAGTCGATTGCTCCAACAGCTTATAGAAATTCGCGAGAAACAAACAGGTTTTTTTTTATTTCACGTTCGAAAGTCTTTCTTTTTTCTCGCTGCAACGATTTACGACAAATCGTAAGTACTACGTCATTACAAAAATATTCACGTCACAGCAAAAATATTAACGTCATTACAAAATGTTACGTCATTTCAAAAATATTCATGCCATTACAAAAATATTCAAGTAATTACAAAAATATTCACAAAAATATTTCGTTTAAAAAGATTGTGGGTCGAACACGCGACCCAAAAATAGAGAACACAGAGCGCTACCTACAAAGCTAACCGGACACGGCACGTTAGATAAAGTTACAACCATATCAATATTTTAGAGGAAATACCACAAATCTCGATATCTTCTGTTGTTCATCTTCTAATATCGTGATTAGTTATCAAGTCTAGATGGGAATCATGCTCTGGAATTAGGCTTTATAATTATCGAATTGATTCAAGGAAATGTGTTACTATGTAGAAGTTTTTTTTATGCCAGATGATCTCTCTCTCTCTCTCTCTCTCTCTCTCTCTCTCTCTCTCTCTCACACACAAAACAACATGAAAATGTATCACTTGAATATCGTCTAAGACGACAAAATGTTGAATCTACAGCTGTTTTCAAGCTGTAGTTACGACTTTTTCGTTTCCCATCGACGGTAAATAAGCCAATGCTAATTCGGTGTGCAGTGAATTGGTACATGTATCCTTTAGTTTAGTATTTCTCTTTTTTATATTGATAACTTCAGCTATGTAGTCCGACATCGCAAATTCAGTTTTTATACAACTATAAAAGGCCAGAGATGGCCTTTAATTTATGTCGACGAAACATTTTGAGATATAAATATTTGTGGCGAGATGATCTTTTTCAACTTTTCATTACTCTGATACTTGATAACCGATTTCAGAATACAACTTTTGGTTTAATTATGAAAAGTTTAAGAAAATATAATAATTCAAGATTTAATATTAAGAGGTAAAGGGTGTGTACCTAAATCGCCGTAAATGGCTAAATTCAAAGTCGTTTGTTTAACACCTATAATTCGTTTAAAAACTTCTCTGAAAACTTTGAATTGGTTCATATGACGAAAATCCCCAGACCTCGCTGGCAAACAATAAAACTGCAGACACAAACGAGTCAAATAGCTCTAACATGATATATAGCGCGTCGGACTGTCAATCTAGAAGTCCCGGCTTCGATCCCCGACGGCGGCACTCATCCTTTCCGACTATTTGTCTCTCACCAATTGGTCGATAATCGTAGACCTATGTGGGATAGCAGCTGGAGGCTAGTAAAGGATGTGATGGTAGTACTGGTGTGAGAAATACCAGGATTCCATTGTTAGGTGCTCCAGCCGCCCCGATATAACAGAAAGAATGTTGAAAGCGGCGTAAAACCCCATTCAAACAAACAAACAAACTAACATGATATAGATAGGTAGTAATATTCCATCGGTTAAAGACAGAAGTACGTTCATTGTCTTGAGACAGTTTCCCGCCGGGCTTTTTACAGCAATACAGAACGGCTCTCCACTGCTTAGAACTAGTCCTAGACAATGGAAACAGTTCACAATATCTGTCCGAGAATAAAAATATTTCTTTTTCTTTGCACTTTGACCTTAACTCTTTTGATATATCGCAGTTTAACATTGTCAAAATTTACAGTTAAGTTTTACTTAAAGCAATAGGCTTCAAATTCATTGATTAATTTCTGCAGGCCCTCTGCCGTTTTCGAAAAAAAGTTTGTTTGTTTTGTTTGCTTGAATGGTGTTTGACGCCGCTTTTAACAATTTTTCGGTCATATCGCGACAACAGCACCTAACAATGGATTCCAAGTATATCTGGCACCACTACCACCATTATATACTTTTCTAGCCTCCAGCTGTTATCCCTATATGTTTACGATTATCAAACCATTGGTTAGAGACAAATGTCGGGAAGGACATGTCCCGCCGCCAGGGATCGAACCCATGAAATCCCATGATCGAAGACTGGGAGTCATCCGAAAAAAGCACAGAGTCGTCTACAAAAGTAACAGATGAACTAAAAGCTAGTCTATCGTCTAGAAGAAATCGTTCTATATCATCAACAAATAATAAGTATGAGAGAGGTGAATTTATCTCCCCTTGCAATAATTCAACATCACAACCAAAATCGTTTTAAGGGACTTTAAGTGTTTAATATACAGTTTGTTATCATAATACATCGACCTTAACCATTCCCACTCAATCCCTCCTTTTTAAGCCCCCAGGGAAAAAAATTAGTAAATATTGTGGAAAATGAAGAAATTGCTTCTACAAGGCAATGTCTTCAATATCCACACTGTTTTCTATCCAAAAAGAACGAAAAATAATAAATGTCCACCAGCTTGAAAATATCGTCTGCAACTTATTTCAGTTTGGACGAATCTAAATTTTTGTTGTGTTGGAATGGGTTAACACATAAACCAATTGACCATTCGGACCGTTTCTTATGAGTTTTAACCAAAGTGCATTCCTGTCTATCGAATCCAAACACATTTGAAAATCTATAAAACAACAACACAATTTTTGTTTCTTTGTTATCTGTTTTTGCATAAACGAGTTAAGCATAAAAATCGCATCAACCGTACTAAAATCTTTTTTTTGCTAAATTTTGTATTTGATATTATGTCATTTTCAAGTGACCATGACTTCAAGCAACAACAGATATAAAGGGTCACGGCCACAGAGCAGTTGTAGCGCGTCGGACTCACAATCATGAGTTCCAGTGTTCGATCCACTCTCGCGGCAAATATTCTTTCCGACATTTGTCTACCACCAAAGGGTGGATAATCGTAAACCTAAATGGAATCGGCAGTTTAGGGCTCTGACAGGATAGAGTGGTAGTACTGGTGGGAGAAATACCATGGATCCATTGTTAGGTGATCCAGCCACCGCGGTATGACTGAAATAATTAACAAGTGGCGTTGAATCCAAATCAAACAAACAATAACAGATAAAAAGAGTTTCGCGAAACAACTTGTAATAATATAGACAACAACAAGATGTGTTTGTGAAACACCATGCCCCCGAAACAGGAATTCATTTAGAAACGGGTGATTTTTATTGTGTTTTTATTTCTTTGTTTGAGGCACAAGGGTTAAAATTTTGACCTTGACCTTGATGAAATGACCTTCCCCAGTTGCGCCTTGTTGAGATCTATCTACATACCAAATATTAGCATTGTAACTTAATTAGGGATGAAGTTAAAGGAAAATGTTTAGTTGGCTGGTTAGGTTTTTGAGTAACGTTTTAGGAAAAGGGTTAAAATTTTGACCTTGACCTAAATGAAATGACCTTCCCCGTTGCGCCTTGTTGAGACCTATCTACATACCAAATTTTTGCATTGTAACTTAAATAGGGTTGAAGTAAAAGGAAAATATTTAGTTGGCAGGTTAAGTTCTGCAGACAGACAGACGGACAGACGGACAGACGGACAGACGGACACCGGTAAAGCAATATACCCCAATCGATGTAGAGGGATAAAAATAACAAAATTTTCATCCTTAACCCATTTCTAGACAACAAATTTTTTGACTGGTTCGAATTGAATTAAGTTGCAGACGACAATTTTCAATTGATGATTTCAGAAATTAAAAAAAATCTTTGCCGTTTCGGAGAGAAAAAAATTGGATAATGAAGGAATTGCTTGTAACAAGCAATTTCTTCATTATCCGAAATGTTTTCCAAAGCCTTTGTATTTCGGGTGGGGGTGTCAAAAAGCAAAAGCGTTATTGTGTCTAAATGGGAGCTCTTGAATTGAAGGTCATCGATTGACTTGTCACAAAAAACGGGAATCTGACCTGTAAATTCTGCCTATATACAAAAGTACAAGGATATGGTCATAACGACCTTTTGCGTTAATCTCTTTACTTGACAGTTAACACAATGATTACTGGTAAAACGTCATGTCGCTAAAAATAGTAAGCAATATGAAAGAAACCGCTCCTAGTTTAAAATATACTCTCTTAATTTAAATTTTTAATTTGACGATCACTTTCTTAATACTAAATTTGAATGAATTAAATGAATAGGATTTAACGTCACTTTTAACTGTATTTCAGTCATATTACGGCTGCTGGGGCACCTAACGATTGATTCCTGGTATTTCTCACACCAGTACTATAGCTGAATCCTTTCCGAGCCTCCAGTCGCTCATCCCGCTTAGGTTCACTATTCTCAACCCATTAATTGGAGACAAATGTCGGAAAGGGTGAGATACCCATCATGTCAAGATAAGAATAAAATATTATATATGGATAGGAAAAAAAGGGAAAATTTCAGAATTTGACAAGAAAAGTTAAGAATTGCTTGAATATTGTTTTACTATTTTACTGTCTTTTCTGACGAATTATGCTAGATACAATAAAAAAGGTTTTTCATCATAAAAATTAAGTTATAATTCCACAATTTGAGATATTTATAAACCTACTGGGACAAACAGAGAGGAAAACTTATAACACAGTAAAAACTATATATATTGAAGTTGTTGATGTTCGATGGGTTCTGGGGGAAAGTCTTGTGTTTGAGAAATGTAGGGTGTGTCATTAGATTTATGGTGCACGAAATGAGTCACAAGTCTGTTTAGGTAGTAAACAGCCGCCGTCATAGCGCAGTCGGTAGCGCGTCAGACTCCTAATCTTCAATAATTGGAGATCATGGGTTCGATCCCCGGCGGCGGCACATATTCTTTCCGATATTTGTCTCTCACCAATGGGTGGATAATCGTAAACCTACGTGGAATAGCAGCTGGGGGCAAGGAAAGGATGTAGTGGTAGCACTGGTGTGAGAAATACCAGGAAACCATTGTTAGGTGCTCCAGCCGCCGTGATATGACTGAAATACTGTTAAAAGCGCTTTTAAACCCCATTCAATCAATCAATCATGCGTGGATAATAACTGGTCGTTCAATGGTATAAAATATGCGCTTACGCCTAAATTACAAGTGCACGTACAATATGAAGGTGCTTACTATTTGCGAGTGCACGCTCATATTTTGAAATAACGCGTGCACTTCCAAATTATAAGCGCGCACGCTTGAATTAAACGGTTACCTGTATCATTTACACGTGCACGCGTTCTTAATGCCAAGACGACTGAATCGAAACTTTTGGCCGAATTTTTACATGAACATTTATTTTCTTTATTTATTCACATTTTGTTAAAACATCCAAAGCATCAGTTATTATATAAAAGCAAGCTGATGATAAAGTGTAGAACCATATACACTAAAAGCTTCCTTTCTAATCCGTCTGATTTTATTTATCTATTTATTTGCTATTGTATACTATCTCATGTTTATGATTGAATCAGAATAAGTAAAACAACAACAACAACAACAACAACAACAACAACAACATAAAAACAAAACAACAACAACAAACCAACAACAAAACAACAATAACAACAAAACACACAAAAAACCAAACAAACAAACAACAACCAACAACAACAACAACAACAACAAAAACCACACACACACACACACACACACACAAAGCACTGAACATTTTGTGGCGTATGCTCTTATTATCCGTTATTTGTCTGTCACCAGTGGGGGGATAATTGTAAATCTAAGTGGGATAGCAGCTGTAGGCTAGAAAAGGATGTAATGGTAGTACTGGTGTGAGAAATACCAGGAATCCATTGTTAGGTGCTCCAGCAGCCGCGATATGACTGAAATACTCTTAAAAGTGGCGTTAAACCCAATTCAATAAATCAACCAATCTAATTATCGATTTACTTATCTATTCTCTTTATATTCCGGTTATTTAGACAACTTTCTTTGTCAAAGCACCAAATGGACGAAAGAGCCTTATGAACTCAGTTTTCTAGGAGTTGGATTGTTTTGAGTTTTGGCTTCGATAAGCGAATGTGAATCAATGAACTATTCTTACTAGGTAATCTGACTGTAGTTTTACTCAACGGGAGCCAAACTATCTTAAGTCTGGTACTCTAGTTTGTGATATACTTTTAATTGACGAATCGCAGTAGTCAAAAAAAGACAAACAAACAAACAAACATAACAAAACAAAAAACCCATGCAAAAACAACAATAAAACAAACAACAACAACGAAAAACGATCGAACCATCAAATCGTCCGTAAAGGCCGGAAAAGAGCTTTTAACTATGACATATATTCTCTGCATTCTTGTTGCTTTTATGACTAAAACTGCGGGTTATTTAAGCCTTACTTACCCATTCTACACAGTCACGAAAAGCACGAGCTTTTATCTCTTTATAGGTTTTATGCAGATTAAATGTAGTCAAATAGATCTTATTTGCTATGGCATAGCTGTGAACGTTTTTTTCAAACAAGAGAACAGAAAATGGGAAACTTCTTTTGTGTCAAGTTTTCATTTATGCTCAGTATTTTTTTTATTTTTTTTTATTATAGACGTATTGTTTCTTGGGCAATACACTGAAATGAACAATACGTCTCGTGCTTTTCGTGACTGTGTAGAATGTGAAAAACGGAAAACACCTTTTGCACGTGCACATCACATTTCGTACAAATTTGCACTTACTTCCCAAACAACCTTGATTTGTTTGAATGGGGTTTTACGCCGCTTTCAACAATCTTTCAGTTATATCGCGGCGGCTGGAGCACCTAACAATGGATTCCTGGTATTTCTCACACCAGTACCGCCATCACATCCTTTCCTAGCCTCCAGCTGCTATCCCACATAGGTCTACGATTATCGACCCATTGGTGGTAGACAAACCAAACAACCTTGAGCTGAAGAGAAAATCATGTTTGATTTTTGGCCTTGACATAAATGTAGAAATGGCACAACTTTCAAATGAACTCATTTGAAGGCTTTTGGCTGATCAGTCAAAGCATTGCTCACGACAAAGAATTGCTTACGGCAAACAATGATTAATTTTAGAACTTGGTCATATAATTATTTGTCATGGGTTCGATCCCCGGCGGCAGCACACATTCTTTCCGACACATGTCTCTCACCAATGGATGGATGATCGTAAACTTAATCGGGATAGCAGCTGGAGACTGTGAAAGGATGTAATGGTAGTACTGGTGTGAGAAATACCAGGAACCCATTGTTAGGTGTTCCAGCCGCCGCGATATGACTGAAATTGTGTTAAAAGCGGCGTTAAACCCCATTTAATCAATCATTATATTAGAGATCTCTCGACTGGGCAAAACCGATTGTTTTTGTTATTTCGCAAGAGTCCAAGAAAAAAACCAGCGTTCTAGTAAAACCCCAATTGTGGTTAGAATTACCTGACTATGATCGTCCTGTTTTTTTGTTTTTTTCATATTTGCGACATGGATCGAAAACTTGTCGACGTTGTTTTAGGATTTATTTCTCTTTCCAGCATATATCTCTGCGGAAATGATAAAACTTAATCTCTTGAAATCTCTGACTCCTAATCTCCCAAGAGACTGTCATGATAGCGAAATAGAACAATAGTGCGCTTAATAATAAAGCTCTGTTGAGCCCTTTAACAGACGACAACATTTTAGACTGGTCCAAATTCAAAACAGTTTCAGATGACAAACTATGGTTAATTAAATTTCAGAAATCTACGTGTTTTTGTATAGAAAACATTGTGGATAATGAAGAAATTGCTTGGGACAACCAATTTCTTCATTTCCCACAATGTTTTCAAAAAAAAAAATTCTCTATAGGGCGTAAAAATTGGAGAAATTTGACGGGAACGGGTTTAACCCTTATCAGACAATGTACCCCTTACACTTAATATTTGAGATCTACCGATCGGGCAAATCGCGAAAAAACCGAAGTTTCTAGGTGAGAGTGCATACCCCAGAACCCTAAACCATTACCACACAATGACGCTTTCTGAAGCACCGAAGAAATACCATTTGAAAAAAACTTTGTGGGAAAAGGTTGAATTGCTTGCTATGTATCGAACAGGTCATTTTGCCATATCGCTGAAAATATATGAAAAAAATATGCCAAAACATAAACTTCGTACCGATTTGGTCGGTTTTGCCATACCGCTGAAAATATATGCCAAAATATGCCAAAACATAAACTATATACCGAATGGGTCGGTTTTGTCATACCGCTGAAAATATGCCAAAATATGCCAAAACATAAACTGTATACCGATGGGTCGGGTTTTTTTCAATATCGCTGAAAAAATATGCCAAAATATGCCAAAACATAAACTATGTACCGAAGGGGTCGGTTTTGCGATGTCGCTGAAAATATATGCCAAAACATAAACTATGTACCGAAGGGGTCGGTTTTGCGATATCGCTGAAAATATATGCCAAAACATAAACTGTGTACCGAAGGGGTCGGTTTTGCGATATCGCTGAAAATATATGCCAAAATATGCCAAAACATAAACTGTGTACCGAATGGGTCGGTTTTGCGATATCGCTGAAAATATATGCCAAAATATGCTTAAACATAAACTATGTACCGAAAGGGCCAATTAGGCTATAGAACAAGCTTTAGTAGGAAAACCAAATAGTTTCATATCCAAATCTCGGAAGTATTTTTTTCAATCAGTCGGAATTTATTAGTCTTTAGATAGATTAATACCAATAGAATTATTACAGTGTTCTGTGTATGATGTCTGCGTTTTCGGATTTTATGATAGAACTTCTGTTACCCTTCTAATTCCGTGTGAGGTCACTCCTATCACATTAAATACCTTCACTTTTCCTTTCATACTGAAAGCAGTATCCTATATATCTCGTCATACAAAGAAATACTGTATTATGTACAGGAGAAACTAATGAACTTTATACTTATTACTACGAAATCCCTCTACGCTATTAGTTTTTCGGCCTACGAGGAACTCGAAAAATGTTAATGAAAAGTGTTTTTTTTTTTACCTGGCAATTTTCAAAAAAAACTTTCGACTTTTCGACCTCTCATTTGTCTAGTTCAACTTTTCGCATACAACTTTCGAGTCAAAATGTAGAAAGGTGAAAAAAAAAATTCTCTTGACAACTGTAAATTAAATCTCGACTTTTCGATCTAGCAAACAGGATAGGACTCAAAATACAACATGAAAATCTTAAACTCTTCGGCCTCTCCGAGAAGTCGACAAGTCGAAAAATCGACAAGACGAAAAGTTGATAAGTCGAAAAGTCAAAAAGACGAACAGTTGTAAAGTCGAAATATCACGAAAGCACTAAAGATTCCACTGAACTTATTTTTAGAAAAAAGAAGCATATACGATTTCCAATTCTTACAAATATCTTTAATCATTATGACAGAAAATAATGTTTACTAAGTTTCGCAGACTTGCTTGTTTAGTGCTTGTCGATTCTTGTAAAAACGCACCAGAGAAAATATGCAAAGTTTATGATTAGTCTACCACCAAAGTAACAGAGCCACGCTTGACCATACTTTTATTTTGTAAATTTCAAATAGATTAAGAAATCCAAATTCATCAACGAGTATAAATCGACTTTTTTGTTTTTGAAATTTTATAACGTCGAATCTGATTGGCCGTAGAAAAATTACTCGTCCAATTGGAGTCCTTGTGTTGAAATGCTTAACCTGACCTGTAATTGACCAATCGCGGCTGCCAACCAAAGAACCAGTCGACAAAATATTCATATAGTCTGGGAGTGGATTTTGAACTCCGATATTTGCCAACATTTTTGTTAAGCATTTTTGTTTGTTTGGCGATTTTAACGTCGTCAACCATCCATTCTAAATTATTGTTTCATGCTACTGGACATAAATTTTGCAAAATAGCGCCGTTAATTTAAATTTTTTCCGTTTATTTATCGTCGCTACTGTAGCACATGCCCATATGAGCGACGCCCCGAGAAGACGGTTAGTTGTTACGGGGGATAGTGCAAGGATACAGGACGAAACTGCTGAGAGCTCCGCCTGGTTCTTTAACGTGCTCGATGGATAGCATCGTCACACGGGGCCTCGGTTTAACGTCTCATCCGAAAGACAATTAGTTTTGTTAGTTGATATGGTCAGCCCAGGGCTCGAACCCGTGATCTTGAGGTTTGAAGTCAAGTGCTCTACCAACTGAGCTAATCGGGCTGACAACGCCGTTAAAAATCGATGCGGGCCTTTATGTAGGAGTTAATGGGCGGGACAAAAGTAGTTAATGGGCGGGTCAAAATGAGTTAATAAGCGGGTCAAAAGGAGTTAGTGGGCGGGGACAGCTATAGGTCAATTCAGTCTGGTTGGTGAATGCAAACTCTAGGAATGTTTGTCAAGGTGTACCGTCGCAAGACCTTGTTTAACACATTACCAAACGACAGAATTCTAGACTGGTACAAATTTAAAGGATTTGCTCACGACAATTTTTAGTTGATGAAATTTCAAAAGTCTTTGTCTTTCTGAGTACAAAACACTACGGATAATCGAGAAATTGTTTGTTTCAAGCAATTTCTTCATTGTTCACAATATTTCATAAAGTCCATAATGAAAGGACTTGCAGACGACAATTTAAAGTTCATGAAATCTTAGAATTTTTCAACTCTCTGTGTAGAAAACATTGTGTAAAATGATGAAATTGCTCGCTACAGAAAAGTTTCTTGATTTAACACAATGTTTTCCAAGTTGATATTTCTTTAGGTGTGTCCAAAAGCGAAATTGTGTGGGATTTTGAAAAACTGATTTTTGATTATCGAATGCTAATCTCTTTTGAGTTTTGATGAGTTTTATTTTCCTTCTCTAGTGAAGGATTAACGATTTAAATTCAAACAGTGTTACCAGACAAATTCATCAAAATTTTCCAAGCTTTGACAGAAAATAAATCGTGACAAAGATCAAAATTAATTTGTGCTCCATCAATTTAAGAAAATTGTTTCGTCGAATGAATACAAATGGGAGCCAGGTTCTGGGAGAATGGGATTTTAAGCATCTCCATATAACTTAATGTTTAGTTTCGTCTATCAAATCTGAATTCTATGAATATAATTCTGAGCACGCAGCAATTTTGTATGCTTCCGAACAAAATGGTATCAAAGTTTGTAAAGCTTTTGTTTTTTCCGCTCGATGCTATTAATTATAAGAAATGAAGAGAATCTTTTTTTGTTTTCATGGAGGTATGAACCGAAAAACCTAATCACACAATGTATGAATCCGCTCCACGAAAACAAAAAATATTCTCTTCATCTCTTTAAAGGGAGGTATCGAAAAATTAGAAAAAATTACCAAGTGCCGAAAAATAGACTCAAACAAACATTTAGTTATAAGTTAGGTCAGGTATTGTCTTTGTGGTTATCAAATAGACCTAAAGTGGCTTTATCTGGTTATATCGGAAAGGTTCAGCGGAATTCCGGGTTATTTTTAGATATCACGGAATTCGGCTGTCGACATCGGATGACCTCATTTGCATATGAACCAGTCAAATGAAGGTAACAAATTTACTAGAGAAACAGTCAATGTCCTAAATCATGTCACATGAAAGGACTGATCTTTACAGACCGGCTAGCGAACATTACTCCTGATGACGTAACGATGACGTTGTTTTGATGTAATTTGAACTAGATGCAAGGTTCTAACGGTTATTCGGGCCACGTGAATACCCTACAATCTTCGTAACTGTCTCGGATTAATCTAAAAATAGATTAATAGCCTACGTAGGCTATTAGGGAAATACCCTGCTTTTTTCTGATAAGCGACCTCATATTTTTGCAAAACTACTTTTCGGCATATTGTTTTAAAATAGTTTATGAGAGGAAATAAAAATAATTAAAATCTGTGACATAAAAAAAACATCGATACCTACCTTTAATAACTCACAAATTTCATATACAATTATATACTTTCTTTTCATGCCGTCATAGCGTAGTCGATAGCGCAACAGACTCCTACTCTTCAATAATGGGATGTCGTTGGTTCGGCGGCACGTGTCTTTTCCGACATTTTTTCTCTCACCAATAGATGGATAATCGTAAACCTAAGTGGGATAGCAGCTGGAGGCTAGGAAAGAGCGGCCGATTGCTAGTATAAGATTTGTTAATACGTTGTTTAACCAATTCCCAAACGACAAAATCTTAGACTGGTCCAACGTCAAAGAGGTTGCAGACGACAAAACAAAGTTGGCTTAAATAGAAAAATAAGCACCAAATGCGGTAGATAAAAAATTGTGAGAAAAGAAGAAATTGCTGGTACCAAGCAATTTCTTCTTTTCTCACAATATTTTCCTTATCTTTATTTCTTCGGCGCGTAAAACTGCGTGGGAATGGGTTAAGCAACGTGTTCTTGTAGAATCATTATGAAACTATCAGCAGCTGTTATCAGATCCGAGCTGAATCGACGTATACCTAGCCACGCCCACTCTTCTCCAACAAAACAGTTTATCTTAGATGTCGACGACATTACATGAGGTCATGAAACAAAAAGGCAAACAGTTGGTGGGAGACTTGAGAAAGCTGCAGTTACGACAATACAGTCGTCTCCATTCAACTATTTGACAAGAATTTTGGAGGTCATATTCCATTTCCCGTGTACATGAATGATTTGATTTGTCAATCGATCTTTTGATTGACATCAAAGATCCTTAATGTGTTTAATGAATAGATCGCCAATGCAAAATACTGTTGTATTGTATAGCAGTTGTTTCACGTCTTTTCAACAACTGTTGAAATGTAGAGACGAAGCCTCAGTCAGAAGAGAATATTTGGCAATTTTTTTTCGGTTCGTCATCAGATCTTCGCGTAGACAGAAAACGGACATCGATGATATGATTTCAATCCAATCTGGATATGTCGAGTACCAGTTTACACTGCAAGTTCCCTGAAGGTATGAATATCTTTCCCAGACAGAAGCGATATTAGATTAACGATAGATACCTGATATTGCGTCAATTTGTCTACTGTGATTGGGTTTCCGATGGAATGTCTGACCGGGATTCAGCTCTTTTTTCAAGTACAGAAGTAATCTTAATTGACCAATCGCTGGCCCCGCCCGCTTACTCCGTTGGTACTGCCCTTTGACACCAACAGGAAGTCGACTTCGATTTTAATCTGCGTTATTTTGCAAAATGAAGAAAAAAAATTGGATGGTTGGTTGGCGACCTAAATGTCGTAAAATCAGCTTTAAAACCAGCAAAAGAGGTTAATAGATTGCCGGCCAATGACGGAGTTCACAGCTCACTTCTGTTCTTAATGAATGATTTCATTGGTTGACTGGTTATTTGATTGACAGCCGCGATTGGTCAATTGAGTGTGTGTCCGGTTATCGGGTCACTTTTCGATTACAGACATGACTTTAATTGCTTCCAGTACTCTGACTAGACAGGTATATAATAATAATAATAATTTTATTTTCAAAGGGTAATTCATTCAGCCAGCATTTTCAATTTACAACGACTAAAAAGTGTCTTATTCACAATTCCCCTACCCCCCCTCTCTCTCCTCTCTCTATCTCTCTATCTCTTTTATGATTTTTTCTTTGTTTCATATTGAACTGAAATTAGTAGTTTTGAACATTGAATATAAAAAGAAACACATATTTTCTGTAATTTTCCTTGTAGGCTTGACAAGACATAAAAGTGTAAACTATGATATACGTAGCTTGTTATCATGGAATTTCCCAGTGTAATGAATTATGAATACTATCGATATACAGAATTTTGAATATACTCTCGGCAAACATCAAAGTTTGAAAAAGATATGACTAGCTTAAAAATTAAAGATAAAAAATTAAGGATCGTACTCAAGAGAACTAACTTAAAACCTTACGGATCATACTCCAGAAGCATAAGTGTAGGTCAAAACGAGGCCGAAAGTACGGGTAACATGCAACGTACAACAACAATAAATCATAACGAACGGTCATTTATAGTATTAATTCGACAGCTATTGCGTACAGTTTAAAAGTATTTAATCATAAATACTATGACCTGGTCGAAATACAAAAATGCGACGTAAGATCCTTTATCGGGTTGTAAGACGGTCTCTGGATCAGAGGGTCCCGGGGTCTAATCCCGCCTGCTCCATAGGAATTGACCGACCGCCGGCCCCGCCCACTTGCCCCTTGGGCGACGCTCATTGGATCCGAAATTGACTTCGATTTGTAACGGCGATATTTTGTAAAAAAAAAACAAACTATGGTCAGTAGCATGTAACAAAAAGTAGACTCGTTGATTGGCGACCTGAACGTCGTTACTACAGCTTGAATAAGGTGTGGTTACGACGTTTAAGTCGCCAAACCACGAAAAAATGTTTCACAAAAATGGCGGCAAATGACGGAGTTTAAATCTCAATTTCGGACTGGTTCAATAATTTAATTGGTCGATATATTCCTTGATTGACAGCCGCGACTGGTCAATTCTTATAAGCAAAAATTATCTTAATGTTACTCCTCTTCACCAAGTTGTATAAATTTATATCCCTGACGATTATGAGCCTTTGTGCTGTGAGCGCCAGTGAGATTTCAGTTAATAGTTGACTTGCCATTTATTAAATGACGATGGGTTGAATTGTGAAGTCAGCTGAACGTGCCAAACCACAGAAACAAGCTATAAACTCATAACTTTAATTTTAACAGTAAGAGGAAACCAAGATGGCTGTCTCTTAAGCATAAGCTGATTTCTATTACAAGAGATGAAGAAAATATTCGTTATCCTCATGGGGGTATCAAAATATAAATACTAATTACATTGTATTAAACCGCTCTACAAATTTCCCAATTTCAAGACAGTTTTTATGGGGGGACTTCTTGCGCACAGGTATATAAAAATAGTTCCGAAATGATTTCTTTTCAAGAGGGCCAATCAGAATGCAAGAACCTGACAGACACAACAACAATAAAATTTCAATATAAGGATCGCTGGTCTGACCTCTGAACTCCGACTTGACATTTTGATAGAGGTTATTAACGAGGTTATTAACGAGGTTATATCGTAAAATATATGGTAAGTGACATTTAAGAGATGAAGCGAATATTTTTTTGTTTTCATGGAGGTATGAACCGAACAAACTAATCACTTTGAGCCGCGGGGGAAAATTTTGAGTGGCATATCACTTTTCCTCGGCAGCGAGAAGCAATATAATACAAGATGTTGTATCGCAATCGTAGCGTAATATTCCATTTATTGTATACCTATTTGTATACCTAAATGAATTTAATGAATTGATAAAAAATAATTATGTATTTCTACAAGTATTATCCTTCTCATTTACCATTCTGTTTACGTTTATTTGCATTATGTTCCCACCATCTTAGACTACCTTATATTGAACCGTACTTACGGATTATTTTTCCGACCTGTCCGGTTTCGTCTGTGTGGAATGTATATATTTACTAGAAACATTTATAGGTATATAATAAAATTTGGTATTTATTTCCATTACTACGAGCGTATGAAAAAATAATCCCTACAAAAAAGGTTCTAAAACAATTTAAACTATCACAGCCTAGAAAAGGAAAGATGGTAATAAACCCAATACGATATCAACACGTGACTATTTCACGACGAAGAAAGGATTGATCTGTAATAGAACGTGACGTTTGTCCATTTTTCCAGACAATAAGATCGACATTCCGCCCTCGTCATGTAAAAATAAGAATCTTGTAATTTGTTAAGAACTCATGGATTAGTTAATTATCGTAAATTTTAATGTTACTGAAAGACATCGTGGTCTTTAGAATTAACTATATTTGCTGCAATCGAATAGATTGTAGAATTTTGAGTTCCATGAAAAGTTGCATCCGAATTGTAACATTTTTTTTTTTATTTTTTATGGTAAATTTCAACTATTTTCCGCCTTCCCTTTAATTGATTTAATTTTAGCGTCTTCCCTTTGTGACCTTCCTTTTACAGCAAGTTATGTGATAGTTATACATTTTGTATGTGTTTGATTTACTTTTTATTTAAGCGATAAATTACGTTTTTAATTCTTAAAAAGTAAGTATGTTAGAATATCCTTTAAGCCCATTTGTACAAAGAGATCGGTGGGGACTTTATGATTTCAAACTTCATATTTCAAACTTTATATATATAAACTCTGAAATGTGAAGTCTTAGGTGTGAAATCTGAAAATTTTAAACTTCTTACATATTAACTTTGAAGTGTGAAGTCAACAATTTTCAAACTTCATACATTTAAACTTTGAAGTGTGAAGCCAGCAATTTTTACATTTCATACATATTAACTTTGAAGTGGGAAGCCAGCAATTTTTACACTTCATACATATTAACTTTGAAGTGTGAAGTCAGCAATTTTTAAACTTCATACATATTAATTTAAAGTATGAAGTCAGCATTTTTTACTTTCATACATATTAATGTAAAGAGTGAAGCCAGCAATTTTTAAACTTCACTCGTATTAACTTAGAATTATGAAGTCAGAAGCTAATAAAATAGCTGCGTGCTCAAAATTTTCCTCATGGAGGTATGAACAAATTTTTTCGAACAATCAGAGCGCCCGTTTTTATAGACGAAACTAACAATTAAATTAAGACACACTTTATACAAAATAAATGACAATAAAAAAGTATATCAATGTCTGATTGAATAAATATCTTACGTATCTATGCAATGTGTTGACACGTACAATGTTTCTGCACTAAGCCATCGGTATTGGGTTGTAGAACGAAACTTAACATAAAAGGTTTAGTCGAGGCGGTTATGAACAGAAATAAAAAATGAATTTCATTTCCAACAACCGTTTATGGAATTAAGTGGGTGGAAAAACATTAAATAAGTTAGTTATTTCTCCCATAACAAGCCGTTCGAATTCGCCTGATTTGGAATAAAGAGTTTTGAACGCTTTGAAATTTCTTTTTCTTTTAACCCTTTCTCATTTTTTTAAATTTTAGACTTAAAATTGGATGCAATTTGAAATGAAATCATACTATATGGTAGAAAATATTGTGGGAATAGAAGAAATTGCTTGTCACAAGCAATTTCTACTTTTCACATAATGCTTTCTCAAGTATAAAATCACTGCGACGTAAAATCCGGGGTTTGTACAGGAAAGGGTCAAAGTGACACGTTATCGTTGACGTAGTACATGTATATTTGCCATTATAGGAATATTGAAATTTTTCTTGTTGACTCATTCCCACACAATCCCGGCCTTTTACGTCTCACTCATAAAAAGCTCCGGAAAACATTGTGGAAAATGAAGAAATTGTTTGTACCAGACAATTTCTCCATTATCCACAATGTTTTCTATCCAAAATCATGAAAAAAAATCTATCTACTTGAAATTGTCGTCTGCAGCTTCTTTCAATTTGGACTAGTCTAAAATTTCATTGTGTGGGAATGTGTTAATACGTTATCATGATCTTATTGCTTTAGAGTCTTTCCTTATTGTTATAACCTTGGAGTCGCCTACGTACTTGTCATCAGCACGCAAATTCATCGACATTTAAACACCCAAATTTTTGTTTGTTATAGTATTCAATTGGGAATTATTTCACTCACTATGCAAAGAGTAATCAATACTCTCAGAGAAGATAAAATTTGTTAAAAGAATCGCGAAACCTTTTCGAGCAATAATCTTTCGCTATATTGTCCCCCCCCCAGATGAACGTGACATCCACACGTGGATTATTATTAGTAATATCTCTGTGAGCGTTATTGAAAGAAATCGTGGTACGGCGCATTTATAGCTTTATTATTTAATTTTTAGTTTCTTCTATCAAAAACGAACATTATGATTTGCCGGAATAAAATATTCATACCCCCATAAACAAAATTCTGAGTACGCACCTATTTTGTATGCTTGGGCACAAAATAGTTCCGTAAAATGTATCAACATTTGTAAAATATTTGTTGTCCATTTTAGACTGATGTCACTGAATTTAAGAGACGAAGAGAATATTTTTGTTTTCCATGAGGTTTCATTACTCCACGAAAACAGCATAAAAATATTCTCTTCATCTCTTAATTAACAAAAACATTATAGACAATAATTCGTGCATATTTATTCTATATTGCAGAAAACAGATATAAACGTGCTGCGGAGAAAGACGAGAAGTACAAACGGTTTAATAGGTATATTTGTTGCTATCAAGCAGTTTATTACTACATATAACAGAACAGATCAGAACAAACATTTTAACAGACGTGTACATATACATAGTCACAACGAGTTACTTGCGACACAGTAAAACTGTAATATTCACTCGCATACGTATCCACAAGTTCCACATCTGCGGCTTTCTACAATGGCTTACATTCTTCATTGCAATAAGAAGAAAAACATGAAATAATATTATTACTGCATATCAAAAATAACCGAGGTAGCTATTCAAGCAGAGAATGTGAAAATGGGGTAATTAGAACAATATAAAAAGTTTCCCCTTGTCGAATGAAAGTAATAAAACTTGGCATATACATTGCTGTTTACATTGTCCTTACTGTGTAAAATGACGTATGTGGACCAGAAATTACCTTTGAGGCCGACATTGGCCGACAGTTATGCCAAATTTGGCGATTTTATCCTTTAGGTCGCCAATCAATTATTTTATGTTTTGTTAGATGGTTCTGGTCATAAGTTTCGAAAAGTAACGCCTTTTAATATCGGAGTGGAACTTCCTATCGGGACCCAGTAGGCTTCACCAGGGGATTTACAAATGATAAATATTAGAATAAGTAGCCGGTGACAAGGGTCGAATTTTTCGTTGTACCGGTGTGATGTGACTGGAAAACTGTTGAAAATGATGTAACCCCCTCCCCCCTCCCAGTCAATAACACAGGTCCAGGGTGTCACGACTGGGAATAACTGGTAAATCAAAGTAATGAAAGTGCTTTAAGCTAGTAAAGCATAGTTTTACCAACTAATATCCTTTCCCAAAGGTTATCATGATGAATGAACGAGATTAAAGTATAACGAATTACGACACCGCAAAATTTTAGAATGGTTCCAATCGAAAGAAATTACAGACGACAATTTCAAGTTGGTTGAATTTAGGAAGTACTTCCCCTGTTGGAAAGAAAATATTTCGGACGATGAAGAAATTGCTTGTTACAAGCAATTTCTTAATTGCCCACAATTTTCCCGAAGGCTTTTTCTTTGGATGCATAAACGTGGAATCCAGTGGGAATGGGTTAAATAGCATGCTTATGAAAGAGTTCTCTACAATTTTGAATAGAGATTGCAATATTCCTGAAGCTGCTTTTATGGCGTAAGCATTCCATAGAGTAAGTGGATAGCCTCCAGTGGCAGTTTGCATTCGTTGAACTTTGAGAAGACCTCAAAATTTTGTCTGTTAACTTAAGCTATCAAAGCTGACGCTTTGCTAGCTAAAAATTGTTTGTTTTGGTATTTTTTTATCATTTTTCTTCTTTAGTAAATCACGAGAATTATTTCCTGTTTCACCCTAGGATGTGTACACATGGAAAGCGAGCCTGGTGAACTGCGGTATATCTCGGATGGTTCCCTGGAAGTATGCGGTCTATATTTGATTGGACAACCAGATCAAATTGTTGAAATTGAGTTTATGGAGTTTAACGTCAACTGCGAGACCGGCGGAATTCTTGCGGTAAGACATTCAATAATGAAGTAACAACAAAAACAACAACATAAATTTAAATTACCTTGATCTAGATCAAGGAGGCACACTTTTAGAACTTTATTTTCTGGAAGGGGAAATTGAATTGCAATTGCATATTAAAAGTGGTGGTCGCTCGAACAACATATAAATGATAAGGTAAAAGGATATTATACAACTCAAAATACTCTTTTTTCTAGTTAGATATCATTCTATCTTGAGGAAATTACTCAAGTGTTTTGATATTGGAATTTTGTGAAAGATTGACTGTTTCGGTGTTATTTTGATTGTAGGGCTTACACGAAGGAAGCAATGGTAAAAATGGTAAAAAATAACATTTTCGATGCTATACAATGAAAGTAAAGACATCGAGTATTTCCAAAAAATTAAGAAGTTTTATGTATTTTAATAGAGTTTGTGATGTCCCCGTGCGTTAGTTACCGCCTGGCAACGCATCTGCAAATTGCTGATAAGCCTCCTGATCTTATATTGTGGAATTTGTTACCATTCTTTACAGATGTTTGTTTCATGTGGCATAATGAAACTGCTGTCTGTAAGCATGCACCATTGGATTTTCACCAATAGCTCTATTGGTGAAAATCCAATGGTGCATACGGGCGAACGCACCCAAAATATCATTAACGTACGTGATGTTGTCAATAACGTGAAGTACCGTTTTCCCCTAAGCACTTATTCCAGCTCAAACAATGACTGAACCCGTCAACCTGATAACATTCTGCCACACAAACTGGAGCAAAACGCTCACTTAGCATTCTCCATACTCAAGCACGTCTATCGATAAAGTCCTCCCAAAACTTGAACTCGTCTGCAAACAGGAATGGAACCAGTCAATGTGGGTATTAGTGACATGATCACGTGCTCATCCCAAACGCAACGGAATCGGGATTGCAGGTCGTCTTGACCTTAGGCCAGCATCACGCGACCGATTTCTGATAGTTTGGATACTTACGCAAATACCGATAGTTATCTCGAAGTCTCTATCTAACGTTGTCGCGTTGTCACATTGGTGACACCGTGCCTGAACATGAACTTGGAAATGGTTTAGCGTTCTCTTCCCAGCGTACAATTATCTTACATTTCCAGTCGTTATAAACCGATTTTATATTCTCGATACAACACCCGGGGACAAACTAAGGACATTAGCAACAAGTCTTTGGAATAACCTACAATGAAGCATCCCTATTCATCTCTTAAACGCCTTAAACTGGTTTCTGCAATATTGAAATGGAAAAAAAATCTAAAACTTGTGATAACTTTGTTGAAACATCGTTAAATGTACCAACACACGTGAAGATAGAAGGCAAATTGAAACGAGCTTTAGGGGATATGTCTTTCCCCGAGATCCTTGTGCGTAGTATATATGCCAAATCGACATTTTTGCGACAGGGTCACCAAGTCCGAATATTAACCCATCTTTCTGAAAAAAAAAATCTTTGTTTGAGCATTTTGTCATTGGTCAAAAAGGTGATCCTTAGTATTTATTCAGAACATCCCGAAAATGTACAAATATCGACATTTGAGCACTTATGAGATGTTCCTTTTAGCGCTTTTGTAGGACAAAACCGGTATTTCAAATCGATCAACCGGAAACAAGTTTTCACGCATTTCCGCTCATTTCCACGCATGCTCATAAACTTGAAGTGAAAATCTATGTGATCGCCTCCATCTTGTTTCTTCGCTGATGAAGAAAATAAATTACTTGCTGAATGCCAACAGCCTCCTTTTAGTCATGAATATAAAGGAAAATGGTTTAAAAATTCGACTTAATATATCCATGGTAAATTGTCTAATGAATTGTCTAAATGAGAGAAATAGTTTCCTCGCGTTTCAAGATTAAATCTAGGTCAGTGGTTAGTGGGGTTAGCGAATACATGTTAACAGACTCCTAATCCTGTCTGAAAGTGTTTTGACCTGGCAGGACTGAGCAAATTTACACCCCGTGTACACAGTATATGTTACAACCCTGTTATAGTCGTGATTCAAGCGCCTATTCAAACCCTACCGAATAAAACACCTTTTACGTCGAATACGACTATATCATGTAGTACTTTAATTTTAATGATAATATGCTCAACGAAAAAAGAATTGAATGTAAGCTTTGATTTCTTTACCCTTAAACCATTTACCAAACAACCACAAATTTCCACGCACCGATATAATGATATTAAAGAAAACGTTGTGATGAAATCAAAATAGCGATTGCGGTAAATAGTAAAGCGTCATGATTGATTGAATGGGGTTTAACACAACTTTTAATAGTATTTCAGTAATATCGCGGCGGCTGGAGCTCCTAACAATGGATTCCTGGCACCACCAGTACTACCACTGCATCTTTATCGCGCCTCCAACTGCTCATCCCAGTGAGGCGAACGATTTACGTTCTCATCTTGATGATACATGCTGGCATTATTGAGCGCAGTTACTGATAAACCAGCAAAACCGCTCACATCTCAAGACTTTCAGTCCTTTGATTTTCATTGAGATGGCCACAATATATAATAAAGGGAGAATATTGTGGTTCTTCAACCCTTTCCTATTTTGCAAAATTTTAGATATTTCCAAATTCATTGGTTTTTGAAGACGCAAGTTTAATTTTGATTTATCTTTAAAAATATCATACGTAAGGGTAGAAAATATTGTGGAAGGAGAAGAAATTGCTTGCAACAAGTAATTTCTTCTTTTTCTACAATGTTTTCTCAATTATAAAATTACAGGGACGTAAAAACGTTAAATCCCTGTTGAGCGGTAAAAGGCGTTTAACCCTTCCCCAAACAGTCACGCATTTTTATGCCTCTCAAGAAAAGACTTTTTACACCACTCGTGTCGGAAAATGAAGAAATTGCTTGTGACAATTTCTTCATTTTTCGCACTGTTTTCTATTCAAAAGGACTGAGATGTTTAAAATTCCATCAGCTTAGAATTGTGGTCGGCATCTTCTTTCAATATGGACCAGTCTAAAATTCTGTCGTGGTAATGAGTTAACTAATTATAAGGAGGTTTTAAAGCTTTCGTTACAATCTAAAAAATGAAATGAAATGTAAATATATAAATGCATTCTTTAATATAATTAGCTTGTTAACCCGACGGGTTTTAATTTGTAGAGTACCCAACTTCACCCCACGGTTGTAGTCTCTGGCTCTCCAAATGTAAAGAGAAAACCGGGGCCCCGTAGACCAAGTATGTTAAAGAACCAATCGAAGTTCCCCGTACTTTCGTTCTTTTTCCTTGACCTATTACGCATAACAACTAACCGTCTTGGGGGCGTCGCTCACTGTGGTAAATACTGCGGCAGCGACGATAAATACATGTGAGCGATACAACACACTCTTTAAACTCTGCGCCGTCAATACTTAATGACTGTTATTTTGTTCGAGGCTAAGAATAACCGCAACTCATTATTTCAAATGACTTCTTTACTTTCTGGATATTTCAAGCGAATTTACATACAGCTAGACAGTTGAAAATATTCTGATAAAGCATCGGGGATTGACGCGTCAAGGATGTCTATGAAATGAATAATTGACCAATCAAATAATTCATTTAGACCGGAAGTGAACTTTGAATCTCCGACGTGCATTTAAAACATTCGTGTTAGTTTTGCAAATTAAACGACGTAACTAGTAGTAACGTTCTTTGGTGGCTAACCAAAGATTTTAATTTTTTGTAACACGGTACTGGCCAAACATTTTACAAAACTAGGCCGTTTCAATGAGGGACATTCTTGGGTTATCTTTCTTGTATACTCTCTAGAAATACATTGGTCCCTATCAGTATTTTACTCGGACTTTATCCTTGGTTTCTTTGCACTTTCTGTTTTTGAGGTCAGCTGTATAATGCAAACCTTAGAGCTGGAAATGTTCGTTAGATCTTGAAAATACATTTCTATGTTATCTCTGAACCATGAATTAACACCACAGAGAGATTTGTCTTTAAAATGAACCTGGAAAAAGCCAATAAATAATCGCAACTTCCCAAAACTGAACAAGGATAAAGACAAAGGTTATGAAGTGAAAGGACCAATGGACAATTTGGCAAACCTCTAATTTAATGTTAACAGAACAAAGGGGAGATAACATAGGAGTGATCCTTATTCGAAGTGGAATTTCCTGTTAGAGCTAGAGAAGTTAGTGGACGAGATCAGCGATCCGTTAATTTTTGGAATTCGATTTGTAAAGTGAAATAATTAAGAGATGAAGAAAATATTTTTTGTTTTCATGGAGATATGAACCGAAAAACCTAATCACACTGTATGAATACGCGAAGCGGTTTCATACAGTGTGTGATTAGGTTTTTCGGTTCATACCTCCATGAAAACAAAAAATATTCTTTTCATTTCTTATAATTTAATAGCATCGAGCGAAAAAACCAAAAGTTTTACAAATTTTGATACCTTTTTGTATGAGACTATTTTGTGCGGAAGCTTACAAAATCGCTGCGTGCTAAAAATTTTGTTCATGTAGTTATGAATATTTTTTCGACCAGTCAGAACGCTCGCTTTTGATAGACGAACCCAAAAATTAAATTATAGTGAAATAAATACAAATATAGATCTTAGAAAGTAAATGCGTGTACAAAACAATATATCGTAGACCGAAAATCGAAATGTCGTAAATATGTGTTCAGTCCAAATAAAGCTGTAATTACGACATTTAGCGTCGACCACTGACGATATATGACCAGTCAGCCAAAAGATTGATTGAATGGGGGTTAACGCCTCTTCTAACAGTATTTCAGTCATATCGCGGCGGCCAGCAAAAAGAAGGGACTGTCTTTGAAACACCAAAAGTTTCGACTCCGATCAGTTTTCGCTCTTGGTAGATTTTTTTTAAATCTAGAATGGCCATTCTGCCTGATATGTTGAATTTCGAATGGTAAATCTAACTGAACTCCTCTAGATTTAACCGCTTTTTTCCAATATTTGTTTACCGGAGTGTCCCAGAGGCCCCCTTTCGTCAAATGGTTCACATACGTGCCACCTAGTATTGACAGGGTGGATTCAGATGTGAAAAAATGCCTGTTTACTCACTATGAATGAAAAACACTTAGTTTTATTTCGTTTAAGCTTCAACGCGAAAATACGTGCATCAGAACGCAGTGTTTGTTGAAAAAAAAGGAAAGGGAAAAAATAAAAAATAAGTTATTATTTGTCAATCTTTATTTTTCAAAACAACATCAACGACGATCAAAATAACCACCACCAAAAGCAACAGCATGTTTTCAACATACTTTTAATGCCAAGGGAGATGAAAATAAAAACTCACACCAGCATGCGACAAAAACTATTTAAATGAATCCATTAACTTGTCACGCAAAGCACCATGTCATCCGATTGTTTGTGATCACGAAATAAGGAAGATTCGAATTAATTTTCTACATTTCTATCTAATTTTCGCGGACCCGACTGTCAGTCACAATTTACAACACAGACCAATAAGGTCAAGTTCAAACTTTATGAATGGCATTGCTTTTTTTTTAAAAGAAAACAGAGCTATGCGTATCTGGGGAATAAGAGACAGATTAAAGACGCACCCTGCAATTGACCAATCGCTGGCCCCGCCCACTTAGTCCGTTGGTCAAGCCAATTGACTCCAACAGAAAGTTCCGCTTCGATTTTTAGGTCATTATTTTGAAAAAATTATGGCCATTAGTATGTTTCAAATAAGTAGAATTGTTGGTGGGCGACATAATTGTCGTAATGTTTACTAAAATGGTGGCCAATTTTGGAGCTTAAATTCTAAATTAAGGTTCTAAGAGCTTGATTCCGGGCTGAATGAGTAATTTGATTGGTCGTTTGATTTCTAGATTGACCGCCGCGTTTGGTCAGTTTACCACCCAGACCAATTAAGTCAAATTCAGATGTTATGAATGGCATTGATTTTTTTATTAAGAAAACAGATTTACGTGTATCAGGGAAATAGAAACAAGTTAGAGAAATATCCTACAATTGTCGTTGGTCATTTCTTCTGAACATTGAGCAGAAGATTTAACTCAATATTGTAACATAAACGAAAACTTGAATATCGCCACTGTTCTTTATAGTTTTTCAACAACAACAACAACAACAACAACAAAACAGAAACAAGCAACACCACCACCACCATCACTCACAGCAACACTGCTACTTCCTTAGTTGAAAGAGTTACGACCGTTTATTACCCTATCCTAGACGACAAAATTCAAGTTCAAAAAGGTTACAGACGACACTATTAAGTGGCTAAAAATTCAAGAAAAGTACATAGGGTAGAAACATCGGGATAAAAAACAAACAAACAAACAAACAAAAATCAAAACATCGGGATAAAAAACAAACAAACAAACAAACAAAAATCAAAACCTGTAAATAATGTTAAATTAAACCAATATTGCTTTTATCACGGAAACAACAACAACAACAACAACGTCACAACCACCACAACCGTCATTGTGTGTTGTCAATTACTTTAAACCACTTATTGGCTTTAACCTACTTTCACATGGAAAATTAGACTGGTTAAAATTCAAAGACGACAACTTAGGATTGATAAAACGTCACCGGTTGTTTTTGGGTGGCGTTAAAACATTATAAATAATGAAGATATTGCTTGTGACAAGAAATTTCTTCATTTTTCACAATGTTATTTTCTTAGGGAGTGAAACGGGGCGGGATTGTTACACACTATCATTTAGATTACAGTTTACCCTTTTTCCAACCCATTCAAACAAAAAGACGCTTTTGGACGCCCATAAAAAAAAAAAAATAAATAAATAAAAGGTTAAGAAAAAATTATAGAAAATGAAGAAATTGCTTGTTATAAGCAATTTCTTAATAGTCGAATATATTTTCTACCTCAAGAGAAAACGATTTTTGAAATTATATCAACTAAAAAATGTCTTTTGAAACATCTTTAAATTTGGACCAGTCTAAAATTTCATCGTGTGGTGATGGGTTAAAGATATTTTAAAACGGCTAGACGTATTTACCATTTGTTTATACTTGTTTTGTTTTGACCGTTAATGATGTGGATAATTAACCAATCTCTGACCCCGCCCCTTTACTCCTTTGGCACCACCCATTGAATCCGACAGAAAGTCCCGCATCGATTTTAAATAGAGGATAATCGTTTGTTTCAGTGTAAGATCGATTTATATTTCATTGTGTGAAAATAAAGCTTTTGTTGTTCACGAAATGAAATATCAATCGATCTTACTTGAAAAACAAACGATTGTTCTATTTCTTAAATGCAAAAATTAGTCAAAATGCGAAAATTATATGACACATATTCTTAAAGCGCGTCATTTTGCACGTGATTGCTATGCAACGCTTATGATGACGTCACTTATTTGGCTCTGTTTAGATAACGTCAGATAGGGTGAAATGAACGAAAGCGGGGCATAAGTTTTTGATAATTTTACTGGATAGGCGGGGAGTTTATCAAATTATAATCTACCGTTATTTCTCGATAATCCACCTGAAAGCATTAAAGAAACGGCGTTATTTTGCAAAATTCATCACCAGTACCATGTAACAAAAAACTAGTATAGTTGGTTGGCTAAATAAACGTCGTAATAAGCTTCAGTTACGACGTTTATGTCGCCAAACCAACGAAGAAGCTTAACGAAAATTGCAGCCAATGCCAGAGATCAAAACTCATTTCATTGGTCGACTGGTTATTTGTTTGACAGGCGCGATTGGTTAATTTGAACGCCTTTTTTTTGTCAAAAATAATAATGTTATTTGGTATAAACAAACGTGAATTTTATTTTGTTTTCGTAATTGAGGTCTATCACTCTAGATACTTAAGGGTTGGGTGGTAAGTGTGGAACTGTTTCCTGATATCCATAATAATGAGAATCCAACCACGAGGATGGTATATCACGTTTCCCACCTTGGCAATGGTAAATCAGTATCAGATGCCGCCATCATAGCGCAGTCGGTAGCGCGTTAGACTTCTAATAATCAATCATGGTTCGATCCCTGGCGGCGGCACATATCCTTTCCGACATTTGTCTCTCACCAATGGGTGGATAAATGTAAACCTCAGTGGGATGTCAGCTGGAGGCTAAGAAAGGGTGTAGTGGTAATACTGGTGCGAGAAATACCATTGTTAGGTGCTCGGGCCGCTGCGATATGACTGAAATACTGTTAAAAGTTGCGTTAAACCCCATTCAATCAATCAATAAAGCACTCTACTGCAAATTTTCTTATGTAATAACCATTAAGCTGTGCTCGGCTGTCCTCTCAACAGATAACCACAAAATTTCCGTTTTATCAAAATTCATCCTAGGTGAAAAGCAACAAAAATAAAATCTTTCCCTTGTTGGGTAGAAAACATTGTGGACAATGAAGAAATTGCTTGTTACAAGCAATTTCTTCAATGTCCACAATGGTTTCCAGAGCTTTTTTCTTGAGATACTTAAAAGGCGGATGGGTTAAATAGCATGCTTTTGGCATAGTTCTCTACAGTTTGAATAGAGTTTGAAATATTCCTGAAATACATAAGAACTATTTTTTATGGCGTAGGCATTCCGTGGACTTGGTGGCTAAGCCTCCAGTGGCAGTTTGCACTCGTTGGACTTTGAGAAGATATCAAAATATTGTCTGTTAGCTTAAGCTATTAAAGCTGACGCTTTGCTAGCCAAAAATTGAGGTGTATTTCTGTAAGAAATCTGCACTCCGAAAGCCGTATAGTTTTTCCTGAATAGAGGGACCAAGGTTACAAATGATTTTATGTATGACGAATATGTACAACTGTAAAATGTGTATTCAAAGAGGTGTTCTTTTTAGAAGTGATTAAAACATGCAGGATAGGATCTGAGGAATTTTAGATTGTAACATGCACTTGTCTATCTATATTGGTCATGTTAGATAAAAATCGAGCATACGTAATTGCCCCCTGATACTCAAATCATGTGTTTTATGTTCAATATAAACTTTTCTTTCACACAATCCCGCTTTTTACTTCATCTCGAGACAAAAGTCAAAACGCCGTTGATAACGAAGAAACTGATTAGTTCAAGCAATCCTTTTTTCCCCCACAGTGTTTTCCACCCTAAACACAAACATTGTGAAACTCCCTATAGATAGTGTCGTCTCTGAATTTTGACAGTCTATCATTCTGTCCGTCTGATAATGGGTTAACCCATTCCCACTCAATCCCTTCTTTTTACGCCCCTTGAGAAGATGGTTAAGGAAAACATTGTGGAAAATTAAGAAAGTGCATGTTACAAGCAATTTATCCATTATCCACAATGTTTTCTACCTTAAAAAAACCCAAAGATTTTTAAAATTTCTTCAACTTTAAATTGTCGTCTGCAGCTTCTTTCAATTTGGATCAGTCTAAAATTTGTTGTGTTGGAATGGGTTAAGCAATGTTCGCCAGTAACAATGAGATATCTGTCACCCCTAACAACTAACCGTCTTCTGGGGGGGGGGGGCGTCACTCTTATGGGCATGTGTTACGGTAGCGACGGAAATACATACACAAAGTGTGTTAATTGGGTCAAGCCTGGGTTCGAACGAAGTTCGAGGTTTAAATTCTAGTTTTGTACTTACTTGACAATGAGCCGCCAATGACGCACCCACGTGATAATATCAATCATTGTAATTACTTGACAATGAGCCGCCAATGACGCACCCACGTGATAATATCAATTGACGCGTTTCTTTAGAGTACTTATTATTATTCTTATCACCGACAAGTACACATCACGAAACATTGCTAAATTACGTACATTTTATTTAGCACAATTTTTATTTCCAGGTATTCGACGGATGGGAATTAAACGGGGAACTATTTCCTGACACCTTTGATCACGAGCTATCGATGGTGGAAAGATACAAGACGTACTGTGGTCCCCACAAACCAAACAAAATGATTCTGTCCTCACAGAATGTTGCCCTCATACAATTTAGAATACCCGAAATCGGTGAAGGATTCAAAGTCATAGTAAATTATAAATCAAATCCAAAACGTAAGTAAAGGAAATAATTTTACTGTTGATAAATGTATCGAATGCTTTTAGAATTTTCTGTCTGTGTATGGAATAACTTAACAATTTCCTGTAGAATCTCTGATTTCTGCCTCCCTGCGATATTATACTTTAGAAAACATTATGGAACAAAAAGAAATTGCTTGAAAATATTGTATAACACGCAATTTCTTCTTTTCCCAAAATATGTAGGATGCCTACTGTTCAAAGTTAACTTAATTTATATTGTTGTATACGACCCCTTTGAGACGTGACACGTGACATAGCGGCGAATGGTCAGGTTATAATCGAGCTCGCGAGAAAATATAACTTTTTGGACTGAATATGACTAAATATCATAAAAATTAATCTAAAAATAATCAATTTTCGTTGTTGAGTTGTTCGTCATGGATACTCAGAAAAATAAAGATTATTCTTTTATAATTTCATCAATTAACACATGTCGTCTGAAATTCCTTTGAATTTGGACCAGTCTCAAATTTAATAGTTTTGTCTAGGGTAAGAAGAAACTTGCAATTTGACATTTACCTCTCTCTATATAAGTTTCAAAACAAATGGTTTATTTGTGATTGAATGGGGGTTTAACGACACCTTTAACAGTATTTCAGTCATCTCGGGGCGGCTGGAGCACTTAACAATGGATTCCTGGTATTTCTCTCATCAGTACTACTACTGCATCTTTTCCGAGCCTCCGACTGATCTTCAAAACAAATGAACGAGCATAGATGTATAAGTAGTAGTGACTGATCAAAGGTCAATTTTGTCTATTCTGGTACTGGTAGAGACAAAATTGACCTGTGATCACTCACTGTAAGTTGCACATCTATAAAGATCTTCATGGCACAACTGGTATTTTGTTTAAAGCGACGTTTAATCCCTTACTTAAGAGATGAAGAGAATATTTTTTGTTTTCATGGAGGTATGAACCGAAAAACCTAATCACACTGTATGAATACGCGAAGCGGATTCATACATTGTGTGATTAGGTTTTTCGGTTCATACCTCCACGAAAACAAAAAATATTATCTTCATTTCTTATAATTTAATAGCATCGAGCGAAAAATGCAACAACTTAACAAATTTTGAAACCTTTTTGTAGTGAACTATTTTGTGCGGAAGCATTCAAAATGGCTGTGTACTCAAAATTTTGTTCATGGAGGTATGAATTAAATTTTTCGACCAATCAGATCGCTCGTTTTTGATAGACGAAACTAACAATTAAAATATAAACGAATGTTACCATCTCTTTCAGCATGCAATGCTGTAGCCATGTTCGACAAGGGAGTTCTAACCATGAAAAATTACGGACTGAAGAGAAACTGTACCACATCTATTATTTATCCTGAAAAAATCCACTTACTCAATGTTGACGTCGGCGTAACGTCAGAACAGAAACGTTTAGACGTTGAAAGTGGACTAACAGACCAGGTAATTAATTAATACGTTCGATCAGATTTTGGACCATTTAGATATTAGAGGAAATTCTTGGAGGAGCGCAAAGTCTAGATCCAGGTCGTTCTGCGAAATATGACTAGGTTTATAAAAAAAACCCACTTACTCAACCTTTACGTCGGCGTTTCGTCAGAACAGAAACGTTTAGACGTTGAAAGTGGACTAACAGACCAGGTAATTAATTAATACGTTCGATCAGATTTTGGACCATTTAGATATTAGAGGAAATTCTTGGAGGAGCGCAAAGTCTAGATCCAGGTCGTTCTGCGAAATATGACTAGGTTTATAAAAAAAACCCACTTACTCAACCTTTACGTCGGCGTTTCGTCAGAACAGAAACGTTTAGACGTTGAAAGTGGACTAACAGACCAGGTAATTAATTAATACGTTCGGTCAGATTTTGGACCTTTTAGATATTAGAGGAAATTCTTGGAGGAACGCAAAGTCTAGATCCAGGTCGATCTGCGAAATAATACTAGGTTTAAAAAAACCACTTACTCAACCTTTACGTCGGCGTTACGTCAGAACAGAAACGTTTAGACGTACAAACTGGACTAATGGACCAGGTAATTGATTAATATATTCGATCAGATTTTGGAGTCTTTAAATATTAGGGGACATTCTTGGAGGAGCGAAAAGTCAAGGTCCAGGTCGTTCTGCGCAATATGATCAGGTTTAAAAATTCTACTTACTTCACCTATACGTCGGCGTTACGTCAGAACAGAAACCTTTAGACGTAGAAACTGGACTAACGGATTAGGTAATTCATTAATACATTAGATCAGATTTGGGAGTCTTTAAACGAAAGGGGGTATTCTTAAAGGTGCTAAAAGGATCGACCAGGTTGAAAACCTTTCGCTTTTTCCCAGATTCTATAAATCTAGAATCGCCATTGTACGTTGTTACACGTTGATTTCAGGATATTATATCTTGTTGGCCTCTGCTGGATTCTATCTTTTTTACAGATATTTGTCTAACGCAGTTCCTGCTGGTTCCTTTTTCTGAAAGTGAGACCGACCATATTTCCATCACTGACCAATCAAAAATTGTTTTATTAAGATTCAGTTTCAATTTATAGAAAAGAGAAACCTTTGTAACAAACAAACAAAGATATTATATAAAAAAACAACAACAACAACATAAAAAAAACCAAACCAGACAGACAGACAGACAAACAAACAAAAAATTGACATGCTTACTCATCGTAGAAGTAGTCGCTGCGACCGAGTAGGAATGTTCATGTAGAAATTGGTTTTACTGCTTTCTGTGATTTATTAGCTCATTACCAGAAGTCACAATTTTAGACCGTCAAAAATTGAAAGAAGTCGCAAACGAGAATTCTGTGTGAAAAATAGTTTCAAAAATCATTGTCTTTTGGCTCAGAAAACATGCGAGATAATGAAGAAATGTTTTGTTACAAGCAATTTCTTAATTTCCAAATTTTTTTCTTGAGGTGCTTAAACTGCGGAAATGCGTGGGAATAGTTTAAAGAGAGCATATTCAATCCAGTCTAAGATACAAACTATCACTGACAAAGAACGGATTGTTCCAATTAGTTTTGGGAAAATAGGCACTGCAATACTTTTTATTACCATGGTAAAAGAAAGAATTTGTCTCCTCAATGTAGACCTGGGCGTTACGTCATAATGGAAAAGTTTCTTGGAAATTATCATAATAATGATAATAAAACCCCGACTATATTTCGAGATGGCGAATTCCGATTATTTTTAATCAAGGAAGAATTCAAAATTTATAAGAATATTGTAACTCGCACAGAAAATTCAATGTTAAACCCCTCCTGTTTAATCCCTGTTTTTTTTTTTTTAAATTCATTTGAATATATAATTGAGACAAAATTGTAGGAAAAGAAGAAATTGGTTTTCCACACTTTTTCCTACCCTACCAAATTACTATTTTTTTCAAATCAAATCCACTTTTAATTTTTCTTCTGCAAAAATATTTGAATTTGGACAGGTATAATATTTTACAAAGCAGGAAAGGATCCTAAAAAGAAAAATGCATGCAAGTTTTCGCGTTAAACGTATATCTTTCTTATGTTATCGATTTTTCAAGCTCTGTGTTTTACAAAAATGGCACCGGTTTCTCCTTTTTCTCGCATAATTACTTAACAAATTATATTTGACTTTATGCTTTTTAGCTAGCAAAGCGTCAGCTTTGATAGCTTAAGTAAACATACGAAATTTTGAGGTCGTCTCAAAGTTCAACGAGTGCAAACTGTCACTGGAGGCTTTACCACTAAATCCGTTAAATGCCTACGCCATTAAAAGTAATTCTCGTGTATTTCAGGAATATTGCAAACTCTATTCAAATTGTAGAGAACTTTGTCAAAATCATGCTATTTAACCCATCCCGAATCAATTCCGTTCTTTAAGCATGTACAGAAAAAAAGTCTTGGAAGACATTGTGTACATTGAAGAAATTGCTTGTAACAAGCAATTTCTTCAATGTACACAATGTTTTATACCCAACAAGGGAAAGATTTTCTAAATACAACCATGCTTTGCTAGCTTACAGTACTTTCAGTACTTTTATTTCTTTTTTTCGGGGGATAGGCTACTAAGTGGCTTCATTAAGGTTTCTAGACCAGACAATCTTGTACGTTAGACAAAGATTAAAGAGAAAAATTGACGGTTATCTGAATTTATCTATTGTAAATGAACTATAAATACAGATTGTTGACTGATAAATAAGGATCTCTGTGTCTAGAATATATCATGAACAGTTTTTTGCTAAAGCGCTTGTGCGATGAATATACTCATTAGAAAAAAAAATAAGCATCTTCGAAATATAAATCCGGCCATTTTGGAAGATAATCTAATACTCTTGAAAACCTTGGAAGTCATTGTTAATTATATCCCAACCTACAGAGAAGTAGAATATGTTGGCTTCACAACGTCTGTCTGTCTGTCTGTCCAGCCATCCGTCCGCCCACTTTTTGTTTTCCGTGGTCTTATAACTCAAGACCAAGTTGACCAATTGCGGCGGTTAATCAAATATCCAATCGACCAATGAAATCATTCATTTTGACCAGAATTTAATTTTGAGCTCCGACATTACCCGGCATTTTGCTTTACATTTTTGGTTGGTTTGGCGGCTTAAACATCATAACTACAGCTTTTCAAGCTGTAGTTACGACATTTAGGTCGCCATCCAATTATTCTACCTTTTATTTATATGCCACTTGCCATAGATGTTGCAAAATATCGCCGTTTAAAATCGAAGTGGGACTTGCCCTCGGAGTTAATGGGCGTGGTAAATGGAGTAAGTGGGCGGGGCCAGAGATTAGTCAACGGAACTACAGTATGAAACTTCATACAATTGTTGCCGATGACCCAAGGAAGTGACCTATTGTTTGGGGTCACGTAGGTCAAATATCATTGAAACAAATGAACCTTGATTGAAAACCGTTTCCGTGCTCTAGCCCATAAGGTCAGTTGAACAAGGACCTTGAAACTTTTTATTAATGTTATCCATGACACACGTTGTGCCCTTTTGTTTTTGAGTAACATAAGGTCAACTTTGCTACTTGAGTGTCAAACTACTGGTTGGGGGATATAAGTCCGCTTTTCGACAATTCTAGTTGTAATTCTTTTAAAGACAACATTTTATCATGCATTACAATCTTCAAAGAAATCTCGAATGATATCACAAACCCCATTTTGATCTAATTGATTCTCACTATCTTGATTTCACTGATTTTAAAATCGCTTCTTTAATCAAACTGAAATCCGAGCCAATTTCAAAGATGCCTTAGACCTTTTGCTTTTTATCCTATTCTTAAATTTAGTATTCGGATTATAAAAACCTTCTTTAGAAAGATTGAAAAACAAAGGGTTAGCGATAAACAATATAAGCCCTAACCAAGACCAGACCACGATTTTTATTCTGGTCCAAACTGAAAGAAGTTGAGGACGACTATTTAAATTGCGATAAAATGGGGAAATAAGTGCCAAAAAGGGTAGAAAATGTTGCATGAAAAGAAGGAAATGATTGTCAAAGCAATTTCTCAATTTTCCATAACTTTTTTCTATGATAATATTGCTAGAGAGTGCATAAAAGCGACATCGTGTGGTATTGGGTTAATCTGAATTAAAGTCCATGTTTGTTAATTAAAATATGTTTAGTCACCACCAACAACAACAGGCTTTAAAGTATGCTCTCCTTAAAAAAAGAAAGGAAAAATATATCTTCTTTGTTTTTTGTAATTATCAAATAGTAAGCAAATCTGATAAGTCGAACTATGCATAACTCAAGTATTTGTTTTAATGAAAACAGTAGCTTTCGACACAACGAGGTCAGATAACTTTTTGTCTGTTGGCCTCGTTTCAATCTTCGTACTTTACAGTATTACCAAACACGAACAAATTGATGACACTGCGAAAATGACCAATTTATTTAATGAGGACGATTGAAATTTTAATTTTCAACCTAATTGTGAGGACTTTTAATCTTTTTTTCTACGAATTTAGACAATGAAATGTAGCAATTACAAATGTATTTTAAGAGTTAATTACACTAAGATTGTTATATTTTTTGTAAAAGCTTCAATGTAATTATCAATTTTTTCCCTGAGCTTCTTAACCAATTCCCATTTATCGAAAATTTAGATTGGTCCAATTTTGAAAGACGTTGCTGATGAAAATGAAAAGGAGTGTATTTTGAAACGAAACCATCCTATGTGGTAGAAAATAATGTGAGAAAAGAAGAAATTGCTTGTTACATGCAATTTTTTTCTTTTTTACACAATATTTGCTTAAGTATAAAGTCACAAGGACTTAAAAAAAAAGAAAGAAAGAAAGAAAAAAAAAAAAACAAACAAAAACAAAAACAAAAAAACCAGGGATTATACAGAAAAGTTAAAGAAGACTTTACGTGGTATTAAAACAATTTTACGCTTTCTAAGGCTTTAATGCCCATACACAAAAGGCACGTATGTAATAATAATCATAACGATAATGTAATATTGAATAGGGAAAATTGTGATGCGATAGCGATACAACATCTTGTATTTGCTTTGAGCTATCGTGAAAAGTTTTGTCTCACGATACCGAAGGTTGAGTGGGATATCTAATTTTCCTCTGAAGCGAGAAGCAAATAGATGTTTCATTGAAATCGTAACACACTATTTTATTTATTGTATAATTATTTACTGAATAAATTCGATGAAATTATAAAAAAAACAAAACGTATTCTTACATGTATTTCCCTTCTCCTCTACCATTCCGATTGCGTTTATTCGCCTTATGACGTCATATGCAGAATGAAAATGACGTCATCTTAGAGAGCAAATTAAAAACAAAACAAGCAAAAAAAAAAAAAAAAAAAAAAAAAACCCGCAGCCCCAAAATAATAACAACAACATCAAACACAAAACACACAAACACAGAGAGAGAAAAGTAACAATACAAACACATAAACAATCAAACGAAACAGCAACCAAAAACATCGTTAACCTGAATTGAATCCGATCTTATTTACGACTAAAAGGTCCCTTATGGCACAACAGATCATTTATGATCGATAAATAGGGAATATTATGTTACGACAGCGATACAAAATCTTGTATTTGCTTTGAGCTGCGGAGGAAAGCATTGATAGTTCACATGACCGACGGTTGACTGGATTATGAAATTTTCCTTCGCACCCAGAAGTAAATACATAATTTATCGCTATCCCAACTTAGATTCTGTTTATTATATACTTACATTTTTTGTTATATAAGATCGTTGAAATAACGAAAAATTATTTTTGTCGTATGGTAATGTGTTAAGAAAATATTCGATCCTGTTCTGTCTGCGCTATTAATTTGATGTTGGTTTTTCAAATAATGGGCCGCGGCCTTGGAGCTCGATCCCCAGTCACGGCATAGATCCCTTCTGACATTTGTCAATGGGTACAGTACTATTATATTAACCCTTGTCATGCTGAATCCGGAACATTCCGGGTTTGGCAGGAGGTGTAGACCAAGATCAACCTGAACTTAAGTGCAGTCTGATCTTGGTCTACGTCTCCTGTTTGTATTTTTCCTGCCAGAGTTGTATATGAAGTTGATTTCTAAAAAAATATTGATTTTTCTATCAGTGCTTTCAGCCCTTTTATTTTACAGCAATTCGGTAAGGTAATTTATGCAGCATGACAAGGGTTAAAAGAATTAATCCAAAACAAGGTTTTAACCATAACGTTTCGTCAGAAACCGCGTAACCACAGCTGGACTCTTTGGTTCTGGTTTCTGAGAACTTTTAGTCTATACAGAGATTGCATCCCATAAAAAAAAAATCTTAGTTGTCTGGAACTTCATATCTAAACAGAGATTCTATCTCAGAAATTATTTTCCTTAGTTTTCTTATCTATACAGTGAGAGATTCTATCCCATAAAACAGTTTTCCCAAATTTTTATCTCTCCTATCAAACTACTGTCTTGACACAACGGAAGTTTTAAATATTACAAATTCATGTTTATATGTTTTTTGTCCATGTTGTACTTTTATGTACTTGGATGTAAAATAAAAGTTTTGTTCTGTTCTGTTCTTAAAGCTAAGTTGGATGAGCAGCTGTAGGCTTGGAAAGGATTAAGTGGTACAGTAGTACTGGGGTGAAAAATACCAGGAATCCATTGTTAGGGGATCAAGCTGTCGCGATGTTACCGAAATAGACTATAAGTAGATGTCCTTTCATCGAGCAGACAGTGCAAAACTGTAAAAAGTAGGGAATTTGCTCATACTAACAAAGATCCATTATTTTGGTTTAAACCTATTCATTTTACATCGATTGGGAAACAAGTTCTTCCAACTTAGATTAATTCCTCTCGATTCCGCTTCCTGGAAAATGCACCGGTACCGAAAATGTGGGCCAATGACAGAACCAATATCGATAGCCGCTCCCGGGAATCGAACTCAGGACTTCTAGATCGGGAAGCCAACGCTCTACCTCCCGACCTGTGTGTGGTATCCATTATTTTCACCCCCAGACTCGCTCTTCAATTGGCAGGTCTAAAATATACATCTGACTAATAATGAGTTTCTTCTTTGCATTAATATCCGGAATATCTGTCTTTGAAGATTGCTTAGATTACGCCTGAGTATAATATTTCACAAACAAATTATTTTTCATCAGTTTTAATGAGAGCCTGATATGAAAAATAAAAAAGTGATACCTTAAAATTCCATTTCTGGCGGGTTTTTTTTCCCGAAGATCATTGAAATGATATAGATCATATTATACATGGCACATTCATGTTTCAAAACCGCGTATCTTAACCCTTTCCAACATAATCCATTTTGACATCTCCAAGGAAAAAGCTGTGGAAAATAGTTGAACTTAGTGGATTTGATTGTTACTAGCAATTCCTTCATAATGTTTACAATGTTTTCTACCTCAAAAGACAGAAAAAAAATGAACTTAAAATTGTCGTCTGCATCATCTTTTAATTTGGACCAGTGTAAATCTATTTCGTCTAGTAAAGGGTTTATAGATATACGATAGTTGATTGAAAATTATTGAGACTTTGCTAAAAGTTTTCAAGACAGAACGCCGAGCCTATCTAAAAGTATCAATAACCATATAACAACTTGATTTTTTCTTTTAAGACTTAATATTTATGATTGGTATCGATAGGTCTATCGGCGCAAAGAATCTCATAAAAGGTTTCAATTTAAAAGATCATTTCTCTAATAAGAAGTCATCCTAGCTAGCCAAGGGTTCTAACTCCACCTTGTTCCTTACGAACAGTTCGTAAGGAACTAGAACCGTTGGCTAGCGAGTCGTAAGAGGGTGACACTAATATTGAAATTTAGTTCCGAACTTACGAAAGCGCAGCGCTAAAGACTTTGGCAAATTATTATCAATATTATGGGCGAGGAGACAATCGTACAGACATGAGAACAGGTGGAGAACAGTCGAACGGAGCGAAAACTTGAAAAGAAATATTTTTAAAATCTTTGTTTTGTTTTTAGCAGTGTATGAAGTATGGCGGCGGAGACTACATTCAATTGATGCATGGGAATGGCCTTGACACGTCATTGATGACGACACGTGAAGTTATTTGTGGCAGCGAATCAAATAGCGGTATGCATTCACCTCTCTACTTTCCGATCTTTTACAATTAGAAAACAGGTGCTTCTGGAATTCTTTTATGGGTGAAACAAGTTAAATATAGATTTACTCACATTTGAAAATATTTGAGAGAATTATAAAGCGTGTGATACATGTGAGTTAGATGATCTGGTAAAAAAAAAACGAGTCTGAAAAAAATAAGTTAGTTCATAAACAAAATCTTCAATTAAAGAGACTACTTTTGTTTTCACGGAGGTACGAAACGAAAAAGATAATCACACTGTATGAATACGAGAAGCGGATTCATACATGAGTGTGATAAGGTTTTTCTTTTCATACCTCCATGGAAACAAAAATATCCTCTTCATTTCATATAATTTAATGACATTCAGCAGAAAAAGCAAATATTTTACAAAATTTTTATTCGTTTTGCAATGAAACTATTTTGTGCGGAAGCAGATAAGATAGCTGCGGAGGTATGAATATTTTTTCGGCCAATCAGTATGCTCGTTTTTGATAGACGAAAACTGAACATCAAATTATGAAAATTTAAAGTAGGGTGGGGTCCAATCATATTTTCCCAACATAGCTTTCGCCGACACAATTCTAAAAAAATCGATTACAACCCCCGCCTCCCCCAAGATGTCTCTAACCGTCTCTCTCTCCCCAACCCCAGTTGGTTTGTGTTGGTGCTCAACCAATGCCCCATAACTCAGTCTATTGTTTAAAAGGTATTTTGGTCCATATAACCACGACCGAGCAACAATCATTTTCATTTTTTTCACATCGTTTTCTAAATTGTATTGTGTTAGCCTGTCCTAATTTGGCGATACAAGTATATATTGGAGAGCAGCGTAGACTCGACAGGTTCACCAGTCTACGTTAGCACTAGGTCTACAGAATATACAAAATGTTAGGTTGGTAAAATCTTGATATTGGGTCTTGCTAGATTTCAGAAACAATTTCTAATCTTTTGCCAGTCAACCACTTAATCCATTCTCACATAATCCCTCCTTCTCACACCACTTGAAAAAAAAAAAAAAAAAAAAACAAAAAAAAACAAACAAAAAAAAAAAACCAACATGTAGCTCTGGAAAACAATGTGGAAAATGAAGAAATTGCTTGATAAAGTCAATATTTTCATTCCACATTGTCTTCTATCCAGAGAGACAAAGATTTTAAAAAATTCAACAATTTTAAATTGTTGTCTATATTTTCTTTCAATTTAGAGCAATTGTCGTCTAAATTTTCTTTCAATTCAGAGCAATCTAAGGTTATGGTTTAAGCAGATAGTGTGTTTTTGTATGAGGGTGAAACGATTATAAACAATAGAGATAAGAAAATCATCTTTTTTAAATTTCTTATTCTAAAGTACATAAAGGATCTTGTGCACATTAAAAGTTTGTATCATATGAGCCTATGCGTGACATTTCCAACCATTTCGTATGTGCGTGACTCGCACACAATGAGCACCCTGGACAGCAATTCGGGGCAATTAGAATATTCGCTCATTGCTTAAAGAAGCTGTGGGTCAGTATCTATCTACAGAGCGCAGAGTGAAGACTCTGATCAGACTGTGCGGATGCACAGGCTGATCTGAGTCTTGACTTGGCGCACATGTGTAATGGTTTGAAATGTCACGCATGCCCTCATTTCTTTTAAGAATAAGTATACTGTATGGTAATGGGTAAAACGTTTATAAACAATGGAGATAAAAAAGTAATCTTATTTTTAATTTCTATTCAAGAGTTCACAATCGCTTCAGGGCAAATTCAAGTTTGTTTCGTTTCTTTTGTGATTAAGTATACTGTATGGTAATGGCTAAGACCAAAACAATCGACTTGAAAAATAGAAAAAATGTTTATAGTACGGAACTATTTCTATTTCATTACCATCATAAGACCATTTTTCTGTTTGTTAGAGTACACCACTATTTCTACAAACCATAACCTGGGTCTTATCTAGATTAATTTCTAACTTTACTATTTTTTTGAATTTTTTTTTTTTTTGGCGTTGTAGCTGCTCAACGGTATCATCAAAACTAGCTACATCATCGGCAAACAGTAAAATATTGAGGTCGCTTATTTCACCTGAGACTAAGATATCACGATGATAGGACTATTGACAATCTTGATACACAAGACAGCCATAGAGTCCCCATGAGAGCCATAGAGTCTTTGGCCAGTCCCTGCACAAACCCGGGATTTTACGTCAGAACTTTATAAAACATATTGAAAAAAGAGAAATTGCTTGTGACAAGCAACTTCTCATTTCCCAACATTTCTTTCTACCTCATAGGATGGTTACATTTCAAATTGCACCCAATGTTCATTTTTGTCTGCAACCTCTTTGAATTTCGACCAGTCTAAAATTTAAAAAAAAGGGGAAAGGGTTCATATCGGCGATAAGTCAATGGATCAATATTTCATTTCTTTTTTCATTCGTCACGTGATTTCAGATAAGAGCATCCAGGTTGTTCTCGGCTGCCAACACTCTGTCGTAAGAATGGTATCCAGCGGCCAGTTTTATAACACAGTAACCTTTCAGTACAACCCACCAAACCCGGAGGACCTTAATGACAGTGCTGCCATCTGTTAACTAATGTAGGTTGAGTTGAAACAATATATTACTAGGACATATTTACTTGGAACTACATGTACATGCATATTCAACCAAGGGAACCTAGTGGTTGAATTATTGCACTAAATTAAATATCATGATATAACTCAAGGCACGAAACTGAAATAAACTAGCTCGTTGAAGAGTCTTATCATGTAACACCAGCCGTAGCATATAATTACGCATTTTCGTTTGCAAATGACGTCAGAATACAGTATTGACGTCATTTAAAAAAAAAAAAGCATTATTAGTTTCGCGGAATATAGTTGATCTATATATTATATCAATAATTTTTTAAAAAAAAATGGCCATTTTATAACATAGAATACCAAATTCTTGTCATGAAATAACATATTTATTAAGTTCTTTATCTAAAACGAATTAAAAAATCATAGGGTCTCGTTTTAATCTCTATATAGATAACTCGTTTAATAAATTCGGCATTATACATGGGCACTCATTCAATATCCACTATATCTTCAACGCTTACTAAATCTAAACTTTCATCTTGAAGATTTCGTTTTAGATAAAAGACAAAATTCTGAGGTCCTCTCAAATTTCAACGAGTACAAACTGCCACTAGAGGCCTTACCACTAGATCTATTGAATGATACGCTATAAAAAGTAGTTCTTATGCATTTCAGGAAAATTGCAAACTCTATTCAAAATGAAGAGAACTCTTTGAAAAACATGCTATTTAACGCATTCTCACCCAATCTCAGTTTTTAAGCATCTCAAGAAAAAAGATTTGGAAGACATTGTGGACAATGAAGAAATTGCTTGTAACAAGCAATTTCTTCATTGTCAACAATGTTTTCTCCACCCTTCAAGGGCAAAGTTTTCTAATTTCCACTAACTTGAAATTATCGTATGCGACTTCTTTCAATTGGCACCAGTCTAAGATTTTGTGATGTTGTAATAGGTTAACTCCTGTTTTACTTTAACCTCGTTTATTTATCCTGTTAACCTTATACAAAGAAGATTACTAAACTTAACCATTCTTTTGCTATCTTTCAGTGCTTTGATTTTATTTGTGTACATGTATAGGAATAGCAACTCTAAAAAGGTCTTTAGTTCTATAACTTAAGATGTTCTATTGTTTATGTGACCCCTTGGTTGGGCTCTGAATATCATGCCAAAGGATACGGCCGACGCCATAAGTGGTGAAAATCCGAGTAAGTGGGCGCGACCAGCGACTGGTCAATCAAATGTTTCTTTGAGTTTCACTTTCATAATCATTTGTTCAGTTAAGAACTCGGGTGAGCGATCCAGGGTCATTTTAGCCCTCTTGTTTTTTATATAACATGGGTGATCTTACACTAGTGTAATAAATGACCAATCACTGGCCCCGCCAACTTACCGTGTTGGCCACGCCCACTGACTCCGACAGGAAGTCCCGGTTTGATTTTAACGCATCATTTTGGCAAGCAGCATGTAACAAAAAAGTAGTTTAGTTGGTTGGCTGTAGTTACGACATTTAAGTCGCCAAACCAATGAAAAGTGTTTAAAAATGGCTGCAAATTTCAGAGTTGAAAGTTCAGGTAATAAATATGCAAATGAAATCGAAGCCTGTGGAAACACATTTTTGTGACCGCAAAGATGACATCGCTAACGGATGTAAGGTCGCCATTTTATAACGGCATTATATATTTCTCGGAATATCTCATATCGATGAATATTGATTTATGACAAAATTTGTGGTCATATCAAAAATAGAAAAGCTTATTCGTATTCATAAAATCCCAAATTTATTAAACTAGACAGAGCCTCGTTTTTATCTTTTTATAAAAGAGATGGAGAGAATATTTTTTGTTTTTATGGAGGTATGAACCGAAACAACTAAACACACTGTATGAATTCGCGAAGCGAATTCAGACATAAGTGTGATTATTTTATTCGGTTCATACCTCCACGAAAACAAAAAAAAAAAAAAAAAATATATTCTCTCCGTTTCTTATAATTCAATAGCATCGAGTGAAAGAAGCAAATACTTTACAAATTTTGATACCTTTTTGTATGGGACTATTTTGTGCGGAAGCATACAAAATCGCTACGTGTTCGCTACGAATATTTTTTCGACCAATCAGAACGCACGTTTTTGATAGACGAAACAATGAATTAAATTATGGATGACTGGTTTAACAAATTCGTTAGTTTATGACCGCTATTTCAACATCCGCTCTATTCATGCAAGTTTTTTTTTTCCAGACACCCAAGATGACACTGCCTTAGAATCCCCAACAGAAGACATATCTTTTCCCCACCGTTGTACTATGAGTAATAATACCAATTTTTTCTTCAAAATCAACAACATCATCATCACCACCACAAACAACAAATACAACCACAGCAGTAACAACAACGACGATGACGGAAAACAGCAAACACTACCACGACAACCAAAACGACAACAACAACAAAACCAACAAAAACGCTGTACTGGTTAGAGACTAAGTTTAAAACCAAGGCTTTACTTTTCCCTCAGATCTTTATTAAAATAAATATAACGAACTTGATAAATATTTTATTTTGTTTGGCGTTGTACTTTGGGAAATTTAATAAATATTGAACTCAATATTAACTCGGGTGATTTGTTGCTAAAGGAGTCAATCATTAACCTATTTCCAAGCAAAAACCTTTTTATGATGCCCCAAAGAAAAAGAAACCCTTTGCTTGTTACAAACATTTTATTTCGTTATTCTCATTTTTTTCTATCTACAACAACAACAACAACGACGACGACGACGATGACGACGACGACGACGACGACAACGACGAGATAAAGAGCCACCAACTAAAGATTCGTCTTCAAAAATTTCAAATTCGGACTGGTCTTAATTTTTGTGGTCTGTTAATTGGTTGATGACTGAAAACACCGCCTTGAAAACAAAACTTTGATCAAAGATCGAGTGCAGTGCAGGTCAAACCAGGTTAGAATTTTATCATCGTCATCATTAACAACAACAACAGCTGCAGCAGAACAAGCAGTACCCAAACTCCCCCTCCCCGGGAATAAATAAATAAATAAATAATAAAACGAGTGTATCGTATGGATAATAAATGAATAAATAACCGAGTGTATCGTATTCTTGAGGCGTCAAAAAGCGTTAGCATGGGAATGGATAAAGCAGATATAGTCGAGAATAATTTCGTAAGTTTTGTTTGGTTATCTACCTTACTTACAACACCCCCTCACGAAAACAGACAAAAAGCAACAAAAATCCAAACAATCAAACAAATAAATAACTAACTTACGTGGTTTCCCAAAAGGTTCATGTGTATCGATTGCCTGTATCTCACCAATGGGTAGATAATCGTAAACCTAAGTGGGTAGCAGCTGGGGGCTCGGAAAGGATGTAGTGGTAGTACTGGTGCGAGATATACCGGGAATCAATGGTTAGGTGATCCAGCTGCCGCGATATGACTAAAAATTGTTAAAAAGCGACATATGACCCAATTTAAACAAAGAAAACAAAGTATATCGATTGCGCACATATAAAACTTATTTTCTTAACTATGAAAATAAAATCGAAAAATCTGTATGTGAAACTACGATCCATGTTAAGACAGTCTCTGTCTCAGAAATAGAAAATCGTTTGTTTTAATTAAATCTCACATATAACCGCTTTTTTCACCCCCCCCCCTAGGAAAATATTGTGGAAAACAAAGAAATTGCTTGTGGTAAGCAATTTTTCTTCATTTTCTACAATGTTTTCCAAGGTTTATAGTCTTGGGGACGACAAAAAACGTAAGTATGAGAATGGATTAAAGCAGATAATGAGGACCATTCCCGTGTTATCTTCCCTTTGTCCTGTTATGATTAAATCAGAGGTGTGCCAAATAGTACATTTGTCCTTTCACTTCATTATACCTTTGTTTTTATCCTTGTTCAGTATGGGGAAGTTGCGATTTTTTATTTGCTCTTTCCAGTTTGATTATAAAAACAAATATCTCGATGGCATTAGTTTATGGTTCAGAAAGAGCATAGAAAAGTATTTTCAAGATGAAACGAACATTTCAAACTCTAAAGTTTACATTAAACAGCTGTTCTTAAAACCAGACAGTGCAAAGAAACCAAGGATAAAGTCCAAGTAAAATACTGATAGAGACCAATGTACCCATGAATGACCCTTATTAAAGTCGAGGATTATTCTGTTAGTCTACCTTACTTACCTCACAAGAAAAGAGACTCATATTACATGCTTAAAAAAGCAAAACGACCAAAACCAAACAAAAACAACAACAACAACCCCCCCCCCCAAAAAAAAAAAACTAATTAACCAACAAACAAATTTACAACAACTAACTGGTTTCCTAAATTCAAGTACATGTATGTCGATGAAGCACACATTAAAGTTATTTTTGAACTAGGAAAATCAAATAAATCTCTAAGTGAAACTCCACTCCTTATTAAAGGAGTGCTTTCAAAGAAATTCTAGTTTTTCCCATATTCTGGTTGAAAAATACTTCCGTCTGTAGAGATAACTACCATGGAACGAGTTGCATATAATTGAGACCGTTATTGAGATCCAAACTCCGACATTGGCCGCCATTTCTGATAACCTTTTATGTTGGTTGAGAGACTTAAACGTCGTAAATACAGCTTGCATAAGCTGTATTTACGACGTTTGGGTCGCCAACCAACTATACTATACTTTTAAATTACATGCTACGGACCATATTTTTTCAAAATAACGCCGTTTAAAATCGAAGCGGGGGTTCCTGTTGGAGGCAACGGGCGGGGCTAACGAAGTAAGTAGGCGGGGCCAGCGATTGGTCAATTGGCATATTACGCGCCAATTTGGTTCAGGTATATTTTCTTTACACATCTATCAAAATGTTGATAATAAGTTACTATACTTAACCCTGTACCAGACGGCAACTTTTTAGACCTGCACAAACCCAAAGATGTTGAAATCGTCTTTTTAGAGTCAGGGGACTTAATTGACATCCTTGTCGAACCATGGAAAGATTTAATTCCCTTTAAGAAGAGTCAGGTAGCCAGACAAAGTTATGTCATAACAAAGAAGAATTGATCACTAATTTAATTTGTCCATTACGAAGAGTTCATTCCACAATAATGAGACCGCGGCCATAATGTAGTTAGTAGCGCGTCGGAATCCGAACCATTGGGATCCAAGGTTCGATTCCCGGCTGCGGCAAATATTCTATCCTACAATTGTTTCCCACCAAAGGATGAATAGTCGTTAACCAAAGTGGGGTGAGTAGCTAGAGGCTCGGAAAGGATGTAGGGGTAGTGTACGTGTGAGAAATACTAGGAATTAATGGTAAGGTGCTCCAGCCGCCGTGATATGACTAAAAAATTGTTAGAAATGAGGTAATGCTCCATGCAAATAGCATAGGTGTTTTCCTTCCCCTTTACCATTCTGATTACAGGACCTTATATACAGAATGACAAGAGCCATGTCGGACATGGCCATCCCCCGCCTTAAAAGGGCAATAACTCCAAAATTATGCAAGCAAGAGTTGTGGTTCTTGTGCACTGCACTTCTCCTCAATGAGATCTATCCACGTATGAAGTTTCAAGTTGATAGCTATTATACTTACAGAGATATGCTCCGGACAAGTTTAGTGACAGAATGACGGAATGACGGAATGACGGAAGGACGGTAGGACGGAATGACGGAATGACAGATTGACGGAATGACGGAATGACGGAATGACAGAATGACGGACGGAGACCATTACTATATCCCCTTCACCGAAACGGCGGGGGATAAAAATTACGTCATCTTAGACTACCATATATGGTACCGTATTTGACACTGTCCGATACCGATTTGTTTCCTAACGTGTCCGATTTTATATGTGTGGAATGTATATAAGTTTAGTGACGGAAGGACGGAATGACGGAAGGACGGAATGACGGAATGACAGATTGACGGAATGACGGACGGATGCCATTACTAAATCCGCTTCACCGAAACGGCGGGGGATAAAAATTACGTCAAGTTAGACTACCTTATATGGAACCGTATTTGACACTGTCCGATACCGATTTGTTTCCTAACGTGTCCGATTTTATCTGTGAAGAATGTATATATTTTACTCTAAATTTTTATAGGTATATAATAAAATCTCATATTACTTTATCACAAGTATAAGGCTGGGTTTATTCACGACTTATGCACGTGATCAGCAGCTCGACATGTACTTGAACACTTGACCTTAACTACCCCCTCCCCCTACCAGTAATGCATTTGTCGTCCAGTGGATTCTGTATCCACTTCTTTCAAAATTTAAAAGCATTAAGATCGAAATTATGCATACATAAATCGTATTTGGGCTAAAACAACAGCATCAAACATGTTATTTTAATGGGTTTTTGTGTCTTGTTGTAAACAAGTAATTTGTTTTTATCTCCGGTGAAGTATACATCTTAATTAAAGCCAGAGCTACGATGTTTAGGTAACTTAAGGACAAAGTACGGAAGGTCCTTATCACGTATCCGTTTAAAGCCGAAACAATAGGCCTGACAAGGGCAATAACACGCGTATCTTGACAGTTAAAAATATGGGACCTGTCACGAGAAAAAAAGGACCTCAATGGTCGTCAAAAGGATTTTTTTTTGTTTTGAATGGGGGTGTACGCCGCTTTCAACAATCTTTCAGTTATATCGCGGCGGCTGGAGCACCCAACAATGGATTCCTGGTATTTCTCACACTAGTACCACCATCACATCCTTTCCTATCCTCCAGCTGCTATCCCACATAGGTCTACGATTATCGACCCCTTGGTGGGAGACAAATAGTCGGAAAGGAGTCGTCAAAAGGAACTGCAAGGGACGTGAAAAAGGACCTCGGGAACGGCGTTAAACAAATATTTGAAAACGGAATGAATGCGGCAAAAGGAAATGAGATTAAGCATTTCGATGATAATCATATCGAAGGTTAATTGCTAAACTGTTCTAAGTATCTACACAATGTATAAACACTTAGTACAGTATCGCAACTAACCCTCGGTATATATGGAAACGTAGATCGACAGTTGTAGATTCAGAGAATCTATTTTAATCGAAAAGTTTCGGTTCGTGCAGTCTAACCGGAGTAGATATGTTGCCCATTTTCTAGGTATATCTCTTTCGGCGAGTCACACGTATGAAAACTGACCAATCGCTAACCCAATTTATTCCCTTGGCCCCGACAGAACGTTCCACTTCAATTTTAAATGGCATTCTCTAGCAATTTTTATAGCCAGTACTGTAGAATGTAACCAAAAAGTAGAATGGTTGGTTGGCGACCTAAACGTCGTAACTACAGCTTGAAAAAGCTGTAGTTTCGACGTTTAAGTCGCCAAACCAACAAATATGTTTAACAAAAATGGCGCCCAATGTCGGAGTTCAAACTTCAATCCCGGACGAAATGAATGATTTGATTGGTCGACTGTATTGACAGCCGTAATTGGTCAATTTTACTTAACACGTGATGATTTCTCAAAATTTACAGATCGCTGACCCCTTTCACTGACACCGACAGGAAGTCGACTTGGATATAAAACGGAGTTATTTTGAAGAATTTATTGATAGTCAAATTTATTAACTAAAAAGTAAAATTGATAGTTGACGGACTAGATATCGCAACGACAGTTTGAAAAAAGGGAGGTAATCCCTACAGATTGAGAAATGACTTAGCATAAAGCTGTCATATCGATACAAGATGATCTACGATATGTATATAGAGAAACTTATTTCTCTCCAACCTATAGCAACGAAAATAGAGCAATGGTCAAAAAAGAGCATCGGTCAAAAAAGAGTATCAGTCAAAAAAGAGAACCGGTCAAAATAGAGCACCAGTCCAAATAGAGGAAGGGTCAAAATAGAGTATCGGCCAAAACAGAGTATACTTCAAAATAGAGTGTCTTTCAAAATAGAGTATCGGTCAAAATAGAGCACCGGTCAAAATAAAGGACCGATCAAAATAGGGTATCGGTCAAAATTGAGCCAAAGTCAAAATAGATTATCGGTCAAAATAGAGCACTGGTCAAAATAGAACACCGGTCAAAATAGAGTATTTGTCAAAAAGAGCACCGGTCAATATAGAGAACTGGTCAAAATATAGTATACGTCAAAATAGAATATCGGTCAAAATAGAGCAACGGTCAAAATAGAGCACAGTCAAAATAGATTTACAGTCAAAATAGAGTATCGGTCAAAATTGAGCACCGATCAAAATTGAGTCTAGTGAAAAAAAAAAAAAAAAAAAAAAAAAGTAACAGTCAAAATAGAGCTTCGGTCAAAATAGAGCATCGATCAAAAGAGAGTATCAGTCAAAACAGAGAATCGGTCAAAATAGAGTAAAAGCCAAATTTCAAAGAAGTAACAGACGACAGTTTTAGACTTTGAAATTTCGATTTTTGTGTGTGTTTTTTGGGGGGATAGAAAACATTGTTGATAATGAAGAATTTGCTTCAATACAAGCAATTTCTTCATTTCCCACAATAATTTTCACAGCTTTTCTCTGAAGGGGCGATGTCTGGGAATATTTTAGTACATTTAGTACGATACGCAACTCTGTTTCGTGGGCAATTATAGACACCGAGCTTTTTACAGAGAAAATAACAAACAAACAAACAAAAACAATCAAAACAAACAAACACACACGCACACACACACACACACACAAAATAACAACAAAAAAACCCCAAAATTAATTTATTTTAAAGAAAAGATTTTGTAAGCAGACGTAGATAATGTTATGCTATACATATCGAGGTCTAAGAGCAAAAACATTGTAAGTATGTAAGTATTATTTAGAAATAAAGAACGATTTTTTAAATGACATCTCCTCCCAAACCACTGGGCCGATTTGAACCAAATTTGGCAGAAATGTTGCTTAGGTGTTCCCCTTCATAATAGAATTGAAATCCGTTAAAAACTCTGGTTGCCATGGCAACAAAAGTAAAATTTTAAAATAATCTTTAAAAATATTCTCCTCCTGACCCAGAAGGGGTAGAGCCTTGATATTTTGCATGAAGCATCAGTATATTGACCTCTTTCAAAATAGCTAAAATCATGATCCTCGGGTCCTCAGGGGCGAAGCCCCAGGGAGGTGGGGTTTATATAGAAATAAAGAACGATTTTTTAAATGACATCTCTTCCCAAACCACTGGGCCAGTTTGAACCAAATTTGGCGGAAATGTTGCTGAGGTGTTCCCCTTCAAATAGCTAAAAGAATTGAAATCCGTTAAAAACTCTGGTTGCCATGGCAACAAAAGTAAAATTTTAAAATAATCTTTAAATAATCTTTAAAAATCTTCTCCTCCTGACCCAGAATGTTAATTGTTCATATACTTTTTCTGTATAAAGTTGTTAGCTAGCAAAGCGTCAGCTTTGATAGCTCTAGGTTAACAAACAAACACTTAAGGTCAACGAGTGCAAGCTGCCACTGGAGCCCCGGGGGGAGTATATAGAAATAAAGAGCGATTTTTTTAAATGACAACTCCACCAAAACCACTGGGCCAATTTGAACCAAATTTTACAGAAATGTTCCTTAGATGGTCCCCCTAAAAATTAGCTAAAAGAATGAAATATGTTTAAAACTCTGGTTGCCATGGCAACAAAAGTGACATTTCAAAATATTCTTTAAGAATCCTCTCCTCCTGACCCAGAAGGCGTAGAGCCTTGATATTTTGCATGAAGCATCAGTATATTGATGTCTTACAAAATAGCCCAAATCATGATCCTCGGGTCTCCAGGGGCGGACCCAGGGGGGGGGGGGGTATAGGCATGAAGCAACAGTTCTTTCTTATTTCTGAAATTATTACCCATGGAAAAAGTTTTTTCCTTCCTTCAAAGTAGCACTAAAGCCTTGGAATTTGTAATTTAGACTTTTGGATCCTCAGGTTCATAGTCTTTATATGTAATTGTGGCCCACTTGTTTCATAATCCTAACTTTAACATGAAATTAGACTGTTGAAAGAAAAAGAGCCTTTATCTCAGGTGAGCGCCCCAGGGCAAACGGCCCTCTTGTGTATTTAATAATCTTTTCAAACCATTCTACCTGATTTAATTGACTCATGACTAGGTTAGAATTGTAAAAGGTATATAAAACTGCCCGGCAATTTAATTTTTGATCGTGACAACATTGTCTGTTATCGCGTGATGGTTTAAAAATGACTTTATCGTGACAACATGGTCTATTATTTCGTGATGGATTAAAATCTCTTCAACGATGTCCCTTATCCAGTAACAACAAACATTTTTTTATCTTGACAACATTGCCCCTTATCGCGTAACGAATTAAACATTTCTTTTTCGTGACAACATTGCCTCTTATTGCATTACGAATTAAACATTTCTTTTTCGTGACAACATTGCCTTTTATTGCATTACGAATTAAACATTTCTTTTTCGTGACAACATTGCCTTTTATTGCATTACGAATTGTAAGTAAGTATGTAAGTATTTAAATTTTAAAATAATCTTTAAAAATCTACACCTCCTGACCCAGAAGGCATAGAGCCCTGATATTTTGCATGAAGCATCAGTATATTGACCTCTTTCAAAATAGCTAAAATCATGATCCTCGGGTCCCCAGGGTGGGAGCCCCAGGGGGGTGGGGTTTATATAGAAAATTACGAATTAAACATTTCTTTTTCGTGACAACATTGCCTTTTATTGCATTACGAATTAAACATTTCTTTTTCGTGACAACATTGCCTCTTAGTGACGGGTTGAAATGACTTTATGAAGATAACATTGTCCCTTAACGCGTGACAGTTAATCATTTCTTTATCGTTAAAACATTGCCACATATCGCGTGACGGATTAGACATTTCTTTTACGTGACAACTTTGTCCCTTATCGCGTGACGGATTAGACATTTCTTTATCCTGACACTATTGCCCCATATCGCGTGACGGATTAAACATTTCTTTTTAGTGACAAAATTGTCCCTTATCGCGTGACCGTTTAACATTTCTTTATCGTGACAACATTCCCCATATCGTGTGACGGATTAGACATGCACTTTTCGTCACAACAGTTGTTTATCGTGTGACGGATTAGACATTCCTTTTTTGTAACAACATTGTCCCATATCGCGTGAAGGATAAGACATTCCCTTTTCGTGACAACATTGTCCTTTATCGCGTGACGGGTTAAAGCATTTTATCGTGACACTTTCATAATTGATTTCTGATCGAATATTTCCTGACTTGTGTATTGATGGTTAATTTGATACAGTAGGTATGCCGTAGTTTAAACCTTTACTGCCTGTTTATTTCTGGTTCTTATATAGTTAAATATGCCTCCCCTATCTGTCTGTCTATATATTTAACTATGTAATTACCTCTGTCTTTAATAATTTCTGTCTAATTATCGAAATTTATCGAATGATTATCTCTTGATAATTTTACCGATAGAGCTATGAATATATCCAAAATAAGGATAAAGAAATATGTTTTGTTTTAAAAGAGGCATGAACCGAAAAACCTAATCACACTTTATGAATTCGCGAAGCGGATTGATTAGGTTTCTCTGTACATACCTCGATGAAAACAAAAAGTAGTATCTTCATATTTTATAATATACCTTCGGCGAAAAAGTAAATATTTTACAAAAAATTTCAACATTTTTTGTATGGGACTATTTTGTGCGGAAGCATACAAAATAGCTGCGTGCTCAAAATTTGACCAATCACAACGCCCGTTTTTGATAGACGAAACTCAAATTTAAATAATATACCTATGAATATTTCAAGTAAAGTATATACATTCCACAAAGATAAAATCGGACACGTAAGAAATGATAGTGTTAAATACGATTCCATATAAGGTAGTCAAGGTGACGTCATTTTTATGCTTAAGATGACGTCATAATGCGAACAAACGGAATCGGAATGTTAAGGAAGAAGAGAAATTTGTACAGAAATACAAATTTTTAATCAGTTATCGATTTTATGTAAAAAAAAAAAAAGTAGATATATAATAAATGGAAAACTGAGGTACGATACAACATATTGCATTTGCTTCTCGCTGAGGATTAAACTAGACCTTCGGTCTGCAGCCCAAAACAAATACATTGTACAAGATGTGTTAACGCCATCGCAACATAATATTCCCTATGTAGCCCACACTGTCTTGCTGAAACTCCTGCTTTCACCAAGTTCACGTTTTTAAACGTCATCTCAACGGGACCAAAGGTATCCATGACGTCATCATGTTGCCATATAATGCATCAGCAAGTAGGCGTGCATTTAGAGATTGTGTCCAAACTTTTCATATTTGTCTCTTTTTTCACTAATGTAATAGAAAAATCGCATGTTTGTCGTGAAATATATATTTAGTTGTTCAGTCATAAATCAAAAAAAAAAAAAAAAAAAAAAAATAAATAAATAAAAAAAATAGAGTTTTCTGTCTGCCTCTATTTTTTTTCTGTCCCTCTATCATTCTATCGATATTTGTCTCTCTGTCTAAATCGTTCTTCCTTACTTCATTAATACAAATAACCGTATGTGTCTGCACACATCAATTTGTCTTTCTCTCTCTGGATCCCCAATCTCTGTATTTTCTGTCATATTTTCTCTGTGAGTAAGTGTGCGTTCTTCTGTCTGCCCGACTGTCTATGTTTTTCCCTCTCACAATTGCCTATTTCATTTAACCCATTCCCACACAGTGACGCGTTTTGACGCCCCTCAGGAAAAACAATCAGGAAAACTTAGTGTAAAATGAAGAAATTGCTTGTGACAAGTAATTTCTTCATTTTATACAATGTTTTCTATCCAAAAAAAAAAAACTTGAAAATATATAAATTTTTTATAAACTTTAAATTGTCGTCCGCAACTCCTTTCAATTTGAACAAGTATAAAATTTTGCCGTCTGGTAATGGGTTAAGAATTAAATGCGCTGGCCCGTGATATTTCTTAATTTCAGCACAAAAACTGATCTTCTAACCATGCCACGACCAACCGATGTTCTATTTCTCTCAGTTTCTCTAGCGATTTTAATTTCGGCAGCTTATTCAGGTAAGTACTAATGTAGTTATCTACTTTTAATATGAGTTTAGGGAATACATGCGACTGAAGCGAGAAAGTAAAAAAAAAAAAAAAAAAAAAAGAGCAATGAGATAATACCAAGACGTATAAGAATGGTCTGTTCCCTTTGTGGGGACCCCCCCCCCCCAAAAAAAAAAAAAAAAGAGCAATGAGATAATACCAAGACGTATAAGAATGGTCTGTTCCCTTTGTGGGGACCCCCCCCCCAAAAAAAAAAAAAAAAAAAGAGCAATGAGATAATACCAAGACGTATAAGAATGGTCTGTTCCCTTTGTGGGGACCCCCCCCCCCCCCCCAAAAAAAAAAAAAAAAAAAAAAGAGCAATGAGATAATACCAAGACGTATAAGAATGGTCTGTTCCCTTTGTGGGGACCCCCCCCCCCAAAAAAAAAAAAAAAAAAAACATAAAAAAAAAAAAAAAAAAAAAAAAAAAAAAATAATAATAATAATAATAATAATAAATAAAATAAAATGAATAAAAAATAATAATAATAAAAAAAGAAAATAAATAAATAAAATAATGCATACCAACTATTTTTTTTTAAAAAAAACTGAATTGATAGTTGACGGTCGACGAATGACAATCAAAGAATTAAACGACCAATCAAATCATTCAATTTAGACCTGAAATGAACTTTGAACTGAAACATTGGTCGACATTTATTTGAAGCATTTTTGTTCGTTTGGCGACCTATACGTCGTAACTACAGCTTACACAAGCTGTAGTTACGACGTTTGGGTCGCCAACCAATTGATTCATATTTTGTAGCAATGTTTCTAGCCATAAATTTTGCAAAATAACACCGTTTTATATTGAAGGAGAACATCTTGTTGGAGTTCAGTAGGCGTGGTTAGCGATCATTCTATTGGTTCATAGATGCAACTTAAAAATCAAAGTACTGAAAGTACTGCAAGCTAGCAAAGCATTGTTTTGTTGAGTAATCTTCTTTGTCAAAGGTTGCCATGACAAATAAACGAGGTTAAAGTAGGCAAAGAGTTAACCCATTACAACATGACAAAATCTTGGACTTGTTCAGATTGAAAGAAGTTGCATTCAATAGTTTCAAGTTGGAGGAATTTAGAAAATCTTGCCCTTCTAAGATACAAGACATCGTGAACAATGAAGAAAGTACTTGTTACAAGCAATTTCTTCATTGTCTACAAAATTTTACCAATTTTTTTTCGGGATGCTCATAAAGCAGGATTGAGTGGGAATGGGTTAAAAAGCATGCTTTTGATAGTTCTTTATAATTTGAATAGAGTTTGTAATATTCCTGAAATACACAAGAATTACTTTTTATGGCGTAGGCATTCAATGGATTAAGTGGTTAAGCCTACAGTGGAAGATTGAACTTGTTGATCTCTGAAAAGACCTCCACATTTTGTCTGTCAACTTTAGTTATCAAAGCTACAGAACACTTTTAAGTCAATCAGAACTTATTTTAAACCGTAAAACTATAAATGATAATGACAGTCAGTGAATCCCCGCTGTAAATAATCGTCGATTGACCCACCAAATGATTCTTTCATAGGTAGAGGGTGAAATACTCGTCTTTTACTTTGTCGTTAGAAGTTTACTTAACCGTGGTAACTACAGTTTTACCTGTTTTAGTTTTATAACATTGACCACATATACTGCAGGCCAGTGTCTCTTGTCTCGGTTCAACCGCCATTTCATAGTGCATGTGGGCCATCCTTAGATTCGCTTTTAATTAACCTTGTTATTCTGATCACGGAATATTTCTACTTTGAGAATGGCTTTGGCGGGTGTAATAGACTAAGATCAGTCTGCACAGACGTGCAGTCTGATCTTAGGCTTCACCACCTGCTTGTTCTTAGTGTGTTGAGAAAAATCTTTGATCCAAACATCGACCATTATACATTATACAAAATGTTAAAATATAGTGAAAAGAGGATAAATATTCAGCAGGAAAAGGGTTAACACTTCCATTTATTTTTTCAAATTCTGAGAAATAAAGTCGAAAACGTTTCCGCGGAAATCAACATTGTCTCAAGAAATGTCTTTATCATTGAAAAACATGTATTGTTTATCCCGAACTTTATCACAAATACATGTTGCCCCGACCTTGTACCATTGAAACCGAAGTTACGACTTACTTTCACCCCAATTTGCCTTGTTCATTTTTCCCCTCATGTTTCAATGTGATTTTTCTTCATTTTTCTTGATACACAACAGGAAATGTGAAAATATGCTGGCTAAAATCTTACCCATATTACATTTTTTTCGAGATTTAATTCAATATCAAGCTATCTTTTTAGAATAAGACAAAAACGACATCAATCGGAAGTATCACATGACTGTATAATTTAACTTTCAGTTCCGCCCGCCAAAGAAGCGTTCTGATTGCCCCCCCACCCCCCCCCAACCCCCAAAAAAAACAAAACAAAAAAAACACACAACATATCTCATCGAGACGCATCTGCTGATACCAAGGTCGCATGACAAGGTCAATGACATTAGTCAAGGTCTAAGTTCTGTAAAAACTTAAACTTTACATTTTTTAAGCCTATTCAAGATACAATTCTATTATTTGGCATGATGATAGATCTCATCGATACGTATCTGCAGTTACCAAGTTTGAGGTTATGTGACAAGGTCAATGCCACTTATCAAGGTCATATTAACATAAACAAGGCTGTTACGGGGGCATGGTAATTCACAAACCCAAATTGTTTTTGTTTGTTTGTTTGTTTGTTTCAGATATAAACCGATGTAAGTGTTCAAAAAAACACTCAGACTGGCTATTTTGTCGCTTGTGTACTCCTGGTTGCTGGAAGTCTGGTTTAAAGTGTGTACCCTGTCCAAAGCACTGCGTGAAATGTAGAAACTCTACCAATTGTGCGACATGTGCACCTGGCCATTGGGGAAAAATATGCGAAAAGAAGTGTTATTCAGATTACTGCAAGGGAAACGCTTGTTCTAAAGACACTGGGTTATGCACAAACGGCTGTGTCGAAGGATATTTTGGTCTCAAGTCTTGTAAGGAATGTCCGAGAACTTGCTTGACGTGTTATTCAAACCACACTTGTGATAAATGTCTGTCTGGTTTCTCAGGAAGAGACTGTCTCTTTAGATGCAATAACTGTATAGACAGTCTATGTAATAAGGACGGGTGTACTAAAGGCTGCATGAGTGGCTATTTCCCTTCCACATCTTTCAAATCGCGTTTCAATGTACCGCCATGTTTTAAGTGCCCGGATTCTTGTATCACGTGCTCTTCTTTCGGTGAATGTTTGACATGCATGACTGGATTTTATGGTCGAGGGTGTCAGTATAAATGCGATGAGTGCCAAAACGGACTTTGTGACAAAACCGGATGCCTTGTAGGTTGTGCGGATGGTTTTTACCGAGAATCCAACCAGACTGATTTTAACTGCAGGAAATGTCCGAAATATTGCGCTACTTGCGTTTCTAAGAATAGATGCGAATCTTGTCAAAAGGGATTTTATGGTGTTGAATGTCAGTTCAAGTGTAACTTCAATTGTCTAGATGACGTGTGTAACATGACAAATGGAGTTTGTCTGCATGGATGCAAACTGGGATTTTACCAAGAGAACAAAGAATGTGTATTATGTCCACCGTGCAACGGAAGTTGTCATGGAGACAACTGTCAAACGTCATGCTGTAAAGTTATGATGTCACAGCCTACCTGCTCTGAAGGGTGTAAGGGAGCTAATTGTGAAGAGATCGATGGATATTGTGTGGAGGGGTGTAAAGATGGATGGACTGGGAAAAGATGCGAAGTAAAATGCCCAAACGACACGTGTTTAACTGGTCTGTTTTAAATATAATCTTTTTATGGGAGAGGAAACGTAATGTGCAATTTCAAAATCGGCCCGACGTCGAGGCTCAATGGGTGCCGTCTTAACATTTCGGTTTCGCCGAACATTGTCTTCTTCGAAGGTGTTATAAAGATTTCACTACGTCATTAGTTTCCGCTGAGTGATCTCCCCTGAGTTGGTCAGCGAAACGTCCATTCAAAGGGTTGCGAATTGTAACGCCGGCACACGAGGAGTCCTGAGATTGGACCGATTTTGAAATTGCACATTATGCTTCATTTATCTTAATAATTAAAATGTACGTTCTAAGAAGCAAATCATTCGATGTAGGAAAATTCATGTATTTTCTTAAAAGAGTCATCTTATGGTCGTCTATTTGATTAGTTGATTGTCTATTAGGGCTGTCAAACATCGTAAACATAGCATAATCATATTGTACATGAAACATGCCCGCTAGAGCTACCCTTATTTATAATACACGTGTCTTACACATGTGAAGAAACACGCGATAATAGGGCATTTCTTTGGCTATAGGATTTTAACAGTATTTCAGTCATATCGCAGCGTCTGGAGCACCTAACCATGGATTCCTGATATTTCTCACACCAGTACTACCACTACATCCTTTTCTAGCCTCCTGCTGCTCATTCCTCGTAGGTTTACGATAATTAATCATTGGTGGGAGACAAATGCCCGAAAGGATATTTTCCGTTGCCGGGGTTCGAATCCGGGACCCAATGATTAGGAGTCTTACGCGCTACCAACCAGCGCTATGACGCAGCATAGGAACGGGTTTGAATGTATACAAAAATATTGTTTATGTGAGAAAAAGAACACGATTTTCGATTCTCCTTGCGAAAAGCTGATCTTAACCTCGGCTGGACTAGAAGAACTAATAATTTAATTTTTAGTTTCGTCTATCAAAAACTAATTGATTGGCCGTGAAAATGTTCTTATCACCATGGACACAATTCTGAGCACGCAGCTATTTTGTACGCTTGCGCACCAAATGGTACGAAAAAATGGATAAAATTTGTAAAAAAATTGCTTTTCCACTTTTTAAAAATAACTGATAAAGAAAATATATTTTTCTTTTCATTGAGGTATGAACCTAAAAACCTCATTACGTTTATGTATCAATCCTCTTCGCTTCATTCCTTTATTTTCTCGCAAAGGCCCCCTTACCAATTTTCCCCATTTAGACTCGATTAAGGTAAGCTTGTTGCACAAAAAATCACATGACTGATCGTACATTGCTTATTACAATAATAATAAGTGACTATTTTTGGCAAGCTCTAGGGTGGTAGATCGATATAAATTCTGCCTTATTTGATTTGACTACGCCCTCGTACCTCCGACATGACATTTCAATTAAGAGATGAAAATAATATTTTTTGTTTTCATGGAGGTATGAACCGAAAAAACTAATCACATTGTGTGATTAGGGTTTTCGGTTCATACCTCCATGAAAACAAAAATATATTCTCTTCATTTCTTATATTAATTTAAAAGCATCAACCGGAAAAAAAAAAGCTTTATAAATACTGAAACCTTTTGGTGTGGGACTATTTCATGCGGAGCCGTACACAATCGCTGCGTGCACAAAATTTTGTTCATGGAGCTATGAATAATTTTTTTCGACCAATCAGAACGCTTGTTTTTGATAGACGAAACTGAAATTAAATTATTAGAGGATAATCAACAGATTATTTCAGGTATAAAAAAATATTTCAAGAGGATGCGTTGTTAGGCGTAGAAAAATCGAGTGCGCAGCACGAGTTTTTTTTAACGCCTAACAACGCATCCGAGTGAAATATTTCTGCATATCTGGAATAACCAGTTGATTATTCTATTTATTATATACCTTATTATTATTTTTTTATTAAAATATCGACACCAATCTTTTTGGTAGAGAGAAGGTCTATTGCAAAAAAGTGCGGATGAATTCATTATTAAAGACCAAAGCGACGCCCACAAACCTGTAGAAATCAACATTTTTTATCAGTCGAAGCTCATGAAATAGACTCTTTATAATGTCACTGGGTTGGGAAAAAAGTAGTTCCTAAATTACGACAGAGAGTGAAACTGAAAAGTTTTATCGTAACTCCAGTGACGATATAAAATTCATTACACTGAGAAATCCCAAGATTTTACAGCAAGGTATATAATATTGAATCTTACGACGTTAGTTCAACTTTGCTCAATTTAACCTTTTCCCACACAACAACAAATTAGACTTGCCCAAATTGAAAGAAGTTTGATTTTTTTCTTCTTCTTTTTTAGACAGAAAACATTGTAGATGATGAAGAAATTGCTTGTATCAAGCAATTTCTTCATCACCCACAATGTTTTCTCAAGTTTTTCTTGAGGGGCGTAAAAAAGACGGATTGTGTGGGAATGGGTTAAGGCAAATGACATAAAGCAAAAGGTATACTGTTTAACTGCGACATAGAGGTTGTAACTACAGGTTGAAAAATCTGTAGTTACTTCCCTTAAGTGGTCAAACAAACAAAAGATCTTGACACAGATGTGGGAGTTCATTATCACTTTCACTGTAAGTGAATGAATCAATTGATCAATCGAAGTTTAGAATGACAGCGGCAATTACAATTACCCGCAACTGCCAACAGCAGCAGCAGCAGCAGCAGCAACAACAACAACAACAACAACAACAACAACAACAACAACAACAACAACTCCTGTCTGTCCTTGAAATACCTATCAACAGATATAGGCCTGGCTAATGTAATTTTGCTCGTTTAATACTTTTCCCATTTTAAAACCGCATTACATACACGCATCAGATTTCCCTTGAAATATTTTAGCTAGCAAAGCGTCAGCTCTGCTGGCTTAAGTTAACAGACAAAATATTGAGGTCTTCTCACAGTTAAACGAGTGCTAACTGTCACTGTAGGCTTAACCACTGAATCCATTGAATGTCTACGAAATAAAAGTAGTTCTTGTGTATTTCAGAAATATTGCAAAACCCTGTCTGCAGCTTCACCTAGTGTATATATCAAGCTACCCTGGTCATATAAATGAGCTGTATTCAAATTCAAGAGAACTCCATCAAAATTATGTTTTTTAACACCTCGGTTGATTTTTGTTTATCATAACTTTTGGAAAAAAAAATCAACAAAACCATGCTTTGCTAGCTTACAACCCTTTCTGTACTTTGATTTTGTAGATGGAGCTATGCAGTCTGTCGGCCAATCGCAAGACTCAACCATTATTTTGGGGTCTGTTATCGGAGGTGGCGCTTTTGTATTGATGATAGTTATCACTGTCGTTGTTATGGTAACTGTTAGACGCAGAAGGTATGTGGCTATGTCTTCAAGTCAACTTTCAAGTTTGATTTTAAATTTTAAATATCTCCCCCCCTCTCACCCTTTCTCTTTTTTCTATCTGTCTCTCTCTCTCTCTGTCTCTAACCACCTCTCTCTCTCTGTTTTGAAAAAAATGCGTTGATAAATAGATAAACAACAATGATAATTATAGTGATAATAATCATAATAATAATCATAATGATAATAAAAAATGAGACGAATACCTTGCGCCATATTATTGGGTAAACATTTCAATTGATCAATCGCGGCTGCCAATCAAGAAATCAATCGACCAATCAAATCATTCATTCAGCCCGGAATTAAGGTTTGAAATTCAACATTGGCCGCCATTATTGTTAAACGTTTGTGTTGGTTTGGCGACTTAAACGTCGTAACTGCAGCCTATTCAAGCCGCCTAGCTAGACTTAGCTAAAAGATTGTTGAAAGCGGCATAAAACCCCATTCAAACAAATCTCTTTTAGGTCAAGATTCCCGTCGGCTTGCAAGACTGTTTCCAGCGGAGATCAAGGTAAAAAAAAGGCACAGTAAACACTTCCCCACACAATTGACCTGGCTCATTCGGAACATCTTTCGGCCGATCTACGCTTAAAGGAATGACTGAGTGTGTTCCAATTGGACCTGGCTGTCATTAACATAATCAGTCGACCAGTGACTAGAATTTCAGTTTGAACCCCGACCTCGGCCAAATTTTATGTAAATCATGTTGTTGGTCTGGCGACTTAAACGTAATAACTACTGCATATTCAGGCTGCAGTTACGACGTCTAGGTCGCCATCCAACCATTCTACTATTCGTAAAATGATACTTGCCATGAACTTTGCAAAATAACTCCGTTAAAGATCGAAATAGCACTTCCTGTCGGAGTCAGTGGGCGGGTCAGATATTGGTCAATTATGCTATTTAATTACCCCCCCCCACACCAAGAAAGAAATATATGAATAAAATGTGGACAATGGCGAAATCATTTATTTCAAGCAATTCCCCCAATGTCCACAATATTGCCCCCAATGTCTACAGTGATCAACTCATTAACACAAAGTTAAACAAGAGGCCCAAGAGGGCCTTAGACGACCTACTGGCTTTCAACTTTTCCTTAAAAGTAATCTTATGCTTAAGGAAGTTAATTGCTTTGATGAAATTTTCAAACAACTCCTTTTCCTGTGATAATTGACAACTTACCAAATTTCAAAACGAATAATTCTAATGATGGAATCAGTTGAAAAGAACCCTCAGACTTTATTATGTTAAGGGAGATTATTGAAATGCCCCTTTTCCAATGATACTTGACGGATCAGACGCGATGTGCAAAGGAACAATCCTAATGATGGTACGATAATTCTGTCTAAGTTTCAAGTGAATCCTATGAAAACTGTGTAGTTTATTGTGGTACAGGAATCTTTTGATCGAATTCTCATAGGTCTTCTCTTCCCGTGTTTCTTGACAGATCGGACCCAATATCGAAATGAATCATCCTTATAATAATTTAATCTTTAGTTTCGTCTATCAAAAACGAGCGATCTTATTGGTCGAAAAATTTAATTCATACTTCCATGAACAAAATTTTGAGTACGCAGCCATTTTGAATGCTTCCGCACAAAATAGTTCACTACAAAAAGGTATCAAAATTTGTTAAGTTGTTGCATTTTTCGCTCGATGCTATTAAATTATAAGAAATGAAGATAATATTTTCTGTTTTCATGGAGGTATGAACCGAAAAACCTAATCACACAATGTATGAATACGCTTCGCGTATTCATACAGTGTGATTAGGTTTTTCGGTTCATACCTCCATGAAAAAAAAATAATCTCTTCATCTCTTAAGTGAAATTTTGAAGAGAATATGGTGAAAACATCATCATCATTATCATCATCACCACCAACACCACCACCATCATCATTAACAAAATCATCATCATCATCATCATCATCATCATCATCATCATCATCATCATCATCGTCATCATCATCATCAACATCATCATCATCGTCATCATCATTATCATCATCATCATTATCATCATCACCACCAACACCACCACCATCATCATTAACAAAATCATTATCATCGTCATCATCATCATCATCATCATCATCATCATCATCATCATCATCATCATCATCATCATCATCATCATCATCATCATCATCATCATCATCATCATCATCATCGTCATCATCATCATCAACATCATCATCATCGTCATCATCATCATCATCAACATCATCATCATTTACAACAACAACAATTACAACAACAACGACGAAGACGAAGACGACGTTCAAAAAGCTAACTAAACTGAAATCGTATTGAAAGTACTCGGTAGAGATTTTTTCCCTGCATCGGGACAACTGTTGGAGAGCTGGCCTCGCCCACTTACTGCGCTTGCCACACCCACTGACTCTGATCGCAAATTCTATGCTAGCTAAAAATCACGTTTCATTGTGTTATACAAATATCAAGACTTAATATCGCGTAACAAGAAGTCAAGAAAAGGGAGAATTATCGATTTTCTGTTTAATTTCAGAGCTTAACGAACACACTACTCCGCCAGTCATCACATACGAAAATAATGCCTCAAATTCGACTTTTTTGGCTAGCGGAAAACCTAGTATTGATACGGAGATGACGTCACCTGCCTACGAGGAAATAAGTTGCTCTGGTAAATAACTTACCTTTATAGCTATATTAGACTTATCCAAATTGAGGGAGGTTACAGACGGCAGTTTATGCGTGATCAAAATGGAACTTAAGTAATATATGGGGTAGAGAACAATTAGGGATAAGATTTTTATGTTTTTTACTTCACCCAACCCTTTTAAACACGTTTACGTCAATGGGATAAATGGAGTGCAAATGTTCAGGAACTTTCTTTTGGACCTTAAGGAAATGTTAAGGAATGAAAGAGGGGGGGGGGGGGCGGGAAATTTATTTAAGAGATAGATAGATAGATAGATAGATAGATAGATAGATAGATAGATAGATAGATAGATAGATAGATAGATAGATAGATAGATAGATAAATTTTTACCTTTTTGTATGGGACTATTTTGTGCGGAAGCATATAAAATCGCTGCGTGCTCAAAATTTTGTTCATGGAGTTATGAATAATTTTTACGACCAATCAGAACGCTCGTTTTTGATAGACCAAACTAAAAATTAAATTATAAGAGGATATTTGATCAATCGCTGACCCCGCCGACTAATCCTGTTGCAAAATTTATGGCAAATAGCATGTATCAATAAAAGCAGAATGGTTGGTCGGCGGCCTAAAGTCGTAACTCCAGCTTGCATATGCCTTAGTTACGACGTTTATGTCCCTAAATCAATCAATAGATAAAATGCCTCATATAAATGCCGGCGATGTTCAGAGTTCACTGCGGTCTAAATGAATCTAGTAGCATGTACTTATAAAAGCAGAATGGTTGGTGTGCGGCCTAAAAGTCGTAACTACAGCTTGCATATGCCGTAGTTACGACGTTTATGTCCCCAAATCAATCACTAAATAAAATGCCTCATATAAATGTCGGCCGATGTCGGAGTTCAGAGTTCACTGCGGTCTAAATGGATCAAGTAGTTGGCCGATTGATTCGTTGATTGGCGGACGCGATCCGTCAATGAATGAACGCACTTTACATCTATTTCAGAAGAAGGAAGAAACCAGCAATATGAAGACCTTACTGCTAGGGATGAACATATCTATATGCAAGGCGCCAGCGAAGAACAGGACTACGTTAACTAGAAAACCTTGGAAGAAAAAACCCGACAACTGTTATGAAAACAAGTGCCATGTCGTACATGGCCATCCCCCGCCGTAAAAGCTTGATAGTAAACTGAAGCCAGATAGATTTAGGCTTCTTGTGCACTGTATTTCTTCTCGATGAGTTCGATAATAGCTATTATTCTTTCAGAGATATGCTCAGGACAAAAACTAAGTCTTTAAAACAACAAACGGCAATAACTCCAAAATTATGCAAACAAGAGTTGTGATTCTTGCACTTCTCCTCAATGAGATCTATCGACCTATGAAGTTTCAAGTTGATAGCAACATACTTTCAGAGATATGCTCCGGACAAGTTTAGTGACGGAAGGACGGAATTACGGAAGGACGGAATGACGGACGGAGACCATTACTATATCCCCTTCGCCGAAATGGCGGGGGATGATAAAAGTAGTGTAAACAATGTAAGGCTAGAAAACTTAAAGAACTGTTGAATACCAATCAGCAGAAGAAACACATGTAAACAGATGAAATGCTGTTGATTTTATGAATTTAGTTGGCACACTGTTTAATAAAGTTTGATGTGTGACTAATTTAAAAAAAAAACGAATCAGATGAAAGAACTCAGTGACATTGAAATTGATCTTATCCTTTAAATAGGAAATGGAGCCGCCGTCTTAGCGCAGTTGGTAGCGCGTCGGACTGTCAATCTAGAGGTCCCGGGTTCGATCCCCGACGGCGGCACTCATCCTTTCCGACTATTTGTCTCTCACCAATGGGTCGATAATCGTAGACCTATGTGGGATAGCAGCTGGAGGCTAGGAAAGGATGTAATGGTAGTACTGGTGTGAGAAATACCAGGATTCCGTTGTTAGGTGCTCCAGCCGCCGCGATATAACTGAAAGATTGTTGAAAGCGGCGTAAAACCCCATTCAAACAAACAAACAAACAAATTAAATAGGACATGGGATGTTTTAGACCATTTTCTTTCCACTCATTTCTAAATTTCCATGATATTAACCCTTTCCCGTTTTTCAAAATTTTAGACTGTCCCAATTTGAAAAAGTTGCTGACGACCACGAAGAGTGAATGTAGCCGAAAATAGTGTGATAAAAGAAGAAATAACAATTTCTTCTTTTTTTCATAATATTTTCTTCAGTATAGAATTGCTTGGAATTGCTTGGACGTTAAAACCAGAGATTGTACAGGAAAGGGTTTAGAGATGATATACAAATGTCAATAAAAAAGCAGAGCTTTGGAAAATTAGACGAATCAAATAAACTTTCTGAAGTTTTAAACCGATTCTGCCAAGAAGAGTCCTAAAAAGGCGCGTTCTGAATAAACTGAACACTAAAGAAACAAAACGCTTTATACTATTAGTATTTTTCCTTTATTTTTCCTTTAAATATCATCTTCAATTCTTATAATTTGATGACATTGAGCGTAAAAAGGCAACGTTTTACGAATGTTTTTGCATTTTTGTGGAACTATTTTTGTGAGCAAGCATACAAAATAAATGCGTGCTCAAAATTGTGTTCATCGAGTTATGAACTTATTAATTTTTACGACTAATCAGACCGCTAGTCTTTGATAGACGAAACTAAACACTAAATTATCACATCATATCTACCAATTTGCACTAACTCCTGAATTTTTAAAGTTCTCAGGTCAAGAGGCTTGTTTTAGTTAACATTTTAAATCAGTTAGATTTGAAATAAAAATTTACGTATTACCAAACTTCAATTTACTCCGAGTTTTCGGTTGACATTTATTTTATTTTGTCCTTTTTCTGATAAACATCGATTGTATCCTGAATTCAAGTAGCTTTTTAACCTCAACATAACATATTCATCGCAATACTTTGAAATACAATTCACACATCCTTATTCGTTCCGAGATCATTTCTTAATCATTTAAGAGAATTTTCTTTATGTCATGTCCTAAAAGGTATATAAAAAAGGAATAACACATCAGAGTGTTTTTTCTATTTGTTGTTATCGTGTTCGAAAATCGTGTGTAGGTAAATTTTTATTGGATGAGTCTCATCCAATAAAAAAATACCTACACACGATTTTCGAACACGATAACAACAAATAGAAAAAGGCACTGTTGTAATATTCCCTATATATTAGCATTATTATCATCATCATCATTATTTCTTTTATAATTTATTTTAAGTTTCGTCAATCAAAACACCACAGAGCTGATTGGCCGAAAAAATATCCATACATCCATGAATTACATTGTTTTGAGCACGCAGCTGTTTTATACGCTTACGCACAAAATAGTTCCATAGAAAATGTACTAAAATTTATAAAATATATGGTTCATTTTGCTTTGTGTGATTAAATTATAAGAAATGAAGAGAATTATTTTTGTATTCATTGGGGGATGAAACGAAAAAACTAATAATTCTTATGTATGAATCCACTTCGCGTATTCATACAGTAGGGGTAGTATCTCAGTGTTATATTCCCATGAACACAAAAAATATTCTCTTCATTTGTTAAAGGCTTTAGGTCAGATACCCGTCTGTCCGTATTCAAGGTCTTTAACTCCTTCGATGTTACTATCCATCGCCCTGTTCACCTAACCAGGCAAATCGCCGTGTCAAATGGTACAAAAATAAGAATGCATTATTGCCATTAAGTCTAACGGCAACCAAAACCTCGTAACTTCTTTTCATTCAAGCTGAAGTTATGACGTTTTGCTAACCTAACGACGATATTGATCGAAATCGTGCCTTGATATACGGAAGTTTTTAACATAAGCTTCCGCTTACAAACCGAAATAATAGACAAAGATGAGTGACTCTAGAACTGGTAATCGTTGTGACATCTTGTTCGTAGACGTTCAAAAACCTCGTAACTACAGCTATATCTGACTGCGGCTACTCGGAGTAAACACCGACGCTTTACTACTTAAGATTATTCACGATTTGTCCGACCCATGAGAATAGGAGCGGGGGGTTGCTTAAACCATTATCAGACGAGAAAATTTCAGATTGGTTCAAATTTAAAGAAGTTGCAGACGATAATTTTCAGTTAATGATTTATGAAATTATTATGATTTTATTTTTTTTTTTGGGGGGGGGGGGGTTGATAACATTGTGGAAAAAAAGTAGCTGATTGATACAAAAATAGTTTTAAAAACAAATGTGTGAAAAACATTAATTATTCGTGACAAGCGACAATTTTTTCTTTCGATTTTAACTTAACCTGTTCCCGTCTTTCCAATTTATTCCATTCCCATACAACACAATCTTAGACCCGCCCTAATTGAAAGAAAGAGCAGACGGCAATTTAAAGTTTATGAAATGATTTTTTTTCGAATTTCTGTATAAAAAATAATTTGGGAAATGAAGAAATTGTTAGTAACAAGCAATTTTTTCAATTTCTATAATGTTTTTCAAAGATTTTTAAGGGGCGTAAAAAGGAGGGATTGAGTAGGTGGGGTTAATTCATTTGTAAAATATACCATCAGTCCAAAGCAATTTATTTTTTCAACACTCTATTTTTTCGCTCATGAAGGAGAATATTGGCACCCACCACTAACTCATTTAAGAGATGAAGGGAATATTTTTTTTTGTTTTCATGGAGTTATGAACCGAAAAACTATTCATACTGAATGAATACGCGAAGCGGATTCATACATTGTGTGATTAGGGTTTATGGTTCAAACCTCCATGAAAACAAAAAATATTCTCTTCATCTCTTATAATTTAATAGCATCGAGCGAAAAAAGCAAAAATTTCAGACATTTTGATACCTTTTTGTATGGGACTATTTTGTGCGGAAGCATACAAATTCGTTGCGTGCTCAATTTTTTGTTCATGGAGTTATGAATATTTTTTCGACCAATCAGAACGCCCGTTTTTGATAGACGAAACTGAAAACTAAATTATTAAGCATAACTGGTAAGGACTGATTGATTGATTTGGGATTGAACATTGGGTTCTCACTCGCCATATTCAGCTAATCTGGACAAAATTAATGGTAAGGAGCATGTTGTCAACCACAGTGACCAGCTTGTCTATTCAATATTGCCAGTACGGAGCACGTTTGGACCCGCCGTGTTCCGTTAATCTATCCAATATCGCTGGTAAGAAGCACGTTGGCACCTACCGTGTTCCGTTAATTTATCAAATATTGCTGGTGAGGAGCACGTAGGCACCCGCCATGTTCAGCTTTTCTATTCGACATTGCTAGTAAGTTAATCTATCCTATGATGCTGGTAATAAGCAGGTTGGCACCCACCATGTCCAGTTTATCTATTCAATATTGCTAGTAAGGAGCGCGTTAATATCCGCCATGTCCAGTTTATCTATTCAATATTGCTAGTAAGGAGCGCGTTAACATCCGCCATGTCCAGTTTATCTATTCAATATTGCTAGTAAGGAGCGCGTTAACATCCGCCATGTCCAGTTTATCTATTTTATATTGCTGGTAAGAGCCCTGTCACACTACACGGCGATTGCACCGCGATTGCACGGCGCTCTAGCATTTTTCAGAAATCCGTGGGATCGCCGGAAAACATCAATAATTTTCGGGAAAATAGAAATACATGGCGATGCTACGGCTCTCCTACGGCGTTCCTTCGACGGTTTTACGGCGATGTATCGCGTTCCTACGGCGATTGACTGCACTTCTAAAGCGCTTCTACCGCGCTCATGGAGACGTCACGGCACGTGTACTAGGCGATTGCACTGCGCTGCCGGCGCGCTTTAGACACTGTTAAAACGAAGTGCATTCAAACCTTTTCATCAGTTCCTTGTTTGCTCTAATGCGGTAAACATGCCAGCAAAAGCGAGAAAAGGCAAGACGTCCAAAGACAAGCCTATGCAAGAAGAGGTTCTGCCGCCCCCAGCATCACCGCCATCGCCGCAGGATGAAGCAGGATCTCCTCTGCCGCCAGCATCCCGTGCTAGCTCTCCATCAAATTCAGTATCTAACAGCCCTACCCTGCCACAAAAGAAGGCCAAAATCGTAACTGACCTTACATTGGCACAAGAAGAGGACATGGCGTTGTGGTTACAGGAGAATGAACTGCTGTACAACAAAAAACTTACCGCTTATAAGAACTATAAGAAGAAAGAAACCCTGTGGGTTACGATTTTGGCCTTCTTTTGTGGCAGGGTAGGGCTGTTAGATACTGAATTTGATGGAGAGCTAGCACGGGATGCTGGCGGCAGAGGAGATCCTGCTTCATCCTGCGGCGATGGCGGTGATGCTGGGGGCGGCAGAACCTCTTCTTGCATAGGCTTGTCTTTGGACGTCTTGCCTTTTCTCGCTTTTGCTGGCATGTTTACCGCATTAGAGCAAACAAGGAACTGATGAAAAGGTTTGAATGCACTTCGTTTTAACAGTGTCTCAAGCGCGCCGGCAGCGCAGTGCAATCGCCTAGTACACGTGCCGTGACGTCTCCATGAGCGCGGTAGAAGCGCTTTAGAAGTGCAGTCAATCGCCGTAGGAACGCGATACATCGCCGTAAATCGGGGGTCCATACCATATATGCCTCGAGCACGGAGGGACCTTATAAAACTACAAATACAACAACAACAAACCCTGTGGGAATCTAAAGCGGCTAGCATGGAGAAAGATGTTCAGATTTTAAAGACCTGGTACAGGTCAATTCGTACACGTTTTGGTCGTCTTTTGCATAGGAAGTCATACTTCACGTACGCATACAGGAATGGTGTTATGCGGCACTCTAAAGTAAAATTTCATGCTGGCATAACTATCCCCAGATGCAAGATGGCGCATTGTCATGGCCAATTTCAATCCCGGGGCAAGTGCCTTTCTGTACCGCGTGTCCTTCTTGGTAAGTGCAGGACGTAGCCTGCCTAGGAGCTCATCAAACAGCTTGGGTGGTACTCTAAGATAATTTAAGTAGCTTGCGGGATCCTCGTATCGCAGCTCTGGCATAAGTTTATTGTAATGTCCATACTGTAATCGCCTGGCCTCGTCCAGCCATGCTCGAACCCAGATCCTCCTACGCCTTGGTGCCCTTCTCCGCCGTCGTCTGAGAATTACATCAGCATCTGCCTGTGCCATGTTGAAATCAACGTTTAGTTTTACAACTCAAAGATATAAACATTTTTTGTTTGCCGTGCTAATTCAGTACATCGCAGTAGGAACCTCGCAGGAGCGCAGTAGAAACGCAGGGGATGCGTATAGAATGTGGTATAGTCGCCGTGCAAGCGCCATTGCCTGCCATGGCGCTCTGACTGCGCTCACATCGCGGTGTCGCGGCGCTCTTATGGCGTTGTAGGAGACCTCGTGGCGCTGCTAAGGCGACCGCACGACGTTCCTACTGCGCACTTATCACACCGCGCTCCCAAGGCGATTGTTTTGTGCAAGTTCAAAGTGCGCGCCGTACCTCGCCGCTCTACGCGACTGCACGGCGCTCCCACTGCCCTCCCGCAGCGACCATGGCTATGTCACGACGTCCTCACAGCGCTCTGGAAATTTTTGGATCGCCGTGGGAGCGGCGTGGGATCGCCACCCTAGTGTGACAGGGGTTTAAGGAGCACGTTGGCCATACTAGCCATAAATTTTGTAAAATAAAGCCGTTTAACATCGAAGCGGAACTTATTGTCGGATTAAATTTGCGGGACAATAGAGTAATTTATGGGGCCAGCGTTTGGTCAATTCCAAGCGCAAATCTGGGAATGATACAAAAATCCTAAAGGAGATCTCTTGTTTTTTTATGACCTTCAAGAAATTCAAAATCCAGAAATGCAACACCAAGAAAACATTGTGGTAAATACATAAATTGCTTAAATGTTTTTTGCCCCCAAAGACAAAGATTTTTGTAAATTTCATTATGCAGAAATTGTCGTCTGCAGCTTTTAAGAATTTGGACCAGTCTTAATGCGGCTCTTGAACAGATGTTTACGAGGATTTTATATAGGAAAATTACCTGCCTTTGTAATATAGTTATTAATATCATTTCCACAATAAATATTCTTTCTTCGTGTTAATTCAACTTAATTGACAAGAAATTTGATTTAATTTGATGCGTTTCCTATGCGGTACTTTGAAACGTCGGAATTCATCGGCTGAGGTCGTTAGTCTTCGGGTGATTTCGATCATGAATGTATTGCTAGCGGAAGCAGTGACGTAATTGATACGTCACGAAAACTACAAATGAGGCAATTTTCGGTGCAATCGACAGATGACGTATTAACCGGGTGAATTCCGTTTTCATTCGGATTGTACTTCGCTTACTTTTTGTCATCTCGTAAAGCGTAAAATTTTTGCTTCTTTTTTCTTTTTTTTAATGTTATGAACAGTAATTTCTATTATAAAATCAGCCTAATCGCCTGTTAACAAACGTCTGAAAGCATTACAGTTAGAAATTTAAAAATTTAGAGCCAAAATTTTTCTTTCGTGTTCTCGCAACTTTTAAACTTTGTTCATCGGGATCGCTGTGTAAAAACGATACCAGCAAAACAATAATGATAAAAATAACAATAATTGTAATAAGCTTATATTTGAAGCATATGCCCAGGCTTCGGCCAGCGTTACTGACCAATCAAGGCTGCCAGTCGACCAATGAAAGCATTCATTGAGATTTGATGAGTTTTGATCTCCGAACATTGTCCGCCATATTTGTTAACTCTTTTGTTTGTTTGGCGACCAAAATGTCGTTACTACATTTTATTCAATTTGTAGCTTGAGTATATTTTTTTATTCCCTAACGGCCCCTTTTCGCATGATAGATCATAAACGCTTTATCTTGGTGTTAAATCAATCTACTCTTGATCGAACGTTGATAGAAAATTTCCTCATTTCATATAAGTTTGGTAGCCGATACAGCAAGTAAGTGGTTAATTACGCACGTTTAAATATTTTGATAACTATTTCTCTCTTTCTATATCTTTTTCTGTCTTTATCTATACTCATATTTATCTTTATCTATGTATCTCTACCTTAATTTGTCTCTGTACCTACCTTTATCTGACTCTATCTCTACCTATTCCTTCTCTATTTCTACCTTTGTCTGTCTCTGTATCTACCTTTATCTGGCTCTATCTCTACCTTCTCTATTTCTAGCTTCGTCTGTCACTGTATCTACCTTTATCTGACTCTATCTCTACCCCTACCTTCTCTATTTCTACCTTCGTCTGTCTCTATATCTACATTTATATGTCTCTATCTCTACCTTTATATGTCTCTATTTCTACCTTTGTCTGTCTCTCTCTCTGCATGCAATTGTCTCTATTTCTACCTTTTTATTCTCTCTCTAACTCTGCCTGTCCATATCTCTACCTTTGTCTATATCAATCTTTACTTTTGTCTGTCTCTATCTGAACCTTAGGTCTGTCTCTCTCTAAACTTCGCCAGGTTATAGATTAGCCCTTGAACACCCATTCCAGATGATTTTACTCCCCTGTGAGAGAGACAGTGGCTCCTAAATTCACTCCTAGGTAGACTGGGTTGTATATTGATTGTCTTGCCAGTGAACACACCCTGGTGTTGATTGGGCTCGAATCCATGACTCCCTGATCACTTGTCAGGTCCCTTCATCCTCTCAAACGTCGAGGTAGTCAAAAACCTTTTTACAGCCATCTTTTATCGGTTCATTGTGAATAGATCAACTTCTTTTTCGAGGAGCTCATTTTCGTCTAATTAATCCACCTCTAAACAAACACGCTTTTTAAGCTCTTGGAGAATTATATCAAAGAAAACATTGTGATCAAATGAGAAATTGCTTGACACAAGCAATTTCTCAATTTATCACAATGTGTCCTATACTTTTTGGCCTTCGTTTTTGCTAAACTCGAAGCAGTTGGCATTGTCGTCTGTGCAACATCTTTCAGTTTGAACCAGTCTGTTTATTAGTAGGTTTATTAGGCGTACAGTTTTTGACGGTAGAAGGAACCCGCTTGTATTTAAACAAATATTTGAAAAATAAATAAATAGATAAATGAATAAATAAAAAAATAAAAGAATGTCAGATGTAAACAAGAATTGGCCTATCGGATGACTCAATAAACAAAAAAACCCAACCAAACCGGCCGATGAAAGGTTCTTTTTGACTTGTAATGAAACTTGATCTCCAACATTGGCCGCCATTTAAGCTTTTTTTTGTTACGACGTTTAGGTCGCCAACCAACAAGTCTCCTTTTAGTTACATAGTATTTGCCCCATAAATAAGGCCGCTTAAAATCTAATTCGACTTGGAGTCAATGGGCGGGGACAACGGAGTGAATTGGTGGGACCAGCAATGGTTTATTGAATAGTATGGTAGAATGGTAACTATGATATCGGAAAATCGTCAATAAAGCTAAAAGGCTGTATAGTCTGACGTGGTTCGATGATATTCGCACTTCCTAGAAGATCTCTTTCTGGTCGAAGGCTGACAAAAAAACCCTTTTCCCCCAAGAAAGGTAATGTTTAGATATTTAGCTAGCGGAGTCAGTGGGCGTGACCAAAGTAATAATTGGGCGGGGCCAGCGATTGGTCAATAATTACTTCACCAGAAACTACTCTCTGTCACTAGTCAGATTGTGTAAACAAGGTCACCGCACGTGAATTTCACGCTCTTCTGCAGGTGCCCAATATTTCTAAATGAAGGTACTGACCGTACTGTAAGCTAGCAAAGCATTGCTTTGTTAAGTTATCTTCTTTGCCAAAGGTTACCATGATAAAAAACGAGGTTAAAGTAACCCATTACAACATATCAAAATCTTAGACTGGTTCAAATTGAAAGAAGTTGCAGACGACAATTTCAAGTTGGTTGAATTTATAAAGTTTTTCCCTTGTTGGGTAGAAAATATTGCGGACAATGAAGAAATTGCTTGTTACAAGTAATTTCTTCGATGTCCACAATGTCAGTTAAAAAGCGGGATTGAGTGGGAATGGGTAAAAATTGAAATATTTCTGAAATACGTAAGAACTACTCTTATGGCGTAAGCATTCAATAGATATATTGGAAAATCCTCCAGTGGCAGTTTGCACTCGTTGAACTTTGAGAAGACCTCAAAATTTTGTCTGTTAACTTAAGCTATCAAAGCTCCCGTTTTGCTAGCTAAAAATCTAAATTTCACTTGATAGCTTAAAAGGTTGCCACTCCATTAAAACTAAGCGATCATGAAATCAACCCATTAGCAGATGACAAAATGTTAGAATGGTCCAAATTACAAGAAGATGGGTACTCCATTTCAAATTTCGAAAAAATCGAAAAAAACGAGAAGTGCCAAATGTGATGAAAAAAGTAAGAAAAGGAGAAATTGCTTGTTACAAGCAATTTCTCCCTTTCCCAAAAAGTTTACCTGAGTGATATTCAGGGCATCAGGTGTCCCACTTCGACTTTCAGCGGCGATATTTATTTTGATAAGTTTATGGCCAGTAGCATATAACAAAGAAATAGAATAGTTGGTTCGAGACCTTAACTTATTTAAGCTGTAGTTACGACGTTTAAGTCGCCAAACCAACAAAAATGTTTCAGTAAAATGACGGCCAATGTGGGATCTCAAAGCTCAGTTCCGGACTGAATGAATGATTTGATTGGTCGATTAATTCGTTGACATGCAACCGCGATTGGTAAATTAGTGTATATTTTCTCACGCTTTCAATATATGTCTTTTATATAGGTCTGTCAACTATTGCATCAAGGATGAAGTATCTCTCCCTCGCGATTTACGTTTTAACTTTGTTATCAACGACATATTCCGGTAAGTTTTTCATTAAAATGTTGTAAAACATACTTAACCCTTGTCATGCTAAACCCGGAACATTCCGGTTTTGGCAGGATTTGTAGACAAGATCAGCCAGCCTGCACATAAGTGCAGTCTTATTTTAGTCTACACCTCCTGGTTGCACGTTTTCTGCCAAATTTGCTTATGGAATTGATTTCTAAAAGAAATATTGATTTTTGAAAAAAAAGTTCTATCAGTGCTTTCAGCCCTTTGATTTTACAGCAATTCAGTAAGGTGATTTATAAAGCATGACAAGGGTTAAATATATTGACTGAAGCAAATCAAGGGACTAAAATATCCGAAACCAAAGTTGTGTTCAGATTATTCCATTTAAGAACATCGTGTGACAAAGTAAGTTGAATTTTATTTTTATAGGCGCATTGAAAGGAATGAAAGTAAAATAATTACCTCCATGCGAGTATTTTTTCTATAAACAAGTTTGCTGCAAATTCGGATTTATCACATATCTTCAATTCGAGGACATTCATTGAAATATCGTGCAATGAGTTAAGCGACGCGAATAAAGTTTTCAGACGTCTTGAACGGTTTGAAAAAATAAATTCGACTTTGCTGTTACTATAATGATATGGATGGATTGAAGAACTAGCGATTTTAAAGTGGAATGGGCGTCAAATTCACGATGATTTGTTGTCTCTAATGAATCCTTCCCGTTCATATCATTAGCCTTTGCTTACAACCTGAACTACACCAACAACAACCATAGTCCTTTGATATTTGTTTGTTATTGTTATTTACAATATATTTAACATCGATATGGTTTTCGACGAATGCACCCCAAAATTCGAACTTTAGTGGGTCTGAGCAGGACCAATTCTCTTTTCCGAATTCACATTTAAAAACCTGACTACTATTTTAATCAGCGCCTGACAAAAGTCAGGAAACCAGTCCAGGTGCGCAGTCGCATATGAAATATACAAACCGATCTAAATGAAGACCGTTCTAAATTGTATTGATGAATACAAATTTAAGTCTATTCTCGCAATAGTGTAAACCTTACAATATAGCCTAGACCAAATTCTAAAATTTAGAAAAGTTTGGTGAATACGGGCCCAAATTGGAACATGCTTGAACGCTTATCGTGATTGAATGATTGTGATTGAACTCTGATCAGTTTTTTTTTCTGTTCTGAATATAATTAACGCTTACAAGACTCGACCGTTCAATCGATGTGGTTTTTCATTCAATTACTACAGCATCGGGAATCAACCTTAATAACAAGAGGCCCATGAGAGCCTGAGACGCTCTACTGGTTATCAAGTTTGGCATTAAAGAAATTTGATATTTAAGGAAGTTAATTACTCAAAGAAGTATGCATTAAAAAGGGGGGACTTTATCCCCTTTATTATTTTGAGCAACAATCCTCAAGGCCCCTTTTCCCGTGTTTCATGACGGATCCACTCCATTTACAGAAGAAAGTTACCTTGTGACCCTACAATCATCCTGTGAAATTTTCATCAGAATCTGACAATAATTGAGGACTTTATCAAATAAACAGGATTGTTTTGAATGAAAATCAATAAGGCCCCTTTTCCTGTGTTTTCTGATGGGTCAATTTTACAACCATACTATTGTCCTGTGAAATTTAAAAGACAAATTGATAATGATTGTGATCTTCATCACATACACAAGAATGTTTTGAATGATAATCTGTAAGGCCCCTTTTCCTGTGTTTCGAATGCCACAATTATTCCATGCATCTTTGAAGATAATCCTATTAAACTGTTGACTTTATTGTGCTAACAAAGATTTAAAATTGAGTTCTCATAAGGCCCCTTTTCCTGTGATATTTTACTGTTGGTTTTATCATTTTGTGAAAGACAAAAGTGAATACGATGAAATATGGGGACTTCATTATATTAAGTAGAATATTCGAAAAAAAAAAAAAAATTCATATGGCCTCTTTTTACATGATACTTGATGGATTGTACCCAGTTCTGAAAAGAACCATTTAAATGATTGTACAATCATTCTGTGAAATTGTGAAGTGAATCCGTTGAAATCAAGGGACTTCATTGTGTTAACCAGAATATTTTAGAAAGTTTTTCCTTATGACCCTTTTTTATGACACTTGCAATAATCAGATCCACTGTCAAAAGCAACAAATGTAATGATGGTACAATCAATCTGTGTAATCTGTAGAATTTATTGTGTTAATGAGTTTATAGTGAAATCTTCATAGGGCCCCTTTTCCCATGATACTTTACAGAACAAACCAAATTTCAAAAGAAACAATTCTAATGAAGGCACAATCATTCTTTAAAAGTTAAAGAAAATCAATGAAAACAGTGGACTGAACTGTGTCAAGATTTTTTTGTTATAAAATTTTCATAAGGCCCCTTTTCCCGTGACCCAATGTACAAAGGAACAATCCTAATGATAGTTTGAAGAAATGATAAAGACTTGGGACTTTATTGTGATAATAATGTTTTGTAATAAAATTTTCATAAGGTCCCTTTTCTTGTGTCACTTAACCGATCAGACCCAATTTACAAAGGAACAATTCAAATGATAGTACAATCATTCGTTTAAAGTTTGAAGAGATTTTGATAAAGACTGAGGCATTCTTGTGTTAATGAGGATTTGGTAATAGATTTCCTATGATACTAGACAGATCAGACCCAATTTGGAAAGAATTTGTTTGAATGGGGTTTTACGCTTCTTTCAACAATCTTTCAGTTATATCGCGGCGGCTGGAGCACCTAACAATGGATTCCTGGTATTTCTCACACCAGTACTACCATTACATCCTTTCCTAGCCTCCAGCTGCTATCCCACGTAGGTCTACGATTATCGACCCATTGGTGAGAGACAAATAGTCGGAAAGGTTGAGTGCCGCCGTCGGGGATCGAACCCGGGACCTCTAGATTGACAGACCAACGCGCTACCAACTGCGCTATGATGGCGGCTCAATTTGGAAAGAAACAATCCTAATAATGGTACAAACATTCTGTGAAAGTTTGAACAGAATCCGATGAAAACTGCAAACTTTATCTTTGTAAAGATTTTACAATAAAATTTCATAAGGCTCCTTTTCCTGTAATACTTGAAGGATCAGGTCTCATGTCAGCATCAACTATCGTAATTATTGTACTACATGTATGATTCTGTGAAATTTTAAAGAAAATCCAATGAAAGCTCTGGGCTTGGTAACAAGAATTTTAAATGAAATTTTCATAAGGCCCCTTTTCCCATGATAATAGACAGATCACGCCTAATTTGGAAAGAAAGAATCTTCATGATGGAACCATCATTCTGTGAAAGTTTAAACAGAATCTGATGAAAACTGTTGCCTTTATTGTGGTACAAGGATTTTAAAATTGAATTTCATAATGCTCCTTTTTCTGTGATACTTGACAGATTAGGTCTAATGTCAACATCAACAATCAATTTTTATTCTACAATTATTCTGTGATTGTATGAAGAAAATCCAATGAAAGCTCTAGACTTGGTAGCAAGGATGTATAAAAGAAATTTTAATAAGGCCCCTTTTCCCGTGTTTCTTGAAAGTTCAAACCCTGTTATGAAAAGAATGATCGTTATGACCTTACAATCATTCTGTGAAAGTTTCAACATAATCTGATCAAAGCTGTGCGCTTCATTGTGTTAACAGGGATTTTTTTAATTGAAATCTCATATGGCCCCTTTTCCCACGTTACTTGATGGATCTGAACCGATTCCAAAGGGAACTATACTTAAAAAAGTATATTTTTTCTTTTTGAGTATAAAGACAACCCCATGAAATCTGTGGACTTAAAAGCATTCATTAAGATTTTTTTAAATTGAATTTTCCTTAGGCCCCTTTTCCTATTTTTCTCGATGGGTCATACCCAATTTTAAAGGAACAATCCTTATGATGATACAATCATTCTGTGAAAGTTTGAAGTCGATCAGGTGAAATCTAGGACCATGGTGTGTTAACTAAGATTTTTTTATTAAATTCATAGGGCCCCTTTTCCCATGAAACTTGATAGATCAAACCAACTTCCGAAAGGAAAAATCCATTTAATGTATTAATCATTCTGTGAATCTTTGAAGAGAATTTGTTGAAAACTGTTGACTCTATTGTGTTTACGAAGATTGTTTTAATATAATTTTCATAAGGCCCCCTTTTCCCGTGTGATAGTACAATCATTCTGTGAAAGTTTGAAGAGAATCTGATGAAAACTGTGGACTCTAGAGTGTTAACGAGGATCCTACCCAAATTCAATTAAAAATCCTCGTTAACATTCTAGAGTCCACAGTTTTCATCAGATTCAATTCAAACTTTCACAGAATGATTGTACCATCATAAGGATCGTTCCTTTCGAAATTGAGTATGATCCGTCAAGAAACATGGGAAAAGGGGCCTAATGACAATTTAATTAAAATTCCATTAAAAATCCTCGTTAAAATTCTAGAGTCCACAGTTTTCATCGGATTCTATTCAAACTTTCTCAGAACGATTGTACCATCATTAGTATCGTTCCTTTCGAAATTGGGTCAGATCCGCCAAGCAACACGGGAAAGTGGGCCTGTTGGAAATTTACTTAAAAAAAATCCTCGTTAACACTCTAGAGTCCATAGTTTTCATCAGATTCAATTCAAACTTTCACAGAATGATATTACCATCATTAGGATCGTTCCTTTCGAAAATGGATATGATACGTCAAGAAACATGCGAAAAGGGGCCTTTTTAAAATTCAATCGAAAAATCTATTATATATGACATCCTCGTTGACACTCTAGAGTCCACAGTTTTCATCAGATTCTCTTTAAACTTTCACAGAATGATTGTACCATCATAAGGATCGTACCTTTCGAAAAGTTTATCGGACGGACGACGGACGGACGCAGGGACTCCGGACGGGAAAAAGCCATCGCAATAGCTCTAGTGGCCTTCGGCCAGCAGAGCTAAAAATGTTATTATCATTCTTCAAATATAAATTATCGACTTTATTTCAAACGAACATATAAGTCGCCAAAACTGATTGAGCGATATGACTAACCAAAATCATTCTACTGATTCTACCTTTGCGATAAAAAAATACTCCAAAACAACGTATCTAGTAAATCTTATAATGTTATCTTTATAGGGAGGTTTCGATGTTTTGTTTTTTTTTGTTGTTGTTGTTTTGTTTTTTCATTTCACAGATTTTAATGATTTTCATTCGCTCTCATACATTATTGGAATTCAATAAAACTGAAAAATATTTTGCCAAAACCAGAGGTCGTGTATCAAAATAAACCGGGGATATTTCGACGAAACGAATGGTACGTAAAACCGTTTGAATCACGCACTCAGTTTGAATTCAGTCAAACCAACGTCATCGTGACGTCATCAAGAGTTATGTTCGCTAGCCGGTTTTCTATTCGGTACAGATCAGTCCAAAACTGTCGTATGGATTTTTTAAACAGGGACTCTTATCGTAGTATTATGCTAGCAACTTGATGTGACATAATTCAGGACATTGGTTGTTTCCCTTGTCTCGTTGATTTGGGTCATATGAAAATTGGGTCGACAACCAAATGCCATGATTTCTTGAAATAACTTGGATTTCCGCTGAATCTTTCATACATAACCACAAAAAGCCAGTGTAAGAATATCAAATAACCGTTAAGGCAATATTACTCATGTTTAAGTATTTAATATAGGGATAAGTGTATTTTTCACTGCGTTTATTGGAGTATAAAGTGCAATTGCCTTAGCACATGGCAAATAACGCCCGTAGGGCGTTATGTTCAAGCCATGTGCCAAGGCAATTGCACTTTATAGTCCAATAAACGCAGTGAAAAATACACTCGGCCCCTATAATTGGAATACGTCTTTTTTCAAATCCGTTACGGATTGAGAGATGAAAATAAAAACAAATAAACGAACTGTGGGCGGAGTTACTTTTTCTTTGACAGGCGTATGGATACATTGACACAGTTTATCGCTCGAGTCGTTGTAACGGCGGACATTTTATTTCGTCGCTTGGGTTTTTTGAAATGGAAATTCGAACATTCTTTGGATTTATTTGGAATTATTATGAGCAAATACTAACTTTAAACTCTGTAAATTATGATATCTGGGTCGATAACAGTTAGAATTATGAATAGATGCTTTGTAATAGACAAGAAATATAAACCTACCACATGGACACGATGCATGCTGATGTAGCGAAGCCGATTCGACATCTCGGATTTACGGCTAATAAAGGTGAGTTTTCGAAATCTTCATGTTTAAAACGAACATTATAATTGTTATAAGGACCTTATTTGTTTATCTATTTATTGAAAATCCATGGAAGTATAAAGGAATTCGGGGAAATCGAAATTCAAAGGGTGATGACTATAAATAGTAACAAAACAAGTTGGGTATTTCTTGGAAGTGAAGTTCCAATATCGGAAATCCCTGACCTTGTTTTGTTTCTATTTTTGTCGAAAATAGTTCTGTCTTTTATCGGGGTATAAAGTGCAATTGATTCGATCACGTGATACGATTTGGGCCAATGAAAATACTCTATTTTGAAGTATTGCAATTATACTTCGTTTGAGTGTATTTTTGGGCGAGTGGCAAATTTTCTGATCCAGGTTTCGGAAACATCGATACCTACCTTTCGTTTGATGAAAATCTCTCGGAGACCTTTATCTCTGAAATCGGAGTATGCCAAGGAGAAAATACTTCCCCTTGCAATATCCATATATAATCCAATTTTTCGTTTCGTCGATCAAAAACAGGCGTTCTGATTGGTCGAACAAAAATATTCAAACTTCAACGAACAAAATTTTTAGCACGCAGGTATTTTGTATGCTACCGCACAAAATATTTCCATTCATAAAAGTATCATTTGTTTTGAGTTTTTGCTCGATGCTATTAAATTATAAGAAAGGAAGAGAATATTTTTTGTTTTCATGGAGGTATGTACCGAAAAACCTTATCACACTTATAAATGAATCCGCTTCGCGCATTCATACAGTGTGATCAACAAAAAATATTCTCTTCATCTCTTAAATGACTTGCAATCGGATTTCGAGTCTAATTGTTCTGTAGGAGTAGAAGTACTAAACCCTGATAATAATTAAGAGAAGAAGAGAATATTTCTTTTGTTTTTGTTTTCATGGAGGTATGAAAGGAAAACAAGAGGACCATGATGGTCCTAAATCGCTCCCCTGAGTATGAGGGTTCATGGCTTTATGATATAAACAAAATAGCAAAGCTAAATGTCTAATTATTTTCGAGAAGATGTTTAAGGATTTCTCTTTTAATCATAGGTATATTGATGATCCCACCATATAGCACTAATTTCCTGAATATTGTAATGCTTTGAAGTGTAGACATCAATACATACCAAGTATAAAAGCTCTAGGCCTAATGGTTTAGGAGAAAAGGGTTTTCAAAGATATCATTATTTATTCCTTACTAAAATGAGGTATTGCACAGAAAAGGACTAATTTTTGTAAGTAATTTTGTAGAGGGTCAATGGCTGATGATATGTACCAAATATCAAAGCTCTAGGCTTTATGGTTTGGAAGAAGAAGATTTTCAAAGATTTCCTTCTAAATTCCTTTTTAAATTCAGGGATCGCAAAGAAAAGGGTTAATTTTCAGTATTCTTGTAGAGGGTCAATAGATGATGATGTATACCAAATATCAAAGCTCTTGGCCTTATGGTTTGGGACATGAAGATTTTTAAAGATTTCCTTTTTTATTTCTATCTAAAATCAGGGATCGCAAAGAAAATGGTTAATTTTCAGAATACGGTAATTCTTTGAAGTATTTTGGTAGAGGGTCAATAGATGATGATTTGTACCAAATATCAAAGCTCTAGGCCTTACTGCTTGGGGGGGGAGAAGATTTTTTAAGTTTTTTCACACCGTGGCCATGGCAACCTGAGTTCTTCGTCAATTTCAATTCTTTGAAGTATTTTGAAAGAGCATGACTTAAGGATCATTTCTGTGAAGTTTTGTTGAAATTCCATGGACAGTTTAGGAGGAGCAGATTTTTTTGTAATTGTGAAAGGACGGACGGATGGACAGACGGACGGACGGACGGACGGACGACGGACGATGACCGACCACAATAGCTCCCCCAGAGCACTTCGAGCTCAGGTGAGCTAAAAACTAATTACACTGTATGAATACGCCATGAAAACAAAACGTATTCTCTTCATTTCTTTTTATTTGATAATATCGAGCCAAAAAAGCAAATATTTTATAAATTTCGATACTTTTGTAAGGAACTATTTTGTGTGCAAGCATACAAAATAGCTGCGTCCTCAAATTTTTGTTTCATTGATGTATGAGTATGAGCCTTGATTCATTTTACAATTATTGTAATAGATGGCACCTAAGAGTTAGTTTGTCTAAAACGAAAGTCGTCGTCTGCTGCGCTCGTGTTATAAGTAATTTAAATTTTAAACAAGCATTCTGAAGTATTGCATGGCAATACCAAGTCCCCTAAAGGTTTTATATATTCCTAGAGCGGTATATATTTTGGGTGGTAAAGGGATTACTACCCCGCCAAAATATTGCAGTTGTATCACATTTTATGAGCAATTCTTAATCATGCACGCATACACACAGACATAAAATAATAGGCATCTCTTTTCGTTGTTAGCTAAATCATACTTCATAAAGTCATCTGTTCCAAGAGAATTAAGACCCTTAAGCCCAAGTTAACTTTGAACAAAAGCATTCAAAATCTGTCTAGGATTGTGAATGCTTTTCGGTTATCAATATTGACTCACATAACAAAAAACACCTTCATATCACAAAGGGTTTAGCAAAAAATCCGGAAAACTGAAATTTGCTGGTATTTTTTTAAGTCCAGCATTCGAATATTCCTAAAAAATCAATGGACCTAACCTAAACTTAAACTCGTTCTGTAACTCATTGATGTGGACTTACATACCAAAAATAAGCTCAATATCTTTGAGGGTTAAGAAAAAAAGTCCGGAAAACTTAAATTCCTGGTAATTTTCTAAGTCCAGCATCCGTTTCTTCCTCAAAAATCAATGGCCCGGAACTTAAACTTGTTCCGAAACTAATTGATACGGACTCACATACCAAAAATCAGCTCCATATCTCCGAGGGTGTACGGAAAAAGTCCGGAAAACTTAAATTGCCTGGTAATTTTATAAGTCAAGTAAAGTTTATCGGTCTGATCTCGGACTGTCAGAATCGGATACTACTCGTCGTAAAGTCAGTTAATAAGTAAAATAAATTTATATCGACCAATATAAGCAAGCCTGGTCCGCATAACTACGGGAATCCGAAAACAACAACAATACTTATAATATCTTTAAGAATTCTCACGAACAAGAGCTGTACATCAAATTTCGAGTAATCAAGATGACCTGACTCTATTTAGATTTAGAAACGCATATTTTAGTCTTTCAGTAGAAACCCTCCTTTATAAAGAATTCGCCACTTATGCTCACACAAGATAAAGTTGGATCGAAATCTCACTATATGCTCGAATGTGATTCTCTCTCGTTAGAAAGATCCATTTTGATGAATTCTCTTGGCTCTAGAGATGATTATCGATTTGAATTTTATATCGTTTACGAGACTAAACGATCTAACGAATTTATGCACATTTCTGAGTATCATAATTTAGAGAAATTCAACTAATATCATACCAGAAACGTCACCAGACTTCGAATAACATGTTTTTATTGTTTTCTTATTATGATAATTGAGTTCAGAATTATCAAAATGCACATATAAACTTAACGAAAATGTGGTCTATTCCTCGATAAACTGTGTCGAATTACAGGGATAGAAAACGGACTGCACAGACGTTACGAATCAATCCAATCTCAGACGTTTGATGAATACTAGTTCAGAAATGAAGAGATTATTTTTTGTTTTCATGTAGGTATGAACCGAAAAAACTAACCGCACTGTATGCATACGCAAAGCGGATTCAAACATAAGAGTGATTAAGTTTTTTCGGTTCATATCTCCATGAAAACAGTCATTAAATTAAAAGACTGGCTGGACCACACCTGGGTCTCACACGTTGTCTGCGCATGTCATATTCTCCGAAGATTGACCTGTCTTCGGGTCCGTATCACTTATCCAGATTGGGATAAATATTACTACGTCGTACGCATAACTCCATATTATATCGCCCCAAAATAGCAAGTGGATAATTGCAATAAAACCTACTATAGTGGAGAAATCAAACTAAGCAGTCGCCAAAAAAAAAAAAAAAAAAAAAATAATCATTTTTAATCGCGAAAGCACTCATGTCTTACCTGTGCTTCAAGAATAGGCATCATGAATTCGAAGCGTGCGTTTCTGGGCGCTGACATTTTGAATGTAGTTCGACGGAATCAGCCGAGTTTTTACGAATGACACTACCCAGAATGCTCAAATTAGATAGGTCAGTATTTGAAAAATGCCACCTATCGGAAGATAACGGGGTCTCACATATACGGAATATATAGACATGCGCACTAAACAATATATACATGTATGTACAATATGTAACAATATGTAGTACCAGATCTTTTGTTTGAAAATTTGTTTATAATAACCCTATGTTGTACATTGAGCCGCCGTCATAGTGCAGGGGATATCGCGCCAGACTCCTAATCTTCAATCATGGGTGTCATGGGTTGGATCCCCGGCGGCGGCACATATTCTTTCCGACAATTGTCTCTCACCGATGGGTGGATAATCATAAATCTTAGTTGGATAGCAGCTGAAGGCTAGGAAAGGATGTAGTGATAGTACTGGTGTGAGAAATACAATGAATCCATTGTTAGGTGCTCTAGCCTCCGCGATATGACTGAAATACTGTTAAAAGCGGCGTTAAACCCCATTTAATCAATTAAAACCATGTTGTACATTATTATTGCATTGGTGAATAAAGCATAGTTCAGATTAAAAGTTGTCGTTTAAACGCTTTCGTTTAAAGACTGGTTGATCGTAGATTGGACAACCGTGATTGCTACCGAGTTGATCGTTGAACACTGATTAAAAACGATTGCCCAGAATGTGATTGAGATGATTGTCAAATTTACGATGTTCCGTACTGTAATTGTAGGTACACCCATTAGTGTAGTTTATTTCCCTGTCGTTTCAGATATGAATCGTTGTGAGTGTACAAAGAAAATTTTGATAGTATTATGTGCCTCGTGCACTCCCGGATGCTGGAGGAGGGGTACAGACTGTCTACCTTGTCCAGAGCATTGCGTTAATTGTAAAAATTCTACCTATTGCTCAACATGTGCACCTGGCCATTGGGGGAAAATATGCGAAAAGAAGTGTCATTCAGATCTCTGCAAGGAAAATTTGTGTTCAAGAGACACAGGTCGATGTATACACGGTTGCGTTGAAGGTAAATTTGGCCTTGAAAAACCAGCCAAAACTTGCAAGAAATGCCCGAGGAACTGTTTGACTTGTAACTCTGAACAAAGTTGTGATAAATGTCTGTCTGGTTTCTCTGGGAGAGACTGTCGCTTTAGATGCAATAACTGTATAGACGGTCTGTGTAATAAGGACGGGTGTACTAAAGGCTGCATGAGTGGCTATTTTCCTTCTACATCTTTCACATCGCGTTTCAATGTACCACCATGTTTTAAGTGTCCAGATTCATGCAGTACATGCACTTCATTCAGTGATTGTTTGACATGCATGACGGGATTTTATGGTCGAGGCTGTCAGTATAAATGCGATGAGTGCCAAAACGGACTTTGTAACAAAACCGGATGTCTTGAAGGCTGCGCAGACAGATATTTTAGAGAGCCACAAAACATAAACACTTCATACTGCTCTATATGTCCGGAAACTTGTGCCACGTGCTCATCAAAAAGTAGTTGCAAAACTTGTCTGAAGGGACTATTCGGAAAAACTTGTCATTCTAGGTGTGACTTAAACTGTATAGATGACGTTTGTAACACGACAAATGGGATTTGCCTGCATGGGTGCTCATCTGGATTTTACCAAGAGACAAATGAGTGTATACCATGTCCGCCATGCAGTAGCCATGAATTATGCCAAACCGAGAATTGCCAAGCGGAATGTTGTCAAGTTATGACGTCATCGTTTACGTGTGCAGTAGATAATTGCCGAGAATGTGTAGCGAGTCTTCCCGATAATTGTAATACCTGCAACAAAGGTTTCTTCAAAACCAGAGATGATAAATGTAACGTGTGCTCTGAAGGGTGCAAGGGAGCTAAATGTGAAGAGATTGGTGGGCGCTGCTTGGAAGGGTGTAAAGATGGCTGGTCCGGGAAGAGATGTGAAGTTAAATGCTTAAATCATACATGCTTCACAGGTACATATGTGATTTTTTATTGTTTGTTTGAAAAAACATGATAAATTAAGTGCAGCGTTCAAAAAGAGTCTCGATTTTTAGCTCACCTGAGCACGTAGTGCTCAAGTGAGCTATTGTGATCGTCTTTTGTCCGGCGTCCGTCCGTCGTGCGTCGTGCGTCGTGCGTCGTCCGTCAACAATTTCTTTAAACGACATCTCCTCCTAAACCACTGGGCCAATTTGAACCAAATTTGGCAGAAATGTTCCTTAGGTGGTCCCCTTCAAAAATAGCTAAAAGAATTGAAATCCGTTAAAAACTCTGGTTGCCATGGCAACAAAAGTGAAATTTTAAAATAATCTTTAAAAATCTTCTCCTCCTGACCCAGAAGGCGTAGAGCCTTGATATTTTGCATGAAGCATCAGTATATTGACCTCTTTCAAAATAGCTAAAATCATGATCCTGGGGTCCCCAGGGGCGGAGCCCCAGGGGGGTGGGGTTTATATAGAAATAAAGAACGATTTTTTAAAAGACATCTCCTCTCAAACCACTGGGCCGATTTGAACCAAATTTGGCAGAGATGTTGCTTAGGTGGTTCCCTTCGAAAATAGCTAAAAGAATTGAAATCCGTTAAAAACTCTGGTTGCCATGGCAACAAAAGTGAATTTTTAAAATAATCTTTAAAAATCTTCTCCTCCTGACCCAGAAGGCATAGAGCCTTGATATTTTGCATGAAGCATCAGTATATTGACCTCTTTCAAAATAGCTAAAATCATGATCCTCGGGTCCCCAGGGGCGGAGACCCAGGGGGGTGGGGTTTATATAGAAATAAAGAACGTTTTTTTTAAATGACATCTCCTCTCAAACCACTGGGCCAATTTGAACCAAATTTGGCAGAAATGTTGCTTAGGTGGTTCCCTTCGAAAATAGCTAAAAGAATTGAAATCCGTTAAAAACTCTGGTTGCCATGGCAACAAAAGTGAAATTTTAAAATAATCTTTAAAAATCTTCTCCTCCTGACCCAGAAGGCGTAGAGCCTTGATATTTTGCATGAAGCATCAGTATATTGACCTCTTTCAAAATAGCCAAAATCATGATCTTCGGGTCCCCAGGGGCGGAGCCCCAGGGGGGACGGGTTTACATAGAAATAAAGAACAATTTTTTAAATGACATCTCCTCCCAAATCACAGGGCCAATTTGAACCAAATTTTGCAGAAATGTTCCTTAGGTGGTCCCCCTTAAAATTAGCTAAAAGAATTGAAATCCGTTAAAAACTCTGGTTGCCATGGCAACAAAATTGAAATTTCAAAATAATCTTTAAGAATCTTCTCCTCCTGACCCAGAAGGCGTAAAGCCTTGATATTTTGCATGAAGCATCAGTATATTGACCTCTTAAAAAATAGCTAAAATCATGATCCTCGGGTCTCCAGGGGCAGACCCAGGGGGGGGGGGTATAGGCATGAAGCATAAGTTCACAGACTTCTTTCTTATTTCTGAAATTATAACCCATGGAAAAAGTTTTTTCCTTCTTTCAAATCGGCACTAAAGCATTGGAATTTGTAATTTGGACTTTTGGATTCCCAGGTTCATAGTCTTTATATGTAATTGTGGCCCACTTGTTTCATAATCCTAACCTTAACATGAAATTAGACTGTTGAAAGAAAAAGAGCCTTTATCTCAGGTGAGCACCCCAGGGCCAACGGCCCTCTTGTTTACAGATAGTGAGCCGTCCCTGAATGACCAAAATATGTTTTATCAGCTCTTTTAATCTAACACTCACAATACTTTTAAAATTTGGCACCCTAACCAATGACTAACAGTTTTTATTCCAACACAGAAGCGCACCTGCCAGTAATACCCGAAAGGGGAGTAAGGCAGTATACATAGATAGATAGATTAAGTGTGTTTTATCTTGCGACCAATCAAATTTAAGGTTTCCCTCCGAGGGAAACACCGTTTTAATACATTTAAGTTCTGACGTTTCACGGCTACCAATTAAAATATTGAGTGACAAATCAAATCCTCAATTTAAACCGGAATTTAATTTTGAACTTCGCCATCTATATTGCCGGTTTTGCTACCTGAACGTCGTACCTACAGCTTATCCAAGCAGTAGTTACGACGTTTAGGGTCTTCACCCAACGATATTTTATTTCATGATTCAAGACAACACATTGTACAAGCTTAACACTGCTTCTTACCTCAGTCGAACTGTAATATCAGAGCTAAGTGGGCGTGGCCAGCGATCTGTCAATTTGTGTTTATGTCAAAACATCCTTCATATCTCGACCAAACTGTCTTTGTTGGTCCTCAGTAGAATTGGCTCAAAGAGTACTTACAACCTAGGGTTGTATGGGTGTTAAGCGATACTATAAATATATGCATACGTACACAAGCAATCCATCTTTTACTACAAATCGATAGCTAAGTGTAAAAACATCATAAGTGTCTATACTTTGTATAGATACTTATGATGTTTTTACACTATTCCACCGATTAATGTGCAATTATCTTCAGTTACAATTTTTGTCTAAAGTGTTAAGCGATACTATATATATATATGTGCATACGTACACAAGCAATCCATCTTTTTATTACAAATCGATAGCTTAGTGTAAAAACATCATAAGTGTCTATACTTTGTATAGATACTTATAATGCTTTTGCACTATGCCACCGATTAATGTGCAATTATCTTCAGTAACAATTTTTGTCAGAGGCCGATTTTGGAAAAATCCATTGGGCGGTCGTAATTTACATGTACAAGAAATTGTTAATACGGTTTCCCATTAAATTTGCTCATCATAGCAAAATATATCATCTGGTCTACCTGTTTGTCACAATTTAAGTTCGTAATGAAAATGGAACAATACGTCCTATTTTGTTTTCCTAATTTATTTAACAGTTGGAGAGAATATTTTTTTTCATGGAGGTATGAAAAAAAGAGAGAAAAAATCTAATCACACTGTATGAATACCCGAAGCGGATTAATAACTAAGCATGATTAGATCTTTCGTTTCAATCTCAATGAAAGCAAAACTATTCTCTTCATCTATCAAAATTGAATGACATTTAGCGATCAAAAGCAAATACTTTATAAATTTTGATACATTTTATAGAACTACTTTGTGCGCAAGCATACAAAATAGCCGCGTAATCAAAATTTTGTTCATGTAGGTATGAATTTTTCTGTCGGCCAATCCTCTCACCAATGGGTGGATAATCGTAAACCTAAGTGAGATAGCAGCTTAAGGCTAGGAAAGGACGTAGTGGTAGTGCTGGTATGAGAAATACCAGGAAGCCATTGTAAGGTGCTCCAGCCGCCGCGATAGTACTGAAATATTGTTAAAAGGGGCAAACCCCATTCAATCAATCAATTCTTCCGGCCAATCAGAACACTTGTTTCTGATAGACAAAACTAGAAATTAAATTATTGATATATCCCTCTTTTATTCCTTTTGTCTATAAACCTTTTGGTTTTTGATACATTTGTTATCAGCTTTCTTGCAACGAAAATAATAGGCTTGCACTACAGTCGATGTAATCAAATCGTTTATGTAATGAATTATGAAATAATTGTAGGAGGAGCAATGGATTCTGGCAACCAATCAAAAGACACATACATTATTCTAGGGGCGGGTGTCGGAGGCGGAATCTTCGTATCATTGTTAGTTGCTGCAGCCGTTGTTATAGCAACTGTAAGACGCAGAAGGTAAATTACATGTAGTTCAGTTAACCCGTTCCAACACAACAAAATTTTAGTCTGGTTTAAATTGAAAGAAGCTACAAACAATTTCAAGTTGACTGATTTATTTATATTACTTTATTATTATAATTTTGATAGAAAACGTGTGGATAATGAATAAATTGTGCAGGTTGGCTAGGGTTGATTTTTTGCTTTTAGCAGATAATCACAGTCTAGAATGGTCGCTCTATCTTACCAAATATTCTCGTGATAAGACCCGTTTAGTTGACCTCTGTTAGGTCGATTATCTTTCTCAAAAATATTTTTACAGAGTTCCCATTAGGACAGTAAATAGGGAAAGAATCATTTGAGTCTATGTGCCTATTTGGTTTTGAAGCATACTCTGTAATTGTTAGAAATAATTGGTTGCATAAAATTTTCTTTTTCATGTAAATAGAACAAAAACATGTTTGAACTTCACAAACTAGTCAAGGAGAATCCCCTTATTTCACAAATGTATTGTAGGCTAAATCAACTAGATCACAAACCGCGGTTTTTTTCCCCAAGTATAAATATGAAAATTATTTTTGTAATCTTATTTTTGAAATTTAACACTTTTCAGAGCAACACAATTTTGTTTTGTAATAGAATGTTCAACCTTTCCGTTGGGGTAAAAAAATAAATAAATGAAAAATTGTAATCTATATCAAATAAGAACACCCCACAATATTCTATTTACCGTCTAAATTGAAATAATTTAATTGTTAGTCTCGTCTATCAAAAACGAGCGTTCTGATTGGTCGAAAAATTTTATTCATACCTCCATGAACAAAATTTTGAGCACGCAGCCATTTTGTATGCTTCCGCATAAAATAGTTCGTTACAAAAAGGTATCAAAATTTGTACAGCTTTTGGTTTTTTCGCTCGATGCTATTAAATTATAAGAAATGAAGAGAATGCTTTTTGTTTTCATGAAGGTATGAACCGAAAAAACTAATCACACAATGTATGAATTCGCTTCGCGTATTCATACAGTGTGATTAGTTTTTTCGGTTCATACCTCCATGAAAACAAAAAGTATTCTCTTCATCTCTTAAATGAAGACCTCACTTTGAATCTTTCATTGAAAATACTGGAACATCTCTAGTATATGAATATGATAATTTCTCTTTGCCTTTTGCTTTATTGATTTAATGGGGTTTAACGCCACTTTTAACAGTATTTCAGTCATATCGCGGCGGCTGGAGCACCTAACAATGGATACCTGGTATTTCTCACACCAGTACTACCACTACATCCTTTCCTAGCCTCCAGCTGCTTTACGATTATTTACCCATTGGTGAGAGACAAACGTCGGAAAGGATATGTGCCCATGACGTCCCTTTTTTGTTCGTACCTTTTATCCAAATAATTTCGTTCTTACTGTAATCCAATAATCGTAAACCTATATAAGTGGAATAGCAGCTGGGGGCCCAGAAATGATGTAATGGTTGTAAAGGGTCAAGATATACCAGGAATCCATTGTTGGATGCTCGAGCCGCCGCGATATGACTGAAAAGTTGTTGAAAGCGGCGTTAAACCCCGTTCAAACAAACAAACAAACAAACAAACAAACAAACGAATAACGTTAATGCCAAAACGGAAGGTAACCAACGAAATGGCAAGAAGGTTATACCACAGTACTGCCTCAACCCATTTCAACACAAATACACAAATTGACGCCCACAAGAAAAAAGGCTTTCGAAAACATTGTGGAATATGAAGAAATTGCTTGTCACAAGCAATTTCTTCATTATCCACAATGTTTTCTACCCCAAAATTTGGACCAGTCTAAAAGATTGTCGTATAGCTATGGGTGAATGAATTTGTCCTTTGTGATCTCCTCTGCGAACGTAAGGATAGCGTTAATAAACTGCGTATCGTTTCGTAAAATGACGGATCGCTCGCCCCGCCCACTGACTCCGTTGGCCCAGCCCACTGACTCCGGTGGCCACGCTTAAGACTGGAATTTCCACTTCGATGTTATATAGCGCCAGTAACATGTAATAATACAGTAAAGTGGTCGGTTGGCGTCCTTTTCGCCGTAACTACAGCTTGAATAGGCTGTAGTTACGACGTTTAGGTCGCTAAACCAACAAAAACATTTCACATGAAAATCGGCCGATGCCTGAGCTGAACATCTCTTCCGGAGCGATTTGGTTGGTTGATTAACCCTTGTCATGCTGTATAAATTACCTTACTGAATTGCTGTCAAATCAAAGGGCTGAAAGCACTGATATAACTTGTTGTTCAAAAATCAATATTTTTTTTAGAAATCAACCTCATAAGCAACTCTGGCAAGCTGTAGTTACGACATTTAGGTCGCCAACCAACCTTTTCTACTTTTTTGTGGTATGCTACTGACCATGCATTTTGCAAAATGATACCGTTTAAAATCGAAGCGGAACTTCCTGTTGGATTCAGTGGGCGTGACCAACGTTGGTCTTTTTTAGGGTAGTTGAACCCCCTCCCCAAAAACAACAACAACAAAAAATCCTCAGATGGGGTCTTAGCGACCACTTGCTTTACAATATCTCTTTTAAAGTGCGAACTTTTTCCCAACATATTATATCTTTTAAAGAATTAATGATTATCTTTTTGCTATCCCCTATATTGTTGTTATTAATTAATATGGTACTGAAGCGATTCCTGTGAGTTCATAGAACATCGAATGGTAAAAATGGATGAGTATTTTATGGAATATTATTACTAAATCTCTACTAATGAAATAAATGGATTGCCACTGTCACACAAAATCAAGAGCAAACAATCAAATATATATATCGGTTATACCGGAAATACATGGTTGGCCTCCAATAATAGAAGAATTTTATTTGCCAGGCGTGTAAAACGTCGAAAATATAGTAACGTTGTTTAGGCTATTTACCAAAGGTATACTTTTTGTTTTATGACGAAGCCCATTTGTACTTTGAAAAAAAAAAAATACCGTTTGAATTCTCAGACAAACTGCCTTGTCGGAGCTGAGAAGGGCGTGACCATTGACCTATTCATTTTTTATAGTAACCAATTTCTGCTGGCTCTGGTTTTACTAAAAGATACTTATTGTTGAAATTTCTATTCTTTCGATTTGTAAGATGGATTAACGATTGATATTTTTTCAAAATCTATTTTTCAGATTAAGACTGTCGTCTGCTGGCCAGTCTGATTCTCAAGAAACGCAAGGTAAGTACAAGGAACCTAGGAAACATTTCAAGATTTAGGTGGATAACTTGGAAATATTTCAAAATGGGGGTGGTGGAGACTTTGGAATTCGGAGATTTTTCTAGAGGATATATGTAAAGTCAATACAAAAAAGTGAGATTTTTAGGAATGGAATTTTTGTCACAATTTTGTGTGTATGGGGATGGGGGTGTTCGCCTCCCTATCCCGCCCCTTTTTCCTTTGTAACTTGTTTAACTGGCCAATCGAAGCTGTCAATCAATGTTCGACTGACCAATCAAAACAATCACTTTGACCAGAAGTGAGATTTCAGCTCCAACATTGGTCGCCATTTTGCTAAGCTTTTCGTTGGTTTGGCGACTTTAACGTCGTAACTACAGCTTATTCAAGCTGTAGTTACAACGTTTAGGTTGCAAACAAATCATTATACTTTAGGTTGCAAACCAACCATTCGACTTTATTTCAGATCCAACCACAACGAACCAAATTGAGATGACGTCACCTACATACGAGGACGTTGATTGTCATAGTTAGCAAGTCATTCTTAAATTTATAACCAGACGACAAGATTATTCACTGGACCACATTGAAAGGAATTGCAGACGAAAATTTAAAGTTCATGAAATATATGTTTTTAAATTTCTGGGTAGAAAACATTGTGGAAACAAGCAATTTCTTCATTACACAATGTTTTCTCTATTTTTATCTTGGATGTCAAAAGGTGTCATTGTGTGGAAATGAATCAAACCATAACTAGACGTCTAAATTCCCGACTGATCCAAATTGAAAGCGGCCACAGACGACAAATCTAAAGTGTTCGAGTAGAAAAAATAAGTGCTATCATATGATGTTATGCAGAAACATGATGGGTAAAAGGGAACTTGCTTGTTGCAAAAACTCTCTTCTCTTCCCACAATGATTTTTTGTCATAACGTAGACATATGTGGAAAAGATTTATGTCTAAAGTGTAGCATAATATTTTGGGTAGAAATATGACGGGTAAGGGAGAACTTGCTAGTTAGAAACAATTTGTACTTTTACCGCAATGAGCCGCCGTCATAGCGCAGTCGGTAGCGCGTCAGACTCCTAATCTTCAATCATGGGATGTCATGGTTTCGATCCATGGCGGCAGCTCATATTTTTTCCGACCTTTGTCTCTCACCAATGAGTGGATAATCGTAAACCTAAGTGGGATAGCAGCTGGCGGCTAGGAAAGGATGTAGTGGTAGTACTGGTGTGAGAAATACTAGGAATCCATTGTTAGGTGCTCCAGCTGCCGCGATATAACTGAAATACTGTCAATCAGTCAATCGATTTTCCCATTAGGAATGTTTTTCTGATTTATCACTGATAGTTTCTCTCTGTGTCTGTCTGTCTGTCTGTTTCACTCTGTCTGACGAATTCAGGCTGAAGGACGGAGGGACGAAAGCAACAATGCAAACACACCGACTTGTCACTGTGAATGTTGTGCCTTACTTACCGCATTAGACCGAGAATGTCAATCAAAGAACCATTCGACCAATCAGATCATTCATTTAGACCGGAAATGAACTTTTGAATTCAACATTGACCAACATTTACGTGAAGCACATTGCGGGCTTACGACTTGGAAGTTGAACTTACAGATTATTCACGCGTTCAGATTGCCAATCGACTATCTTACCTTTTTAGCCAGAAAAGCGTCAGCTTTGAACGCTTAAGTTAATAAGCAAACTTTTGGGGTTTTCTCAAAGTTCAATGAGTGCAAACCACCACTGGAGGCTTAACCACCAAGTCCATTGAATGTCTACGCAATAAAAAGTACTTCATATGTATTTTAGGAATATTGCAAACTTTGCAAATTAAATCTCCTAGGTATTTTAGCTCTCTTGGGTACATCCTGTTCAAAATCAGTCCGACCAGAGATTTGTATGGTCACATGAATTAACTTTATTCAAATTGTGAAGAACTCAAAAGCATGCAATATAAGACATTCTAACTCGATCCGGCTTTTTTTCAGCATCCCAAGAAAATTTGTGGACAATTAAGACATTGCTTGTAACAAACAATTTCTTCAATGTCCATAATGTTTTCTTCGATACAAGGCAAATATTTACTAAATTCCACCAACTTGAAATTGTCGTCTACAACTTTTTTCAATTTGAACCAGTCATATATTTTGTCGTATTTTAATGGATTAACTCCTCGGCTACTTTAACCTAATTTTAACCATGATAACCTTTAACAAAGAAGATTACCATGCTTTGTTTGCTTACGGTACTTTCAATACTTTGATTGTTCCATGTTACTGGCAATAATCTAATTTTTAATTTCGTCTATCAAAAACAGGCGTAATGATTGGTCGAAAAAAAATATTCATAACTCCATGAACAAGTTTTCAGCACGCAGTGATCTTGTATGCTTCCGCACAAAATAGTCCAATACAAAAAGGTATCAACATTTGTAAAGCTTTTGGTTTTTTCGCTCGATGCTATTAAATTATAAGAAATGAAGAGAATATTTTTTGTTTTCGTGGAGGTATGAACCGAAAAACCTAATCACACAATGTATGAATCCTCTTCGGGTATTCATACAGTGTGATTATGTTTTTCGGTTCATACCTTCATGAAAACAAAAAGTATTCTTTTCATCTCTTAAATGAATTTTACAAAATGACTCTGTTAAATATCTAAATGGAACCCCCCCCCCCCCTGTTGGAGTCAGTGGGCGCGGCCAGCGATTCGTAAATATTGCGCAATAAAATGAAGTCGACTTAACAAAATCAAGTGTTCCTCCGGTTACTTATAAGTGGATCGCCTGTCCAGCCGATTGACCTCCGCCAGGGCTGTTCGACTACGACATCAAACGACGTAAATTTGCAAATAAATTGTCAGAAACTTTAAGCGCAAAGCGATTCGTTGGTGGGTGACCTAAACGTCATAACTACAGCTTCAATAAGTTAAAGTTAACACGTACAAGTCTTAACCCATTTCCACACAATGACGCATTTTGACGGCCCTGAAATAACACAAACCAAACCAACCAAACAAACAAACCAAAATAAAAACAAAACAACAACAAAACAACAACAAAACAAAACAAAAATAACCAAAAAAACCAAGAGAGAAACAGTGTGTGAAATGAAGAAATTGCTTGAACCAAGAAGAAATTTGTGCTTCTTTTCTCTCTTTTTTGAATTATGAACAGTACATGTAGTTTTCTTTACTTAAATCAGCCCAATCGCATTCTTACGAACGTGCGAAAGCATTACAGCTAGAAATTTGAAAAGTAAGAGTCAAATCTTTTCTTTCATAATCTGTGCAATAGCGCTTTAAATCTCAATATAACTTTTTTTTCATTTGAAGGAAGCCTGCAATACGAGGACCTAGGAGCCAGGAATGAACATATCTATATGCATGGAGTCGACGAGGAACAGTATTACATTAATTGATGAACTACACGCCCCACCCACCGACTCCTATAGTCACGCCCTCTGGAGTAGCATTGGCGAATCGTTGGTCCTGTCCACTGAACTCCACTATTTTCGATTACTTTGCAAAACTTTATGGTCAGTAACTTGGAAAAAAAGAAAATTAGTTGGTAGGCGACCTATACGTCGTAACTACAGCTTGAATAAGCTGTAGTTACGCCGTTTAAGTCGCCAAACCAACAATAGGGCTCAACATAAATGTCTGTCTATGTTTGAGGGCTCAAAGTTCACTTTCCGTCTTAATGAATGATTTGATTGGTCGATTGATTCTTTGATTGTCAACGCGATTGATCATAAAGATAAACTCATGGTGAAAACAGACAATATTATTATACAATGGCAGTTAGAAACTGGGTCTGACAGCATGTGCCGAAATAGTTTAATGATTTTTTTCCCGCTTTTGTTAGTTTCACTGAGTTTGAAAAAGCTATTTTAATTTTTTGAAGTACATTCACCTTTTAACTGCATGCACTTATTGAAGTATTGAAGTATAGCGAGGTTATTGTCATGACATCTTATTCGTCGTTCGACTACCCGTGTTTTAAAATCAGAATAATTGGCCTTTAATTCGTAAGACTGAAAGAACTTAGAAATTCTTAATGGGTAGCCTTTTGCTTCGATCACGTTTCGCCCTTCTGATCTTACCTGAGGGATACTTTGAATCAAAACAACAAATACACAAAAAGAAAATTAGAGAACGCTTGTGCAAAAATCATGCCGAACTAAACCCTAGATCCCCATGCTGTTGGTACTAATTAGATTTGTTTGTTTGTTTGTTTGAATTAAGTTTATTTCAACTTTTAACAGTATTTCAGTCTTGTGGCTGCGGCAGGAGCACCTAACCACGGATTCCTGGTATTCCTCACACCAGTACTACCTCTACATCCCTTCAGAGCCTCCAGCTGCTGTTCCACTTAGGTTTTACGATTATCCACTAAACCCTATATCCAAATGCTGTAAGCAATAATTAGATTTGTTTGTTTGAGTGGGGTTTAGCGCCACTTTTAACAGTATTATCGGTTATTTGCCGCGACTGGGGATCGAGCCCTGGACCTCCTGAATGAGAGTCCTTTTACTGATAATAAAAAGGTTCACTGTTATATTGATTTATATTATATACGAATTAAAATCTGGCTATATAATACAACTCGACAGAAAAAAAATCAATATTCGTCGTGTACCAAAAACCCGTATTCGTCGAATACCGATAAACACGGACTACCTCTTTGTGTATTGACTTTCGGTTTTTTTCGGGAAGTGGGTTATTTCTTAATCATTTAAAGAATTTTTTTAATGTCATGTCCTAAAAGTTATATAATAAAAGGAATATTACAACAGTGTGTTTTCTATTTGTTGTTAATGTGTTCTCGAATCGTGTGTAGGTATTTTTATTGGATTCGACCTTCGGTCTCATCCAATAAAAAATACCTACACACGATTCTCGAACACAAAAACAAAGCATAGAAAAAGACACTGTGGTAATATTCCCTATATATCGTCGTCGGACGACCAATATGTCGTAAACACAGCTTTATTCAAGCTGTATTTACGACATTTTGTTCATCTTTCGACGATATCAGGATTCTGACAAGTTATGACCAAATTTGAGATGCGCAATATTCTGAATGGTTTGTCAGAAGATCGTAATACTTTCTCTTTAAATCTGTTGAAATTAACACCTAACATTTTTTTTGCTATGAATCGAAATCAAATTCGATTAGGACGGGACGGATTGGCCCCCATACTTTCCTAAATACGTCTGCTCTGTCATAACATTTTAAAAACTGTTTTCCGTATCTTTTAAAGCATTTAACCCTTTCATGTTCAATCCCTGGTTTTTACGTCCCTGTGATTTTTGTAATTCAGAAAACATTGTTGCAAAAGAAGAAACTGCTTAGCATGGATGATAATTGTCATAGAGTTGTGTCAGTTGTGGATTTGTCCGCATCGAAAATTGACCAATCTAGGGTTAGGTGCGTATGTCCGTAATCTTTTAATTTGAAAAGTAAGCTGCGCAGATTTCAACCAAATTTCGCAGGAATCGATCCATGGGTGACAAGGGAATCAGATTTCTTCAACGAATTTTGACTGGGTTATATATGGTGTTTAATGAAAACTTGAAAATGTTCTTCATTGAAATAAGAAGATTGATTTAAACTAAATTCCACAGAAATTATCATTTGGTGACCTTACATAATTCTCGAATATTATGGATTTGGTCTAAAACATTTCTTTTAATGACCGGTCTCATTCACGTACGGATCAAATAGTGATATAAGGGACATAATTGGCACCGATGTGCTATTTTTTAATAAAAGTTGGTCCCCTTAAAATGAATTTCTTTCTAATATGAGTTGCTTTGACTGTTAAAGAAAAAAAATTATATCGTATTGTAGGCACTAAAGCGATACTAACAATGTTTTCATAAAGCCTTCTAGTTATATTTAATCTTTTAATATAGTAAAGAGTGACATAGTTATACACGTGTGCTGTCATTGATAATTATTTTATTTTTGTATTGTATTTTATAGCTTTTTTATGTTTTCAAAAGAATGATGAGCGAAACAGATATACACATGTGCTGTCACTGATAATTATTTCATCTTTTACAAATAGTTTATTCCTTTCCCATAATGTTTTCAAAATACTGAAGAGTGAAATAGTTATACACAAAGTGCTGTCATTGATAATTATTTCATTTTTGACAAGTAGTTAATTCCTTTCCGACAATGTTTTCGAAATAGTGAAGAATAAAATAGTTATATACAAAGTGCTGTCATTCATAAATAATTTAATTCTTAGTTTCGTCTATTAGAAACGAGCGTTCTGATTGGTCGAAAAAAATTATTCATAACTCCATGAACAAAATTTTGAGCACGAAGCGATTTTGTATGCTTCCGCACAAAATAGTTCCACCACAAAAAAGTATCAAAATTTGAAAATATTTGCTTTTTTCGCTCGATACTATTAAATTATAAGAAATGAAGAGAATATTTTTTGTTTTCATGGAGGTATGAACCGAAAAACTTAATCACACAATGTATGAATCCGCTTCGCGAATTCATACAGTGTGATTAGGTTTTTCGGTTCATACCTCCATGAAAACAAAAAATATTCTCTTCATCTCTTAATTATTTTATTTTTGTATAGTAATTTATTCTTTTCCCAGAATGGTTACACAGGTCACTATGATTTTTTTAGCCCTGTGTTTGAAGGTAAAATGACGGATCGCTGATCCCGCCCTCTGAGCTCCAACAGGAAATTCCAATTCAATATAAAAAACAGAGTTATTTTGCATCATTTACGGCCAGTACCATGTAGAAAACATAAAATAGTTGGTTCACGAACTAAACGTCGTAAGAGCAACAGGAAATTCCAATTCAATATTAAAAACAGAGATATTTTGCATCATTTATTGCCAGTACCATGTAGAAAACATAAAATAGTTGGTTCACGAACTAAACGTCGAAAGTGCAGCAGGAAATTCCAATTCAATATTAAAAACAGAGTTATTTTGCATCATTTACGGCCAGTACCATGTAGAAAACATAAAATAGTTGGTTCAAGAACTAAACGTCGTAAGTGCAGCAGGAAATTCCAATTCAATATTAAAAACAGAGTTATTTTGCATCATTTATTGCCAGTACCATGTAGAAAACATAAAATAGTTGGTTCACGAACTAAACTTCGTAAGTGCAGCAGGAAATTCCATTTCAACATAAAAAAACAGAGTTATTTTGCATCATTTACGGCCAGTACCATGAAGAAAACATAAAATAGTTGGTTCACGAACTAAACTTCGTAAGTGCAGCAGGAAATTCCAATTCAACATAATAAAACAGAGTTATTTGCATCATTTATGGTCAGTAGCATGAAGAAAAACATAAAATAGTTGGTTCACGAACTAAACGTCGTAAGTGCAGCAGGAAATTCCAATTCAACATAAAAAAACAGAGTTATTTGCATCATCTACGGCCAGTACCATGTAGAAAACATAAAATAGTTGGTTCACGAACTAAACGTCGTAAGAGCAACAGGAAATTCCAATTCAATATAAAAAAACAGAGTTATTTTGCATCATTTATTGCCAGTACCATGTAGAAAACATAAAATAGTTGGTTCATGAACTAAACGTCGTAAGTGCAGCAGGAAATTTCAATTCAATATTAAAAAACAGAGTTATTTTGTATCATTTATGGTCAGTACCATGTAGAAAACATAAAATAGTTGGTTCACGAACTAAACGTCGTAAGTGCAGCAGGAACTTCCAATTCAATATAAAAAAACAGAGTTAATTTGCATCAGCTACGGCCAGTACCATGTAGAAAACATAAAATAGTTGGTTCACGAACTAAACGTCGTAAGTGCAGCAGGAAATTCCAATTCAACATAAAAAAACAGAGTTAATTTGTATCATTTATGGTCAGTACCATGTAGAAAACATAAAATAATTGGTTCACGAACTAAACGTCGTAAGTGCAGCAGGAAATTTCAATTCAATATTAAAAAACAGAGTTATTTTGTATCATTTATGGTCAGTACCATGTAGAAAACATAAAATAGTTGGTTCACGAACTAAACGTCGTAAGTGCAGCTGGAAATTCCAATTCAATATAAAAAAACAGAGTTATTTTGCATCATCTACGGCCAGTACCATGTATAAAACATAAAATAGTTGGTTCACGAACTAAACGTCGTAAGTGCAGCTTGAATAAGCTGTAGTCACGACGTTTCGGTTGCTAAACCAACAAAAAAGCTACAAATAAATGTCTGAGTTCGAAGATCACTTCTGCTTTAAATGAATAATTTGATTAGTCGACTGATTCCTTGATTGACATTACACGATCCCTCACCTGCCGGTGTGATCAATAGAGAAATTTTGATATTTCACGAAAGCAAAGGTCGAGTGAAATATCGAATAATCTCCTGCAGCGAGAAGCATTTTGTATAGCTGTCGTAACGTATTATTCCATTTCTATATACCTATTTTCATCAAAACTATTTAATGAAATAATACAAAAATCTTTATTTCTACAAGTATTTTCTTTCTCTTTTACGTTTATCACGTTTATTCTTAATGTGACGTCATATACAGATTGATAATGACGTCATCTTTGACTACCTTATATGGTAACGTAATTGACACTGTCAGATACGGATTTTTTTCTGACAAGTCCGATTTTGCCTGTGTAGAATGTATATGTTTAACTAGAAATATTAATAGGTATATAATACATAATAATTTTACTTGTATATACGATCGTTTCCTTAAAATTAATTAATGAGATGTCATACGTAATTAAACCATAGATTATGGAAACATGTTAAGTAGTTAAATATATGCACAATAGTTAATGATTTGTATAATTTGTACAGTATTAGATTCCTACAGGCATTTCTCTAAAACCATTCCCACACGACAAACTTTTAGGCTGGTCCAAATTGAAAGATGATTCAGACGACTATTTCAAGTTGGTGGAATTTGAGAAACCTTACCTAAAGCGGACTTAAACCCCATTCAAACAAACAAACAAACAATTTCGATAAAAACAGGGGGCAGAAAATTATTTTCCATTAAAATGATGATTAGCCAGGATATCATTTTCTTAAAAATGCGTTTTTCGTGCAAAGAAATTTATTTTAATTTTCAGAGAGAAAGAAATTATGCGTCTATGTTTAATCAAGTCGAAATAATATACTGTGTGAAAAAGGAGAAGTCGGAAGTATGTAATTGACTCTATTGGCTACGAAAGACCGATGGTGACATCATGTATTCACAGTTCACACTTCAAACTTCATACATATTAAGTCTGAAATGGGAAGTGTGAAATGTGAATTATGAGACCCGTGGTGACTTCTTAAATTCACAGTACATAATCAAACTAAATTATATACGAAGTTTGAAGTATGAAGTTTGAAGTATGAAGTGTGAAGTGGGAAGTATGAAGTGTGAAGTTGGTAGTATGAAGTGTGAAGTTTGAAGTTTGAAGTGTGAAGTTGGAAGTATGAAGTGTGAAGTTGGAAGTTGGAAGTGTGAAGTTGGAAGTTTGAAGTGTGATGTGTGAAGGTGGAAGTAAGAAGTTTGAAGTTGGAAGTCTGAAGTGTGAAGTTGGAAGTATAAAGTGTGAAGTTGGAAGTACGAAGTGTGAAGTTGGAAGGGTGAAGTGTGAAGTTTGAAGTGTGAAGTATGAAGTGAGAAGTTGGAAGTATGAAGTGTAAAGTGGGAAGTGTTAAGTATGAAGTGTGAAGTTGGAAGTTTGAAGTGTGAAGTGGTTGGAAGTGTGAAGTGGGAAGTTGGAAGTATGAATTGTGAAGTTGGAAGTTTGAAGTGTGAAGTTGGAAGTTTGAAGTGTGAAGTTTTAATTGTGAAGTGTGAAGTGTGAAGTTTGAAGTGTGAAGTTTGAAGTTTGAAGTTTGAAGTATTAAGTGTGAAGTTGGAAGTTGGAAGAGTGAAATGTAAAGTTTGAAGTTGGAAGTTTGAAGTTGGAAGTATGAAGTTGGAAGTTTGAAGTCGGAAGTTTGAAGTGTGAAGTCGGAAGTTGGAAGTATGAAGTTTGAAGTGTGAAGTTGGAAGTATGAAGTGGACCTTCCAATTTCACACTTCACACTTCCATCTTCCAACGTCTAACTTCAAATTTCCAACTTCACACTTCAAACTTCGGACTTCAAACTTCCAACTTTATACTTCCAACTTCACAATTCAAACTTCCGATTTCATACTTCCAACTTCACACTTCATACTTCTGTCTTCAAACTTCCGACTTCATATTTCACACTTTAAACTACCAACTTCACACTTCCAACTTCATACTTCCAACTTCCCATTTCTAACTTCCGACCTCATACTTCCAACTTTAAACTTCATACTTCCAACTTCACACTTCATACTTTAAACTTCCAACTTCACTCTTCAAACTTCATACTTCAAACTTCACACTTTAACCTTCCGACTTCATACTTCAAACTTCTCACTTCCAACTTCAAGCTTCCGACTTCATACTTCAAACTCCTCACTTCAAACTTCCGACTTCATACTTCCAACTTCTCACTTCCAACTCCAAACTTCCGACTTCACACTTCAGAGTTACTATGTATGAAGTGTGAACTGTGAATTCTTGATGTCACCACCGGTCTTTCGTAATTGGCCATTTCGGTGAAATTGAAACAGCATTTCCTCCTTATTTTTGTTTGTTTAGATGGGATCTTACGCCGCTTTCAACAATCTTTCAGTTATATCGCGGCGGCTGGAGCACCTAACAATGGAATCCTGGTATTTCTCACACCAGTACTACCATTACATCCTTTCCTAGCCTCCATCTGTTATACCGTGTAGATCTACGATTATCGACCAATTGGTGAGAGACAAATAGTCGGAAAGGATGAGTGCCGCCGTCGGGGATCGAACTCGGGACCTCTAGATTGACAGCCCGACGCGCGGCTCCTCCTTATGTAGAAAAACAACTATTAACTGTATTTGGGCTGGTAATTTCTTAAATGCGGAGAAAATGAATTATTTTCTATCCTAATTTACAGGTATCGCATTGATATTTATATACCTAGTAAGATCAAAAACTTCATTGACTTAATATTGACGCAGGCAGCGGTTTAATTGAACAATCGCGGCTGTCAAACAATTAACCAGTCGACTAATGAAATCATTCGTTTAGACCAATAATGAGTTTTGAACACGGACTTGGTCGCTAATTTTGTTAAGCTTTTTTGTTGGTTTGGCGACTTAAACGTCGTAACTACAGCTTTTTCAAGCTGTAGTTACGACGTTTAAGTCGCCAATCAACTATTCTACTTTTTTGTTACATGCTATTAGCCATAAATTTCACAAAATGACCTCGTTCAAAATCGAAGAGGAACTTCCTGTTGGAATCAGTCTGTTTGTTTGAATGGTGTTTTACGCCGCTTTCAACAATCTTTCAGTTATATCACGGCGGCTGGAGCACCTAACAATTGAATCCTGGTATTTCTCACACCAGTACTACCATTACATCCTTTCCTAGCCTCCAGCTGCTATCCCACTTATAGGTCTACGATTATCGACCCATTGGTGAGAGAAAAATAGTCGGAAAGGATGAGTGCCGCCGTCGAGTTCGAATCAGTAGGTGTGACCAAACGGAGTAAGTGGGTGGGGCCAGCAAATGGGGGTTATTTGAAGGCATTGATATCAACCTCAAGAACACGAGTTCGAGCCCTGGGCTGACCATATCAACTAACTCAACTAATTGTCTTTCGGATGAGACGTTAAATCGAGGCCCCGTGTGACGATGCTATCCATCGAGCACGTTAAAGAACCAGGCGGAGCTCTCAACTGTTTCGTCCTGTATCCTTACACTATCCCCCGTTAACAACTAACAGTCTTCTGGGCATGCGCTACGGTAGCGACGATAAATAAACGGAAACACACATTCTCTAGGGGACTTATCAGAACATTCTGTTTCAATTCCTAAATTTCCTACTTGGCACCGCCCACTTACTGCGACAGGAAATCTGGCTTTGATTTCAAACAGCGTTATCTTGCAAAATGTATGGCCGAAAGCATGTTATAAAAAGTAGAATGGTTGGTTGGCGACCTTAACGTCGTAACTACAGCTTGAACAAGCAAAAAAAAAAAAAAAAGCTTAACAAAAATGGCGGCTAGTTTTGGAGTCCAAAGATCACTTCTATTCTGAATGAATGATTTCATTGGTCGATTGATTTTTTGATTGACAGTCGTTATTGGTCAATTATTGAATAGTGATTGGGAGCTTACTCCTCCCCTTGTTCCTACAAACTGTAACCAAGAGAGAAAATCCATGGTTCCGATCAGCCCAATCAACCATGTTTTACTGTAATTTAATTGTTAGTTTCCCCTATCAAAAATGAGCGTTCTGATTGGCCGATAAAGATATTCATACCTCCATGAACACAATTTTGCACACGAATATTTTGTATGCTTACGCACAAAATAGTTCCATAAGAATGTCTCAAAATTTGTAAAATATTTGGGCTTTTTCGCTTGATGTCATTAAACTGTAAACAATGAAGAGAACATTTGTTGTTTTCATGGAGATATGAAACGTAAAAACTAACCACACTTTTTTTATGAATCCGCTTCTAGTATTCATAAAATGTGTTCGGGTTTTTTTTTTTTTTTTTCCGTTTCATACCACCATAAAAAAGGTAATAAATAAATATTCTCTTCATCTCTTAAATTACCCACTGTCTGTTGTAGAGATACGTGATTTTGAACTTCCCCAAAGAAACTGATAGAAAGTACAGATGTCATTTGTAAATATTATATATATGAAAAGAAAGTATCTTATTAAAAAACATTCTTAGAGAGGGAAAGATTGCTTGCAACAGGCTCTTGTTCTTTCAAAAAACAACTTCTGAATATGTAAGGTGTTTAAGGAGTAAACAATCTTAGTTGTTATTATTTTGATAATGAAATGTCAGGATAATCAGTACAGCTAATCTTGCCCAAGCGACCACCTGCTTTAAGCGACCACCTGCTTTTAGCGACCACCTGTATAAAGCGACCACCTGTATAAAGCGACCACCTGTATAAAGCAACCAGCACCGAAATTTCCTTTTTCCAAAGCAAAAGATCATCATAATTGGTCGCCGCCGTCATAGCGCAGTTGGTAGCGCGTCGGACTGTCATTCTAGAAGCCCTGGGTTCGATCCCCGACGGCGGTACTCATGCTTTCCGACTATTCGTCTCTCACCAATGGGTCGATAATCGTAGACCTATGTGGGATAGCAGCTGGAGGCTAGGAAAGGATGTGATGGCGGTACTGGTGTGAGAAATACCAGGAATCCATTGTTAGGTGCTCCAGCCGCCGCGATATAACTGAAAGATTGTTGAAAGCGGCGTAAAACCCAATTCAAACAAACAAACGTTTATCAAAGCTAAATCTTATGTTAGTGAATCTCATTACAATCGTCATAATGAGATAATTCTAATGAGTTTTACCAACATAGGTTTAAGTGAGAATCCTGCCGTTATCCTTGTATGCTGTCATACGAAGCCTCAATTTAACGCGTCAACCGAAAGACAATTAGTTTGTTTAGTTGATATGATCAGACCATAGCTGGATCCCACGACTTTGAATTTTGAAGTCAAGTGCTCTACAAAATGAGCCAATCGCGTATGCCCTTACTTCATACTCGCTGTGTGTTTTTTGTTGACAGCGTTAATTATGCGAAGATACACAAATCTTTGGTGTGTGAATGAAATGTCGTAACTACAAGTTTATTACAGTCGATTTTGGAGAATGTCGCAATTAGTTCCTGAAACTTTTCAAATTCATTGATTGCATTTTATAATTTTGAAAAACACATTTTTTACGTCTGAACTCCCCCTAAATGAAGAGTTATCTCCCCGTGAGCTTCGACGTTATTTTCCCCTTAGTACACATGTACTGAAAATGTTCAGTTCCGCACTTCTCCCTCAGTTTTGTATTGAACTTTTATAAATATGTTTTACCTCAAGGTTTGAGTTTTGCAAGATGTAATTTTGAAGTGTGAATAGTTTTAATGGGGTTTAACGCCACTTTTAACAGTATTTCAGTCATACCCGGAGCACCTAACAATTGATTCCTGACAATTCTCACACCAGTACCACCACTACATCCTTTCCTAGCCTCCAGCTGCCACATAGGTTTATGATTATCCCCATCGGTGAGAGACAAATGTCGGAAAGGATATGTGCCGCTACCGGGGATCGAACCCATGACATCCAATTATTGAAAATTTGGCGTCTGAGGTGTCTGATGCGCTACCAACTGTGCTATGACGGCGGTCTTGAGGTTTTAACTCCTATTGCAGAAATGTTAACGTCTCTTTTATAACTCTTCTTAAAAAATAGTTATTCTGGGGCAAAGGTGCATTACGAATCACGTGCAGGTTTTTCTAATACGGAAAAGCAAATGTACAAGAACGACAGTCGACTTACATGCCGGTATGGAAAGGTTCTTTTTTTTCTGTTGATGATTATTCTTTACTGATATAAGTAATTCGGTGAATATGAAAGGTAATTTCTAAAATAGACATAAAAACAAGTTTACTCAAATCCAAAAAAGTTTGCGAAATCATTTATTTACGCGTCTAAAATGTGTTTGTATATTGATTTCGTATTTAACGTAACTTTCATTTTAACGTATTTCGAACCGAATACCTAAAGCAAGCGGAGCTAAATTTAAAGTATTAAGCACTTTTTATGCACTTCAAAACATCTTTAACTAATATAAGTTTATTCAGTTTTTTTTTAGAATTTCATTTATATATCCGATATTTATCTAAAATAACCAAAATATTTAAAATCGCGCTATATAGATTAACTACTTTCAATTCATTGGTAGGGGATCATGTCAATAACGTTATAGGGGCAATTTCCATGGGCGCATCGGCAGACGTCTTTTATTACCTCGGCTATTTCCGGAGAAAACCCGAGGTATTGCTATAGCCTTGGTGTCGTCGTCGTTTTCGTGCGAAAACTTTGACATTTAGTGATATCTCTGGTTCTACTAAAGGCATTCACTTGAAACTTGGCACACTTGTTCACTATCAAAAGTGCAACCTGTGCTATCAAGAGGGATAACTCTAGATGCATTTGTCAACTATCCAGCACCCAACAGCGGAGCGTAGGCACCCGTAGGCCGTGCTCTTGTTTTCATCATAGATGTAAGGCTCTTTGGCACTTTAGTGAATACTTTAACCCTTTCCTGTACAATCACTGGTTTTTACGTCCTTGTGATTTTATACTTGAGAAAATATTGTGGGAAAAGAAGAAATTGCTTGTAACAAGCAATTTCTTCTTTTTCCACAATATTTTCTATTCTACTGAATGGCTATTTTTCAAATTAAATCCACAATAAATTTTCGTCTGCAAAACCTTTGAATTTCGACAGGTCTAAAAAAATCTAAAACAGGAAAGGGTTAAAATGCGAATTTTGTAAAACAAATTTCTGAAAAAGTTAGGATCCCGCCCAGGAAAATTAGTTTTGATGTTAAGGTAAAATGACTGTTTTGTATTTATATTACCCTTTTTCGGAGCAATTTAATTAGGGCTTACGTAAACAAGAGGCCCATGAGGGCCTGAGACGCTCTACTGGTTATCAAGTTTTCCGTTAAAGAAATCTGATATTTAAGGAAGTGAACTGCTCAAAGAAGAATGCATAAAGAAAAAAAAGGGGCTTTATCCCCTTTATCATTTTAAGCAACAATCCTCAAGGCCCCTTTTCCAATGTTTCATGATGGATCCACTCCATTTCCAAAAGAAAGTTACCTTATGACCCTACAATCATTCTGTGAATATTTCATCAGAATCTGACAATAATTGTGGACTTAATCACATAAACAGGATTGTTTTGAATGAAAATCAATAAGGCCCCTTTTCCTGTGTTTTCTGATGGATAAATTTCATTTCAAAAGGAACTTTCCTTACAACCCTACAATTGTCCTGTGAAATTTAAAAGACAATTTGATAATGATTGTGATTTTCATCACATACATAAGAATGTTTTGAATGGTAATCTGTAAGGCCCCTTTTCCTGTGTTTCCAATGCCACAATTATTCCATGCATCTTTGAAGAGAATCCAATAAAACTGTTGACTTTATTGTGTTAACAAAGATATTAAATTCAAGTTCTCATAGGGCCCCTTTTCCCGTGATATTTTACTGTTGGTTTTATCATTCTATGAAAGTTAAAAGTGAATCCGATGAAATATTGGAAATTCATTATGTTTACTAGAATATTTAAAAAAAAAGCATATGGCCCCTTTTTGCATGATACTTGATGGATTGTACCCAGTTCTGAAAAGAACCATCTAAGTATTTGTACAATCATTCTGTGAAATTTTGAAGTGAATCCGGTGAAATCAAGGGACATAATTGTGTTAACCAGAATATTTAAGAGAGTTTTTCATAAGGCCCCTTTTTATGTGACCCTTGCTTTAGTCAGATCCACTGTCAAAATCAACAATTGGAATGATGGTACAATCAATCTGTTTAATCTGTGGAATTTATTGTGTTAATGAGTTTATAGTGAAATATTCATAGGGCCCCTTTTCTCATGATACTTTACAGAACAAACAAAATTTCAAAATGGAACAATTCTAATGAAGGTAGAATCATTCTTTAAAAGTTAAAGAGAATCAATGAAAACAGTGGACTGAATTGTGTAAAGAATTTTTGAAACTAAATTTTCATAAGGCCCCTTTTTCTGTGAAACTTAACAAATCAGACCCAATGTACAAAGGAACAATCCTAATGATAGTTTGAAGAAAATGATAAAGACTGAGGACTTTATTGTAATAATGATGTTTTGTAATAAAATTTTTATAAGGTCCCTTTTCTTGTGTCACTTAACCAATCAAACCTAATTTACAAAGGAACAATCCAAATGAGGGTACAATCATTCTATTAAAGTTTGAAGAGATTCTGATAAAGACTGAGGGCATTGTTGTGTTTATGAGGATTTGGTAATACTTTTTCATACAGCCCCTTTCCCTATGATACTAGACAGATCAGGCCCAATTTGGAAAGAAACTATCCTTATGATGGTACAAACATTCTGTGAAAGTTTGAACAGAATCTGATGAAAACTGCAGACTTTATCTTGGTGTCAAATTTTTAAAATAAAATTTTCATAAGGCTCCTTTTCCTGTGATACTTGAAGGATCAGGTCTCATGTCAGCATCAACAATCGTGATTATTGTATAATGATTCTGTGAAGGTTTGAATAAAATCCAATGAAAGCTCTGGACTTGGTTACAAGGATTATAGATAAAATTCTCTAAAGGCCCCTTTTCCCATGATACTAGACAGATCACGCCTAATTTGAAAAGAAATAATCCTTATGATGGAATAATCATTCTGTGAAAGTTTTAACAGAATCTGATGAAAACTGTTGACTTTATTGTGGTACAATGATTTTAAAATTAAATTTCATAATGCTCCTTTTCCTGTGATACTTGACGGATCAGGTCTAATGCAAACATCAACAATCATTATTATTGTACAATTATTCTGTGAATGTTTGAAGAAAATCCGATGAAAGCTCTGGACTTGGTAACAAGGATTTATAAATGAAATTTTCATAAGGCCCCTTTTCCTGTGCTTCTTGACTGTTCAAACCCTGTTATGAAAAGAATGATAGTTATGACCTTCCAATCATTCTGTGAAAGTTTCAACTAAATCTGATCAAAGCTGTGGGCTTTATTGTGTTAACAGGGTTTTATTAATTGAATTTTCATATAGCCCCTTTTCCCATGTTACTTGATGGATCTGAACCAATTCCAAAGGGAACTCTTCTTACAAAAGTATAATTATTCTGTTTGAGTATAAAGACAACCCCATCTCATCTGTGGACTTACAAGCATTAATTAAGATTTTTTTAATTGAATTTTCCTAAGGCCCCTTTTCCTATGTTTCTCAATGGATCAGACCCAATTTGAAAGGAACAATCCTTAGGATGGTACAATCATTATGTGAAAGTTTGAAGTCAATCAGGTGAAATCTAGGGCCATTACATGTTAACTAAGATTTTTTTTATTAAATTTTCATAGGGCCCCTTTTCCCATGAAACTTGATGGATCAAACCTACTTCCGAAAGGAACAATCCATTTAATGTAATAATCATTCTTGGAATGTTTGAAGAGAATTTGTTGAAAACTATTGACTCTATTGTGTTTACGAGGACTTTTTCAATCCAGTTTTAATCGGGCCCCTTTTTCCCGTGGTCCTTGACTGATCATACCAAATTTTGAAAGGAACAATTCTTATGATGGTACAATCATTCTGTGAAAGTTTGAAGTAAATCAGATGAAAACAGTGGACTCTAGAGTGTTAACAAAGATCTTTGAATTAAATTTTAATAAGGCCCCTTTTCCTATGTTTCTTGAGGAATCATATCCGATTCCAAAAGGTACAATCCTTATGATCGTACAATCATTCTGTGAAAGTTTGAAGAGAATCCGTTGTAAATTGTTGGCTCTCGATTATTAATGAGAATTTTTTATTAAACATTTCATAAGGCCCATTTTCCCGTGTTTCTTGAAGGATCATACCAAATTTCAAAAGGAATAAACCTTATGATAGTACAATCATTCTGTCAAAGTTTGAAGGGAATCCGATGAAAACTATTGACTCCAGAGTGTTAACAAGAATTTTTTAATTAAATTTTCATAAGGCCCCTTTTCCCCTGTTTCATGACAGATCAGACCCATTTTCGAAAGGAACGATCCTTATGATTGTACAATCATTCTGAGAAAGTTTGAAGAGAATCCGAAGAAAGCTGTGGACTCTATCGTGTAAACGAGGATTTTTAATAGAGTTTTTAATTGAATTTTCATAAGGCCCCTTTTCCCGTGTTTCTTGACGGATCATACCCAATTTCAAAAGGAACGATCCTTATGTTGGTACAATCATTCTGTGAAAGTTTGAAGAGAATCCAATGAAAACTGTGGACTCTATCGCATAAACGAGGATTTTTAATGGAATTTTTATTAAGTTTTAATTAGGCCCCTTTTTCCCGTGTTTCTTGACGGATCTGATCCAATTTCGAAAGGAACGATCCTTATGATGGTACAATCAATCTGTGAAAGTTTGAAGAGAATCCGATGAAAACTGTGGACTTTATCGCGTAAACAAGGAAAAGTTTAACGGACGGACGACGGACGGACGGACGCACGGACGGACGGACGCCGGACGGGAAAAAGCCATCGCTATAGCTCCAAGCCTTCGGCCAGTAGAGCTAAAAACGAGATAATTTTTTTCGCATAATTGTGTTAAAAACGTTGAGACATGGGGTATCTTAGTTCTGCAATAAGGGTTTGATTAAAAGAGAAAACCAAGCAGATTTAAATTATTAATTGGCATTTTTTGTGTGTAATATCAATTGACCATTACATACTATTACATGTTCAGACTTCTGCTACTAGATCTGTGTATGTAATCAAAGTACTGAAAGTACTGATAGCTAGCAAAGCTTTGTTAAGTTATCTTCTTTGCTAAAGATTATCATGATAAACTAACGAGGTTTAAGTAACCAAGGAGTTAACCCATTCCTACACACTCCATCCTTTTTATGTCCCCAGAAAACAGTTGTGGAAAACAATGTGGAAAATGGAGAAGCTTGTGACAAGCAATGTCTTCATTTTCTAGATTGTTTTCTACCTAAAGAGATAAATATTCTAGAATTTTCAACAATTTGAGACGGTCATCAGAAACTTCTTTAAAGACTCTGATCAGAGTCATTTTGAACACGATGTGCTAAAGTGGGTTAGAAATACCTATGAGATGAACTTATATGCAGAGTTTGCAATATTCCTGAAATACATAAGAACTACTTTTTGGGACTTTGCTACTTAGACAGTGGTAACGAGTAAGAAGCTTTTACACAGCTCTGAAAAAATCAGCAAAAACTATTGGTTTAGAACATAATCAGAAAAACAAATCTATACATTTTTGTATTTCAGTAATAAAAGTGTCCATATTTTCCATTACTGTATTCTTGTAATGGTGTATAAAACTGTCCCGTTTTGACGCGCAAATTGACCAGTCGCGGCCCTCAATCCAGGAACCAATCGACCATTCAAATCATTCATTCAGCCCGGACCTGACCTTTCAACTCCGACATCGTCCGCCTTTTTTGTTGACCTTTCTTGTTGATTTTGACGAATTATACGTCGTAACTACAGCTAGTTCAAGCTGTAGTTACTACGTTTAGGGCACCAACAAACTATTTTACTTTTTTGTTACATGCTACTGGCCATAAATTTTGCAAAGTAACGCCTTTAAAAATCAAAGCTATACTTCCTGTTGGAGTCAAATGAATTAGTGAGAGAGGCCAGCGATTGGTCCATTGCAACTAAGCTATAGGGACGTTTACTTTTCTAAATATTAGAGGAAAAGATGATCTTTATATTCTTTCACTCGTGAGAGTGGGGGTCATTGGCATACTTCAAGTTGGCATGGCGATAAAAAGATGTAGCTCATAATTCAAATTTCCGCAGATTGGCTATGTGTCACATACGGTTCCATATCAAACCGGTTCCGATTTCACAGATATACGCAAAGAGACATACGACTTATGACAACACCATTCGAGGAAACAGGTTCTTTTCGAACCAAGCATTTACTGACCAATCGCTTTCACAGATATACGCCACGAGACAACACAATTCGAGGAAACATGTTCTTGTCGAACCAACCATTACTGACCAATCGCTTTCACAGATAGACGCCATGAGACTTACGACTTATGACAACATCATTCGAGGAAACAGGTTCTTATCGAACCAACCATTTACTGACCAATCGCTTTCATAGATGTACGCCATGAGACATACACCTTATGACAACACCATTCGAGGAAACAGGTTCTTATCGAACCAACCATTTACTGACCAATCGCTTTCATAGATATACGCCATGAGACATACGACTTATGACAACACCAATCGAGGAAACATGTTCTTGTCGAACCAACCATTTACTGACCAATCGCGACTGTCAGTCAAAGAATAAATCTACCAATCAAGTTATTCTTTTTAACCTGAAGTGAAGGCCGAACTCCAACTTCGGCCGACATTTTTAAACGTCGTTATTCTCTCTCTATGTCTCTATCTCCGTCTCTCTCTCTTGCCCTCCCCCTCTCTCCCTTCCCCTCCCTCCATCTCTTCTCCTCCCTCCCCCTCTCTATCTCCCCTCTTTCTCTTACCCTCCATTTCATTTCCTTCCCCATTCTCTCTCTTTGTCTCTCTCTCCCTCTCTCTCTCCCTCTTTCTCTCTTCCCCTCCCTTTCTCTCTTCCCCTCCCGATCTCTCTTTCCCCTTTCTCTCCCTCTCTCTCTTTCCCCTTTCCCTCCCTCCCTTCCCCCTCCGTCTCTCCTCCTATCTATATATGTCTGTCTCTCTCCCTCTCTCTGTCTGTCTCTCCCCCCCTCTCTCTCCCCCTCTCTCCCTCTCTGTCATTGGCTCTCTCATTCTCTTTCCCCCATTCTCTCTCTGTCTCTCTCTGTCTCTCTCTGCCTCTCTCTCTCTCTCTCTCTGTATCAGGATGTTCAAATCTCATATATATAAGGAGTATTTTTGAGTCATGCGTCTCATTATCCTTTCGGTATATTCATCATGATTTTCGAAAATCGTGTGCATTGTTTACATCATGACTGTTTTCAAAAAACAACAATAGAGACAATAAAAGAGACATACTAGCAGTGCACTTGAAATATCATTAAATTGTTTTGAATAGGAAGAAAAATCGCCTTTTTAGAGAACATGAGTTTAACATTTTCCCGTTTTATTTTTGTTTTGTTTTCTTTTTTTGAAAATTCAGACCAGTCCACATTGAAAGAGGTTGTAGACAACAATGACAATTAGATGCAATTTGAAACGAAACCATTCTTTGTGGTAGAAAATATTATTGGAAAAAGGAGAAATTGCTTGTGACAAGCAACTTCTTATTTTTCCACAATGTTTTCTAAAACTTAAAATCACAGCGATGGTAGAAAAAATCTGCGGGAAAAGAAGAAATTGCTTCTGTTATGTTGCTTCGATCAAGTGTAACACTACATGTAACAGTGACAAAGTGTGCCAAGCCAGAAAACCAGTCGCTGGACCCGCCCACTGACTCCTTTAGTCCCGCCCACTGACTCCTTTAGCTCCGCCCACTGACTCCTTAAGCCCCGACCATTGACTCCAACAGGAAGTTACTCTTCGATTTTAACGGCGTAATCTATGGCCAGTAGCATGTTATAAATAAGTAGAATGGTTGGTTGGCGATCTAAACGTCGTAACTACAGCTTGAATAAGATGTAGCCACGACGTTTAAGTCGCCAAACCAAAAAAAATGATTCACCAAAATGACTGCCAATGTTGGAGTTCAGACTGAACTTCCAGTCTAAATAAATGATTTCATTGGTCGACTGATTATTTGAGTGTCAATCTCGATTGGTCAATTGTTTGAAAGGTCTTGCTTAGAGGTAAAGTCGGCTGACTTGCAATGTGGGAGAAGTCGAAGGTTACGGGTTGGAGTCCCGATCACGCAACTTGTTGGCCAGTAGATCCCCCCATTCAAACCTAAAACCCGAGTAGTTTTGAGAATAATAGAAAAATATATTATTTTGATTTGATTTGCATGTATACCCACTAAGAAGATCTCACCATTCACTTGATTCAAGCTGTATTTACAAGGTTCTAGATCTACACATACGATATTGTATAAACTAATTTGTTTGAAAAAAAAAAAGCCGTTTTTTTTTATTATATTCGTCAATTCCTAACCTTTCTTGAATCACATTATATACAATTTAATTTTGCAACACAAGAGAGTTTTAATTCTCCTGCAAAGATGTCGCCTGAATCTAAAACTATCGCGAAACACAATATTTTGTTTCCGTTCCCAGAATCATTTCTATTATATTTTCATCTATAAATGAAACGTGGTCATGTTCGTTGCGTAACCGCGACGGAAATAAAACCACTAAGGGTAAAATTTCTTTTGAGTCCCCGCATTATTTCTATTATATTTTCTTCGCTATAATGAAATTCGATGCCGTTCGTTGCATAGCCGGGACGGAAATTAAAACCGCAATGTGACGCAATATTTCATTTCCGTCCTCGCGTTATTATGTTACGCTATTATAGAATTTGGTCACGTTCGTTGCGTTGCTGCGACGGAAATAAAACCATGTGTGATGCTTATTATAGACGTAAATGATATCGCACACATAGATTTACACCGATCAAGGCAAAGGTTTTAGCGTAGTTGGTAGCACGTCGGACTCTTAATTCATGAGACCGAGGGTTCGATCCCCGGCCACGGCTAATATCCTTTCCGACGTTTTTCTCCTACCAATTGCTGGATAACCGAAAACTTTAGTAGGATAAGCAGCTGGAGACTCGGAAAGGATGTTGTGGTAGTACTGGTGCTCCAGTCGCCGCGATATAACTGAGACACTCTGAAAAGTAGTGTTAAACCCCATTCAACCGACCAGACACCGGTCAGATAGTCCATGTATTTTACAAAGAGGATGAAACTTGTCAAAAACTCTCGGGAATTGAACCATATGATCTAAATGTTTTAGACCATTTAAAAATCGAAGTACTGAAAGTACTGTAAGCTAGCAAAGCATAGTTTTGTTAAGTATTCTTCTTTTCTAAAGATTATCACGATAAATAAACGAGGTTAAAGTAACCCAGGAGTTAACCCTTTACAACATGACACAACCATAAACTGCTTCAAATTAAAAGAAGTTGCAGATGACAATTTCAAAATGGTTGAATTCAGATATCTTTCCCCTAGTTTTTTTTCTCGAGATGCTTAAAATGGGGATGGGTTAACAGCGTGCTTTTGAAAGAGCTCGTTACAATGTGGACAGAGTTTGCAATATTCCTGAAATACACTAGAACTACTTTTTATGGCTAGGCATTCAATGGGATTAATGGCTAAAACTCCAGTGGCAGTTTGGACTCGTTGAACTTTGAGAAGACCTCAAATTCCATCTGTTAACTTAAGCTATCAAAGCTGACGCTTTGCTAGCTAAAAATGTGAAACCCGGTCTTTCCATTCGACCAATCGTGGTATCAATCAATTAATCAGTTGACAAATGAAAACATTCATTTATTTAGACTGAAAGTTATCCTTGAACTCCAACATTGGTCGCCATTTATGTGAATCATTTTGTTTGGTTGGCGACTTAAACGTTGTAACTACAGCCTATTCAAGCTGTAGTTACGACGTTTAGGTCGCCAAACAACCATTCCCTTGTTTGATAAATATCGACGTCAGTGGGCGGGTCCAACGGAATGTGTGGGCGGGGCCATAATTAAGCCATATAATAAGTAACCTTCTTTTTTTCAGAAAATTAGAAAGGATACTATTTTTCAAAAAGCATAACCCGGTCATTCCAATTAGGAAGTTTTCCTGTGTTACTTGTAAAAGAACGTCAATCGCCTATCCGGCTTGGGAGTATTTCTTACAAGTGTGCAAAAATAACAGGATGTTTTCGGCTGACCTTTCACCGGTCAGAGACCAACGTATTTTTCTTTTCCTCGAAAATTTGAAAATATAGTTTACTCATATAGATTTTGTATGAGGAGGGATGATGATAAGCCATGACTAAAACTTAACAAACTTGAAAAGTCCAACAAACGAACAATGCAAATTTTAAAAATCCTTTTCTATTGAGAAAAAAAAAACTGATTGCTCTATTAATTTCTATGAGCCAGATCGTCCTTAGACGAGCAAAATGTCGTAAATACAGCTTGACGCAGCCATTATGTGATCTGCATTACATTCAGTGTGTAAAGGGTCGAAAAATAATGTTTTTGCTCACAGCGACAATAACAACAACAACAACAACAACAAACAGGTTTTAAATGCCATGAAAATATTATCAAAATGCATATAATTAGATCATTTTATAAACTGCATTTCATATTTCGCAGAATGTCATTAATCGATTAATTTTAAAGATTCCTAAGCGATTTACTGCAACATCGTTGTAATATTATGAATAGAATATCTTATTCGTGAAATAGCGAACTTTTTCAAAACTCGTCTATAACCACATGAAATGAGGCTTTGTCCAGTTTCATATGCTTTCAACAGAAGTTTTACAAATTCGGAACATCATGACTACTCATTCAATTGACCAATCGCTGGCCCCGCCCACTATTCCCTAAGCTCCGCCCATTAACTCCTACAGAAGGTTCCGCTTCGATGTTAAACGGCATTATTTTGCATGTAGCATGTAACAAAAAGCTTGAATAAGCTGTAGTTACGACGGTAAAGTCGCAAAACCAACAATAAATCTAAGCAAAATGGAGGCCAATATCGGAGTTGATAAGCTCTGGTCCGGGCCGAATGAAGTATTTCACTGGTCGGTTGATTCCTTAATTGACGGTCGCGATTCGTCAATTTCCCCTCTTCGGCAAAACTTGGTCTCTATCTATGTGTCTCATTAAATAGATTTGGAATTTCATAGCCATACATCCAATATCTTTCCACCAACGCGTTATGTTTCGTCATTAGAAATATGACGAATGTTAATTAAAAGGTCTTGGTTCTTTGCTAAATGACGGAAATAGTCACACACTGTTTTGAAAGTAGAATCATGCGTGTGGTGCCATCGAGTATCAAGGCACAAAAAGCAAACCTTACACCAAAAATCGAAAAAAAAGGCCTATGTTCGGGAAAAGGCTTTTGCTTCGCATTGGATACCTGTAAAAAAAGGGGGAGGGGCATTCCAGTACAAATAATCTAATTTTTCTCGAATTGTATTTGGTTGGAAATTTTATTTCATAAATCCATGAAAAAAGATCGAAAATAGAACTATATGCGTTTAGTATGAAAAAAGTAGTTCCGTAAGAAAAGAGTCTTATACTGGTAAACACTTGCTAGTTCTATTGATGATATCAAATTGACTTATCGTGTTACAATGAAAGAATCGATCTGAGAAACATTCGAGTTGATTTGGCGATTTAAAACTTGTAACTAGAGCTTAGTCGACAACCAATTTAACTTTTTGAAGCATGTTGCTGACCATAAATATTGCAAAATAACGCCATTTTACATGGAGCAGGAAATTCCTTTTTGGAGTAGGTGGGTTTGACCAGCGGAGGAAGTGGGCGGGGCCAGCGATCGTCGGTTGATAGAGTTGAAGTGATTTGTGTTGTTGTTTTTATTGAGGTCCTGTGTAGGGCTTTGTACCACGATGATCATAAGAAATCTTTATCCCTTAAACCCTTTTCCTGTTTCGTAAAATTTTAGACTCGTCCTTTTTCAAAGGTTTTGTAGACGGAAATTTAAAGTTGATTATTTTTTTTTAAATAAAACCATTTACTAGGGTAGAAAATATTGTAGAAAAAGAAGAAATGGATATAGAACTCATTTTTACTCGAGCGCTGACTTTCAAACTGGTGTTGATTTTAGTCTAAATTGCTGTGTTAACCCACCACCAGACGACAAAATCGTAGACTGGTCCAAATTGAAAGAAATTGCAGGGGAAAGTTTATAGTTTATGAACTTTAGAAATGTTTTCAACTTTCTTGGTAGAAAACATTGTGTAAAATAAAGGAATTTCTTGTTCCAAATGATTTCTTCATTTTACACAATGTTTTACCCATTGTTTTTCCTCGAGATGCGTAAAAAACCTAATTGTGTGGGAATGGGTTAAGAGTATCTAAGGGTTTCACTAATTGAAAAAGATGATATAACGTTATAAACTGAAATCAAAATGAAGGATTTTGGTTACAAAATTTATTTTCCTGTTCATTGTTCTATCCGCTTTTTACTCAAGCACTCCATAGTTGGGGTCAAATTAAAGGGTCGCAATTGTTTCGGATCGAAACTAAAACGAGGATGGGTTATAATCCACTTAAGATCATATTTTATATAAGGAGGAAAAAATCAGCATTTTATTCAGTTTGACACTTAATTCTAATCGAATCCAAGATGGCCTCTGTTGGAAGTGTTCTCGTTTTGCTGTGTTTATTTTGCGGAGCCTTTAGTCAGTCTGAAATTGAAACGAATTTCGAAAACGTTTTGTCTTCGTGGGCTGCAGAACAGCAAGGTATGTAAAACAATTAATAGATCGCAGATGTCAATCAATTAATCGATAAATGGATAAATCAAATCATTTTAGTCGGTATTATTGCTACGAATATTTGTTGGACTGGCGATTTAAACGTCGTAACTACCGCTTATTACAGCTGTAGCAGCAACGTTTCGGTTCTCTATTTTTACGTGATACTGACAATAACTTTTGCAAAATAATAAATAAATAATAAAACAGAAAATAAAAAAAAATGCCGTTTAATATTTTACCCCGGCACTATTTGTACTAAAACAGTTGTATTTTTGTCAATTTTGAAGGAAATGGCTATTTTCTTTTTTAAAGTCTTGACTCTGAAAAGTATCATTCCTAAAATAAAAGAAATCTTAATTTCACATTTTTGTCATTTTTGCGGTATTTCTTGTATAACAGGCCAACTATATTGTACTAACAACAGCAATCAAGATAACCAAAAATACCTGGTTAATGTCTGACTTGTCATGTACCCTATTTCACTTTAGACCTTTCCTGTTTTGCAAAAGCTTAGATCTGTCCAAATTCAAATGTTATTTAGACGAAAATTTAAAGCGGATTTAATTTGAATAATAACCAGTCGGTATAATAGAAAATATTGTAGAAAAAGAATAAATTGCTTGTTACAAGCAATTTCTTCTTTTTCTACAATGTTATCTCAATTATTATATCACAGGGACCTAAAAACAAACAAACAAACAACAAAACAAAAACAAACAAAAAACACAAAAACAAACAAACAAACAAACAAACAAGGACTGAACAGGAAAGTGTTAAATATGAATGATATTCAGCTTTTACTTTCAATTTAAGATTGTTTTAATTGGCAACTTCCATTTTCTTTAATAAAGCATTTACTTTAGAAATTTAAAAAAAAAATCATCTCAGGATTAAAATGTCGTAATTTCTGCTTGTTTGAAAGATGGAATTACGACATTTTGGTCACACACGGCATTTCAAATACGACATTAATTAAGGGCTGCAGTATAACATACCAGTCACTGGCCCCGCCTACTTATTCAGTTGGCCAGCCAGTTGACTTCGTCAGGAAGACCCGCTTCGATTTTAAACGGCAATATTTAGTTATGGTTAATAGCATGTACTGAAACAAAGTAGAATTGTTTTTTGGTGACATAAACTTCGTAACCACAGATTGAATAAGCTGTAGTTACGGCGCTTAAGTCGCCAAACCAACAAAAAAACTTTAAAAAGGACGGCCAATGTCGGAATTCCGATCTCATTTCTTGTCTACATAAATGATTTCATTGGTCGACTGATTTTTTGATTGACAGCCGTGATTGGTCAATTTCCAAAGTTTATCTATTTACAAGATTTTTTCCCACCTACAGATGAAATTTCTGATGACGCGATTTCAGAGCTTCTACAACAACAACTTGGTGACACTCCCATTGATTGGTCAAATTCGGGAATAGTTATTGGTGACGTAAGCGAAGAAGATGATGACGCCATCAATCTAGAACTGGCGAAAGACGAACTTGTCGGGGGATGCAGCCACGGAGACTGCAAGTTCTGCAAAGCTGCCAAATTCAAAAGGTTTAGATGTAAGAATTCATAATGATAATGATAATAGACATCAAGACATCAATGAATCAAGCAGAAGCTCAAATTGGCCAATCGCTGGTCCTACCGTGCACTTATTCCGTTGGCCCCGCCATTGAGTCCAGCAGGAAGTTCCGCTTCGATTTTCAAAAGCGTTACTTAGGAAAAATTGTGGCCAGCAGCATGTAACAAAAACGAAAATCGTTGTTTTTGCGAACTTAACGTCGTAACTAGAGCTTGAATAAGTTGTAGTTGGGACTTTTAAGTCGTCAAACTAACAAAAGTACTTAGCATATATGGCGGCCAATGTCGGGGTTCAAAGTTCACTCCTGTTCTAAATGAATGATTTGATTGGTCGATTGTTTTGTTTAATGGACAGCTGTGGTTTGTCAACTGTACCTGTCAGACCGATTAGCTCAGTTGGTAGAGCACTTGACTTCAAACCACAAGATCACGGGTTAGTGCCCTGGGCTGACCATATCTACTAACTAACTAATTGTCTTTCGGATGAGACGTTAAACCGAGGCCCCGTGTGACGATGCTATCCATTGAGCACGTTAAAGAACCAGGCGGAGCTCTCAGTAGTTTCGTCCTGTATCCTTGCACTATCCCCCGTAATAACTAACCGTGTCCTGAGGGCGTCGCTCATATGGGTATGTGCTACGGTAGCGACGATAAATAAACGGTAAAATACATTACTTTAGCTACGAGTTAGACTACGAGAACTTCCTCTTAGGGGCAAGTTTCTGTTACTGGTGGTCAATATTGAATAATTCAACTATAGTATCGTCTATCAAAATTCCAGCGTATTGATTTGCTGAAATTAGTTCTTCATACCACCCTAAATATATTTTTGATCACGCAACAGATTCTTATGCTTGCACACAAATTAGATAAAAGAAATTTTACGAAAACAAGCAAATAGTCAATTTGTGTTACTTGTTACAAGCAATTTCTTCATTTTCTACAAGGTTTTCTACCCAGAAAATTGAAAAAATCCAAAATTTCATAACTTTTTAACATGTCGTCTGCAACATCTTTCGTTTTGGGCCAGTCTAAAATTTTGCCGTCTGGTAATCGGTTTACTTCAGTATGAAATATACTTGGGCTAGGACAAATACACTCTATCCTGTTTTTCAAAATTTTAGACCAGTCCAAATTCAAAGGTTTTACAGACGAAAATTTAAAGTGGATTTAATCTGAAAAATAACCATTCAGTAGGATAGAAAATATTGTGGAAAAAGATTAAATTGCTTGAAACAAGCAATTTCTTCATTTTCTACAAGGTTTTCTACCCAGAAAGTTGAAAAAATCCAAAATTTCATAAAATTAAATTTGTCGTCTGCAACATCGTTCAATTAAGGCCAGTCCAAAATTTTAATTGGTTTAATTGGGATGTCAAAACCAGGGATTGTACAGGAAAGGGTTATAATCGAAACTTCAGCATTTACGACTACTTATGATGATGGTAATAGGCATAATTTAGAATTTCACTTATTTATTAATTTTCTTTTTGAACAGTGAATGTCTGTTTCGAGGCCAAACTGCTGACTCTTGGGTTCGACATGAGAGTAACAGCGAACAACCACGTGATTTTAAAAGAGAAAATATCAGGTATTTTGTTAAATAATTGATCAATCGCGACCGTCAACCAAGGGATCAATCGACCAATCAAATAATTCATTCAGCCCGGACTAGAGTTTTAAACCTCGACATTGGCCAGAATTTGTGTGAAACGTTTTTGTTGATTTGGAGAGTCTTAAACGCCGAATAAGCTCGAATAAGTTATAGTTACAACGTTTAAGACGCCAAACCAACATAAATGCTTAACATGAATACCGACCAATGTTGGAATTCAAAGTTTCCTTTCGGTTAAATGAATGGTTTGATTTGTCCCTGATTCCTTGATTGACAGACGCGAGTGGTAAATTGACCAATTGCTGCCACATCCACTAATTCCCTAGGCCCAACAGATTAACTCCGACAGGAAGTACCGCTTCGATTTTAACGGTGTTATTTTGCAAAATTTATGACCAGTAGCATTTAACAAAAAAGTCAAATGGTTTGATGGTGACCTAAACATCGTAAGTACACATTGAATTAGCTGTAGCTACGACGTTTAAGTCCCCAAACAACAAAAAAGGTAAACAAAATGGCGGCCAATGTCAGAGTTGAAAATTCAAGTCCGGGCTGAATAGATGAATCGATTGGTCGGTTTATTCCTTTATTGTCAATCAGGATTGGTTGATTACATTATGGTTCTATAAGCTATTTATAATTCAAAAATTGACAGCGGTATGCGTTTTTGCCTTGTAATGCAAAACTTTCGCCCTACTTTGTAAAAATGTGTTAACCTCATCCAACACAATCCCTCCTTTTTACGCCCTTCATGAAAAAGACATCGGAAAACATTTTGGAAAATGAAGAAATTGCTTGTATCAATAATGTTTTCTTAAATTCCATCAGCCGCAGATTGTCGTTTGCAGCTTCTTTCAATTTAGACATGTCTAAAATTTTGCTGTGTGGGAAATGGTTAAAGTGTATATTCATTCCATTTCATTTTCAAATCTACATTAAGATTGAAATTTAACGTTATTACCTCCCTTTCCAGTCAAGAATCCTCCCCCGGTGTGTGCGAACCTCCCTTTGGTGGGAAAAGCCTGTGCACAGGTTTATGACGTCGACCTGAAGAACAAAAGTGGGTGTGTCCGGGTCCTCTTTAAGGTAAGCAAATTACGGATCGCTAACCACGCCCACTGGCCTCTGACAAGACAGTTTGTCGGAGATAAAAAAGACCATTGTGTTATAGTATTATGTCGGAGATATAGAGGATAATCAACTGGATATTCAAGATATGAAAAAATATTTCACGTGGATGCGTTGTTAGGCGTTGAAAAACGAGTGCGCCTAACAACGCATCCGAGTGAAATATTTTTTTCATATCTGAAATAACCAGTTGATTATTTTATTACTATATACCCTATTATTTTATTTTTCTTATTAAAATATCAAACCAATATTTGGAAAAAAGTAGTTCCTAAATTACGGCAGAGAGTGAAACTGAAAAGTGTTATCGTCACTCCAGTGACGATATCAAAATTTATTACACTGAGGAATCTCAAGATTTCACAGCAAGGTAGATAATAAAATTTACCATCGATGTTACTTTGTTACTAAGTCGACTAAATAATATCCCCGACAATAGATATAAAAAGAAAATAGTGGGCAAACTAGATATCGTAACTACAGCTGTCGAAATGTTTGCACACTTGAAATGGAGTTATTTTTTTTCTTCGACTGTTATTAGGAATCTACAATATTTTGTAAAATATATGGTCAGTAGTTTCAAAACAAAAAGCACTCCGTTGTCAGGTGAGCTAAACGCCGTTTCTAAAGATTGAATAATCTGTGTTACGACTTTTTAGTCAACCAAAGAGGTTTGTGTTTTGGGTACGGTTCGTCAATTACTGTAAGTACATTTAGACAATTAAATTGGCCAATCGCGGCTGTCAATCAAAAGTTTTGTCGACCAGTCGATTGGACAAAAAGTCAGTTTTGAACTACAACATTGCCCACCATTTTTGTTAGGCCTTTATGTTAGTTTGGTGACGTGAACATTGTAATTGCGGCTTATTCAACCTGTAGTTACGACGTATAGGTCGCCAACCTTTCTACTTTTTGTTACGTGATACTGGCGTCAGATTTTAGGAAATAACGCCCCTAAGCCTTTCCCGTTTAAATACGGGATTTTACGTTCCTGTGATTTCATACTCAAGAAAACATTGTGGAGAAAGAAGAAATTGCTTGTGACAAGCAATTTCTCCCTTTTCCACAATATTTTCTACCACATAGGTTGGTTTCATTTCGAACGGCATCCAGTTTTCATTGTCGTCTGCAACCTCTTTCAATTTGGACTGGTCTAAAATTTCCTAAAACGGGAAAGGGTTATATATCGAAGCAGAGCTTCCTGTCGAATTAAGTGTCTGTGTGTGTGTGTGGGGGGGGTGTCAGCGATTGGTCAAATATACTGTGCAATTACTGAAATGGTGTTTTCACTGTCTGTGATTAAACAGTACTTTAACCCTTTCTCGCACAATCTCTGCTTTTTACGTCCACATGATTTTATACTTCAGAAAACATTGTGCGAGAAGTAGAAATTACTTGAGACAAGCAATTTCTTCTTTTCCAATAATATTTTCTATCCCATAGGATAGTATAAGTTTCAATCAAGTTCACTTTGAATTGTCATCAATGACCTCTGTCAAATTGGACAAGTCAAAAATTTCGTAAAACAGGAAAGGGTTGATTTATTTCATTAACGGAAAAACAACGCTAACGTTAGTAATGTCATGATTTTTTTATATGTATTATAATTCACTTACGGAAAAACAATGCTAGTGATGTCATTAAACCTAATTCAAATTGCAATTTCTCCTTTTTCACCAATGTTTTCTCAACTTTAAATCACAGCGACGTAAAATCCCGGGTTTGTACATGAAATGGTTATATTTCACTAACGGGAAAAGACACCACTGACGTCATTTCTTTTATATATATTAACTTGATTTTATCTGAAAATAATCATTAAGTAGGGGAGAATATATTGTGTTACAAGCAATTTCTTTTGTTTTTTTCCCACAATGTTTTATCAAGTATAACAACATTTGGACTTAAAAACAACAAGGGTTTGTACAGGAAGTGTTAAAATCTTAATAGGAGTGATGTTTACTTTTCATGTATATATTTATAGTTTCGTTATACGTTTCTTTTATCAACTAGTAAAGTCGCAGAAAAAACTAAAATTGCTAAATTACTAAAATTAGAAACAACTTTCAGCATGTGCCGCCTCGCTTTCGGTAGATTGCCCCAGATAAATTTCCATTTGATTCTTTTAAAGATATCGAAAATCAAGTCAACAATCTATTTAAAACCTTATTGAAAAAGGGAATCAATTCGTTTCTTTTAATTTTGTTCAATTTTAAAGACAAGCTATACTGAATTGTTTGTCCTACTTTTTAAGATTTGTGTACTACGTTTTACTACGCATATATTGCCTACGTCATAGGTACGTCATAACCGATCGCTGCTATAACGTTTGTTTCCTTTATAATTTAATCTGTAGTTTCGTCTATCAAAAACGAGCGATCTGATTGGTCGAAAAATTTAATTAATACCCCCATGAACAAAATTTTGAGTACGCAGCCATTTTGAATGCTTCCGCACAAAATAGTTCACTACAAAAAGGTATCAAAATTTGTTAAGTTGTTGCATTTTTCGCTCGATGCTATTAAATCATAAGAAATGAAGGGAATATTTTTTGTTTTCATTTTTTGCTTCGCGTATTCATACAGAGTGATTAGTTTTTTCGGTTCATACCTCCATGAAAACAAAAAATATTCTCTTCATCTCTTAAATAAACAGATAAATGTTCATTTTCATAACAAGGAAAATCATCCCTCTAGTGTCGCTACATTTGATTTCTATTCAATAGCAACTTTTTTTTTGAGTTTCGTCTATCGAAAAGAGTGTTCTGATTTGCAGAAAAAAATATTCATACCTCCATGAACATTATTTTTTGCACGCATGTATTTTGTATGCTTACGAACAAAATAATTCGTTAAAAAATGTATCAAAATTTGTAAAATATTTCCTTTTTCTCGCTTTATGTCATTAAATTTTAAGAAATGAAGGGACTATTTTTTGTTTTCACGTGTTCATACAGTGTGATAAGTTTTTTTTGTTTCATCCATTATACAAAAAATACTCCCTTCATCTCTTAAATAATAGTTATAGCAACACACCGTGAAAAAACATTCATCCCCCACTTACTTTCCCTGATATCTGACCTTAAACTATTTCAGGTGAAGATCGGACCATTCAAGAAAAACATCAAGGTGAAAGTCGCATGTTTCAAGTTCAAGGGAGAGAATCAGACCCGACTCAGCTTCGTTCAACTTGTCCAGCAATTGGCGAACAAACCGACAAACAATATCTTATAGGCATTATAAAAATGATAATATTGAGGCGTCATGCAGAACTGTTTTATTATCAAAAACGACCAGTTTACGTAACATTCGGTGCTCTAATATTTTAATAATTTAATTCTAGTTTCATCTAGCAAGTGTCAAGCGATTTGAATGGCTGACTTTTTTCATAGTCCCACAAAAATTAAGCATGTAACAACATAGATCCCTTTAACCTTACCCAACAATATATAAATTATTTGTGTTGCTTGCTTGATGTCATTAAACCATGAGAAATGGAAAGAAAGTTGTTTTTTCATTGAGGTAGGAACCTGAAAAATTAATCACACTGTATGTTTCTTATAGTGTGATTAAGTTTTTAGGTTCATCCCTAAATTAAAACAACAACAACAACAACAAAAAGTAGTCTCTTCATTTTATAAAGGAGTCTTTTTACTGTCATGTAAAACCCTGGAAACATATCCAATAAATAAAAGCAAATATAAATAACCGTTTCATTTAAGAGATGAAGAGAATATTTTTTCATGGAGGTATGAACCGAAAAACCTAATCACACTGTATGAATACGCGAAGCGGATTCATACAGTGTGTGATAAGGTTTTTCGGTTCATACCTCTATGAAAACAAAAAATATTATCTTCATTTCTTATAATTTAATTGCATCGAGCGAAAAATGCAAAAAAACATACACATTTTGATACCTTTATGTAGTAAACTATTTTGTGCGGAAGCATTCAAAATTGCTGCGTGCTCAAAATTGTGTTCATGGAGGTATGAATTAAATTTTTCGACCAATCAGAACGCTCGTTTTTGATAGACGAAACTAAAAATTAAATTATTACATTATGTTAGGATAGCGATACAACATCTATTGGCTCCCCCTTACGGAGGAAAATTTGATTTTCTAATCGACCCACGGTCTTGTGTAATATTAAAATTTTTCTTCGCAGCGAGAAGCAAATACAAGATGTTGTATCGCTGTTGTAACAAAATTTCCCTATTTATTTTGGCTTCGCCTTTATAAAAGCCAGCTTGAACGATAAGACAGTATAAGCACCTCTGTTATACTATCCGGCTACATACACCCCTTCGACAATTAGGATTCTTCCACAAACCTTTTATGTTCAACTTCATTAAATCTCTAATCAAATTACCTCCACCCCATGTGGGTTATTTACGGTGGGCGTCAAATGTAGCCCTCAGATAATTATTCGACTCCGTCGGGATTCGAACCAGGGACCTCTCCGTCCCGAAGCAAGCTCTCTACCAGGTCGCTATAAAGGCAAGGCAGTATAAGCATCCCTTATACACTACTCGCCTTCATAATAATGCAACGAGAATGAATAAATAATTTGTACTATTTTTCAAGGTTATTCGCCGGTTGATTAAATTATGGCTGAATGATTCGAATTCGCCGCTAATTTCATGTTAGAATTTAAACCTAAAATCTTCTACAGAGTTGCAATAATATCAAAGGACCAAAAGCACTCGAAGTACTAATAATGGATTGATATTTATTTTAAAAATTCATTGTATAAACAACTCTGGCCTAAAACGGCCTAGTCGGTGTTGTAGACTAAGATTAGACTGCACATATGTGCAGGCTGATCTTTGTCTAAATCTACTACCAAAACAGCAGTATTCCGACTTCAGCATGACAAGGGATAATAACGAGGGCGTAATTTCCCCCCCCCCCCCCCCGATTAGTATCGTCCGACCGAAAACGTTGTTATTCAATTTTTATTAAACTGACTGGTGCATACGAGTGTACTACACTCCGGAGCTGACAAACTCGTTTGCAAATTTCTTACTCTTGAGTTATTGTCAAATCATGACTTTCAGATAGCAAAGACGGATTCTAGAAAAATCTCGCTTTCGACAAAATGCGACCAATCCGCTATAGTTTTGGTTACGACGTTTAAATTGTCAACCTACAATTTTTACTTCTTTTTGTAAAATGTTATTGACCATAAAACTAGCAATATAATGTTGTTTCATATCGAAGTGAAACTTCCTGTAGGTTTCAGTGGGCGTGTCGACAGGAGTCGGTAGGCGGGATTCGTCCATTTGTTTTATTTTTCTTTACAGCTTTCAGGAAAACTTTAGTAAACCCATTACCAGGTGACACAATTTTAAACTGGTCCAAATTGAAAGGAGTTGCAGACGATAATTTAAAGTTCATTAAACTTAAGATTATCTCAATTTTCCGGGTAGAAAACATTGTGGAAAATGAAGAAATTGTTTGATACAAGCAATTTCTTCATTTTATACAACGTTTTCAAATTGTTTTTCTTGAGGGGTGTCAAAAAACGTCGTTGTGTGGGAATGTGATAATGATATTCCTGAACTGAGTTTCCAGTTATCATTTGACAAAACCTTATGTCTAATACCAAGTTATTCAAGACTCCGTCAGAGAACGCCACGTGACCGTATAGAAGTGCGTTGCGGTATATAAGACCCATCACTCGAAAACGGGAACCGTCACAGAAGTGCGAAGAGTATTAGTTTAGTTTATACTAATTTATTTTAGTTCGATTGCGACGAAAGCTTATAGAATCGCTCTCGAACACACAAACCAGATGTTTTCACATCACTTAAAGAGAGGCAGTGGCTTATCCCCACTTATACCCACTTCTACAGCTTGGTAGACTGAGGCTGGCTATTAAGTGTCTTGCCCATGAACACACCTCGGTGACGGCGGGGCTCGAACCCGTGACCTTCAGATCACGAGTCAAGAACCTATACCACTCGGCCATTGAGGCAGTGCGAAAAGTATTGACCAAGTATTGACCAAAAATTCGTCATTGTGTTGCAATGGGTAAATGAGATTCTTTTTTCAAGTGATCATTCGACAAAACCTTATGTCTTATACCAAATTATTCACGACTCCGTCAGAGAACGCCAAGTGACAGTTTAGAAGTGCGTTTCGGTTTATGTGACCCATCACTCAAAAACGGGAACCGTCACAGAAGTGTGATTAGTATTGACCAAGGTCAGCATGCGTAATATGTGCAGTCTGACCTGGCTCCAAACATTTAGCATTTTGCAGCATTCCGGAAGCTAATTTCTTCATTCTATTCTCAATACAATCTGTTCATTCTACCTTAATGTATGGCTATACTGAATACAAAGTCCTGTCGATCTACGAGATCTTTTCTTTTAAACATGTTTGTCTAGCAGAATGACGAAATGTTCCCCCTTGGAGTTTGAATATTTGAATGGGGTTTAATGCCACTTTTAAAAAGTATTTCAGTCATACCGCGGCGGCTGGAGCACCAAACCATGGATTTCTGGTATTTCTCACACAAGTACTACCACAACATCCTTTCACAAATCCAGCAGCTCATCCCCCTTAGTTGGGAGAAAAGTGACAGAAAGGATATCTGCCGCGAACGAGATTCGAACCATGGACCGCATAATTGAGGGTCTGACGCTCCCTTTGAAGTGATCGATCATATACTATACAGGTGCACTGCACAAAAGACAGATTCTTTCTCACGAGTATTTTTTTATAGAAACCCCCAATATTATTTCAGTAACACTAAACGTCTATGCTCTTTTTCAGATCACAATTGTGTAAGTATTTTATACATTTATACATGTTAAGTGAAAATAAGAGAGTGAAATAGAGTCAAATACAGTTGTTTCACTATATCTCGGCTAAGCTAGTTTCGAATAGCCGTTTATGTCGACGTGAAATAAAAGTTCCATTTTTAGTATGGGATACAAAAATGTAACGGAATGACTTGTTGAACATCTTAACACGAAGAAAATTTAGTCAAAAGGAAAACAAATCTGTAAGAAAGACAGCCCCAAAATTTGCCGAGCCCGGTTACCTCAGTCGATAGCACACTGTACTCACAATCTCAAATCTCGGGTCAAACGAATCATCTATAAATCGAAAAAGCACCCAAAACACTGAAAGAAAATAGTATGATGTTTTCAATTTATTGTTAATATCACACTAAAACAAGACACCATATACCTTAACACTAAAAACGATCATTTACCACAGTTCTAGCGACCAATGTTGTATAGATACGAATAATGTGCAAACATTCGATATCTATCGCAGATAAATTGCCGGAGGTAATTTGGTAAAAAAGAAAGAAAGAGATTTCTTTAGCTAGCAAAGCGTCAGCTTTTATAACTTAAGTCAACAGACAAAATTGTAAGGTCTTCTCAGAGTTCAACGTGTACAAAGTGCCAATGGAGGCTTAACCGCTAAATCCATTGAATGCGTGTGACATAAAAAGTAGTATTTTAGGAATATTGCAAGCTCTTACAAACTCGTTCCCCACGTATTTTAGCTCATTGCAAACAACAATTTCAAATTGTTAAAATGCTAAAATGTTTATCTGGGTAGAAAACAACGTGGAAAATTCACAAATTGCTTGTAACAAGCAAGTTCTTCATTTTCCACATTGTTTTCCAGAACTATTTCCTAAAATGGCGTAATAAGGAGGTATTGTGTTGACATGGGTTACTAGTAACTCCTTCGCCACTTAAACTTCTAGTTCATTTATCATGATAACCTTTGACAAAGAAGATTTCTTAACAAAACCATGCTCTGCTAGCTTACAGTACTTCCAGTGCTTTGATTTGTTAGCAGCGACGTATGTCCCTAAAACGTTACTCCATTATTGTATAATTTAAAATTCACTTTCGTCTATTAAAAACCAGCGTTATGATTGGTCGAAAAGGATTTTTTATACCTCCAAGAACTAAATTTTGAGCGCGCACCTATTTTGTATGGTTCCGCACAAAATAGTTCCGTACAAAAATATATCGAAAATTGTAAAATATTTGCTTTTTTCGCTCAATTTTATTAAATTAAAAGAAATGAAAAGAATATTTTTTGTTTTCATGGAGATATGAACTTAACAAGAGGCCCATGAGGGCCTGAGACGCTCTACTGGTTATCAAGTTTTCTGTTAAAGAAATCTGATATTTAAGGAAGTCAATTACTCAAAGAAGAATGCATAAAGACAAAAACAGGACTTTATCCCCTTTATTATTTTGAGCAACAATCCTCAAGGCCCCTTTTCCCGTGTTTCATGATGGATCCTTTCCTTTCCAGAAGAAAGTTACCTTAAGACCCTACAATCATCCTGTGAAATTTTCATCAGAATCTGACAATAATTGTGGACTTTATCAGATAAACAGGATTGTTTTGAATGAAAATAAATAAGACCCCTTTTCCTGTGTTTTCTAATGGATCAATTTCATTCCAAAAGGAACTTTCCTTACAACACTACAATTGTCCTGTGAAATTTAAAGGACAATTTGATAATGATTGTGATCTTCATCAAATACACAAGAATGTTTGAATGATAATCTGTAAGGCCCCTTTTCCTGTGCCACAATTATTCCATGCATCATTGAAGAGAATCCGATAAAACTGTTGACTTTATTGTGTAAACAAAGATATTAAAATCAAGTTCTTATAAGGCCCCTTTTCCCGTGATATTTTACTGTTGGTCTTATCATTCTGTGAAAGTTAAAAGTGAATCCGATGAAATATTGGGACTTCATTATGATTACTAAAAACAAAACAAAACAAAAATCATATGGCCCCTTTTTACATGATATTTGATGGATTGTACCGATTTCTAAAAAGAACCATTTAAGTGATTGTACAATCATTCTGTGAAATTTTGAAGTGAATCCGGTGAAATCAAGGGACATCATTGTGTTAACCAGAATATATCAGAAAGTTTTTCATAATGCCCCTTTTTTGTGACACTTGCAATAATCAGATCCACTGACAAAATCAACAATTGTAATGATGGTACAACCAATCTGTGTAATCTGTGGAATTTATTGCGTTAATGAGTTTATACTGAAATCTTTTCCCATGAAACTTTACAGAACAAACCAAATTTCAAAAGGAACAATTCTAATTAAGGTACAATCAATCTTTTAAAGTTAAAGAGATTCAACGAAAACAGTGGACTGAATTGTGTCAAGAATTTTTGTTATAAATTTTCATAAGGCCCCTTTTCTCGTGAAACTTAACAAATCAGACCCAATGTACAAAGGAACAATCCTAATGATAGATAATTTGAAGAAAATTATAAAGACTGAGGACTTTATTGTGATAATGATTGTTTGTATTAAATTTTCTTAAGGCCCCTTTTCTTGTGTTACTTAACAAATCAGACTCAATTCACAAAGGAACAATCCAAATGATGGTACAACCATTCTATTAAAGTTTAAAGAGATTCTGATAAAGACTGAGGACATTCTTGTGTTGATGAAGATTTGGTAATAATTTTTCATGCAGCCCCTTTTCCTATGATACTAGACAGGTCAAGCCCAATTTGGAAAGAAACAATCCTAATGATTGTATAAACATTATGTGAAAGTTTGAACAGAATCCGATGAAAACTGCGGACTTTATTTTGGTGTAAAGATTTCAAAATAAAATTTTCATAAGGCTCCTTTTCCTGTGATACTTGAAGGATCAGGTCTCATGTCAGCATAAACAATCGTAATTATTGTATGATTCTTCGAAGGTTTGAAGAGAATCCAATGAAAGCTTTGGACTTGGTTACAAGGATTATAGATAAAATTCTCAAAAGGCCCCTTTTCCCATGATTATAGACAGACCACGCCTAATTTGAAAAGAAAGAAACCTTTTTCATTCTGTGAAAGTTTAAACAGAATCTGATGAAAACTGTTGACTTTATTGTGGTGCAAGGATTTTAGAATTAAATTTCATAATGCTCCTTTTTCTGTGATACTTGAGAGATCAGGTCTAATGCGAACATCAACAATCATTATTATTGTACAATTATTCTGTGAATGTTTGAAGAAAATCCAATGAAAGCTCTGGACTTGGTAACAAGGATTTATAAATGAAATGTTCATACGGCCCCTTTTCCCGTGTTTCTCGACAGTTCAAACCCTGTTATGAAAAGAATGATCGTTATGACCTTACAATCATTCTACGAAAGTTTCAACATAATCTGATCAAAGCTGTTGGCTTCATTGTGTTAACAGGGTTTGTTTAATTGAAATCTCATAAAGCCCTTTTCCCATGTAACTTGATGGATCTGGACCAATTCCTAAGGGAACTATACTTACAAAAGTATATTTATTCTGTTTAAGTATAAAGACCCCATGAAATCTGTGGACTTAAAAGCATTAATTAAGATTTTTTTAAATGAATTTTCCTGGGGCCCCTTTTCCTATGTTTCTCGATGGATCATACACAATTTGAAAGGAACAATCCTTATGATGGTACAATCATTCTGTGAAAGTTTGAAGTCGATCAGGTGAACTCTAGGGCCATGATTTGTTAACTAAGATTTTCTAAAAAATTTTCATAGGGCCCCTTTACCCATGAAACTTGATGGATCAAACCCACTTCCGAAAGGAACAATTCATTTAAGGTAATAATCATTCTGTGAATGTTTGAACATAATTTGTTGAAAACTGTGGACTCTAATGTGTTTACGAAGATTGTTTTAATAAAATTTCAATAATCCCCCCTTTTCCCGTGGTCCTTGAATGGTCATACCCAATTTTGAAAGGAACAATCCTTATGATGGTCCAATCATTCTGAGAAATTTTGAAGAGAATCCGATGAAAACTGTAGACTCTAGAGAGTTAACCAAGATTTTTAAAATAAATTTCAATTATGCCCCTTTTCCTGTGTTTCTTGACGTCTCATACCCAATTTTAAAGGAACGATCCTTATGATGTTGCAATCATTATCTGAAAGTTTGAAGAGAATTCGATGAAAACTGTTGAGTCAAGAGTGTTAACGAGGATTTCTTTATAGTTTATTCAATTAAATTTTCATCAGGCCCCTTTTCCCGTGTTTCTTGGCGAATCTGAACCAATTTCGAAAGGAACTATCCTTATGATGGAACAGTCATTCTGAGAAAGTTTGAAGAGAATCCGATGAAAACTGTGGACTCTCGAGTGTTAACGAGGATTTTTTTATGGAATTTTTAATTAAATTTTCATAAGGTCCCCTTTCCCGTGTTTCTTGACGGATCATACCCAATTTCGAAAGGAACGATCCTTATGTTAGTAAGATCATTCTGTGAAAGTTTGAATTGAATCAGATGAAAACTGTGGACTCTAGAGTGTTAACGAGGATGTTTTAGTTAAATTTTCAAAGGCCCCTTTTTCCCGTTTTTTTTTCGGATCTGAACCAATTTTGAAAAGAACGATCCTTATGATGGTACAATCAATCTGAGAACGCTTGAAGAGAATCCGATGAAAACTGTGGACTCTCGAGTGTTAACGAGTTTTTTTAATGGAATTTTTAATTAAATTTTCATAAGGTCCCCTTTCCAATGTTTCTTGTCGGATCATACCCAATTTCGAAAGGAATGATCCTTATGTTGGTACAATCATTCTGTGAAATTTTGAATTGAATCAGATGAAAACTGTGGACTCTAGAGTGTTAACAAGGATTGTTTAATTAAATTTTCATAAGGCCCCTTTTCTCGCCATCAATCTGAGAACGTTTGAAGAGAATCCGATGAAAACTGTGGACTCTCGAGTGTAAAACGAGAATTTTAATGGAATTTTTAATTAAATTTTCATAAGGCCCCTTTCCCCATGTTTCTTGACAGATCTGACCCAATTTCGAAAGGAACGATCCTTATGATGGAACAATCATTCTGAGAAAGTTTGAAGGCAATCCGATGAGAACTGTGGACTCTAGAGTGTTAACAAGGAAAAGTTTAACGGACGGTCGACGGCCGGACGCATGGACGCCGGACGGAAGAAGCCATCGCAATAGCTCTAGTGGTTTTCGGCCAGTAGAGCTAAAAATCAATCAAAAACACACACACAAAAATTGCTTGAATCTTGATACACGAAAATGTATTAAATCATCATTTGTTTAAACATACTCCGTTTGATAAATTCGATGCCTAATGTAAACTTATGTTCACTTAACTCAATACCAGACGACTAAGATTTAGACTAGTAAAATCCAAAGATTAAGCAGACGGCAAGCAATTTCTCGATTTTCCATACTTTTTCCCAAAGTTGTTTTTTTTTTCTTTTGGGGCATTAAGGCGCTCTTGTGTGTGAATGTGTTAATCAAAACATTCTGTATTTAAGTGAGGAAGAGAATTTTTTGTTGATGTTTTCATGGAGGTATGAACTGTAAAAGAAATCACATTGTAATTTGATAGCATTGAGCAAAAGAAGCAAAAACTTTACAAATTTTGATACTTTTTGTATGAAACTAATTTGTGCGGAAGCATACAAAATGGCTGCGTGCTCAAAATTTTGTTCGTGGAGGCAGGAATATCTTTTCCGACCAATCAGAACGCCCGTTTTGGAAAGAAGATTAAAAATTAAATCATTAAAAAATAAAAAAGCAAATAGTCTGTACTATAAGCAGGAAATACATATTAGTCCAGTAGTGCAATAACGGAAATAAAGTTACCCGATGGACTCTGATAGTGATTGGCGACAAACAGTTTGTCTTTTCCAAAACACAGCATACCAGGAGATTCTAAATGATCTGAGTCTATAGCGAGAGGCAAACATGGTGTTAGGTTTGGGCCCATTCTGTATATTCTATCATTTTCTAAGGAACATGCATAAATGTTAGAGTGATAATCAGAACAAATTCCAGTGGCATTAAGTAATGCAACAGTTTTCTTTTCATCATGCTTACCGTCTGTCTTTAAACGATAAACTTTATTTGTCCAATATGTAGTTATATAAATATTTTCATTGTCAGTTGTCATTCTAGGAGTTTTATATTGCGACGGGAAAAGTGATAGCACAAGGTTTATATCTGTTTTGATGTATCTTTCAATATTTCCAAACTTATCTAAGACACAGACATACCAAAATGCACAGGTCGGTGAAGGGCGTTCTCTACACAAGACAAAAATTTTGTCATTATTGCAAGTTATTTCTAAACCTTTAACTCCCGGTTCAATTCTTTTAATTCTCTCCGCCGGTGTCTTGGTAATGTCTATGAACCAGATTTCATTGATCTTGGGTAATGTAACAGCAAGCAAACCTCCTGTTTGACCAGATATTAATGTTGATGTCTCTGTCATCGACGGCCGTGTTATCTCTGTCATACCCCATGGAAAAGAACCAAGTCTTATATATCACTTTAATTCATACGATCCAATTTGTAAGATCTTGATACAATTATTTAGAAAGTCACACATAGCAAGTGTCCTATCCTCAAGCAAACATAGTGTATTTACAGCACAATCTTCTTTGTCTAAATGACATTTTACGTTTATTTGATCTAACAGCAATGCATCTGCCGTCATAAGTTTTGCTTCCCTGTCGTTTTCAACCAGCATTTGTGCAATTAACTCGTCGACTTCTTTACTGTGTCCATTCTTCACAATGCACTTATGATTTTTGTGTATGATCAAGCATTCGGCACAGGAATATACCTCGCACTGGTAGCGAATATAGAATTTCACGTCATTTGTAACTACATGTTTCTCCAGACATTCAATGCACGCAACAAGAAAACGACTATTTACTTTAACAATCGTGCTGTCATTATGTTCTTCTTTTATATCGCCAGGTTTTAGCAGGGACTTTTTTCTGTTTCTTTCAGCTGTGTTCTGGTGTACCGACGAGTCATGTGTTAGCTTACCTATGAGATTCGAATAATTCTGTCCCATTATTAATTTCTGGAAATAAGAAAGATGACATGATTATGATAACATTACCAAGAATTCTAACTTACAAGTTGGTGATATCAAAATGTTCTGAGACAAATACAGTGCTTTTCTCAATATTTTTCACACGAGGAGGCACTTTCTATGCATAATTAGGTGATATTATTCACGACATAATGACTAGAACTATCTCTAATCAAAGTACTTAAAGTACTGTAAGCAAGCAAAGCATAGTTTTGTTAAGTTAAATTCTTTGCCAAATGTTATCATGATAAATAAACTAGGTTAAAGTAACCAAGGATATAACCCATTAATACCTGGCAAAATCGTAGACTGGTTCAAATTGAAAGAAGCTACAGACGACAATTTTCAAGTTAGTTGGATTTAGAAAGTCTTTTCCTTGTTGGGTAGAAAACATTGTGGACAATCAAGAAATTGCTTGTTACAAGTAATTTCCTAATTGTCCGCAATGTTTTCAAAAGATTTTTTCTTGAGATGATTAAAAAGCGGAATTGAGTGAGAATGGGTTAAATAGCATGCTTTTGAAAGTGTTTTCTACAATTTGAATAGAGTTTGCAATATTCCTGAATTTCATAAGAAATACTTTTTATGGCGTAGATATTCAAAGGATTTAGAGGTTAAGCCCCAAGTGGCAGTTTGCACTGGTTGAACTTTGAGACGACCTCAAAATTTTTTCTGTTAACTTGACTTAAGCTATCAAAGCTGACGCTTTGCTAGCTAAAAGTTGTCGATATGGAAATTGATAGTGCATTTTCATGGTCATTTTAGGATTTTACAACACTTTTCGATAATCATAAACTATGCACTGTTCTGTTATTTCAATATTTTTATATAGTTTGTCATAATAACTTAGGTATTTGGGTTAGGAAAAAGGATGCGTCAAATTTAGACCTTTATTTCCATTTCATACCTATTTATTTCAATAACATTCGTCTTCTTCGGCCATCGGGAAGTGTGCCCATTAATAATAGCAAATTTTGTTTCCGGTAATCTCTTTTTGTCATCTTGGATCACCTTTTCCAAGTGGGCGAGGGTCAAACAGGATTTTTTGGAGAAAAATTTCAAAAGATTTGTAGTGTAAGGAACGAAACTAATTTAGACGAAACATACACTGTATCAACCTTATCGTAAATCTAAAAGGTTTAAGGCAAGTATATCATATTCCATAGACGACCATTATAACACATTCGCTTATAGCTCTGTCCAAGCGTTTGCGAGAATGACCAGACCTACTTTAAATTAAAGAGCATCCACTCATACATCCAAAAAATTAATTTCAGTACGGCATGACCCCTTTTCTCTATGACTTTTGACTCCATTTTTTAGATGACCCTCCCTGTACAGCTGTTTCTACGGGCGATTAAAAAAAACGTACCCACTTTTAAAACCCGCTATTAGATTGCCAAATGATTCAATACCGTTGCTTTTTTGTTTGTATTTTCTTAACGGAACATAAAAGGTCTTGAAAAAATCATTGATTTTGAATTTCAATATTATTGTCCAATCAGAGGCCACCTTGATCTTGTGTTGATATGAACCGGAGTTTCCCTATACTTACCTGACAGATGACGGGAAAATTGTTTACTTCCCTTAGACCAAAAGCACCGGGATAATTCGTACATCTATTGCCCATTCATGACTTCGACATAGATAAGCAATACATGACATACTGGCATACTTTTGTAGGTAACGGAAGATAAGTAATTTAGCAATACTTCAATTTTTAGTTTCATCTATCAAAAACAAGCTCCATGAACAGAATTTTGAGCACACAGCGATTTTGTATGCTTCCGCACAAAATATTCCCATACAAAAAGTCACAATTTGTAAAGCTTTTTTTTTTTTTCGCTCGTTGCTATTAAATTATAAGAAATGAAGAGAATATTTTTTGTTTTCATGGACGTATGAATCGAAAAACCTAATCTCACAATGTATGAATCCGCTTCGCGTATACCTCCATGAAAACAAAAAATATTCTCTTCGTGTCTTAAATAATAGACATTCAGGTTCTTTATTCCTTAAAATAAATTGTCGAAATAACGGTTATAGTTATGAAGGTATGTTTTTTCTTGTTTACTGGTTTTCAGTTGATCTTTAGACTTTAGAAATTAAATGTTAGGCGGGTGTGCATTTCTCCTTTGTCTCCGTGTCTTTTTCACCATTGTTTCAATAGAAATCTGGTGTTCCTGCTTATATTTTTAAAATCCATTTGTTTTTCTTTTTTACTTGGAGTATATAGTCTAGAGCTAAATCTATCTAAGATGTAAAGATGACAATTTTAGCTATGAATATTTACCAGGGTACCATCCTGCCATTTGGAAAAAAGTAGTGCCTTTTTGTCGAAGTGAACTGGGAAGTCTTAAGATTTCACTGCTAGGAATATATTAAAAAACAAAAAGTGACAGTACTTTGAAGCGAAAAAAATTAATACATACTGATCAAGAATACGAGAAAGCGAGAGTTTGAATAGCAACAGGAAGATAATGAAAAGTTATTACGTCTCAGTGACCAAACGTTTGATTTTTCCAATTAGAAAATTACCAAAATAGAGCAAATGTACCCGAGGGCAATAGTAAGATATCAACTGTCACTCCGAAAATTAGGAACTACTTTTTTCCAAATGGCCGGTTGGCCTCTGGTTAATATTCATAACCAAGATTGTCAGTTTTCACCTGAAATGTAATATGCTCTTGACTAAATCCTAAAGATAATTCAAAGTACTGAAAGTACTGTAAGCTAGAAAAGCATTGTTTTGTTCAGTAATTTTCTTTGACGAAAATTATCATGGTGAAGAATAATTGTGGAAAATAATGTGAAAAATGAAGACATTGCTTGTTACAAACAATTTCTCCATTTTCCACTTTGTTTTCTACCTAGAAAGGTAAATATTTTAGAATTTACAACGATTTGAAATTGTTGTCTGCAACTTTTTGAATGTGAGCTCAAAATACCTAGTAGATGGCCTTGCTGTCAGAGATTGAAATACATAAGAACTACTTTTTATGGCGTAGACATTTAACGGATAAGCCTCCAGTGGCAGTTTTCACTCGTTGAACTTTGAGACGACCTTAAAATTTTGTCTGTTAACTTAAGCTACAAAAGCTGACGCTTTGCTAGCTTAAAAGAACAGAAGTAACGGTAATAAGTTTTTTAAAACATAAGTTACATAATTTTCAGCATTTCATAACTATGTGAACAGAATTAACGTTCAGTTAACAACTTGTTTTAAACAATAACGAACCTTAATGTCTCTTTTATTACCTAATAACTTTAACAAATTAATTATTTTCGTAACCTACAGAATTATGCCAGGCCTCGAATACTGATGTCTTTACGATAAATTGACAAATAGACCTAACCTGCATTGGCTAGTGGTGTAGGCTCAAGTCAGGCAGCCTATCTTTGGTATACTGTCCACATAGAAGTCTTGAATGGTCAATCAGTTTACGAATTATCCCGGTGCATTTAGATCGACAATAAAGTTGTCACCCTTAGATACAGCATACGTTTCGTCCAAATTGTTTTCTTTCCTGACACTACAAATCTCGAAGTGTCTATAAGTATGGACTTTCTTAAAAACTCCCTTTACACCCTCGCCCACTTGGAAAAGGTAGTCCATGATGGCGAAATGAAATTCATCAATATCAATGCGCAAGGTTCCCAAGGGCCCCCCAAAAAAATCGAAAGTTATTGATATCAATAGGTAAGGACTGAGAATAAAAGTGTTTCGAATGTAATGGATTGAATTATCGATTTTTTAAAACAAATGAAAAATGTCTCACTCAAATACGTTGTTATCCGGTTAAGTAACTCGTCCTTCGGGCTCCTTTTTAAATGCCTAACATCACATTCTCGTGAGACTTTTTGCACGTCAAAAAAGAACAGTTTATTAACCTGTATGCATCAAGAGCGCACGGTGAGGAAATCACGAGAGACGGATGACTATAATGCGAGATTATAATGAAGATCTCGCGAGAGTGCGATGACAATATTAACGCGATAATACAATGACGATTACACGATAATATAATGACGATTATACGATAATACAATGACGATTACACGATAATACAATGACGATTACACGATAATAAAGTGACGATTACACGATTTTACAATGACTATTACATGATTATACAATGACGATTGCATAATAATACAATGACGCTTGCACGATAATACAATGACGATAATACAATTAAGATAACGCTTATACACGATGACGATACCGTGATTGTATTATGACAATATAACTAGAGTACGATGACAATGTTACGATGACTATAAAGTGATGATACGATATTAGGTCAGTGATTACACGATAATACGATGATGAGACCCCGATACTATTTCGCGCTCTCGTTATTGACCAATCGCTGGCTCAGCTCACTTACTACTTTTGCCACGCCCACCGACTCAAACAGAAAGTCCCGCATCGTTTTTAAACCGCGCTATTTTGCAAAATTCATGACCAATAGCATGCAACAAAAAAATAGCATTGTTGGTTGTCGACCTAAACGTCGTAACTACAGCTCGAATAAGCTTTTGCTACGACGTGTAAGTCGCCAAACCAACAAAATAGGTTCACAAAATGGCGGCCAATGTTGGGGTTTAAAACTCATTTCTGGTCTAAATTTATGATTTAATTGGTCGACTGGTTATTTGATTGACTACGCGGTTGGTTAAGTGCACGATCGCCCGACATTATAATTCAACATATTATTTTGTGACTGCCCTTACAACGTTCCGTTTAGATTTCATGACGCTCCTCCACAACAGTTACTAATGAAGGAAAGACCAACTACCATCCCTCCAGTGCACTTTGCCTGTATTACTAGCCAGGGTATATATCAGTTATTTAAGTCTTTTATTATAGTTATACCTATATAATTTAATTTTTATTTTCGTCTATCAAAATCGAGCGATCTGATTGGTCGAAATTTTTAATTCATACCTCAATGAACACAATTTTGAGCACGCAACTATTTTGTATGCTTCCGCACAAAATAGTTCTATACAAAAAAGTATCACAATTTGTAAAGCTTTTTTTTTTTCGCTCGATGCTATTAAATTATAAGAGATGAAGAGACTATTTTTTGTTTTCATGGAGGTATGAACCGAAAAACCTAATCACACAATGTATGAATCCGCTTCGCGTATTCATACAGTGTGTGATTAGGTTTTTCGGTTCATACCTCCATGAAAACAAAAAAAAGTCTCTTCATCTCTTAAAGATGTTTCTCGTAAAATGTATACATTCCACACAGACAAAATCGGACACGTCAGTGAAAAAAAAATCGTATCTGACAGGGTCAAATACGATTCCACGATTGAAGTCTAAGATGACGTAATTTTCATTCTGTATAGTACGTCATAATGCAAATAAACGTAACAAGAATGGTCAAGGGAAGTACTTGTTGAAATACATTTTTTGTATTATTTCATCAAATTCACTTATTAAAAATAGGTATATGATGAATGGAATATTACGTTACGATTGGGATATAACACCTTGTATTTGCGTCTCGCTGCGAAATAAACAACAACAAACAAAGAAACAAAACTAAAACCAATATTCCACTCGACCTTCGGTCTCATGAAATATCGAAATTTTCCTCCGAAGCTCAAAGTAAGTACAATGTGTTGTATCTCTATCGTAAGATACTATTCCCCCCCCTTTTTTTATACAACAACTAATGTTCCTTATATAATACATACAATGCACTCGGACAAAATCCTTCTCTACATAAAAAACCGTATTGGATATTAACCATTGTCATGCTGTATAACTAACCTCACCGAATTGCTGTAAAATCAAAGGGCTCGAAGCACTGATAGAACGTGTTGTTCAAAAATGAATATTTCTTTTAGAAATCAAATTTCATAAACAACTCTGACAGGATAAGAACAAGCGAGAGGTGAAGACCAAGATCAGACTGCACTTAATTGCAGGCTGATCTTGGTCTACGCCGCCTGTCAAAACCAGAATATTTCGGGTTCAGCATGACAAGGGTTAACCAGTACAACAGGCGGTATATGACGTCATTTTCCCAGCAAAAATGACGTCAGGCTTGGATTATTGGGTAATGAGAATTAATAAAAAAGAGGGGATATTCGACGATAACAGTATCATTTATTGACCTGTTTATTGTCAAAATTCGTTGGTTCATAATAAAAGGAATACTAAGATGCAGCCTTGATACAAAATCTTATATTGGGTTCTCGCCGTATAGGAAAATTTGAGATTTCGAACGAATATCAAATTGTCCGACGTATCTCGAATCCAATACAAAGTCTGACGTCACAATTATAAATTAATAATTCTTCTAATATTACCCCACCCTGATTATGCATCGAAATGACATGTAGAAATTGTGTGTTGACTGGAGCTGAAGATAATCACTCATTTTACAGACAGAATGCAGATTTTGATCTATTTGTCTATAAATTCGGGGCCGCACCTATAACAAGTATGATTTTATGAAATGTACAAAAAGAATATTTGGATACACATGTATAGATTGTTGTAAATATTCCCGAAATGCTATGTCAATTCATAAAGTTAGTTTTGGCGCCAAGACGTTACATATTTCCCTACCCCCCCCCCCCCTCCCCCAATAAAAGAGCGCTATTGACCCTAAAACGCACATCCGATTCGATGAGTATAAATTAAAGAAAAGGAGCACATGTGACCTTATCTTCCCCCAACAAACCAACCAGACCGGTTTCCAAAGTCTTGTCCCAGAAATTGAACCTGGAGAGTCATTCTTATCATGTTTGATGGAATTTGTGCTCACAGTGTAGCGTTTACATAGCAAGCAAGGTTTTTTACAAGATCTGACCTATTGACCTATTCTATTATCTTATGTGATCGATGTAGAACGAGACACAGATATCAAAGAGACAAGCATTCAGACCTATTTAAACCCCTTTGATACAAACGTGGCTTCAGAGTGCACACAAGTATTTTTTCTAAGGTTTGACCTTGGACCACAAACTTGACCTAGATGTCAATGCAGACAAACACTCGCACAAAATATCAAGACATTTTAGCCGATAAATGTGGCGTCTTTAGAGCGCACAAGGTTTTCCTAAGATTTGACCTGGTGACCTAGTTTTTCCCCAAGTGACCTGATTTCAATACATCCGAGATATCATGTAGACAAACATTCTGACTAGACATTTGGAGAATGTCCTTTAAAGTTATTTCACAAGTATTTCGAAGATACCCCACGACCTACTTTTTGACCCCATGTGACCCAATATCAAATTTGAACGAGATATCATGCATACAAAATTTCTGATTATTACCAAGAAATTTGAGCGAAAAGTATGGCCTGTGGAGTGTACACAATTCTTTTCTAAAGTTTGACATAGAAAATTAGTTTTTGACCCCTCGTGACCGAATTCAGAAATCGTGCGAGATATCATAGGAAAAAATCTGACAAAGTTTCAAGACATTTTAGCAAAATTGTATACTCTATTGCTAACACAAGTTTTTTTTCTAAATTTGACTTAGGTACCTAGTTTGGGTCACATTGTGATCAAATATCAAACTTGACCATGATGACATGCAGATTGTGATTCTTTCAAAATCAAAACATTTGATAAAAAATGTGGGCTCTAGGGAGCATACAATTTTAAAGATGATGTCGGACGTCGGTCGTTGGACGCAGCTCGATCACAATAACTCACCTTGACCACTTCGTGGTCATGTGAGCGAAGAAAAAAGAATCTGTACTAAAAAGATAGTGAATGTATGCATTTAAAGCTCAATCGGTTTATTCTCTTCGTAACACCATAGTAAAACTGGTAAGGCATTCTCACGATAGTTCGACTTTTACAAATAAGTGTTTGGTATCTAAATGACCAGATTTTACCAAATTCCATGTATACACAACACAAAATGTTTATACGACACAGATATATGTGCATTTGACGCGCATAAATGTACATATGACACAAATAAATCTATATACGTAAACTGATGAAGAAAAAAAAGTGTTCTTTACCATTTAAAGTAACTAAATTCAAACTAAACTATCTACTCACCAAATGATTTATAGCAATTACCTTTTTAGCTAGCAAAGCGACAGCTTTGATAGCTTAAGTTAACAGACAAATTTTGAGGTCTTCTCAAAGTTCAACAAGTGCAAAACGCCACTGGAGGCTTAACCACCAAATCGTTGGAATGCCTACGCCATAAAAAATAGTTTTTATATTTCAGGAATAGTGCAAACTCTAGTCAAATTGTAGAGAACTCTGTCAAAAGCATGCTATTTAACCCATTCCCACCCGAATCCGCTTTTTAAGCATCTAAAGAAAAAAGCTTTGGAAAACATTGTGGACAATAAAGAAATTGCTTGTAACAAGCAATTTCTTCAATATCCACAATGTTTTTTACCAAACAAGGGAAAGATTTTCTAAATTCAACCACGCTTTGCTAGCTTACAGTACTTTCAGTACTTTGATTTTATCGTCGCTACCGTGGCACATGCCCACATGAGCGACGCCCCGTGAAGACGGTTAGTTGTAACGGGAGATAGTGCAAGGATACAGAACGAAACTGCTGAGAGCTCCACCTGATTCTTTAACGTGCTCTGTAGATAGCACCGTCACACGAGGCCGCGGTTTAACGTATCATCCGAAAGACGATAAGTGAGTTAGTTGATATGGTCAGCCTAGGGCTCGAACCCGTGATCTTGAGGTTTGAGGTCAAGTGCTCTACCAACTGAGCTAATCGGCCTGACAAGCGTGATGTCAAAAGTTTCATTCCTATTTATAGAAACGAAAACGCTAGATATAAGGCGGAAACGAAGACAGAAGTAGGCAACTGCATGTCACAGGGACATAGTAATTGACGGAGTTGTCAATCAAATTATCAATCGACCAATCAAATCATTCATTTATACCGGAAGTGAGTTTTGGACTCAAACAGTGGCAGACATTTATGTGAAGCATTTTGCTGATTTGGCGACTTAACCGCTTGCCACAAGCAATTTCTTCATTATCCACGATGTTTTGGAAAGCATTATGGAAAATGAAGAAATTGCTTGTTACAAGCATTTCTTCATTATTTTCAATGTTTTCCAATATAAATACTTCTAAACTTTAATTACTTAAATACTGTCGTCTGAACATTTTCTAAAATTTGACCTGTCTCAAATTTTGTCGTCTAGTAATGGGTTAAATTTATCCCACACGGTGACATCACACACTAAAAATATAATACGTTGTGCAATTAACGATCTTTCTCATACTGTAGCATGTAAAGAAATCCCTTGTTGACCCTTGTAATTTTCAATATAATTCAATACAAGTAAAAACAAAGACCTGAAAGCACTGGGAATAATAGTTGGAGGTAAAAAATATATATATTTTGAAAATTGAATTTATAAACATCTCTGTGTTTAAAGAGTCAACCAGGAGGTGAAGACTAAGATCAGACTGCACTTATGTGCAGTCTGATCGTTGTCTATACCTCCTGCCAACGCAGAAAAAATCTGGTTCAGCGAGACAAGGGATAATTGAAAATTTAATTTCGTAATCTAGCTTCAAAAGATAAATTTAGACAGTATCTGCTAGTAAACAAATCAACAGACCCAGCTAACAATATTTTTAAGTCATTAAAGTACAGGATGTGAGTGACAAAAGATTTAATAATGCAAGTGTTATTTTATTTTCTTCTTCCCATTAAACCAATCCCTTGTAATTTCATGATATCTCATCCTTTTTTGAAACATCATCATATATTGTATCTTTCTTCGTGTGTATTACCTGGTAGCCTTGTCAATTAAACCTTCCCCGTTTTTTGATATTTTAGACAGGTCCAAATTCGAAGGTTTTGCATGGGACAATTTAAACTTAAATTGATCTGAAAAAAAAACCATTCAGTAGGGTAGAAAATATTGAGGAAAAAGAAAAATGCTTTTTAAAAGCAATTTCGTTTTTTGAATAATGTTTTCTCGTGTATAAAAACACAAGGACGTTAAATCAGGGTTTAAAATGGGACAGGGTTAAATAATAATAATACACTTAATTTCCATATAGTGAAGGCAACATTGTAAAGAAAGAGTTAATTTCAAGTTGTTTGATTTGAAATGATTTTCTTCATGTTTTACCTTCATAATATAAGATATTATTGTATCATCATTAAAGCCGACCCCTTGATGATATAGGTGAACTCATGACGCCTACTAAAATCTTAGTATTGTTTGTTTAGTATTTGTTTTATTACCGCTTTTCACAATCTTGAAGTTATATCACGACAAAGTTCCAATGACATTCCGCTTGTCAACTGACGCCCGGCAGTTTGTTTGAATGGGGGTTACGCCGCTTTCAACAATCTTTCAGTTATATCGCGGCGGCTGGAGCACCTAACAATGGAATCCTGGTATTTCTCACACCAGTACTACCATTACATCCTTTCCTAGCCTCCAGCTGCTATCCCACATAGGTCTACGATTATCGACCCATTGGTGCGAGACTAATTGTCGGAAAGGATGAGTGCCGCCGTCGGGGATCGAACCCGGGACCCTGACGGCCGACAGACAAGATCGACTGAGATAATAAATAGGCAATATTATGTCAGAGATACAACATCTTGTATTTGCTTTGAGCTGTTGAAGAAAATTTTGATATTTCACGAGACCGAAGGTCGAGTGGTATATCAAATTTTTCTCAGCAGCAAGAAGCAAATACAAGATGTTGCATCGCTATCTTAATAAACTATCCGATTTATTATATACCTACATTTTAAATAAAACCGATGAAATAAGAAAAATGAATAATCTGTACATGTATTTCCACTCTGATAAGGTTTATTCGTATTACGACGTTATCTTAAGAATGAAAATGACGTACGACGTTATCTTAAGAATGAAAATGACGTACGACGTTATCTTAAGAACGAAAATGACGTACGACGTTATCTTAAGAATGAAAATGACGTCATCTTAGACTACCTTACACGGACCCGTTTTTGACGCAATCAGATACGGTGTTTTCTGACGTTTCCGATATTGTTTATATGGAATGTATATACTTTAACTGAAATATTCATAAGTATATTATAAAATACATTATTTAGTAAAATAGGTGACCATGGACATAAAATTTAGTTGATGGTTGATGACAATAACGTTGTAAATACACATGGCGTTTAAATTTTTTAAACCAACAGAATTTTTTAAGATAAATGTTGGAGTTCAAAGTTTACTTCCGGAATGACCTTGAAGACAGTCTTAAGGACGCAATCTTTGCTCAATTAGTTTAAAATTTCTCAAAATGCTTGTCTTGATAAAATTTGGGACAACAAATGTTGATACTTTGGGTCAAAATCTATGTCACTCGATTCGAACAAAAACCTTGTTGATTTTATAGATGTAACAGTTTCAGCTCAATCAACCTTACATCGATCCGTTGTCTGCGCATGTCATTTCTCCGAAGATTGACCTTCTTCGAGACAGTATCACTTATCCAGATTGGGATAAATATTACTGCGTCGTACGCATTACTCCATAATGTATCGCCAAAAAGTAGCAAGTGGATAATTGCAATAAAAACTATAATTGTGAGGAAAACAAACTCCATTGTCGCCCAAAATTAAGTAGAATTTTTTTTTTTTAAATTGCGAAAGCATTTATGTCCTACCTGTGCTCCAAGAACAGGCATCAATAATGTGAAGCGTGCGTTCCATGGGCGCTGACATTTTGAATGTAGTTCGACGGAATCTGCCGAGTTGTCACGAATGACACTACCTAGAATGCTCAAATTAGATAGGTCAGTATTTGAAAAATGCCACCTATCGGAAGATAACGTAGATCGACCAGATAAGAGGTTCGAAATCGTGTCAGCTTGGGTAAAAATTAGTTCACCAGGTCAAACATTTTTGACACTTTACAAGTCTTGATTTTAGCACTGAAAATTGGCCAGAATCTTTATCTTGACATTGAAATTAGGTCACCCGTGGTGATATAGGTCAACTTTGTGAAAAACTGCGTAGACCATCTAAAAGGCACAACATTTGTTAATTCAACCTGAATTGAAAAAAAAAAAAACGTATCTGTCAATCAAATAATGAGTCGACCATTGAAATCAGTCATTTCCACATGGACCGCGATTTTTGTTGTAGTTGGTTTGGTGACTAAAACGTCGTAGCTACCGCTTATTCAAGCTGTGGTTACGACGTTTAGGTCGCCAACCAACTATTCCATTGTTTTGTTACATGCTACTGGCCATATATTTTGCGAAATTACGCCATTGAAAGAGGAAGCGGGACTTCCAATCCTAGTCGTTGGGCGGAGCAAACGGAGCCAGTGATTGGTCAAATGGTCAAAATGTTGGTCTCGAAGGAATCCTAAATAATTTAATTTTTAGTTTCATCTTTCAAAAACAAGCGTTCTGATTGGTCGAAAAATTGAATTCATACCTCTACGAACAAATTTTTTAGCACGCAGCCATTTTGTATGCTTCCACACAAAATAGTACCATACAAAAAGGTATCAAAAGTTGTAGGATTTTTGCTTTTGTCGCACGATACTATTAATTTATATGAGATGAAGAGACTATTTTTTGTTTTAATGTAGGTATGAACCGAAAAACCTAATCACACAATGTATGAATCCGCTTCGCGTATTCATACAGTGTGATTAGGTTTTTCGGTTCATACCTCCATGAAAACAAAAAATAGTCTTTCATCTCTTAAATAAATTCAAAATTGTTCACTTCGTGGGACAGAAATGGCGGATCACAAGTGTCGATCAAAGAATCAATTGACAAATTAAATAATTCATTTAAACAGGAAGTGATATTTGAACTTCAACATTGGCCAACATTTATATGAAGCTTTGTTGGTTTGCCGATTGAAACGGCGTAACTACAGCTTTAATAAGTTATGATATTTTGGTCGTCACTATTATTTGATCATGATTTAACTGTACACAAATTTTGACAAAGAACACCGTTTAATAAAGAAGTTGGACTTCCTGTCGGAGCCCAGTGGGCGTGGCCAGCGATCCGTTACGGAAATTGTTACGGACTCTGTGAGGACATCATTGTTTGCTCGACCAATCAGAATATCCGTCAGAATAGACAAGAAGGTCGGGTCAGAAATTTTGTCATCTGGAGTCAAACACTAGATCGATTCATAGAAACACCTTATTGACACTACAGTCACATTTTCTGCTAAGTTGCCCTGAAAGTAGGTCAGATTGTTTGTCTCGACAGACAACCCAGGAGAGCGAGTTAGAGCCAATACGGCCCTCTTGTTGTGTTTTTCTAGACGAATTATCAATGTTGATTGATTGATCGAATGGGGTTTAACGCCACTTTTAATAGTATTTCAGTCATATCGCGGCGGCTGGAGCACGTAGCAATGGATTCCTAGTATTTCTAACACTAGTTTGTACTCCCATTACATCCTTTCCTAGCCTTCAGCTGCTATCCCACTCAGGCTTACGTTTATCCACCCATTGGTGAGAGACAAATTTCGGAAAGGATATGTGCCGCCGCCGGGGATCGAACCCATAACATCCCATTTTTAAAGATTGGGAGTCTGATGCGCTACCGACTGCGCTATGACGGCGGCGGTGTAAGGAGTTTGTCCTTATATGTGTAAGTCGAACTGATCACGGTCAGAGATTACAAAACTGTTTTCGTACTCAATATAGAATTTACTCAAACTTCAAATATTAATCAATAATTTAATATTTAGTTACGCCTATCAAAAACGTGCTTTCTGATTGGTCGAAAATTATTATTCATAACTCCATGAACAAATTTTGAGCACGCAGTGATTTTGTATGATTCCGTACAAGATAGTCCCACAAAAAAGGAATCAACATTTGTAAAGCTTTTTTTTTTTTTTTTTTTTTTTTTTTTTGTTGTTGTTGTTGTTGTTGTTGTTTTGTTTGTTTTTTTTTTTTTTTTTTTTTGTCGTTCGATGCTATTAGATTTTAAGATATGAAGAGAATATTTTTTTATTTCATGGAGGTATGAACCGAAAAACCTAATCACACAATGTATGAATCCGCTTCGCGTATTCATACAGTGTGATTAGGTTTTTCGGTTCATACCTCCATGGAAACAAAAAATATTCTCTTTATCTCATGAATATCTTTTTAATATTAAATTTAAAACATAGTTTTAATTTCAAAATTTCAATTGTATATTAACAGTAATGGGTAATAACCTACAAATATTGTCATTTATTTTCATACTATTACCACAAGATATAAGCAGAAATACATATTTAACCCCAATTCGAAGTTTGAGTAATTACAACTGAGTACGAAAGAAGTTTTATTATCTTGGGCTATGATTTCAGTGAATCGATTGTTGATATCAACCTATCTTTCTGAAGAAGTTTAGTTCATACGTTCAGGTTACAGGTATGTGATGTGCTAAGACACGCATAAGCCCGTTACCACATGGCGAATTTTTTAGACGGGTCCAAATTGAAAGGTTTTGCAGATGATAATTTAAAGTTTATGAAATTCTAGATTTTTCAACCATGCAAGCAGTTTCTTCATTTTCCACAATGTTTTCCAGCACTTTTTTCTTTAGGGGTGTCAAAATAAAAGAATTAAGACAAGCTTATTTTAAAAAATATTATTACAGAAAACCGAATATGTTTAAATTAATAGATTTGTTGACCTCAGATAACGTGAAAATTCTTAATAGTATTGAAATTTTCTACATAAAAGCGATGCACAAAAGAAAAACCGAGTTAAATCTAATTAGTAATTAACATTTGATTTCCCAAGCCTTGATTAACCTTTCCATTCTAAATACTCTATAAAGACTCTTTTTACTTCATTATTTCCGCAATCGATATCTTTTATATGTTATTGTTTTGTGGTTTTTTTTTGTGTTTTTGTTTTCGTCCATAGCCATAGATGTTTTTTCATTCATTATGTATGTACGTGTTTTATTTTGACGATGAACCGTATGTTTTCAAGTCAAATTATTGAATAAAGAATCTGTTCTGTTCTGTAAAATTGTTAAAATAATTATAGTCGCGTCCCCTCTCCAGGGCCGGAGCAAGAAGGGAGTTTGGCATATATAGAAAGAAAGAAGGGTTTAAAAAATTACTTTTGCAATCTCAACAAAATTTAACAGGGATATTTCTTATGTGCTCCCCTTTGAAAAATGCCAAAAGGAATAATAGAAAAATGTTACTCTGGTTGCCATGGCAACAAAAGCGAGAATCAAAAAAAATCTTTAAAAGCTTTTTCATCGTCCAGAATGCCTAGAGTCATTATACCAGGTGAGCTTTCCAAAATTTGATGATTTTGTATTTTCAAACCTTGATTTAATTGCAGATCGAAACACATTATGGGTAAGGTGATATCAGTTATCTGCCATTGCAAACAAAACAGAAGGACACCAAAGGTATTGTTAGAGGAAACAAACTTTTCGGACAATGAAGCTCAAGAGGTGTCACAACAAATATTGGATAAAATCACAGAACATTTTCCTGTGGATTCATGGGAAAATGAATGTTTTTGTTCTTTCTGCTTTAAGAACAGAAGTAGTACGGAGAACAACGAGTTTTATATTTGCTATCAATGTGAGGAATTTTCCTGTTTCAACTGTCTAGAGAACCACAAAGATCACCATTACGTCGCAAAGAACGATACGGACAAAGAAATCGACATGTTTATAGAAGACATGCTTCATGAAAATGGTAGAGAAGAAGTTTTCATGGCAGAACATTCCATATTGACAGACCAAATCAAAATTAAGTGTTCTTCAGAAGGCCGTTGTTTTGTGAGTACCTTATGCATTCTTAGTAGTGATTTACTCGCAGTGTGTGATTCACATAATAAGAGTATAAAGATATTTGATTTGGACTCACACGAACTTCAGCGATACATGCGAACCAGTTCTATGCCCTGGGGAATGGCAGAAGTCGAGATGTCATTCTCTATGAATGAAGGTCGGAGTCCACCCATACCAGGTTGCACGCTGAAAAATGGCGAAAACATACTTGCTGTAACAATGCCAACAGCGAAAGAAGTTTTATTTGTTGATTTAAATAAATCACCAGCAGAAACAGTCAATACTATTGAATTAGAATGCAAATGCTATGATATAGCTATTTACAATGATAAACTGTTCTTATTGTGTGATGGAAGTACACTGCCTTCGCGGGAGAGTTCTAAATGGAACATTTGTATTTTAGAACCACAAGGAGAAATTCCTAGATACTTCAGAAAAGATATCTCGATAAGAAAGCCGATTTCTGCATTTGATTATGATGTCCCTAGGATGACGGTCCACGTTGACAAAATATTTATAACATCGTACAGGTCCAACAAGGTTTACTATTTTGACGCTGAGGAAGAAGGTGCAAACACTTCAAAATCATCAGTATTTGTCCCTAATGCATCATGGATCTGTTCTGATCACAAAAATCACATTTATATAAGTGCCTTTCAGTACTTCAATGTGTACAAAATTGGCCATGATCTACGAAAACATGCACTTTTGAGTATCGATTTGGGCGAGAGAATGAATCCAGGCGCACTTTGTTTTTATAACAACAAACTGTTTATTGCTGGTACTGTGGAACGTTCACGAAACTTAGTCTCTGTAATAAGATTAATTGATTGACGTTAAGGCACGGACCCAAAATATTTCGTAACAAGCAATTTCTTCATTTTCCACACTTTTTCCCCACAACTTTTGTCTTAAGGGGTGTAAAAAGGAGGGAATTGTGTGGGAATTGGTTAACTCCTTAGTTACTTTAACCTCGTTTCTTGATCATGATAACGTTAGGCAAAGAAGATAATTGAACAAAACAATGCTACACTAGCTTACAGTTCTTTCAGTACTTTGATTAGGAATATGCACCTATGTACTTATAATTTAATTGTTAGTTTCGTCTATCAAAAACGAGCGATCTGATTGGTCGAAAAATTTAATTCATACCTCCATGAACAAAATTTTGAGCACGCAGCCATTTTGTATGCTTCCGCACAAAATAGTTCCATACAAAAATGAATCAAAATTTGTGAAGTTGTTGCATTTTTCGCGCGATGCTATCAAATTATAAGAAATGAAGGTAATATTTTTGTTTTCATGGAGGTATGAACCGAAAAACCTAATCACACAATGTATGAATCCGCTTCGCGTATTCATACAGTGTGATTAGGTTTTTCGGTTAATACCTCCATGAAAACAAAAAATATTCTCTTCATCTCTAAAATGTATTATTATTGTATGGAAATCGGGATTGCCTTTACAGAGATATGAACATTTGTTAAGCTTTTGTTTTTGTTTTGTTTTTTTTTTGTCGCTCGATGCTATTAGACTATAAGATATGAAGAGAATATTTTTTGATTTCATGGAGGTATGAACCGAAAAACCTAATCACACAATGTATGAATCCGCTTCGCGTATTCATACAGTGTGATTAGGTTTTTCGGTTAATACCTCCATGAAAACAAAAAAAATATTCTCTTCATCTCTTAAATGTATTATTATTGTATTGAAATCGGGATTGCCTTTACAGAGATATGATTGATTGATTGAATCGGCTTTAACGTCGATTTTAACAGTATTTTAGTCATATCGCGGCGGCTGGAACATCTAACAATTGATTCCTGGTATATCTCACACCAGTACTACCACTACATCCGTTCCTAGCCTCCAGCTCCACTTAAGTTTACGATTATCAACCCATTGTTGAGAGACAAGTGTCGAAAAGAATATGTGCCGCCGCCGGGGATCGAAGCTATGTCGTCCCATGATTGAAGATTAGGAGTCTGACGCGCTACCGACTGCGCTATGACGGCGGCTTTATAGAAATATGAAATTGATGGATTTAATAAACGGTGAAATCATCTATTTTGATCGGAACTTTCAATACCGTCTTTGGGCGTCATTTATGTTAAGCATGTTGTTAGTTTGGCGGCCTATACGTCGTAAATACAACTAATTCATGACAGATTCTATATACTTTTCAGCCTCCGTCATAGCGCAGTTGGTAGAGCGTCGGACTGTCAATCAAAAAGTCCCGGGTTTGATCCCCGACGGCGGCTCTCATCCATTCCGACTATTTGTCTCTCACCAATGGGTCGATAATCGTAGACCTATGTGGGATAGCAGCTGGAGGCTAGGAAAGGATGTAATGGTAGTACTGGTGTGAGAAATACCAGGATTCCATTGTTAGGTGCTCTAGCCGCCGCGATATAACTGAAAGATTGTTGAAAGCGGCGTAAAACCCCATTCAAACAAAACCTATACTTTTCTGTAAATTTCGTCTACTTGAATTTGACTTCTGTCACTTCTTTGAATTTCAACCAGTCTAAAGATGGGTCGTCTGGTAATGGGGCTAATTGTAGTCTGCAAACTCTCTCAACTTGGGTATGACATTTTTAGTTGTTAATTATAGAAGTATGACATTGACCTTGTTATTGGTAAAAAATACAGGACTGTTTTCGCGGAATAGAAATCGATAGGCCTTATTTCACAAGATTTTGAATCACTTCCGTGTAAGTGCATTGTCACAAATAAAAGAATGCGCGAGTTTGCCATTATTATGGAATTTTGCGATACGCATGTCACAATCATTGAGTTAGGGTATTCACACAATTGCTGGTCCTGTCCACTTACGCTGTTTGCCCAACCCACCTTCGCGGTTTGCCCGGCCCACCTACGCTGTTTGCCCCCTACGCTGTTTGCCCCGCCCACCTACGCTGTTTGCCCCGCCCACCTACGCTGTATGCCTCGCCCACCTTCGCTGTTGACTCCAACGGGAAATTCCGCTTCGATAAATTCACGGTTTCATTTTGCAAAATTTATAGAAATCAGCATATAACAAGAAAGTTAAATGATTGGTTGGCGACCTATTCGTCGTAAATGCAGCTGGAATAAGCTATAGTTACGACGTTTAAGTCGCCAAACCAACAAAAATGTCGGCCAATGATGGAGTTTAATGCTTAATTCCTGACTGAATGAATGATTTGATTGGCCGGTTAATTCCTTGATTGACAGTCGCTATTGGTCAGTTAGTGTATACGAATCGTAAACTAGTTTGTGTGTGTGTGTGTGTGTGTGATATTATAACAAAAGCTCCTTATTCTGCTTCACAAATTAATTCCGTCTTAACCCTTGTCATACTGAAGCCAGAATAATCCTATATTGACAGGTGGTATAGACAAAGATCAGACTGCACTATGTGCAGTCTGATCTTTGTCTACACCACTTGTTTGCTAGTTTACACTACTTGTCTGTCCCCTTTAAGCCAAAGTTGTTTATAAGAATAAATATAAAAAAGAAAAAAAAATGTTGACCAAAGATCAAGCAACCTGGTACTTAGTTGTGCTATATTCCAATGGATTTTGGTCAGAATGACATGGGCTTTTTTTTTCATGGATTTCGAAATTGCGCAATAAATATTTGTTTATTGAGAGCAAATATATTTGCGGATCACACATATCTATCAAATAATCAATTGACCAGTCGTATCATTCATTTAGACCGGAAGTAAAATAATAATCAATTGACAAGCCGTATCATTCATTTAGACCGCGATATTTCGTTGCTGGACGATTTTTTTCTTTTGTATTGTGTGCTCCGACCAAATTACCTTGTCGGGATGAACGGTGCGTGACCAGCGATCTGACAATAGATCAATAGTGGCTGTCAATCAAATAATCAGTCGACCAATGAAGTAAGTCATTTAGACTGGAAGTTCAGATTGAACTACGACAAAGGTCGCCATTTTTGTGAATCATTTTTGTTGGTTTGATGACTTATTCAAGCTCAAGTCACGACGTTTATGTCGCAAACAGACCATTCTAATTGTTTGTAACATGTAACTGGCCGTAAAGTTTGCAAAATAACGTCGTTAAAAATCGAGGCGGAAATTCCTTTTAGAGTAAGTAGGCGGGGCCAAAGAAGACAGTGGGCGGCGTCAGCGATCAGTCATTTTTTTAGTTACAAATTAACCCTTTCCCGTTCAAATACGGGATTTTACGTTCCTGTGATTTTATACTGGAGAAAACATTGTGGAAAAAGAAGAAATTGCTTGTAACAAGCAATTTCTTCTTTTTCCACAATATTTTCTACCACATAGGATGATTTCATTTCAAATGGCACCCAGTTTTCATTGTCGTCTGCAACCTCTTTCAATTTGGACTAGTCTAAAATTTGCAAAAACTGGAAGGGTTAACAATTTCGAGTGAATTTTGTTAAGGAGGGAGAAAAAAACTCCATTAGACTACGTTCTACGTATATTTCCCGTTTTCTTGTTTGAATAATCCATTACCCCACAACAAAATTTTTGCACCTGCAAATTGAAAAAATGTTCTAGACGGCAACTGTTGATATAAATTAGAAAATATTTGCCTTTTAGATAAATAAAACATTGTGGACATGGAAGAAATTGCTTGTTACAAGCAATTTCTCAATTGTCCACAATGTTTTCTAAAGCTTTTTTTCTTGTGAGGTGTAAAAAAAGAAGAAAAAGCGGAATTGTGTGGGGATGACTTTATGTTAATTATTCTTTAAAATAGATAATATTTTCTTATATTCCCGGTATTTGAATCTTTTCTAAAGATTTTGTCATTTGGTTAAGAATTAAGGAATACCGAGGGGAGGGGCAAAGTTACAAATATCTTACCCATTTTGTTGAACAAATATGTCCAGTCGATAATTAACCCTTTTAGTGTAGTTTAAACCATTTTGTCTCGTTTGTGATTGGAAAAGACATGACAGTATTAACGTGATGGTACAATTGGGACATTGGTCTTCTCTCAATATATTCATAAGAGGCTTTAACTACGGGCTCACCTTAATTGAAGTTTAGATATTTGTTCAGACATTAAAAATCGAAAGCGAAGAGATTGTTTAAGATTTGTCTCGAGGAAAAAAGGGTCGGAATATCAAATTTACGAACTGTAAATAAAGACACATCTTTGTGAACACAAGACCTTCCTCGTTTGAATAGATTTGAATGGAGGCTTATCTTAAATATGGCTAAAGGTAAGATTACTTTATGTATTATACTAATTCGTTTACTTAATTATCATTTGATAGTTACTTTTTTTTAATATTCATTTATATATATTTATTCGTTTGTGAGAGGTCGGGCGAAAAGTTTGAGCCTTGGTCTTACTGCACGGTACGCGCAGGCTGACCAGGGTCGAAATTCGCAGTTCTTTGGTGATTTTCTGAACCCAGAATGACCATTCTACCTTACTTTAAGTTCTATTTTGAAATGCTACTCGTGACTGACATCTTTGGATTGATTCTTGTGACTGACATCTTTGGATTGAATCTTTTTCTCGAATAATTGTTTAAATACACAAGAGTTCCCTTTGGAGGGGACATTCTCATTTTGTAAAGATCTTAGTTGACCGAGTTGAATGACAAATATATTTGTTGAATATATCCTCTCCGTCTATCTTAGCTTGATTGTTTTTTTCTGATCGTCTAGTCATTCTTTGTTTCTATTTGTCTGTCTGTCTATTTGTCTGTCTTTCTTTCTCTTCCTCTCTACTCTTTATGTCTCTCCGACTCGATCTGAGTCTCTGTGTGTTTATCTCTTTCTTCCCCGTCTCTCATTTCATATTCCGTTTCTTTCTGTCTCTCCCCTCCTCAGTTTCTGTCTGTATGTCTTTCTGTCTCTCTGTCTCTCTCTATCATTTTTTTTCTTTTTTTCACTCTCATTTTACACTCTCTCCTTTCTCTCTCTTCCTCTCTACCTCCCCGTCCCCCCTTTCCCCCCTTTCTCCCCCTTAGTAAGTGTAAGCTCTGTCTCGGGTACTTAAAACATTAGCCAATATGACACCTTTTGTCTAGATATACTAACAAACCTTGTAATGTACATGTAGTTTTTCAACCTTTTATTCAGATGTAAAGTCTCAAATTAAGAAGCTCATCTTGCTATTTTCGATCCTACTGCAACAATGGCCCTTGGTGAGGTTACGTGAGTATGTCTTAAAGATGTATAGATTTAACCCTTTCCTGTCATTTGAAAACTTAGTCAGGTCCAAATTCAAACAGCTTGCAGACGGCAATAAAAATTAGACTTAATTTGAAATGAAACCATCTTATGTGGCAGAAAATATTGTGGGAAAAGGATAAATATCTTGTTGCAAGATAACAAGAGAATAAAAATTGGATGCAACTTGAAATGAAAACATACTATGTGGTAGAAAATATTGTAGAAAAAGAAGAAATTGCTTGTTACAAACAATTTCTTCTTTTTCCACAATGTTTCTTCAAAGTATTTAATCACAGCGACGCCAAATCTAAGTTTGTACAGGAAAATGTTAGGACTCAATCGTAAAGGGCTTTGACTAGATTAAAACAGCCAATAATTTGAATGGCAAATAATGTTTGTTTACACTTCAAGAGCGTTTAACTATTAAAATGTTTTCTTTAGTTCACTTAAACTGTGTCGTTTTGACATGGCTTAAGCCATTATCAGACGTTTTAGAGTCATGCAATTTAATATTTTTTCTACTTTCGAGGTTGAAAACATCGTGGAATATGAAGAAATTGTTGGTTACAACCGATTTCTTCATTTTCCACAATGTTTTCCGATTGCTTTTCTTGAGAGTCGTCAAAAAGCGTCTTTGTGTGGGAATGGATTAATGTTCGGTTGTTTGACCAATTACCAGACGCAGCCGCCGTCATAGCGCAGTCGGTAGCGCGTCAGACTCTTAATCTTTAATAATGGGAGGTCATGGGTTCGATCCCCGGCGGCGGCACATATTCTTTCCGACATTTATCTCTCACAAATAGGTGGATAATCGTAAACCTAAGTGTGATAGAAGCTTGAGGCTAGGAAAGAACGTAGTGGTAGAACTGGTTTGAGAAATACAAGGAATTCATTGTTAGGTGCTCTAGCCGCCGCGATATGACTGAAATACAGTTAAAAGCGGCCTTAAACCCAAATCAATCAATCAACCGAATTTTCAGACTGGTCAAAATTGAAAGGATATTCAGACAACAATTTATAGTTTATTAAATTTTATATTTTTTCACTTTTATTGAAAGAAAATATTATGTAAAAAGATGAAATTGCTTGTTGCAAGCAAATTCTTCATTTTACACAATATTTCTTTCTTGATTTTCTTGGTGGCGATAAAAAGTGTCGCTATGTGGGAATGGGTTACGCCAAACAGCCTCTATCGGCAGTCAAGGTAAGTTGATAATGTTGCAAAGGAATTCTTATTTAGCACAGGGGAATCGGTGATGGTAAATGCCACGTCAAGCGTAAAGGGAACTTCTGATGATTGTTTAATGTATCGACCCTGGTCAGTCTGCGTGGACGATTTTCGGATCCTAGAATGGTCAAAATCCACTATTGGACTCTATCGTTAAAAAAGCTCTTTCCGATTGACCTCTGCTAGTCTTTATCTCTTTTTCAAATATTTCTTTTTTTTTTGTGGGGGGGGGGTAGTAAGCATGCCCCCTCCTTTTTTTAACTGACGGGTACATATTTATAAAATAAGTACATAAATAAATGATTAACAAGGAAGAATAGGCATTTTTCAATAAGGTATTCCAATGTTGTTGTAACTCATTAGAATTGTCTGAGTGAGACGATTTTAATGAGTCCTTACAAAATAGGATTTAACGAGAATTCTGTAATAATAATCGAATCAATCAGTCCTATAATTGAGAAAAAGGTGCTCTAAGCGACCATAGTGTTAAGCGACCCCTTTTTCGTTGTCTCATTGATTCTAATGAGTTCCAACAATATTTGAATTAGGTATGGTATGTTTTGCCACATAAAATCATTTCTTCATGAGAGCTTTTGAATTGGAAAGGGGATTTCAATTATGGTAGCTTTATAGAGGTGGTCGGTTGATAGAGGTTGTCGTTTAATAGAGCTGGTCGCTTGATAGAGGTGGTCTCTCGAGCAAAGATCGACTGTACAGTTGACTCCGCATATACCGACATCGCCTAACACGATGTTTTCCGCTGACACAAAGTTCGACTTAAATATTAAAGGCCGTTGTTTGAATTAGCTGTAGTTACCATGTTTAATGCATTCCCACACATCTCCCCTTTTTACGCCCCTAAAAAAGCGTTGGAAAACATTTTGGAAAATGAAGAAATTGCTTGTATCAATCAATTTCTTCATTATCAACAATGTTTTCTTTCAAAATTTTTAAAAAATCTAAAGTTACATAAACTTGAAATTGTCGTCTGCAGCTTCTTTTAATTAAGACCAGTCTAAAGTTTTGCCATGTTGGTATGGTTTAAGACGTCAAACAAACAAATATGTATGTAGTTACGAAGTTTAACTCACTAACCCAAAAATACATTTTAAATGAATATCGGCAAGTATCGGAATTCAAAGCAGAAAACGAGAAACAGGATGGGAACGGAAAGAACGGCCTATGGCGAATATTTTCCATAACTTAAAAATGCCGCCTCTTTAATTTCGGTAGATTTAAGGGATATCAGCACCTCGTGCCAGCACCCTTGCCTCTGGGACCTCGTGCAAAAAGTGTCGCACGGTTTATTTAAATGAACTGGACAGATACTGAACGCAAAACAGAGATATATTGTCTTATATATATTTATTTGACCGACACCCAAATAAATAATAATAATAATAGATTCAATTTCTGATTTTTTTTTCAATTATTTTATTATTATTATTTTCTGTTTTTTTCTTTCTCTCGTTTCTTTTCATTTCTTCTATGTTCAATATTTGGCTACCAAATTGTCCTTCAATGTTTACAGAGCTCATGTTTTTGCCTTGATTGTATTTTTGACGAACAAACTTGAGAAACGATTAATGTGCATCTTTCAAGTCGAAAAGAGAACTATTTGTCACAGAAAATACATTGTACTCATATGTTCAAGGAAACCCAAATCTTTAAATCAATCCGATTTTAGGTGACACTTCATACTTTAATTTTCTAGTATACTTATTATTGGGGCAACAATTTCGGTGAATCCTAGTTGACAAGAAACTGCCTAACTCATCCTGGTATTTTTCGCACCAGTACTACCACTTCATCCTTTCCGAGTCTCCTTCCCAACTAGGTTTACGATTATCAACCAATTGTTGGGAGGAATGGGGAATAAAGTGCCCATTTTATTACAAATTCGTCATTCTTTTGTTAATTTTTCGACAATTATATCTATCAACAACATCTCTTTTTTTATCTAGATTTTCATCCGGCATTCTTAAATCCCGAATCATTGGATGTCATGGATTCGATCCCCGGCGGCGGCACATTCCTTTCCAACATTTGTCTCTCACCAGTAGGTGGATAGTGGTCCACCTAAGTGGGATAGCAGCTGGAGGCTAGGAAAGGATGTAGTGGTAGTACTGGTGTGAGAAATACCAGTAACCCATTATTATGTGCTCCAGCCGCCACAATATGACTAAAATACAGTTAAAAGTGGCGTTAAACCCCATTCAATCAATCAATCAATCAATCTTAAATCTCGGTTTACCCCTTTCACTGATCTCAAAGAATATACGAGTTTGTTATTGAAATAGTATTTTTCTACCTCTCACCGTTTCTGTATTTTCATAGCTTTCAGTGGATAGGTTTGTTATTATAACCATGGTTAAATGATTAAATTTCTATTTCGTCTAGCTAAAACGGACGTTCTGATTGGTCGAAAAAAATATCCATACCTCCATGAACAAAATTTTTAGCACGCATCCATTTTGTATGCTTCAGCACAAAATAGTTCAATACAAAAAAGTATAAACATTCGTTATTTTTTTTTCTTTTTTCGCTCGATGCTATTGAATAAGAAGAAACAAAGAGAATATTTTTTGTTTTCATGGAGGTAGGAACCGATAAACCTAATCACACTTATGTATATTCATACACTGTTATTATTTTTTTTTCCGGTTCATACCTCAATAAAAACGAAAAATATTCTTTTCATTTCTTCAAAATAAGATTCCTCTTCAGAGTCTGTCCATAAATAGGGAATATTCCATAGTGTGTTTTTCTATTTGTTGTTATCGTGTTCGAGAATCGTGTGTAGTTATTTTTTATTGGATTAGACCGAAGGTCGAATCCAATAAAAAAAAAATACCTACACACGTTTCGAGAACACGATACAACAAATAGAAAAACACGCTGTTGTAATTCTTTTAATTATATACCTTTGGACATGACATTAAGAAAATTCTCTTAAATGTCAGATGAAGACAAAACCAACTTTCCGAAAAAACAAAACCGAACGTCAATACACAAAAAAGTAGTCCGTGTTTAACGGTACTCGACGAATACGGTTTTTTGGTACACGCCGAATACGGATTTATTTCTGTCGAGTTGTATTAGATAGCTAAATTTAAATTCATATCATATATATGTATATAATTATTAATATTATTACTATGATTAAATAAGATTCCTCTTCAGAATTTGTCCACAAATAACATTATAGTGAGGTCTCAGTGTAACACAGTCGTAATTGCTTATAGATACAGTGGAACCCTGTTTATAGCAACAATAATTTGTCAAAACTTGTGTTGCAATTAACCAGAAGTTTCTATTAAAAGGAGCTTTTTGTTCTTTAAATCATATATTGGTGCAATCTGTTGCAATTAAGCAGTGAATTGCTATTATCAGAGTTTCAAATAAGAGGATTCCGTTGTGTAGGCACTTAAGACAGTGTTGCTCTAAGCCCTTGATACGTTTATTGGTCGGTTCTTTTACAGAAAATGACGATCATCAAATAGACAATAACAACAACAACAAGCTGGTATCGGACGACCCATCTACAAGAGATAATGAGAGGTAAACCGTGCTATAACGCTTTCATATATCACTATTAACGCTACTGGTGTCGACGCTGATTCAACGATTTTCTAACTTTTGACTGGTCTAAATTGAAAAAAACAAACAAACAAACAAACAGCAGACGACAATTTCAAGTTGGTAGAATTTAGTTTTTTTTTTTTTTTTTTTTTTTTGTCTTTTTAAGTAAAAATAATTCTAGAAAATGAAGAAATTGATTGATACAATGTTTTCAAACGCTTTTTTCTTGGGGGGGGGGCGTAAATAGGAGGGCTTATCTTGGAATAGATTAGTTCTTCTTTCATATAAAAGATTCAAGCGATTGTCGTATTTTTCATACTTCCAAAAAATGAGTATGCAACTATTTTGTCTACTTACGCTCAAAGTAGATCCATAAAATTTTACTCAAAACTAGTCAAATATGTTGCTTTGTTTTGCATAATAGCATTAAATTGTATGAAATGAAGAGAATTTTATTTTTATTTTTTTTTTTTTTTTTGGGGGGGGGTCGAAATTTTATTCTCTTTGTTAGTTTGAACAAATCTAATCCTTTGCTGAGTAATACATAGTCGTAAAGGGAGAATTTTCTCGTGATTTGAGGATTTTACTTTTATTATGGTATTTTCTCATTCACCCGTTTCAACACAACACAGTCTAAGACTAGTCAAAATCTAAAGAACCTGCAGACGACAATTTAAATTTATTGAAATTTTAAAAATCTCTGTCTTTTTCTTCGTTATCCACAATGTTTTCTGCAGCTTTTCATTAAATGGCTTAAATTGGAGGGATTGAGCGGGAATGGGTTAAAAGAGAAAATGCACAAAATGCTCGTGCACAAAAAGATTCTGCCAATGCTCGTGCACCAGAAGATTCTGCGAACAATTTCTTTAGAATGACCAACCTTGATCTATTTGTGAACACATAAAGCTGTTAAGGTCATTGTATTCTAATTTCTAACACGACCTACGACTTATAACTACGAAATAAACCCTTTCAATAGTTTTCATATTACATGGGTGTTATTACACTAATGTAATAATTATGTAAATGACCTAACGCCCATTCATTACCGTTGAATGACGTCACGTGATGCTTGTAGTGACGTCATCTTGCAAACATCGTTATATGTTTCGCGGAATATCTTACATCTTAAACTTCAGGATTTTACAGATTTATAGCAAAAATCTACGTCATTTTATGAATAGAGTATCGACCTCGTCATCTAAAACAGTTAAAAACTCGGCAAAGCCTCGTTTTTATCTATGTATATATGGCTCGTTGAATACATTCGGTATTCCATGACCACCAATACAATATTCTCTATTTATAGCATGGCCAAAACAGCTATATTGGTAACAGCAATTGTATGTGGTGTCGCTTTAATACTTTGTTGTGGGACATGTGGATTTTGTTTGTACCAGAAATGTTGTGTAGGTAAGAAACGTTGACAGTTCATTGGCCAATCGCTGGCCCCGCCCACTTGATTCATTAGCCCCGCCTATTGACTCCGACAGTAAGCCCCGCTTCGATTTCAATCGGCGTTATTTTGAAAAGTTTATGGCCAGTAGCATGTAACAAAATGGTAGTATACTAGTTTGGCTACCTAAACTATATGCTTAGTAACCTGTAGTTACAACGTTCAAGTTGTCAAACCAACAAAAAGATTATAAGAAATGACGGCCAATGTTGGAGATCAAAACTCATCATCGGTCCCAAGGAATTATTTCATCGATCGACTAGTTATTTGATTGACAGCCGCGATTGGTCAATTGATTATGTTTATACATGTATCCCCCTTTAACCCATTCCTACACAATAACGCCTTTTTGACGCCCCCCAAGAAAATTAATTTGGAAAACATTGTAAAAAGCAATTTCTCATTTTACACAATGCCTTCTACCAACAAAGTTGGAAAAACTAAGATATAATAAACTTTGAATTGTCATCTACAACTCCTCCGAATTTGGAACAATCTAAAAAAAAAATCGTCCATAATGCGTTAAAAGAACCGATATTTCACTGAGAATCGTTCATCATAAGTAGTTTTTCCTTTTCTCACAGCGTTTTCTATCCCTTTTCTCACTGCGTTTTCTATCCCAGGAAAGGAATCGAGAGTGGTGGAGACAAATTGTAAAACTTGTTTCTAACCGACGTTGAAACAGCTAAGTTTAACCTATTACCAGAAAATGACGCTTTCTGACGTCCTGAGGAGTTACAACAATGGCAAATTTTGTGGGAAAAGGAGAAACTGTCTTTCATAAGTATAGTTTCTCCTTTTCTCGTGTAGTTTTCTACCCCCATGGCAGTTATTTCCCAATTGGCAACTTTGGGACCGTTGGGACCAATTAAAAAGTTTATCGTCTGATAATTGGTTAACCTTTTCCCCACACAATGACGCTTTTTGACGCCCTTCTAGAAAAATAATTGGGAAAGCATTGTGGAAAATGTAGAAATTGCTTGCAACAAGGAATTTCTTCTTTATCTACAATGTTTTCTACCCAGAAAGTTGAAAAAATCCAAAAGTTCATAAACTTTATATTGTCGTTTGCGAGTCCTTTCAAATTGGACCAGTCTAACATGTTGTCGTCTTTTTAATGGTTGAGAGGAAAAAGAAAAATGATGTGAAGATCCGAATGTATTTTAGATGTAATCACAGCCTAAAAAGTCAATTGATAAAAGTCTTAATTTAAAATGACATAATTAAGAACAATTGGTTGACAAATACTTTTGTTATTAAACCCCCTTTCGAAGAAGAGGGAGTATAATGGTTTATCCTTGCCCGTCCTTCCGTCCGTTTATCTGTAAATAATATTTTTCGTCGATTTTTTTCTCAGCAACCATTCATAGCATTGACTTGAAACTTGGCGTGGAGATTCAGCTTTGGGTCCTACATGTCGCTTACCAAATTTACGTCCGCAAGTTAACTACTTCCTGTTTTACGACTTAGTTTATTTTCACATATTGACTAGTACATTGGTATATTTTCGTCACATTTGTCTCAGCAACCATTGATTGCATCGACATGAAATTTGATGTGGAGTTTCATCTATGGGTAATACACGGCGCCTACCAAATTTAGGTCCGCAAGTTATCTTTTAGTTTCGCACATTGACTGGTTTAGTGGTATTTTTCGATGCTTGATGTAGAGACATTTAGATATACTGCACAGTGCTTACCGAATATATTCATTGCGGGAGAGCTTCATTTTCTTTGTAGTTATGGTAGTGCATGCGGGGGTATACTCAGTGAGTTTCAAATCAGATTTATTTTTTATTTACAGAAGAATGCATCATATAATCACGGATTTTTCAGCGAGAACCCGGTGCTTTGCCTGGCAGCTTTGTTAATTTATTGTCATTTCTTTGGTATTTTATTTACAGTCGTATTGAAATCTAGTCGAATGAAAAATAAGGAAATAAAAAATGTTGTTGGTGTTCTTTTAGCATTATTATCAAGAATTGAAGAGATTTTCTTCCATTGAGGTATGACCCTAAAAACTCTTTTACACTTATATATGAATACGCTTTTCGCGTAATAATACATAAGTCTTTTTAGCACAGCGAATCTCTGTGCGCAGCATTTCTGCTCAGTGAGGACGGATTTAAAGTAAGGCTGTTCATTAGCACGTTTTAATAATGTCTAATTTATACTAATTTGTCGCAATTTGAAGCTTTTAAGCTTGTAGAGTCGCTTTCTTAGACTCCAATTCGGATGATTTCACGTTGTCGTGAGAGAGAGGCCCTGTTACCCAACTATACAGCTGGGTACTCTATGGCAGATTTTAAGTGTCTTGCCAATAATCAAATTAGGCGATGCTACGACTCGAAGACACGAAAACCAGATTAACTGTTCGACTTTCATATCCCAGGCCACATATCTTAAAAAATAAAGTCGTTTATTATCTCAGTCGAACAGTATTGTCGGAGTTCAGAGGGCGTGACCAGCGATCTATCAACTACATATGTCTTTATATATGCTAGAACCGTCAAGCAAGCGCTATCCTTTTCAAAGGAAAAGCCCGTATACAAATATTGATTAGTCGGTATCTCTTGCACTATGTAAACCGACATATGTCTCTCACCCATGGGTGGATAATCGTTAACCTAAGTGGGATAGCAGCTTGAGGCTTGGAAAGGATGTAATGGTGTAACTGGTGCGAGATATACCAGGAATCCTTTACTAGGTACTCTAGCCGCCGCGATATGACTGAAAAACTGTTAAAAGTGAAGTTAAACCTCATTCAAACAAACACTAAATAAACAGCATTGTAGGATTCTTTTCAAATATTGTTGAAAGTTAATGTCCTTACGGATGACGGTGGAGTTTTTTCCTGGGGTATACAATCTTCACGACCCACACAATTTAACAAATCAGATCTTAGATTTGTAAATAAATTACCATCTATATTTCATTTATAGCATAACAAAATATTTTCCCACCAAATACTTAAAAATAATACCTTTGGGTCAAAAACGGTCCAGCACTGATGTCTAAAGTTGGGAAAAACGCTCAATTAGAGCAAGTTAAAAAAAAACCTTGTAAAGTATATGGTCTGGGGCATTCCTATTTGGTATAAAATAGCCATATTGATCTTGCAGTATGTTTAAAAAATTCCCATGTGGTCAAAATCGGGAATTTCACTCGATATAAGCAAATAAATCTTCTACTTAACAATAAGACCTGGAGTATTCATATTTGGTCGGTGGCGGCACATACCCTTACCGACATATGTCTCTCACCAATGAGTGGATAATCGTAAACCTAAGTTGGATAGCAACTGGAGGCTAGGAAAGGATGAAGTGGTAGTATTGGTGTGAGAAATACCAGGAATCTTTTTTTAGGTGCTCTAGCAGCCACGATATAATTGAAATACTGTTAAAAGTGGCGCTAAACCCCATTCAATCAACCAATCGATCAATTCATACAAAACCCAATAGTTATCTACCATGTTTTTTTTTTTTTTTTTTTTTTAATTATGCCTCTTGTGTTAATATCTGTCCCACCTCTTGGGTCTAAATTTCGGAAGAAAACGCCCCACCCCGGTGGTCCGTTCAGTAAAAGCAAAACTCAATATTGAATTACTAGATGAGTTTGTACTATGTTACTAGAAATCATGCCCTTAAGGTCAAAAACGTCCCTGCCCCAGGGGTAGGAAATTGGGAAAATCGCTTAATTTGAGAAAGTTAAAAATATTCATCTTCACTACAGCATTTTTAAAGTCTTCTACTCTCAATAGTATTCATTTTCTCACAATGTTTTCCAAACCTATTTCCCTTGTCGTTGTGCTGAGTAATGGATTAAATCACAGAGCCTGAGGATTTTGTGCTTGGTAAATAGCTTACTCCATGCTTTTGTACTATCCCTACAATCATTGTATTTGTTATTTTTACTTGACCCCAGTCGAGTCTTTTTTAGACCAAAAAGTACTAACCCAATATCTACACAACAATATTTTAGACTGGTCCAAATTAAACAAAACTGCAGAAGACGATTGAAATCGTTGGTGGATTTTTTTTTTTTGTTTTGTTTTGTTTTTTGTCTTCTTGGATAGAAAACATTTTGAAGAAATTGACTGATTCAAGCAATATCTTTATTTTCCACAATGCTTTCCTAAACTTCTTTGTTGAGGGAGTCTGTGTTGGAATGGGTTAACCCATTCCAACACAGTGATGCATTTGGACGCCCCTCATGAAAAACAATTGGGAAAACATTGTGGCAATTTCTTCATTTTACACATTTTTTTCCACTAGAAAGTTGAGAAAATCTAAAATTTCATCAACTTTATATTGTTGTCTGCAACTCCTTTCAATTTGGACTACTATAATATTTCGTTGTTTGGTAATGGGTTAATTAAGCAGTTGACCCAGCTGAGCGACTTAGGGCCATCATGGTCCCTTTGTTGCTTCGATTGAGATTTTACGCGGCTTTCAGGTCTGGTCTCTTTGAACAGTCTTCCACTGAGTTATCTCACGGTGAAACTAGTTTCGTATGTATTATTGGGTCCTTTGGTTATCACAAAAAACTGGGGTTCTGAAATGTTTGACCTACGGAACAGGTTTGTTTGAATGGTTGACGCCGCTTTCAACAATCTTTCAGTTATATCGCGGCGGCTTGAGCACCTAACAATTGAATCCTGGTATTTCTCACACCAGTATTACCATTACATCCTTTCCTAGCCTCTAGCTGCTATCCCACATAGATCTACGATTATCGACCCATTGGTGAAAGACAAATTGTCGGAAAGGATGAGTTCCGCCGTCGGGGATTGAACCCGGGACCTCTAGATTGACAGATCGACGCGCTACCAACTGCGCTATGACGGCGGCCCTACGGAAAAGGGTCGTAACCGGGATTCGTACGAATGACCTTCGATCTCTCTCAAATAAATTATTCGGGGTCATAAGCCCTAGATGAAATATCAAAGGTCTGGGCATTATTGTTTGGAGGAAAGGTTTTCTTTTTAGGTTTTTTTTCACTCGGTTCACATGGCAACCAAATTTCTACATGGATTTCAATTCCTTGAAGTACTTTGAAAGAGCATGACCTAAGGACTACTTCTTGAAGTTTGGTTGAAATTCCATAGTAAGTTTAGTGGGGAGGGATTTTTTGTAATTGTGAACGGACGGACGGACAGATAGACGACCAATCACAATAGCTAATCCAGAGCTCTTCGACCTCAGGTATGCTTCAAATCTCGTGTTTTCGAGGGTTTATTTCACATGTATCGTCCTTAACCCTTTTCTGTTTTGCAAATTTTAAGACACGTCCAAATAAAAAGGTTATGCAGACGAAAATTCAAAGTTGATTTTATTTGAAAAATAACAATTCAGTAGGGTAGAAAATATTGTAGAAAAGAAGAAATTGTTTATTACAAGTAATTTCTTCCTTTCTAATAATATTTTCTCAAACATGAAATCACAGGGACGTAAAAACCAGGGACTGGCCAGTAAAGAATTAAACACTGTGGTATTGTAAGTGGTTAACCCATTTCCAAGCAGTGAACTTTAGACTGGTCCAAATTCAAAGAAATTGCAGACGACAATTTCAAGTTGACGCAATTTTAAATATCTTCGTCTTTTTGGTTAGAAAACATTGTGTAAAATAAAGAAACAAGCAATTTCTTCATTTTCCACAATGTTTTCCCAATCGTTTTTCTTGAGGGGCGTCCAAAGGCGTCACTGTGTGGGAGTGGGTTAACAATGGTCATGTCATATAAACAATGGTCATGTGACTTGCATGATGTTTAGTTAACACCACAGTTATTACGTGAAGTATATCCTTCTCTCCCTCATTCAAACCCTATTCCGTTTGATTGATTGATTGATTGGTTGATTGATTGAATTGGGTTAAACGCCGCTTTTAACAGTATTTCAGTCATATCGCGGCGGCTGGCGCACCCAACTATGGATTCCTGGTATTTCTTACACCAGTACTACCACTACATCATTTCCTAGCCTCAAGCTGCTATCCCACTTAGGTTTATGATTATCCACCGATTTGTGAGAGAATAATGTCGGAAAGGATATGTGCCGCCGCTTCTGTTTGATATCCCAAGTCACTCTCATAAACCTGCAACTGACGGCTCGCCGCTGCCAATCAAACAAGAGGTCCATGAGGGCCCGAGACCCTCTAATGACTATCAAACATTTCCTTTATTTAATATTACATCGAAGGAAGTTTATTTCTTAAAGAAGAATGCATTAAATGAAAAAAAAACAAGAGGCCAATAGGGCCTTTTAGGTCACCTGAGTCCAAAGAGCACAAAAACAAATAAAAGTCCACCAGATTATGCTACATACTAAATATCAAAGCTCTAAGCCTTATAGTTTGGGAGAAAAATATTTTTAAAGGTTTTCACTAAACAAGCCTATGTTTAACTTGGGACATCTTGGAACGGGTTAATTCAAACCCTGGGCCATAATTTATACAATCTTGATGGAAGTCCACCAGGTGATGCTACATACAAAATATTAAAGCTCTAGGACCTCCTGTCTGGGAGAAGACGAGTTTTAAATTTTCACCATATAAGCCCTGGATTAAATTTGTGATATCCGGGAATGGGCTTATTATGACACTAGGACCATAACTCATACAATATTGACAGAGATCCACCAGATGATGCTACATACCAAATATCAAAACTCTAGGCCGATCTGTTTGAGAGAAAAAGATTTTTAAAGTTTTCACTATTATAAGCTATGTTAAATTTTTGGAATCCGGGAATGGGCTTATTATGACCCTGAGGCAATGATTTGTACAATGTTGATAGAAGTCCACAAGAGGATGCTGTATACCAAATATCAAAGTTCTAGGCCCTCCTATTTGGGAGAAGAAGATTTCTAAAAATTTCACTATATAAGTCTATGTAAAATTTGTGACATCCGGGATTGGGCTAATTTTAATCCTGATGCAATAATTTTTACAATCTTGAAAGAGATCAACCAGATGATGCTGTATACCAAGTATCAAAGTTCTAGGTCCGCCTGTTTGGGAGAAGAAGAGTTGGTTTTTTTTTTGTTTTTTTTTTTAAAAACACTATATTAGCCCTTTGTAAAACTTGTGACGTCCAGGAATGGGCTAATTCTGTCTCTGAAGCCATGATTTATACAATCTTAATAGAAATTCACCAGATGATGCTACATACCAAATATAAAAGCTCTAGGCCATCTAGTTTGAGAGAAGAAGATTTTTTACATTTTCACTATGTAAGCCTATGTTAGACTTTTGGCGTTCGGGAACGGGCTAGTTTTGATCCTGGGGTTATAATTTATAAAATATTGATAGGGGTCCAATAGATGATGCCACATGCCAAATATCAGAGCTGTAGGTCTTTTGGTTTGGTAGAAAAAGATTTTCAATGTTGTCACTTTGTAAGCTTATGTACCCTCACACACACCTTTGCCCTATCCTCCCAAACACGGCCATTTCTTGACAGATTTTTTTCTTGTACAAACTTGATAGTCCTTGACCTAAATACTCTAAATACATAATGTGAATCTAATTTGACAGCCGGTTCATGACAAGAAGATTTTTAAAAATGTACCCTTTTTGGCCCCTTATGGAGCCCCAAGGGGGGATAACTCAATGACGTGTACGAATTTGAAGCGCCTTCCCATAAGGATGCTTCCTGCCAAGTTTGGTTGAAATCCATCCAAGGGTTCTTTAAAAAAAGTCGAAAATGTAAAAAGTTAACGCACGACGAAGGACAAAACACGATCGCAATAGGTCACCATGACCTTCGGTCAGGTGACCTAAAAACGATGACTTTATCCCCTATATTATTTTCCAAAAAGAAAATGTAAAACACATTTTCTCGTGTTTTCTGACAGATGCACTCTATTTTCAGAAGGATACGTGCATGTGACTCTACAATCATCCTGTAAAAGTTCGAACAGTGATGAATAATAATTGTTGGTTTCATTTCTAAAACGAATATATTTTGAGTGACAATCCCAAAGAACCCTTTTCTCTCGTTTCCTACGTTTTATGGCCCTACAATCGTGCTGTGAAATTTGCAAGAGTATCCTATAATAATTGTGGTATTTATCGCGTAGACAAAAATGTTTTGAGTCAAAATCTGCTAGGACCCCTTTTCGTTGCCACTAGTTTTCTATGTATCTATGTATCACTTTCATAAACTGTGGACTTGTATTAACGATTATTTTTTTAATAAACTCTCATAAGACGCCCTTTCCCTTGATACTACACAGATCAGATCCAATTTCGAAAGGAACGATACTAATGATGGTCGACATTCTGTGAAAGTTTGATTGTTTGGGGTTGAACGCCACTTTTAACAGTATTTCAGTCATATCGCATCGGCTGGAGCACCTAACAATGAATTCCTGGTATTTTTCACACTAGTACTACCACTACACCCTTTCCTAGCCTCCAGCTGCTATCCCACTTAGGTTTACGATTATCCACCCATTGTTGAGAGACAAATGTCGGAAAGGATATGTGCTGCCGCCGGGGATCGAACCCATGACATCTCACAGTTAACTCGGACATCTATGTTAAGTAGTTTTGTTGACTTGGCGACTTAACCCTTTCCTGTTTCTTGATATTTTAGTCTGGTCCAAACTGAAAGAAGTTGCAGACGACAATAAAAAGCGGATGTAATTTGAAATGAAACCATCCAATGTGGTAGAAAATATTGAGGAAAAGGGAGAAATTGCTTGTTATAAGCAATTACTCCCTTTTCCGCAATCTTTTCTCTAATATAAAATCCCAGCAATGTAAAATCCCGGGTTTGTACAGGAAAGAGTTAAACGTCGTATATACATCTTATTAAAGCTGTAGATATAAGATTTAGATCGCCAATCAGCGAAAATGAATAACGCTGACCGTACCTCATTCGCTCTGCCATGTGAAAGGTCAGTGGGCGGGGCAAGCGATCCGTCAATTACAGAAGTCTATACCAACTTTCAAATACAGAAGTCTATACCAACGTTCAAATACAGAAGTCTATACCAACGTTCAAATACAGAAGTCTATACCAACTTTCAAATACAGAAGCCTTTACCAACGTTCAAATACAGAAGGCTATACCAATTTTCAAATACAGACGTCTATACCAACGTTTAAATACAGAAGTCTATACCATCGATCAAATACAGAAGTCTACACCAACGTTCAAATACAGAAGTCTACACCAACGTTCAAATACAGAAGTCTTTACCAACGTTAAAATACAGAAGACTTTACCAACTTTCAAATACAGAAGTCTTTACCAACGTTCAAATACAGAAGTCTACAAGAACGTTCAAATACAGAAGTCTATATCAACGTTCAAATACAGAAGTTTTTACCAACGTTCAAATACAGAAGTCTTTTCCAACGTTCAAATACAGAAGTCTATACTAATGTTCAAACACAGAAGTCTACAAGAACGTCTTTACCAACGTTCAAATACAGAAGCCTGTACCAACGTTCAAATACAGAAGTCTATACCAACGTTCAAAACCAGAAGTCTACATCAACGTTCAAATACAGAAGTCTATACCAACGTTCAAATACAGAAGTCTATACCAACGTTCATCTAAATCAAATGTTCCTGAAAGCTCCAGTAGAAAGATGAATATTCAGTCCACAATAAAATACATATTTGTACATCTAAATATGACGAAATACAAACAATGGGTTAGTAAGGTTGAAGCAGTTAGACCCTTCCCGTCTTTTTTTTTTTTTTTTGTTTCATCATCTTTTTATCCAAGAACTATTTTTTCCAATGCAACCATTATCTTTTCCATACCCGGGCCGATAAAAAAAACAAAACAACACACACACAAAAAAAGACATTCACTCCGCTCACAAACTGATAATTCTCAGTAATCAGACCTTCATAACCTCGGTGTACGAGCCAAATGCTGTAGCACAGTTTTATTAAAGCTGTAGTTACGACATTTTGTTCGGCCCACCACCGATATGCGACCTTAATCTTGATAACGACCTTAACATTCGTACAAGAAGAAATATCTTGCAACATGGACTGCACGATTTTTAATTTGTCTAGTATGAAAATGAGCTGAAATATTGTTGTTAATGACGAAAATGCTTGAATCCAGAATTTTCTTTATTAGCTTCCAATATTTCTACCCTTCAATTAAACATTCCGTTATATTTCAATTAATAATGGGTTATATTTTAGATCTTCATTATACCATTTCAAGGTTAATTATCCCCTGACAAAAGGCCTTGATTCATTGGTTGAATGGGGCTTAACGCTGTTTTTAACAGTATTTCAGTCATATCGCGGCGGCTGGAGCACTTAACAATGGATTCCTGGTATTTCTCACACCAGTACTAGCACTTCATTCTTTCCTAGCCTCCAGCTGCTATCCTACTTAGACTTACGATTATCCATCGATTGGTGAGAGACAAATGTCGGAAAGAATATGTGCTGCCGCCGGGGATCGAACCCATGACATCCTATGATTGAAGGTTAGGAGTCTGACGCGCTACCGACTGCGCTATAGCGACGGCTGAAAAGGCCCGGAAAAGTGTTCTTGTCCATAAGAAAATCCCATGTCGGACAAGTCGGGCATGAGAATTCCACACCCCTTAGTGCTACGGATTTTTTTTTTTACCAAAAAACAAATGGCAAATCGACAGGACAAAATATATTTTCAAATGTCTAGATAAGATAGGGAAACAACATTACAAATTTCTTATTTTCACAACGAAATCCTATGTTGTGGGTACTCATTTGAATCGTCTCGTCGAGACGATTCAAATAAGTACCTACAACATAGGGTTTATGGTAGTATTGGTTGAACATTTAAATCTAAAATAAGAATTACGCTCTCTTTCTGTCGCTGTGCAATGTTTTTCATATCTTTAGACGTAGACAAAACACAAGGCGGAAATGGGGCACAATTCTTTCAAATACTAGAAGTTGTTAACGGACGGATTTACAGACAAACAGTCAAAGGACAACTGAAGCTATAGCATTTCACGACCCCGAGGAAGGAAAAAGGCAATATATCAAAGAAGCCAACGAAGAATTACCAGAGGGTATTCCACCGTAATTCTCCACAAGCCCGTTTGATTTTTGACCTAAACAACACGAATATAAGAAAAATGTTGAGGGATTTTGGACGGGAGGGGCGTAAAAAGCGAAGGGAAATCAAGAACCCAAAATTTGTCCGTAAGCTTTAGCCTTTAATGGCCTTTCTTGTGCTTATGACAAATTTTAACTCCTTGATGCAACGAAAGATGGCAAAACTCTGTTCCTTATGAAAAATGGTGCAATGAAAATGAGAAAAGGGAAAGGCCTGAGCAAATACCTCTCCTCTTGATCTCGACTTTGGGTCTGCATTCCATCGCTCTTCCCAGATGATCCCTTTTCCCGTGACGTATCACATTTTTTGAAGCTATGGATCTGCTGATATGTCCATAAGTAGTTATAAGCCTCCTTTAATTATGTTCTGGTTGGCATGGAGCTGTAAATCAAAGGGAGTGGACCAGGGTTTCGGGGACGAATTGCAGATGACACCGGGTCCTTGTTTGTAATACAGGGAACGAGTGTTATTAAAGTTGTTAATAAAACCTTCCTCCCCAACCCAAATCCCAAACCAAGAAAAAGAGACAAATATCTAGTCTAATGAAAACAACCGTCACAAAGCGGGTTGTTTGAATGGGGTTTTTACGCCGCTTTCAACAATTTTTCAGTTATATCGCGGCGGCTGGAGCACCTAACAATGAAATCCTGGTATATCTCACACCAGCACTACCATTACTTCCCCTCCTAGCTTCCAGCTGCTATCCCACATAGGGTTACGATTATCGACCCATTTGTGAGAGACAAATAGTCGGAAAGGATGAGTGCCGCCGTCGGGTATCGAACCCGGGACCGTCACAAAGCGGACATAAATCCCCACTAATGCCTGTCACAAATGTTTCCATTCGGGTTATATACAAACAATTATACAGGTAATGCATAAAAATCACCAAACCAAGTTTTTGATGTCTCATTCTGTTTCCCTTTCTGTACATGTAGCAAGGTTTACGATGAATAGGAACAGAGCTCTACCAACGGATAATGGTTACTTACAGTTTTCCTGTCCGTTCTGCTCCGCTCCACCCCGTGAATTTAAATCCATTTCACAAACACTTAGCCTAACTACTGATAGAAAAGAGTGAATTTTGGGTAAGAAGGTTTTTACCTGTGCAAAGACACTTCCCCTTCTATACTGTCCGTCCAATGGCAGGCACCGTAGATAACAAAGATCAGTCTGCACGCGTGTGCAACCTGGGCTAAATCAACCGTCTGCTTGTCGTTCATCATTTCGTAACAATGTTTCGTCAAAAACATTGTACAATATTTTAATGCATTCAGTTTTAGTACAGTTATCAGGATATGTGTTTGGTTTGTCAAACGTTGAATGTCGTTCTCTGGACCCGGTACAGCCAAGCAGACTAGTGATCACGTGTTCATGACATAACCGATTGGTTGAAAGCAGCAAAGTTGATGTTATCAACTGCTGAAAAAGTAATCATTGGCACAGACTTTGTGTTCAGCGGACATAATACGGCCAGATCGGACGGTTGGTAGAGCCATCGGCTTCAAACTATTCTTTGCCGAGTCCGTGTGGAGGTTTTGAAAGGCGCTTTTAATCAAGGACTACCATTTTTCCGGGGAGTTGAAGACAGACACCTTTAAATAATGACTTTTGTCTATTTGCAGGCACTTTGCTAATTTGCAATAAAGTTTCAGACAAATTCCTTTTAACAATGACTGACTTTTAATTACAAATACTATTCTTCACGTCATGTGGGGCTTTTTGATTGCTTGAAACTTAATCTTACTATGGATAACTACCATCTGATTTGTTTGTTTGAATGGGGTTTTACGCCGCTTTCAACAATCTTTCAGTTATATCGCGGCGGCTGGAGCACCTAACAATGGAATCCTGGTATTTCTCACACCAGTACTACCATTACATCCTTTCCTAGCCTCCAGCTGCTATCCCACATAGGTCTACGATTTTCGACCTATTGGTGAGAGACAAATAGTCGGAAAGGATGTGTGCCGCCGTCGGGGATCGAACCCGGGACCTCTAGATTGACAGTCCGACGCGCTACCAACTGCGCTATGACGGCGGCTTAACTACCATCTGAAACTGATGAAAAAATTACAAATCACTTATACAGGACAATTTACAGTAATATGTTTAACAACCTGAAATGTTGTTGTTGTTACCGTTGTTGTTTTTTGTTGTTGTTGTTTTCAAGAGTAGTATCACAAACTAATTTCGGGGGCTTCGAATAAGGGACGCGGTGCTGTGCGTTTCTTAGACTACAAGCTTATGTCGTTTCTAAATCCAATAAAACAAAACATGTTTGAATGTGAAATTCCGGACGGATACCCGTACATACGCCTCGAATATAACCAACGTGCAAACGCCTCAAATATATCCGACCAAAAAACATTATCTATTTCATGTTCTGGGTGTAATCGTTTATACGAAGGCGGGTACGGAAGACCGCGAAAATGTACGGAGATTAATGAAATGCGAGCGCTTTGGGAAACACTCAATCTTTCTTCGTAGAAGGTCGCAAACACCGTCATTCTAAATATCTTTCAAAACATCATTGATGTCGAATCAAAAGTTTATTTTCTCGTCGTCATCGTTGTTTGTTGCTATTATTGTTCTGTTATGCGTTGGGATTTTTCTCCCGGTTTTTTACACCTCTGTTTTAAAACATTTGGGGAAATGAGGAAATTGTAACAGGCTATTTCTTCATTTATTACAATGTTTCCTTACCATTAAAAACAAAATGTGGTCGTCTTCAACTTCTTTCAATTTGGACTAGTCTAAAATTTTGTCTGATAATCGTTTAACAGGTTTAATCTTTTGTTATACTTTTAAGCTATTATCAGAGGTTTTAGTGCGTTTTCGTGACCGTAATGTACTGAAATGTTTGATCACACGCCATGACTTGAGGCTAAAATCTAAGGGGTTTTTTGTTATATTTTTTGTTATTCCTGAGTTTGTTTGTTTGTTTGTTTGTTTGCTGTTGTTGTTGTTGTTGTTTCCCAAACTAACATACAACCGTATTTTCTTAGAATTTAAATATTTAACGGGTATAAAAGATCGGTTTATCATCATATTTTTTTTACAAAACTTCGCTATATGTAATTGCCTATAAGCGCTATGTTTATTTTCCGATCAAAGCCTCATCAATGTGTTTGGACAGTTCCAATCGAGGAATATTCCGGTAAAAATCTTTTCAGAGAAACTTTTCCAATCATACGCCATATTCTACATAATTATTTTGTGTACAAGCAAAGTCAATAAAATTGATTGATTGAATGGGGTTTAACGCCGCTTTTAACAGTATTTTAGTCATATCGCGGCGGCTGGAGCACCTAACAATGGATTCCTGGTATTTCTCAAACCAGTACTACCACTACATCCTTTCCTAGCCTCCAGCTGCTATTCCAGTTAGGTTTACGATTATCCACCAATTGGTGAGAGACAAATGTCGGAAAAGATATGCGCTGCAGCCGGGGATCGAACCCACGTCATCCCAGGATTGAATATTGGGAGTCTGACGCGCTACCGATTGCGCTATAACGGTGGCCACCGTCACACAGGGCCTCAGATGAAATTCTAGTACGAAAGAAAGTTTGTTAATCGGGTCTGCCAGGTGCTCGAACCCATGATCTCCAGTCTTCAAGCCACTCTTCTACCAAATGAGCTAATAGGGCTGAAAGTGTACTATTTCCGAATAAATTTGCTTTTATTACAAAAAGCAAGTGTACTTTAAGTGATACTAACTGCCTCCAAATGGTCGGAAATTTTCTTATAAGTTATAAATAGCTTAATGATCTAAAAACAAGAGCACCGCCCACGGTACAACGCTCGGCTGTAGGGGCTGGATAATGCAAAAATTCTAAGTCGAAAAAATGGCATAACTTTTACAAAAACGCTTTTAGAGTTACCCCCCCCCCCCCTGAAAGTATAGATAGCTCTTGTGGTTGTCAATACACTTGCCAAGTTTCATGAGGATATCTTCAATAACAACAGAGATATGACCAAGGTTAAAGTTTGTCACGCCAACGCCATAGCCGACGCACACGACGCACAGGTGATGACAATACCTCGGATTTTCTCCGAAAACAGCCGAGCCAAAAAAAAAAATAGTTCGAAACGTTTAAGGTTCTTCAGAATATGATAGACGAGTCTCAAATATGATACATACTGATATGTATCTCATAGGACATTCTAATATCATACCCATTTACGGAGAAAGGGTAGGGCCGGGTGATTTTTAGCATTGTCTAACGAGTGACCAGTGCTTGACCATTGGTCTTTATCCGCTCCTGTTCTGCAAAAGACCTGCAATTTTCATTAGATAAAAATATGTCAAAAACTCGACTTTTGCATGCGGGTATGTAAAGAATCGAGAAACGGTTAATTCTCGTTAACAATATTATCTAATCATATCGCGAATCAAAACGACATTCGAAAACAAGATGTGTTTGTGAAACACTATGCCCCCGAAACAGGAATTTTTTAGAAACGGCTGATTTTTATTGTTTTGTTTCCTTTGTTTTAGGGAAAAGGGTTAGTATTTTGACCTTGACCTTGATGAAATGACTTTCCTCAGTTGCGCCTTGTTGAGACCTATCTCCATACCAAATAGTAGCATTGTAACTTTATTAGGGATGAAATTATAGGAAATGTTTAGTTGGCAGGTTAAGTCTTTGAGTAATGTTTTAAGGAATAGGGCTAAAGTTTTGACCTTGACCTTGATAAAATGACCTTCCCCAGTTGTGCCTTGTTGAGACCTATCTACATAACAAATATTAGCATTGTAACTTATTTAGGGATGAAGTTATAGGAAAATGTTCAGTTGGCAGGTTAAGTTTTTGAGTAATGTTTTAGGGAAAAGGGTTAAAGTTTTGACCTTGACCTTGATAACATGACCTTCCCCAGTTGTGCCTTGTTGAGACCTATCTACATACCAAATATTAGCATTGTAACTAAATCAGGGTTGAAGTTATAGGAAAATGTTTAGTTGGCAGGTTAAGTTTTGCAGACAGACAGGCAGACGGATAGACAGACAGACAGACGGACAGACGGACACCAGTAAAACAGTATGCCCCCGATCTATCGATGTGGGGGCATAAAAATACGTTCACGATCCAGTTCATCGTAATATTCACCTGCGCGATCAGCGTTATAAACCTTAACATTCGAAACAATGTAATTCTTCTTCCCGATACAAAATGAAAGAAATAACGTCGTAGGGCTAGCAAAATGTCGTAAATACAGCTTATATAAAGCTGTATTTACGACATTTTGCTCCCCAACGACGAGAAGCTGTACATACGATAATTTGCGTACTCAACCACGCCTTCGAGTTTCATATCATTTTCAAGTATTTCTAGGCGACTTTTAAGACACACGAAATTAATATCACAACCCACTGCTAATAAACCACTTGTATCGACCGACACGAACCTGTAGTCACAGAAACGCAACATCCGTTAAATTTGGTCTTTGGGATATGTAACTGACGAGTCGCCGGCAACTCTCTACATTCCGACATCGACAAAGTAGTTTGTCGTCGGGAAAAAACTTGGCGCTAGCTTTATGACTTAAGATATTTTGCGACGAACAAAACAATCGTTGGTTGATTGATTGGGGTTTAACGCCACTTTTAATAGTATTTCAGTCATTTCTCGGCGGCTGGAGCACCTTACAATGGATTCTTCGTATTTCTCACACCTGTACTACCACTACATCCTTTCCTAGCCTTCAGCTGCTATCCCAGTTAGGTTTACGATTATCCACCCATTGTTGAGAGACAAATATCGGAAAGAATATGTACCACCGACGGGAATCGAACCCATGACCTCCCATCATTAAAGATTAGGAGTCTGATGTGCTACCGACTGCGCTATGACGGTGGCCCAATCATTGGTTGGCGACCTAAACGTGGCAATAACTATGTAGTTACGGGGTCTATTTTTATCATCAACTTATTTGCTTTACTAATAGGAGTGAGATATATGGACTTAACTGTCCGAGAGATCAGTCGATCAATCGGTGGGCAAAGTGCCAGACTATGGAAGAAAATCTGTGGGCAATGTGCCAGACTATGGAAGGAAATCTGTGGGCAATGTGCCAGACTATGGAAGAAAATCTGTGGGCAATGTGCCAGACTATGGAAGGAAATCTGGGGGCAATGTGCCAGACTATGGAAGAAAATCTGTGGGCAATGTGCCAGACTATGGAAGAAAATCTGTGGGCAATGTGCCAGACTATGGAAGAAAATCTGTGGGCAATGTGCCAGACTATGGAAGAAAATCTGTGGGCAATATGCCAGACTATAGAAAAAAACTTTTGACAAACGATTTGATTGGTCGGTCGATAATCTTTCTGAATGGGTGATCCTTCATTAAATAAAAGCATGCGTACTTACGTGTAAATTCTGAAAAGCAATGCTGAGAAAGAGCTGAAAACACGACAAACAATACAATTGGAGTGGGAAAGATTCATTCTACCTTACAACATGTATAGATGGATATTCGAAATGCTACCACTGACTGACCTCTGCTTGATCCAGTTGACCTGACGCGGCTGTCAATCAATCGACCAATCAAATCATTCATTCAGCCCGGAATTAAGCTTTATACTCCGACATTGACCGCCGGTTTGACGACTTAAACGTCGTAACTACAGCCTATTAAATCTGTAATTACGACTTTTACGTCACCAACCAGCCTTTTTAATTTTTCATTCAATGTTACTGGCTATAAATTTTGCAAAATAACGCCATTAAAATCGAAGAGGAACTTTCTGCCGGAGTCAATGGGCGGGGCGAACGTAGCAAGTGGGTGAGACAAGCTTGACATGTCAATTGTACTCTTACTGTAAAGGGACGTGGATAAAGGGACTTCGGGATAAACAGATAAATCCCTTTCCTGCTGGAAGGCAAAAAGGAGATACACTGCACAATGAAAAAGGCTGCGAAAATTCGAATCAAGAACTCCTCTACAGTCATCTTGACAGAAGTCAAACGGAATGATGCTCGAAAGTGTTAATAAAAATTTGACCGCACCGGTGGGCATATGAATAATATCGTCGGTAGGCGATCAAAACATCGTATTAGCTGTAGTTACGACGTTTTGGTCGTCCCGCTGAAGATTGGAATCTAAATAGAAAAGAGGACCAGAGTCACCAAACAGCAAAAAATGGGTTAACTGGCTTAAGTATCATAAATAAAAAGCCGGGAATCCATTGTTAGGTGCTTAAGCCGCCGCGATATAACTGAAAAGTTGTTGAAAGCGGAGTAAAACCCCATTCAAAACAAACATAAATGAAGAGACCGACGGGGAAAGTTAGAGAGGATAGACACTACCTACAACAAACCTCACACAGTTTACCGTTTTGCAAAACCCTAACATTGAACTAAAACACATTTTCTTAAATATTCTCATAGTCCGCTTTTGTCGAGCGTAACATCATCACAGTTCGTGTCTTTATGTCTATATTTTCACTTATATTACATTTGAAAACACTGAATTATTCCTGAAAATCCAAGTCGATCTTCCTCGTCGTTCGGTCAGCCACATGTCTCTAATGTGTGCGGGCCCTACAAATCAAATTCTCAAAGCGGGGTAGAATCCATTCTAATATGAAAAAGAGGGGATAGGCCCGTTTCCTCCCATTCAACACATGTAGAGAATATAAAATAAACATATTATCTTACCCGTTAGACAATTAGACGAATCCATATCACGTGAGTTAACTATCCAATCAAATCGGATTTGAATTCCCACCTTTTTTGGTAAGGCATAGAAATGCACGAGCTTAAATACATATGATCACATTCATACCGGTCCGTTAAGTATTGCGATTTCTATAAACAGTTGGCTGAACACAGTTCGTTATATACAGTTGTCATCCTGGTTGAACCCTTTCTTAATCGCCAAGCCGTCGTCATAGCGCAGTCGGTAGCGCCTCAGACTCCTAATCTTCAATCATTGGGTGTCATGGGTTTGATCCCCGGCGGCGGCACATATCCTTTTCGACATTTGTCTCTCACCAATGATTGGTTAATCGTACACCTAAACGGGATAGCAACTGGAGGCTAGGAAAGGATGTAGTGGTAGCACTGGTGTGATAAATACAAGGAATCCATTGTTAAGTGCTTCAGCCGCCGCGATGTGACTTAAATACTGTTCATACTGTAATCGCCGCCACCTTTTATAAGTTTCTTAAAAGTCCTTGGACGAGTCACACAAAAAGGAGCCTTTCTGATCTCCCTTTAAACTTATACTTGATTTGTTTTGTGATTGATCGGGATATTGCGTCGTTTTAAAGTGGATCAGTCATTTCTCAGCCGCTAGACCACCTAACCATGAATTCCTGGTATTCCTCAAACCAGTACTACTTCTGCATCCTGTCAGAGCCTCTGGCTACGCATCGCACATAGGTTTACGATTATCCACCTATTTGGGTGAGACACCTTTTGGAAAGGATATTTGACGCGACCGCGGAACGAACCACTGAGACAAACAGGATCCTTCACTCATAGATTATCGGATAAAACTAATTATTATAATACGATAGCATACTTTATTTACTTAAAAATATTATCCAAGCTTATTTCATTAAACAGGCAACACTTGTAATGGAGCAGACCTTGTTTTAATTTGGTTCTTTTTCTCACAGATGTAGGCATGTTTCTCTTTGCAAGATTCGGATTTAAGGTCCGCCTTCGTCGGCCCGTCTACATACAAACATTTGGCCTGGGATAAATCGATAGTTGTGTTTCCCTGAAGCACGGTCGTCTCGCCACTGAGCCATGTGTACACGTGGGCTTGTGTCTGGTCATTAGCGCCTACCCAGTAGGCTATTCGCTGATTTGCTGAAATTTTGACATAATTCAAATTAGTTGTCTCTACATAATAATACACAAATATACGATTGGGCTCGTTCTTCCATACAAGTCTCATACATATTCATATTTTGTAGAATACTACAAATTTAGTTTCGTCTATCAAGTTTCAAGCGTTTTGACTGATTGACTACTTTTTCATATTTCCGATAATAAGATTTTAATATTTCAATTATTTGTATACTTGCGCATGAAATTTTACTGCAAAAATATATGTTTTGTTTTATTAATGGCAAAGGATTATAAACAAATATAGAGAATAGTTTTAGCTCAACCGAGCACAAAGTGCGAGGTGAGCTATCGGTCGTTATCTGTCGCCCATCTGTCCATCTGTCCGTCCGTCCATAATTTCTTTAAAAACTTCTCCTCCTAAACCAGTCGCCCAATCAAGCTGAAACTTTGCAGGGATGTTCCTTGAGTGAAGATCTACAAAATTTGTTAAAAGAATTTCATTCCGTCTAAAACTCTGGTTGTCGCGGCAATTGAAAATGTGAATCTTAGTAAATCTTTTAAGATCTTCTCCTCCTAAACCAGTCGGCCAATCAAGCTGTAACTTTGCAGGGATGTTCCTTGGGTGAAGCTCTACAAAAGTTGTTAAAAAAAATTCATTCCGTGAAATTCTCTGGTTGCCGCGGCATATGAAAATGGGAAATTTTAGTGAATCTTTGTTGTTGTTTTTTTTTCACAGACTACAAGGCCTAAGGCATTCACATTTTATATAGAGCTTAATCATATGGACCTCTACCAAGATTTCTAAATATTCAATCCCTGGGGTCAAAATGGCCCTGTCCCTGAGGTCTGAAATTTGGAAAAATGCTTAACTAAAGCCTTTTCAAATGACTTCTCCTCGTAAACTATAAAGAGTAAGATATTCATATTTATTATGTAGCATTACTAGATTGTTTTGTACTATATCACTTAAAGTTGTCCTCCTAGGGTCAAAAACGGCCCTGCACTAGGGGTCCAAAATTGGGAAAAACACAAAATATGAGTATGTTAAAAAAAGTTCTTCGTTTTAAGGCGGAGGGCATTTATATTTTAATACATAGCCTGGCTGTTATCCGACAATTATGATTAAATTATGCAAGTAGGTTAAAAACACCCCTTCCCTGGGTGTCCAAAATTCGTAAAAAGGCTCAATTAGACCATGTTCAACAGTCTTTTTCTCCCAACTTACGAAGTCCAAGGCATTCATATTTGGTATATAGGATAACTAGATGGTTCTCTACCATGTTAGTTAAAATCTTTTCCCTGGGATAAAACAAGACACTGCCCCAGAGGTCCAAAATTTTGGGAAACGCCCAATTAGAGCAAGTTCAAAAGTCTTCTCCTTCTGAAATATAAGGTGATTGAAATTCATATTAGGTATGTAGCATGGCTGAATAATGTTGTACTATGTTACAGGAAAATATGCATTTAGGGTAAATAACGTCTCTGCTTTTTGGGTCGAAAATTGCGGAAATCGCATTGAAAGAATTATTCTTTTTAAATATAGGTCCTGGAGCATTTATATGAAAAAGATAGGATAACATGTTCAAATATCTTCCTCTCCCCAAGTATAAGTTGTAATGCATTTATATTTGGTTTATAGTACATCCAGATTGTTCTCTACCAAGGTCGCTCAAATTATAACCATTGGGTCAAAATGGCCCAACCCTAGAGGGCCCAAGTTTGGTAAAATGCTCAATTAGAGCAATATCAAATTATTCTCCTCTTAACACTGGTCCACATTAAAAGAAGTTGCAGATGGTAATTAAAGTTTGGTTGAAATCTAAATACAAAGAATTTTTAAGATAGAAATCGCTCTGAGAAATGGAGAAATGGCTTGTTACTACCAAGTTCTCCCTTTCTCACAATTCTCTTTTTTAACCTATTTTCCATGGAGGCGTCAAAATTTGGGATAGTTTGTTAATGGATTACACTATAAAGCCATGGGCATTATTTTTTGCTGGATAGTTTTGTACTAAGCCCAAATCTTATAATTGTTTTATTTATTCTGCTCAAGTTATGTCTTTTTTATTTGTAAAAGTACTGTAATTTGCATTTGCCCCAGGTGAGCGATTTTGTACCATCATGGTCCACTTGTTTGTTTTCTTCATTTAGGCTTGAACCTAAAATCACACTTAAGTAAAAACATCATTTTTAATTAAAATGTGCTCTCCAAAACTTAAAAAAAAAGAAACAAACGAACAGGGGGACACCGAACCGATTTGTTTGTATAAAACGTCACTGATTTTCCAGATGGTGAAGACTTATTTTTTACCTTTTCATGACGTTATCCAAATTTTAAGACTTTGGATACAGTTCTGCTAACTTTTTCAACGATTTTTTTTTTATCTTAATGGTGCATCCATGACGATGCATTCTGACTTAAATTAACCCATTCCCACTCAGTGACGCCTTTAGACGCCCCCTAGGAAAAAAGCTTTGGAAAAAGTTGGAAAAAGAAGAAATTGTTTGTTTTCTACCCAGAAAGTTGAAAAAATCCAAATTTTTATTAACTTTGAATTGTCGTCTGCAACTTCTTTCAATTTGGGCCAGTCTAAAATTTTGATGTCTGGTAATGGGTTAAATGTAAATGAATATAGCCTCAAGATAGATATAAACTACTACGCTTTTTTTCAAAGAACTTCAGAACCAAGTTGGGGCTAAAGATTCTCACGAATTCCTCATGATGCGATTTAATTCACGTTCGAAATGGCATCCTTCTAGAGATTATATCAATTAAAAAAAAACAACAATAAAGAAGCAAAGAAATAATTTGTTTTTCGTGTAAAATCAATACATCTCAATGCCATGAACAACAAAATGTATATGTTGATATTGTTGTTAACTCAGTAAAAGTTAAATCGATCTGACACTGACACAGCAACTATCATTTAACAGATGAAGAGAATATTTTATTTTCTTGGAGGTATGAACCGAAAAAACTAATCACACTGTATGAATACGCGATTCATACTTAAGTGTGATTAGGTTGTTCAGTTCATACCTCCATGAAAACAAAAATGTTCTATTCTTTCTTATGATTTAATAGCACTGGGCGAAAAAGGTAACAACTTTACAAATTGACTGCGTTCTCAAAATTTTGTTCATGAAATTATGAATATTTTTTATCGACCAATCAGAACGCCCGAATCCTTAAACTAAGAAAATAATACAATACCCCGGTATCATGTTGTCCAATAAATCCATAATGACGTCAGAGAAATAGTGATTCTACACTTGTATACGACAATCTACACATGTTTACGGTCTACACTTTTTACGACAATGATATTCGTGATGGTTCTTCACAATAGAAACAATGGTAACTATGTATAAATTTTCATCGCTTGCCTCGCCCACTGAGCTCCGACAAGAAGTGCCTCTTCTGTATCCAACGGCGTTATTTTGTAAATTTATGGCAAGTAACGGGTAACAAAAAAGTAAAGAGTTGGCGACCTTAAAGTCGTGACTTCACCTTGAATAAGTCGCCAAACCAAAAGAAATACTTCACAAAAAATCTCGTCCAATGTCTGTGTTCACTTTCTGTATAAATGAATGATTTGATTGGTCGGTTGAATCTTTGATTGGCGGTCGCGATTGGTTAATTCATACTACTTACAACTATGACTAGATATAAAGTCCTGTACATCTTTTGCTTTGGCATCACTTGTTATCACAGCCAGGGTCCCATTATCTTTCTCACATTCATGCAAAGCATCCGTCCAATTCAATCTTGGATTCGTATGAAACTTCATACACAGGTGAAGATGACTGTCGTATATGTAATTCTGTTTTGTGCAAGACTCTGTGTATGAAAGGAAATGTTTGTTTTGTTCTGTTTTGTTTTAAGCCTAGAATTTATTATTATAATTATTACTATTTAGAAACGAGACCTTGACATTAAATGTTGACATTGAACTTGGTATCAGTTGAATAAATTGCAAAAGACACAGGAAAATAAGAGCATCGCCAAGGGGTGCCAACGCTCGGCTACATGTGCTGGATAATGCAAAAATTCTTAGTCGAAAAAGGGGCATAACTCTTACAAGAACGCTTTTAAAGTTATCCCCCTTGATAGTCTAGATAGCTCTTGTGATGGTCAATACACATGCCAAGTTTCATGAGAATATCTTCAATAACAACAGAGATATGACCAAGGTTAAAGTTTGTAACGCCAACGAGAACGACGCCAAGGTGATCACAATACCTCGGGTTTTCTCCGAAAACAGCCGAGCTAAAAATGAACGCCTCACCAATAAGCATTTCAAATTAAATTCACTCATTTAAAGTCTATGGACAAACTGTTACAATTGATGGATTGTTCATATCAATAAAATAATTTGCTTGACCCATCCTATCATTTATTTGGACCGAAAATGAACTTTGAACTCCGATAATCTTACAAAGTTGATTAACAGAAACTTTGGTAATCGATGCTCACTTAAGGATCACATAAAGACTTGGGAATCAGTTTTTTTTTTTTTTTTTTTTTTTTTTTTAATGACAATGGCGATCCGCTATATACTTCATTTGCAGCTTTGACAGCATAAACTATCTGAGGTAAAATACTAGACTCACTTTCAGGATCTTTTGTTGTAATAGGTAAAGCCGATGTAGTCGGTGTCGGCTTTTGAGTAGTTGGCTTCGTTGTCGTCGTTTTGTGTGTTGTTGGTTTATGTGTTGTTGGTTTACGTGTTGTTGGCTTATGTGTTGTTGGCTTATGCGTTGTTGGTTTATGTGTTGTTATCACAGGTTTATTCGTAGTTGGTTTAGGTGGTTTCGTTGTCGCAGGTTTATGCGTTGTCTGTTTATGCGTTGCTGGTTTGTGTGTAGGGGGTTTCGTTGCAGCCGGTTTATGCGTTGTCGGTTTGTGTGTAGGTGGTTTCGTGGTCGCGGGTTTATGCGTTGTCGGTTTATGCGTTGCGGGTTTGTGTGTAGGTGGTTTCGTTGTAGCTGGTTTATGCGTTGTCACTTTATGCGTTGCGGGTTTGTTTGTAGGTGGTTTTGTTGTCGCAGGTTTATGCGTTGTCGGTTTATGCGTTGTCACTTTATGCGTTGCGGGTTTGTTTGTCGGTGGTTTCGTTGTCGCCGTTTTATGTGTTGTTGGTTTCGTTTTACCACCTGTTGTAGGCGGGGGTAGTGGTGTTGTTAAATGAGCAGACGGACCGCAATCCTGGTTACAAAAGTCATCAGTACAGCATTTGAAGCAGAAGTTACTTCTCTCTAACAGTCCACGTTTTCCATTGAAACCGATACATCTCTGAAAAGTTTTACGAAAATTTAATTACTATTTAGAGTTACTGCCAAAATGTCTTTTGGATAATTAAAAGCTGGTAAATGATATTTTAGTTTGAAATTACCGGTTCATTTAGTTCTAGTATTTTGCATTGTATACGTGTGGTTCAATTAATTCAGTTGTTTGGTGAATTTAGGAAGACCTCTTCTCCGTTAAAACCGACGATTTCATTACATTAATTTTTAATATTGTTTGTTTTGAATAGGGTATGACGGCATTTTTTACAGTATTCAGTCAAGTCTCGGCGACTGGGGCGCCTTACCGTAAATTCCTGGTATTTCTCAAACCAGTACTTTCACTACATCCTTTCCGAGCCTCCAGCTTCTCATCGCACTAAGGTTAACAATTAACCACCGATTGGTGAGAGACAAATATCGGAAAGGATATTTGCCGCGACCAGGGATCGAACCATTCGCTACATGATTGAGAGTCAAACGGCCTACCAGCTGCGCAACACTTTTTATGAGGTGTGTTTTGAGCAATTAGTCGAAGCCTACTCGTTTAGCCCATTACCACACGACAAAGTTTTAGCCTTGTTTTATTTGAAAGAAGTTTCAGAGGACAATATCAAGTAATTGAAGTTTTAAAAGCCTTCTGTGTTAGAAAATATTATGGATAATTAAGAAATTCCTTGATACAAGCGATTTCTCCATTTTCCACAATTTGTTTCCAAAGCTTTTCTCTAGAGTGCCTAGAAGGGATTGTGTTGGATTGGATTGATAGATGTAACAGAAATAATTCACTGCGCTTACCAGTATAATCGCCCCTCTGTTCTTATTGTATGAATGAATAAATGCGGGGCAATGTTCCTTATAGTTCTAACAAAAGAAGACGTATAGAATAAATCACATACCCTCTTTTCGTCGCATTTGCTAGTGTACACAAGATCTGGTCCTACATAGTGCTGGTAGAGCGTGCAAATCTGTGGTTTAAATAATGATCAAATGATTGAGGGTCCCAAAAGTAGCCTGATATATACGCTAGTGAACGTGTTTTTCATCCAAGGTTACCAATTGTCTAGCATATTAAAAGCTACATCTAAGTTTTCGGACAATTGAGCCTAAATGAAAATTATAGAACTAAAGATTAGTAAAGTCAAGAGATATTACACCATGAACTGGCTTTTTAGCTTTGATATCTTAAGTTATCAGACAAAATTTTGAGATCGTCTCAAATTTCGACGAGTGCAAAATGCCACTGGAGGCTTAAGCACTAAATCCGTTAATTGCCTACGTGATAAAAAGTAGTTCTTATGTATTTAAGGAATATTGCAAACTCTGCCCACAAGTTCATCTCCTGGGTATTTTTCGCTCACTTGAGCACAACGTGTTAAAAATTACTCTGATCAGAGTCTACAAAGAAGTTGCAGACGACAATTTCAAATTATCTATCCCTCTAGGTAGAAAACAATGAGAAAAATGAAGCAATTTCTTGCAACAAGCAATTTCTTCTTTTTTTCCACATTGTTTTCCACAACTATTTTCTTAAGAGGCGTAAAAAGGAGGGATTGTGTGGGAATGGGTTAGTTCCTGGTTACGTTAACTTCGTTTACTTATCATGATAACGTTTGACAAAACATATTACTGAACAAAACAATGCTTTGCTAGCTGACAGTACTTTTCAGTACTTTCATTGAGGTTTGAAAATGAAAAAAAATCGATCGCTTAAACGAAAAAATATACTAAAAAAATACCTCCCCGTAATGATGAAGAAGGAAAGAGATAGCCTGTAATAACATTAAAATGGTATCGATGCACTGAAGTCAATTGAACGCATTAAAAACCTGATTGATCAGTAAAATCTGTTTGATACCGGAAGTAAATGTTGACCTCAGTCATTTATGTCTATCATATTATTTGTTTGGCCACTTGAGGCGTTTAATCCGAATATATACTGGTTGTTGCTAATACGCTGAGGTCGACAAATGACGAATTGCTTTTTAGCTCACCTCAGCACGAAGTGTTCTGGGTGAGCTATTGTGAACGGTCATCGTCCGGCGTCCGTCCATCTGTCCGTTTGTCCGTCCGTTCACAATTACAATCAAATCTTCTCCTCCTAAACCATACGGCCTAGAGCTTTGATATTTGGTATAAATCATCATCTATTGGCCCTCTACCAAAATACTTTTAAGAATTACCGTATCTTGAGAATTAGCCCTTTTCTGTGCGATCCCTAACTTTATAAAGAAACAAAGAAGGAAAACTTTGAAAAATCTTCCTATCCCAAACTTAAGGGTAAGAGTTTTGATATTTTGTATGAATCATCATCTGTTGATCCTCTACCAAAATATTTCAAAGAACTACTGTACTCTGAAAATTTGCCCTTTTCTGTACATTCCATGTTTCTACATAGACATAAAGTAGAAAATCTTTGAAAATCTTCTTCTCCCAAATCATAAGGCCTAGAGCTTTAATATTTTGTATGTATCAATGTCTATTAACCCTCTACCAAAAGACTTGTAAAAATTACCATACACTGAAAATAAACCATTTTCTGTGCAATCCAATACAACCACCATTCCGCTTTTATACGACCCTCAAGAAAATGTCATTTGAAAACATTGTGGAAATTGAAGACATTATTTGTAATGAGTAATCACAATTACATGTATATCAATACAGTTTAAAATTACAATCATTGAAACGCCATTGCCTACTTCAACTAAAAGTTTTGCATCGAGTTTTGTTTCGAATAAGGAGGCTTGGAAATCTTGACATTCTAACCCTTGCCATACTGACCTAGTAATACTCTTGTATTGTCAGAGGTACAGACAAAAATCAGTCTGTATATACAGTCTGATCTTAGTCTACACGATATATTTTGTCTTTAAACCCAGAGTTGTTTAAAGATATTATCCCCTCCCCCTAAAAAATCAACATTTAGTCCGTTCATTGCTTTAAGCCCTTTGATTTGAATGCAATTCTAAAATTGATTGATTGATTGAATGGGGTTTAACGCCGCTTTTAACAGTATTTCAGTCATATCGCGGTGGCTCAAGCACCTAACAATGGATTCCTGGTATTTCTCACGCCAGTACTACCACTACATCCTTTCCTAGCCTCTAGCTGCTACCCAACTTAGGTTTAGGATTATCCACCCATTGGTGAAATGCAAATGTCGCCGCCGGGGATCGAACCCATGACATCCCATGGTTGAAGATTAGGAGACTGACGCTCTACCGACTGCGCTATGACGGCGGCGGAATTCTAAAAGAGAATCTTACTCAGTGTGACGAGGATTAACATGTAAAACAACAGAAAATACTGAGCCTATTCCATCACAAAGCCGCTTTTTGACGCCCCTCAAGAGAAAGCTTTGGAAATCATTATCGACAATGAAGATTTTTTTTTCTTTGTAACAAGCAATTTCTTCGGTGTCCACAATGATTACTGCCCTGCAAAGACAAGATTTTCTTAATTCCACTATCTTGAACCCGCCGTCTGCAACTCCTTTGAATTTGGACCAGTCTGAAATTTTTGTGGTGAGGTAATGGGTTAAACTTACTTGCGTCTGAGAACAAGTCTGCACATCACGACATTTCTTCGGGTCGTCTGCTGCAGCGCAAGAGAAACACACTGGACCTCTCTGTGGCATCCTTAAACCTAAATAATTTAATTTTAGTTTCGTCTATCAAAAACGAGCGTTCTGATTGGTCAAAAAATTTTATTCATAAATCCATGAACAAAATTTTGAGCACGCAGCGAGTTTTTATGCTTCCGCACAAAATAGTCTCATACAAAAAGGTATCAAATTTTGAAAAGCTTTTGAGGTTTTTTTGCTTGATGCTATTAAATTATAAGAAATGAAGAGAATATTTTTTGTTTTCATGGAGGTATGAACAGAAAAACCTAATTACACAATGTATGAATCCGCTTCGCGATTAGGTTTTTCTGTTCATACCTCCATGAAAACAAAAAATATTCTCTTCATCTCTTAAATAAATAGAGGATAATCAACTTGTTATTCCAGATATGAAAAAATATTTCACGAGAATGCGTTGTTAGGCGTTGATAAAACGAGTGCGCAGCACGAGTTTTTTAACGCCTAACAACGCATCCGAGTGAAATATTCATCTGGAATAACCAGTTAATTATTGTATCTATTATATACCTTACTATTTTTTTTTTTTTTTTTTTTTATTATTATTATTATTATTAAAATATCAAAACCAATCTTTTTGATAGAGAGAAGGTCTATTGAAAAAAGGGCGGATGAATACATGATTAAAGATTTATTACAGAGAGTTAAACTGAAAAGTGTTATCGTCACTCCAGTATCAAATTTTATTACACCGGGAAACCCCAAGATTTCACAGCAAGGTATATAATAAGATACGATAAACCTTTCTTGGGATATGGCAATAAGACTGACGTAAGAAAATTGTGTTTGGAATCACGGGTATTATGGCGGCATCAGAGTGAAATATTTTTTCATATCTGGAATAACCATTTAATTATTCAATTTATCATATACCTTACTAGAGAGAGATCTTTTGAAAAAAGGGCGGACGAATACATGATTAAAGATTTATAACAGAGGGGGAAACTGAAAAGTGTTATCGTCACTCCAGTGGCGATATCAAATTTTATTACACTGAGAAATCCCAAGATTTCACAGCAAGGTATATTATAGAATACGGTATACCTTTCTAGGGATGTCGCAATAAGACTGACGTAAGAAAATTGTGTTTGGAATCACGGGTATTATTGAGGCGACTATTAAGTTATACATAAATTCATAAATTGACGGATCGCTTGCTGTGCAACTGACTCCAACAAGAATTTCCACTTCGATATTAAACGGCGTTATTTTGAAAATTATGGCGGCGAATATTATGTTATACATAAATTTATAAATTGACGGATCGCTGGCTGTGCAACTGACTCCAACAAGAACTTCCACTTCGATTTTAAACGGCGTTATTTTGAAAAATTATGGCAGCGAATATGATACATAAATTTACATAAATTTATAAATTGACGGATCGCTGGCTGTGCAACTGACTCCAACAAGAATTTCCACTTCGATATTAAACGGTGTTATTTTGAAAAATTATGGCGGCGAATATTATGTTATACATACATTTAATAATTGACGGATCGCTGGCTAAGCAAATGACTCCGACAAGAACTTCCACTTCGATATAAAACGGCGTTATTTTGAAAAAATATGGTCATTTACATGTCGTAAAATACTTGTTGAGTGGCGACCTAAATGTAGTTACTACTGCAGTCCTTCAATTCTTTAAAAATTCAGTGTTCAGTTTTTGTATAAATGAAAAAAAAATAATGGATCGCGACTATCGTTCATCTTTACCGGGGTTTACTTTGATCTCAAAGGATGCTAGTTTGCAAAACATACGGTCGGCAGCATGAAATAACAAGAGGACCATGATGGTCCTATATCTTTTCCCTGAGTATGATGGCTCAAAACTTTATGATATAAACAAAATATCAAAGCTCTACATAAATTCATTTTGGAGAAGATTTTCTCCTCCAATCCTAGGTATATTGAAGATACCACCATATAGCGCTAATTTCCAGAGTACGGTATTTCTTTGGAGTATTTTGGTAGAGGATTATAGGCATTGATACATACCAAATATCAAAGCTCTAGGCATAATGGCTTAGGAGAAGAAGATTTTCTTTATTTATTTCTAAAATCAGGAATTGCACAGAAAAGGGCTTATTTTCCGAATACAGTAATTTTATGAAGTATACCAAATTTCAATGCTCTATGCCTTTTGGTTTGGGAGAAGAAGATTTTCAAAAATGTCCGTCTTTATTTCTATGTAAAATCAGGGATCGCCCAGAAAAGGGCTAATTTTCTGAGTATGGTTATTTTTTAAGTATTTTGGTAGAGGGTCATTAAAAGGTGATGTATACCAAATATCAAAGGTCTAGGCCTAATGGTTTTGGAGAAGATTTTCAAAAGATACCTTCTTTATTTCTTTTTAAAATCAGGGATCGCATAGAAAAGGGCTAATTTTCTGAGTACGGTAATTCTTTGAAGTATATTCGTAGAGGGTCAATAGATGATTTATACCAAATATCAAAGGGGTAGGCCTTAAAGGGCTAACTTTCAGAGTATGGTTTCTTTGACGTATTTTCGTAGAGGGTCAACCGATGATGATTTATACCAAATATCAAAGCTCTAGGCATTATGGTTTAGGATGAGAACATTTTCAAAGACTTCCTTCTTTATTTCTATGGTTTTGGAGCAGAAGACTTTTTAGATTTTTTCACTCGGTTGCCATGGCAACCAAATTTCTTCATGTATTTCTATTCTTTGAAGTATTCTGAAAGAGCATGACCTAAGGATCATTCCTGTGAAATTCAATGGTGAGTTTAGGAGGAGAAGATTTTTCTGTAATTATGAACGGACGGACAGACAGATGGACGTACGAATAGACGGATGGGTGGATGGACACCGCTCGATGACCGATCACAATAGCTCATTCATTGGTTGGTGACCGAAATGACGTGATTGAGTTAGGGATTCAGTCACAGTGCAGAGAATTATGAAGTAGTAGGAAAAACGGGCATACATGTATATCATTCAAAATGACACTTGCATAATATAAACGAGTTCTTGCATGTCCATCGTTGTTAGGCGTTCCAAATATCATAAATACAGCTTGCACATGTTTTGGTCGCTTTGTTTCTATCAACGCTGGTCGGATTGACTGGCAAAAATGTTCACCAACATAGGGCTATACAGGGGCCATTGCGAATTTAGGGAGCATGTCGGCGTATGTCTTCAAACCATTATTGCAGGTCAGTATATCTAAGACATTGTGCAAAATGAAATATCTGTCCGGTCTAGCTAACGTAGAATTCGTGATCGAGAGGTAGAGCGTCGGCTCCCCAATCAAGAGATCCCGAGTTTGATTTAAGAGAGCGGCTATCGACCCCGGCTCTGTCGTTTGCAAACATAATCTAATCAGTCCGAGTACTGGTATATTTCTCTAGAAAGAAGAACTCTTTCCCTTTCGATTTTAAATACATAAATCCCAAAAGCTATCCATTGTTCCTTGGCTACAATCTTGGCTACAATGGGCACTACAATATCTTGCCTTTTGGGAGGACCGCGTGTACATCTCGCCTCTTTGATATATATCTCTTAACGTATGGTATGTTTTCGGGCTCTTGCTCAAGATGCACCTTACTGTCCCGAAATTGACGGATTGCTAGCCCCGCCTTCTAACTGATTTGCCACGCCAACTGACTCCTACATGAAGTTCCACTTCGGTATCAAACGGCTTTATTTTGTAAAAAAAAAATGCCAGTAACAAATAAATAGAATTATTCGTTGGCGACTTAAACGTCATAACCACAGATTGAATACGTTGTTATGGTGCTTACTCGCCATACGAATAAAATGCTTCACATATAAATGTCGACCATTTTTCGGAGCTCAAAGTTCACTTCCGGTCCAAATGAATTTTTCCATTGGTTGATTGATATTTTGATTGTCTTCGGTATTTATCGATTACGGTAAACCAAGACTTACCGATTATCCCTTACCCTTCTAAGTTACAACACAATACATAACGACATGATAACTAACCTAGAGTGGGCATCATATCTTGTTGTTCCTGTAGGATTACTTGCACATCTTGCCTCTTTGTGGCACATCTCTTGTTTCATAGAAGCGGATAAGGCTCCCAGTTGGAGAGTTACGGTTGATAAAAAAATTTACCCCTGATGCCACATCCCTCTAGGTTACATAATTCTTAATCACAACAAGCTATACATGTCAGTATACCCAGTGGACACGCTATATCTTGTGTCTTCGGTAGGATGACCTGAACATCTCGCCTCTTTTTGGTACATCTCTCGTTTAATAGAAGCGAACTCGGTTTGAAAATAACGATAGATAAAAAAATACTTACCCGCGATGCCACATCCCTCCAGGTTACAAAATTCTGTATCACAACAAGCAACACATGTCAGTATATCCAGCGGAGACACCATATCTTGTCTTTTCTGTAGGATGGCTTGCACATCTCGCCTCTTTGTGGTACATCTCTTGTTTCAAAGACAAGATCAATATTGTTTATTAGGGAATATTATGTTACGATAGCGATACAACATATTGTATTTGCTTCGAGCTGCGGAGGAGAATTTCGATATTCCAGGAGACCGAGTGGAATATCAAAAAATTTTCCGTCATAGCGAGAAGTAAATACAAGATGTTGTATCATAATCGTAACGTAATATTGCATTTATTATATACCTGATATTTTCATTAAATAAAATCGATTAAATGATATAAAGATGTATTTCTACATGTTTTTCCCTTCTCCTTTGCCATTCTGATTACGTCTAGTCGCATTATGACGTCATATACAGAAATTAAAATGACGTCATCTGAGACTGCCATATTGAACCATATTTGACAGTACTATTTTCTGAAGTGTCCGATTTTGTGTGTGAAGAATGTGTACATTTTGCTAGAAACATTTATAGGTATATAATAAAAACTTGTATTCATAAACTAGTCAAATTTAAATAACTAACTCGTTCTTGGAAGGGAACTTTGATTTGTTTTGGTTGGATCTATTCAGGATTTTTATTAGAACTTTCACAAAATAAATAATGAATTATTCTCCGAAAGCTATCTTTTTCTTGTCTGATTCAATCCATGTTTTTTTAACCCTTACCTTACCTACGGCAAAATTTTAGACTGGTGCAAATTCAAAGAGTTGCAGACGACAATTTAGAGGTCATGAAATTTTAGATTTTTTTTCAACTTGCCGTAGTGGGAAGAAAACGGGAATGAAAATAAAATATCATTACAGGCAATTTCTTCATTTTCCACAATATTTTCCATTTTTTTTTCTTGGAGGGCGTCGAAAAGCGTCATTGTGTGGGAATGGATTAAAATGAAACAATTGACGGATCCCAGACCACGCCCACCAACCTTCGTCAAGGTAGTTCGAATAAGATTTTCAAACGACGTTAGATTGTAAAAAAAAATTTGGGCTGGGATATGAAACAAATGTTGACTGGCCACATAAACGTCGAAGCTACACTTCGATAAGCTATAGTTACGATATTTAACCCATTACCACAAAGTCCCCCTTTTATGGTGCCTTGAAGAAAAGGGGCTATGCTTAGTAAAAAGAATTTTTCTCCCATTCTCATACGGGTTTCTGCCTTATTTGGCACTATTTACAAAAGCGCTTCTTGAAATGTCATCTTAGACTTCTTTCAGTTTAGACCAGTCTAAAAAGGTGGTATATAGTGTTAGGATAAACCACCAAACCAATAAATATACAGATATGTCCGACAGAAAAGCCCGAGATCAACATTGAGGTTTTATTGGATTTTTTGATAGGTCAATTTTTGTTACTGTTTGTTTGTTCGGGTTTTTTTATTTGTTTATGTATTCTTCTTATTAGTATTACTTTAATCATGGTAAATCGCGGCTGTCAATCAAATAACAAGTCGACCAATTAAATCATTTAGTTAGACCAGAAATGAAATATAAACCTCGACATTTGCCGCCATTTTTGTTAAGCTTTTTTGCTGGCTAAGCGACTTAACGTTAAGTCGCCAAACAACAATTCTACATTTTTATTTTATGCTACTGGCCATAGATTTTTAAAAATAAAGCCGCTTATAAAATGATACTTTTATTTAAAAAAATGCGGGTGGGGCTTAACAGTAATACTTACATTTTTTGCAATACATCCCGAATTGTACAAAACAAGTCCTCCGGTTGTGATGAACTGTGTCACGTGACATGTTTCATACGCGGAACACTCGGTCACAGTCGTACAATCTTGTGGATCTGGCATATCGTTACATTCCATACATTTAATTGCAAGGGCTGAAGACACAAAAAACTATACATCAGAGCACTGAAAGTACTGAGAGTTAGCAAAGCTTAGTTTTGTTAAGTAATCTTCGTTGCTTAAGGTTATAATGATAAACACACAAGGTAAAAGTAACCCAGGAGAACAACCCATTGTTAAAGTAACCCAGGAGAACAACCAAAATCTTAGACTGGTTCAAATTAAAAAAAGTTGCAGACGGCAAAATTCTTGAATGCATAAGAACTATTATTTATGGCGTAGGCATTCAATGGATTAAGTGGTAAAGCCTCCATTGGCAGATTGTTCTCATTGAACTGTGAGACGACCTCAAAAGTTTGTGTGTTAACTTAAGCTATCAAAGCTGACGCTTTGCTAGTTAATAATCATCACAACTGACAGATCACTAAATACAGGAATACTAAACGGAATTTATCTAAAATCAACATGCTTCAGAAAAAAGCTGCATGTATCATTCTAGGGGTTTCAATAAGAACAAAATCAAAATCTCTCTTTAAGCAACTTAAATGGTTAAATTTCGAAAATAGGTGGAATTTCCACACTGTTCTACTAATATATAAATCTCTGAATAATCTCACACCAAAATACATTACAGACATTGTTTCATTCTCTAATAATTCTACGTATAACTTAAGCTCTGCTACGTGCCGTGATATAACTAACTCTAGATACAAAGCATCTTTTAAGATAAATGCGTTCTTATATGCAAGTATGGAAATATGGAATGAAATTCCTTCTTTCATTAGGGAGGCCGAAACAATATACAGTTTTAAAAAACAAATTAAAGCTTATCTACTTGACCAGCAAAGTAAATGACTAAATGTGCCTGTATCAGCACTGTAATTGTAAAACAGCGTGTCTGTCCGTAGACAATTGTATCAAAACATTTTTTCATCTCCTCATTATAATGTTCGTTTCATTTTCGTGATTTATTTTCACATCGTTCATGCTCGTTTATTAATGGATCAATAGAGAGAGAGAGAGAGAGAGAGAGAGAGAGAGAGAGAGAGAGAGAGAGAGAGAGAGAGAGAGAGAGAGAGAGAGAGAGAGAGAGAGAGAGAGAGAGAGAGAGAGAGAGAGAGAGAGAGAGAGAGAGAGAGAGAGAGAGAGGAAAGAGAGAGAGAGAGAGAGAGAGAGAGAGGTGGGAGAGAAAGTAAGAGAAAGGACGTGAGAGAGATGGGAGAGAGAGAAGGCAACTTTGTAAAAAAAGACATGTTTTATTCATTGTTATTTGAAAATGCTGTCTTAATGTTTTACCTTCTTAAAATAAAGTTATTATTATTATTATCATTATTTATATTATCATCATATTATTATTATCACTTGCTATCCACGCCTTCTGATCTTCGACACGAAGTTAGAGTTAGATATTTAACGGCGTAAGTTTACGAGAAACATGTTAAGATAATAGAAACATGTTAAGATAAGAGAAACATGTTAAGATAATAGAAACATGTTAAGATAATAGAATGGTTGGTTGACCGTAAACGTTTCAGTCGCCAAACCAAAATCAAAGTACTGAAAGAACTGTAAGCTAGCAAAGCGTGATTTCGTTAAGTAAATTCCTTTGTCAAAGATCATCATGATAAATAAACGAGGTTAAAGTAACCAAGGGGCTAGCCCATTCCCTCACAATACGTCCTTTTACGTCCGATTGAGAGAATATTTTTTTTTTTTTTTTTTTTTTTTTTCTTTTTTTTTTTTTTTTTTTTTTTTTTTTTTTTTCTTTTTTTTGTTGAAAACAATGTGGAAAATGAAGAAATTGGTTATTACAAGCCTTTTCTTCATTTTCCACATTGTTTTCAACTCAGAGAGATTAATAATTTTGAATTTTCAACAATTTGAAACTGTCGTCTAGCGTTAAGGGTAAAGATGAAAACAACGAAGCGGATAATAACGACGATTAAGAACAGACAAATAAAGAAGCGGTTAACCATCAACGAGAACTTGTTTACAGAAATTCTGTTATAGATCAACATTTTACTGATTAGCACTTTTTGTATGTACATGTATCAGTGACTTAGTAGGCCTTCGCTGATGACAGCTATATGAAGTTATCACAGTTTAGTATTCCTCCGGTAGAACGTCAATCGAAACATCACTCGGCAATTTCCGTAGAATCGCAGAAGGTTCCCAATTGGAAGCACACATATCAAAAAAAAAAAAAAAATGTATTCGCTAGATATGATAAAGACTGGTTAATATCGTTGCTCAACATTTGATATCTTTATTCTATTACAAAAATGAAAAACAAACAATTTCTTCTTTTCCTTAAACAAATCGTCATTGGGCGATAAAAACGTTGTAAATTCATCTTGGATAAGCTGGAGTAACGGGGCTTTGGTCGACCAGCAACTATTCAAAATCTAAGTTGCATTGTTTGTTACAGATAATATCGACTTATCGAAGGGGACTTTCCTAAAATATATCAAACACACAACCCGTCATTTATACGCAAATAATTTAATTTTTAATTTCGTCTATCAAAAACTGGCGTTCTGATCGGTCGAAATAAATTATTCATAACTACATGAACAAAACTTTGAGCACGCAGTCATTTTGTATGCTTCTGCACAAAATAGTCCAATACAAAAAGGTATAAAAATGTAAAAAAAAAAATTTTTTCGCTCGATGCAAATATCGAATGCGAAATTATAAGAAATGAAAACATTTGTTGTTATTGTTGTTTTCATGAAGGTATGAACCGTAAAACCAAATCACACTTATGTATGAATCCGCTTTAGGTTCATACCTCCATGAAAGACTGTCAATCTAGAGGGGCCGGGTTCGATCCCCGACGGCGGCACTCATCCTTTCCGACTATTTGTCTCTCACCAATGGGTCGATAATCGTAGAACTATGTGGGATTGCAGCTGGAGGCTAGGAAGGGATGTAATGGTAGTACTGGTGTGAGAAATACCAGGAATCCATTGTTAGGTGCTCCAGCCGCCGCGATATAACTGAAAGATTGTTGAAAGCGGCGTAAAACCCCATTCTAACAAACAAAACCTCCATGAAAAAAAAATAGTCTCTTGATCTCTTAAATGAATAATTTGGTGATCGCTCATGTACAACCGTATCATGAAAGTATCAACAGCACCTGAAACTACTTGAGCGCTCGATAGTCAAAAATATTGTAGCAGAAAAAGGGCTTTAAGTCTTATAAAAGGCATTCATAGTTATCAGCCTTTATACGCGGATCAAGGAGTTTTCTCAATCAGAAAAATATTCATCTAATACTGTGACACAGAAAAAGTTGTATAAAATGGCCGCCTAAAGGACCACCAATAAACGGTCGTTTGTTTGTATTTCCGTTTATTTATCGTCGCTACCGTAGCACATGCCCATATGAGCGACGCCCCCAGAAGACGGTTAGTTGTTACGGGGGATAGTGCAAGGATACAGGACGAAACTACTGAGAGCCCCGCCTGGTTCTTTAACGTGCTCGATGGATAGCATCGTCACACGGGGCCTCGGTTTAACGTCTCATCCGAAAGACAATTAGTTAGTTAGTTGATATGGTCAGCCCAGGGCTCGAACCCGTGATCTTGAGGTTTGAAGTCAAGATCACGGGTACGAGCCCTGGGCTGACCATATCGGTCGTCTTAGGGAATGGTCGTTTTATACATTTTTACTGACAAAGTATGGCAATAAATTTGGTTCCATAAGTGAATTATTGCTTAATCAACCATGAATCCCGAATGATGTTTGGAGTCTAAATGGGGAGATTCCAATGAGTTCAAGTAACTTTCGGAATCCTTTACGATAAATTTTAGATCAAAATGTCTTGTTTTACAAAATTTTAGACGTTGCCAAATTCAGAGGTTTTGCAGATGAAAATAAAAAAAGTGGAATAGATTTGAAAAAATAACCATTCAGTAGGAGAGTAAACGTTGTGGGAAAAGAAGAAATTGCTTCTTACAAGCAATTTCTTCTTTTTCTACAATGTATTCTCAAATTATAAAATTGTAAAAACCAGAGATTGAACGGGAAAGCGTTAATCAACGCGAACTGCATGTATGTGCACGTGCAAAGCGGGTTAGCAATTTCTAAATGTTTTGCAAACGTTTCCCAATTTTAGGTTATATTTGTCGATATTCCATTGTGAGTCTTAACGCTCCGCCTAGCTCTCTTTATCCACACATGGCTTTGATGATATAAAGCGGTCTTATTTTATAGAACATATATTCCAATTCCAAAGGGAGTACATTCAGTTACGCAATAAATATCAGACATGTTCTTTCACAACAGAAACACCTTTATCTTGAAAACTTCCAGAAAATGTTGCCATCAAGAAAAGAAAAAAAAAGAGGTCAAGTTCGAAAAGTTTGTAGCACGACAATTTCATTTTGCAAATATGTTACAAAACGCGGGATTATATGTGACCCGTCGCGCGAAATGAGACCACCTTGGAACTGCGTAAAATAAATTTCTGAAAAAGAGATTGGATCAAGCACAGGTCAACCGGAAGTCGCATTTCAAAAATTCTTTCACTGTAAAGTAGATTGATCATTCTAGATTCTGAAAAAATAGCAAAGTGTGCAAAGTTTCGACCCTAGTCAGTCTGCGCAAAACGCGCAGTCTGACTAGGTCGATTCTTTTCGCACTACCCAGATGGTCCATATTCGCCTAATTTGTCACATATAAAGTTTAGACTCTTCAAATCAATAAATACTGGTTTAAATGGCCGAGGGAGAGATTGTCAAAATGTTCATTGTATCATTGTATTATCTATTTTCTAATCAAGTCTATTTTATTATTATTATTATTATTATTATTATTATTATTATTATTATTATTATTATTATTATTATAGTCACAGCAATTCCATCTTTGTTCTTTTCTGTTTAATCTCAAGTTCTATCTTTTCACGTAGCTAATCCATTCGAAATGAGTGCTCTTCTTCAGCGTAAACTTTCATCTGATCTTCCAAACTACTGTCAGAAGACCTCTTTCTTGATTTAGGTTTATTATCATTTGTGGTAACTTTTGAACGAAGAACTTCTGGCTTGTTGTTCTGGACTGGTTGACGAGCTTACAGAAGCTTTATCAACTGACACATTGGTAACGGCGGACTGCCTCATAACTTCTGTTTCTTTTGATGGGATTTCTCGAGTATTAATGCCATGACTGAAGATATATATTGATAATTTGTTAATATGATGACAATGGCTCGCCCTTTTGTTCCAAAAGTGCAGGGCTGATCAGAGCCGGATATGGCTTTATAAGGTATTGACACATTTCAAATGTATAAAATTTCCTCTGCAAAGTGGGAAAGGAATTTCTATTTTCTCCACCAAGATAAATGATATATCTTTCTTACTAATACTAGAGATAAGTAGAGAAATATCCTTAGTCATCAGAGATTGCTTTAGATGATATCGATAAAAACGGTATTAAATGTAATATACTAAATTATATTTTTCCTTGGAATTCCAAAAAAATGATGGATTGCTTTTTCAAATATGGATATCGATTAACCGATTAAATCACGAACTTAGATCGGAGCTGCAGTGAAGAACGTCAGTTGTGAGAAACATTGTCTTCGACCTAGGGATGTCATGGATTCGATCCCCGGCGGCGGCACATATCCATTCCGACATTTGTCTTTCACCAAATGGTGGATAATCGTTAACCTAAGTGTGATAGTAGCTGGGGGCTAGAAAAGGATGTAGTGGTAGTACTAGTGTATGAAATACCAGGAATCCATCGTTAGGTGCTCCAGCCGCCGCGATATGACTGAAATACTGTTGAAAGTGGCGTTAATCCCTATTAAATTATTCAATCAATGTCTTCGATGGGCAACTGAAACATCATCTATATAAGTGACCGTTCGGGCAAAAGGGACCATCTGTGTACTCAAAAAAGCAATATTTGAAAAAGAAATTTGTTCCAGTAGAGGTAAACCGGAGGTCGCATTTACAGGAAGATAGAAATGATCATTATAGAGTCAGAAAATTAGCAAAGTGCGAAAAGCAGTCTGGCTGAGGTCGACAATTGACCATTCGCGGCTGTCAATCAAGGAAACAATCGACCAATCAATCATTTTTAAGTCCGTATCTGATCTTTTAACTCCGACATAGGCCGCCATTATTGCGAAACATTTTTGTTGGTTTTGCGGCTTAAACGCCGTAACTGCAGGTTATGCAAGCTGTAGTTACGACGTTTAGGTCGCCAACCAACTATTTTACTTTTTAACATGCTACTTGCTACTGGCCGTTAAATTTACAAAAATAGATATCGAAGCGGAATTTCTTTTTTGGGTTAATGGGCATGGCCTAGAGAGTCTGTGGGCGGGGCCAGCGATTGGTCAATGTACGCGCTCTTCCACCAGACGAGTCACATACATGTATATATATTAATTCAACTTGTTGTTACGATGCTAAGACTACCCAACATCAACTTTCTTTTTGGATTATGTCCTCAACTATATATTCTACGAAATAAAGTCGTTTGGCATACCCGCTAAACTGTCTTATAACAGATGGGTTGGCGCGGTAATTGATCCTCCAATTACTTGCGCCGAGCAAAGATCCAGATCAGCCTGCATCTCTGCGCAATGAATAATACATGGTCATCTTCAGACTGCGCTCTGCAGAATAATCCCCGACGGTGGCACTCGTCCTACATTTGTCTCCAACCAATTGGTGGTTAAATGAGATAGCGGCTGGCGGCTAGGAAAGGGTCTAATGTTAGTACTAGTGAGAAATATAACAAGAATCTAAGGCTAGGTGCTCCAGCCGCCGCGATGGGACTAAAATTTGATAAAAACGCCGGTAAACCCCACTCAAACAAACAAACAAACAAATCTGTAGAATAGTGTAGGTACTGCACTAAGTGGGTGTCCAATATTTTCTGTATTCTAAATGTATTATTATAGAAAATAGACTTCAGAAATACAAAGTTCAAGAAAGAAGATGAACGATTTGAATACCTCTTTTGGGGAGATAATATAATGTATTCGTCGTCATCGAATCGGTTTCTACAGGGCTCAAAATCTTGTGATATCAGTTGAAATACTTGCTTTGACAGCTTGTCGGGACCTGCGGGTCTGTCTCCCCCTCTTCTCAAAGTCGATGAACTGTTTCTTTGTCTCAATTTCAGCCTCTTATAGAGGTCTTTTAAGACGAATGCTGTATGCTGCACCCTCACAGCTCCATTAAAAGATATCGAGCACACAACCCGTCATTTATAAGCAAATAATTTAATTTTTAGTTTCGTCTATCAAAAACGGGCGATCTTATTGGTCGAAAAAAGATATTCATAACTCCATGAACAAAGCTTTGAGCACGCAGCGATTTTGCATGCTTCGGCACAAAATAGTTCCATACAAAAAGGTATCAAAATTTGTAAAGCTTTTGGGTTTTTTGCTCGATGGTATTAAATTATAAGAAATGAAGAGAATATTTTTTTTGTTTTCATGGAGGTATGAACTTCGCGTATTCATACATAACTGTGATCAGGTTTTTCGGTTCATACCTCCTTGAAACAAAAAATATTCTCTTCATCTTTTAACCCATTCCAACTCAATCCCTCCTTTTTACAACCCCCTCAACGAAAAAGCTTTTGAAAACATTGTGGAAAATGAAGAAATTGCTTGTATCAAGCAATTTCTTCATTACCCACAATGTTTTCTATCCAAAAAGACAAAAAAATTTAAAATTTCATCAACTTGAAATTGTCGTCTGCAGCTTCTTTCAATTTGGACCAGTCTAAAATTTTGCTGTGTTGGAATGGGTTAACCAGTCTAAAATTCTTCCGTCTGGTAATGGACTAAAGGTCCAAACAAAAAACTACTGCTGCTGGTTACAGAAATGCATTTTGATAAACAAAAACAGAAATCAGACGATTAACCCATTCCCGAATGGCAAGATATTAGACTGGTCCAAATTGAAAGAAGCTGCAGACGACATAAACAAAAACAGAAATCAGACGATTAACCCATTCCCGAATGGCAAGATATTAGACTGGTCCAAATTGAAAGAAGCTGCAGACGACATTTTCAAGTTGATGGACTTTTTTATTTTTTCATCTTTTTGGATTGAAAACATTGTGGATAATGAAGAAATTGCATGATACAAGCAATTTCTTCATTTTCCACATTTTTTTCTAAAGCTTTTTTCTTTATGGGCGTGAAAAGGAGGGATTAAGTTGGAATGGGTTAAGTATAATAGTACATTTCAAAGCTGCAAATAACCTTAAAAGTACTATTTAATTACATGAAATGATTTTCCTTTCCGGTCCGAAATTTGTAGGCAAACTGATATAGAAAATTCCAGATGGATCGGGAAAGAGACGGAGAGGAGAGAGGGAGAGAGAAAAGGGGAAGTGAAGGAGAAAGAAACGCCTTCGAATATTCTTAATCTTTCAAAAGATTACATTTTGGATATAGGCAATTAAAGACTAAATGCTTATAAGCAACCCTTGTGCTTTGAGGACTAAAAGAAAACAGTTGCATACGAAAACAGCGGGTTTAGTGCAAAATCATTGTACTTGCCTATACTCCTCTATAAACCCACAATGGTTTTGCACTAACCCGGCGATTAACATATCTGAGAACAAGAGTGGCATCTATAATTTGTTCAGGAACTTGTTATCTCATTCCCACACAGTGACGCTTTTTGACGCCCTTAAAGGAAAACCATTTGGGAAACATAGTCTAAAATAAAGAAATTGCATGTAACAGGCAATTTCTTCATGTTTTCTTCCAAGAAAGTTGAACAAATCTAAAATTTCATAGACTTCAAATTGTCTTCTGCAACTCCTTTCAATTAGAACCAGTCTAAAATTCTGCCGTTTGTTAATGGGTTAATGTGTTAAAAAATAGACATCAATAATATTTCTTACCGGCCTTCGTGCTGATAGCCAAAGTGAACAGAACTAGGATATGAGCCGCCATTTTTGTTCTGTGGTCTGGGAGACAAGAAATGTCCCAAACTTATCTTGAGATATTGACCCAGATAAAACTTCCTGTTGTTCTTGCTGATCCTAAGTGTCAAACTGATTATCTCGTTTGCAGTTCTAGCCAGGAGATAAAATCTAGATTTTCTGTATGGAAATTGACAGATCGCGAACTGTCAATCAAAGAATCAGTCGATCAATTAAGTCATTTATTTAGACGGGAGGTAACTTTGAACTCCGACATTTGCTGACATGAATGTGAAGCATTTTGTTTTGTTTTGGCGATTTAAACGTCGTAACGACAGCTTATTCGAGCTGTAGTTACGATGTTTAGGTCACCAACAACTATTTCATTTTTTTGTTACAATTTACTGTCCATAAATTTTGCAAAAGAACGCCGTTTAATCCTCTTAAAGTGAAACCTCCTATCGAAGCTCGGTGTCAATTAGGATAAACACCAGAAATGTTCGGTTAAGCCTTTCCCGTTTTTTCAGAATTTTAGACCTTTCCAAATTCAAAGCTTTTGCAGACGACAATTCAAAGTCAAATTCATTTGAAAAATAATCATTCTGTAGTATAGAAAATGTGGGGGGGAAGGTTGTTTGTTACCAGCAATTTCTTCTTTTCCCACAATATTTTTTTAAGTGTAAAAACACAGGGGCGGAAAAAAACAGGGATTGAACAGAAACAGGTAAACAGGTTAAACTGGTTAACGCGAACTATGTACATATTATGATATTTCAACAGTTCTAACTAAAAGTATTATCCGTCTAAATTGAAGAGTCATTGATGAAGCATTCATAGTTCGCGATCAATCGACCAATCAAATCATTCATAGAGCCCGGAATTCAGCTTTGAACTCCAACATTGGCCACTATTTTTGTGAAACGATTTTCATTGGTTTGTACGCTTAAAAGTCGTAACTACAGCTTATTCAAGCTGTAGTTACGCCGTTTAGGTCGCAAACCAACAACTTTTAAGTTACATACTAATGTCTATAAATTTTGCAAAATAACGCCGCTATAAATCGAAGTGGAACTTCCTGTCGGAGTCAATGGGTGGGGCCAACGGAGTAGGTGGGCGGAGACAGAGATTGGTCAATTGTCGAATCTCTGGCCCCGCCCACTGACTCCTCTGGTTCCACCCACTTAGCTCCAGCATTGAAATTGTCATGTTGCATATAATTTCGTCATTTTACAAATGTTTTATATGTTTCGCGGGATATCATAAATCGATATCATCACATAGTTTTGTTGATTAATCGCAAAAATTGAGGCCTTATGCTAAAGAGTTTCAATTAAGTGTCCATACATACAGAAAGACAAACACCTCATGAAAGTCTCGATTTATCTATCAATAGATTATTAGTATAATAGTTTATATATTCATGACCACCTATGACTCGCTCAACATATCATACCAATTGACCAATAGCGACTGTCCATCAAGGAATATATCGATGAAATCAAATTATATATCATTCCAAGAATTGAGATTCAATCTCCGACATTGGCCGCCATTGTGTGAAAAATTATTGTTTGTTTGGTGACTGAACTTATTCAAGCTTTAGTTACGACGTATTGGTCGCCAACCAATTATTTCACTTTCTTGTTACATGCTACTGGCCATGAGTTTTGAAAAATAACGCCATTTAAAATCGAAGCGGAACTTCCTTTCTGAGTTAATGGGCGGGGCCAACGGCGTGAGAGGGCGGGGCCAGCTATTGGCCATTTGGATCGAGATTTGCTTTCGAAATTCTTCTCGCGTTGATATCTCAATATTTGTCATCGGCAAAATCCGCCAAGTAAAGTCGTAAAGGAACACAGACCTTGATAAGGACATTTCCATCTTCTGCTTTAAGTGCTTTACATAATTGTCTAAATCAAGGACAATAACCTGTAGCTACAGACATACGATGTCACTCATGTTTACCGGTGCTTTCCATTCTCGAAGTTATGTCCCTTTCATTAGTATTAATCTATGAACTAGGTGTGCGAAAAACCTAGATTCAGTTCACGTGTCTCTGAGATAAAATTATGTCCTCATTGCTCTCTCTTATTCTCTATTTAGATTCTACAAGAATATATCAGCGGGTTTTTTTGTTTTTTTTTTTGTTTTTTGTCAGAAATTTGGACTATTTTAGATTAGCAATATTCAATGAGCATTATTACTAATGAGAAACAAATGAGAGATTCAGTAAATCTTTTAAACCATCTGCGCCCAAGTAGTAGCTTAACCCGTTCTCTCACAATCAAGTTTTTTTACGTCCCTGAAGAATTGCATTAAGGAAATCATTTTGAGAAAAGGGAAAATTGCTTTACACAATGTTCTTTTCCCTATCTAGACCTTATATTTCAATTTAAAAGCGACTTGAATCTCTGTTCCTTCGGACCACTTAAAAATTTGGTCGTGCGGTATTGGATTAAAAAAAGCTAATTCAAAATAATAATAAGCATCCAAGAATATGCGTAACTGTATAGCGTATCACTCCCGCGGTATACATCTGGTATGCTGAGTTCTAAAAGTAGCAGACAAAATACTCACTGTATAACTGAAAGACTGCGCGTTATTGAAACCGTGGCCGCACCTATGCTGAGCGGGAAATTAGAAGCTGCTTTCGTATTTAAGAGTATTTCTATTCTTTTTTAAAACACGAACGTCACCGTTGGAGAAAACATGCTTGCTTGTGCATGCTGATTTTGTTTGATTCTGACCTTATTTTTTCAGAAGTTTAGTACCAATAAGAAACACCAGGTAAAGTTTTATACAAAAATCTTACAAATGTCTGTTGGGATAAGCTTTGATACTTGACGCCTAAAAGAATCCTAAAATAAGATCGTTAGCATTCTGTACCTTTTGATACAATTGACCAATCGCGGCTGTCAATCAAATAACCAGTCGACCAAACAAAATAATCATTCAGGCCAGAAATGAGTTTTGATATCCAACATTGGTTACCATTTTTTTAACCTTTTTTAAAACCTTTAAAAAGCTGCAGTTACGACTTTTACGTCTCCAACCAACCATTCTACTTTTTTGTTACAAGCAACTGGCCACAAATTTTGCAAAATTACGCCGTTTAAAATGGAAGCGGGACTTCCTGTTGGAGTCAGTGGGCGTGGCCAAAGAAGTGAGTGGGCGGGGCCAGCGATAGGTGAATTTGTTACAAGGTATTTCAGATTGTTGTCAAATACGAATTACTATCTGTTTGCATAAACTGGTGGCGCCACAGCGATCTTTTTTCGGTTTCGCTAGTCATTCAAACAAATAGATTTGTCAGTTTCATTCAGTCATGAGGAATAGATTCATGTGGCCGGTAATTGACATCATCAACGTTTCTGCAAATAACGAAATATACCGACGCGGCGTTATAGACGCGGCAAAATTGCAGCGTATGATAATTATAATAATATCTTTATCTAACGAAGGTAACCCATTAAGATAACATCATACAGTTAAAAAACAATGCAATACTTATTTTCAATTAGGCCTTCAAACAAACCACACACTCACAAACACACACACAAACATACACATCACATACACTTTCCGCTTCTCTCACACACACAGATTTTCTCTCTTTTTCTATTTTTCTTTCTATTAATTGCTTACAAATTCCCTTCAATAAATCTCGTACATAATATTATTTCAAAGACATACACAAACAATATTCATTTAATATACAATATTAAGTGTAGGTGTCTAATCAAAATTCTACTGACATAAGGTTTTCGTTTGAAAGTAGCAATTTTGCTAATAGATTTTATACCCTAGGAATCGAATACCAGTATTGCATCCCAACAAAGGAAAATGTGCGCTTTCTAAATTCTATTCTAGGTATGCTTATGCTTGTTACTTCATTGTTCGACTCAGATCTTAACGTGTAAAATTGGTTCCTTTTATACTGTATTAGGTCTGACATATATGGTGGTGCTAGGGCATAAAGAGTTTTATATACCATGGGTATTAAAAATATTTACATTAAAGAATTCACCAATTGCTGGTGATTGGTCAATTGAAAGACAGATGTTGTAACAGGTTTTACCGTTCCTCAGAGGGAATTTCGGGCTAAAAACTTGGAAAAGCGATGACACCGTATCGCCAAGTGCAAAGTATTCTTATCGCCGTGTGTGTACTAGATCTACGTTTACTTTTATACATATAAGGTAAACCATTTATTTATTCTAGTTTTGAAACTGTCCCTGTATGAGCTGTATATATACTTTATGAAAACTTTCAAGAAAAAAATAGTGTGTTCAATAGACCTAAATTTCTTGCCGTGAGCCCTTTATGCATATTGTTATTATACCTGTCAAAATCCTGGCGATGCTTTTCATCTAAACAATGACATTGAGGATTCGTGAGTATTCCTCTGGAATAATAACAAACGACATTATGTTGTTTGGCGTGCAAAATGTCGTAACTACAGCTTATTCAAGCTGTAGTTACGATATTTTGCACGCCAAAAGACGATATTGTGCATTGACCCTTTCATATTCTGCACAATTTTAGACCTGTTCAATTTCATAGGTCATTGCAGACGGAAATTTAAAATGGTTTTAATTTGAAAAATAACTGTTCAGTAGAAAATATTGTGGGAAAAAAAGAAGAAATTGCTTATTAGAGCACTTTCTTCTTTCCCTACAATATATTTTTTTTTAATTGAGAAATCTCAGAGACGTAAAAAACAAGTGTTCGCACAGGAAAATTTTAATGCAAAACGTACTCAGTCATAATCCAGATATCGTTATTTGGCCACCAAAACCTCGTAACCACAGCTAGAGTAGGTTGGAGTTGTGATGTTTGCCCTCCCACTAAAGATACATAGAATCTCTGAATACTGTTGTAGTTATTATGAAACAACTCCTCAGCTCACTTAATGTATTTTGTTTAGAGTTAATAATTTAGATATTTAAGTTATAAGTTGAATACCCTTTATTAACTTTGCAGGTTTCGGTCGGTGCAATGGCAGGCATGCAGTTTATAACACTAGCTTTGATTTACCTTCTACAAATAGGTATAGATAAGTATTTTCCCCTTTATTCATTTAACCTGAAAGGCGGAAGAGGATCTTCTTGGTGTTCCGAAGCATATACATTTAAAAACGAGATTAGATCCAGCTGAGGTCAATCAGAGATCGCATTCAAAAACTAACTACAGATAGATACACAATAGAATCAAATAATGGTAATTCTAGATTCTAATGATTATCAAAGAGCCAAAAACGTTCGTCTCTGACCAAGGTACACTCTCGCGCAATGTGACCAAGGTCGATACTTATCGCACCAAACATTAGATCCCTTTTCGCCTGACGTATCACATAGTAATGTTTTGAAATCTAATAATTCGTTTCAAGGCATTTCCAGACGACAATAGTTTAGACTGGTCCGAATTGAAAGGAGTTGCCGATGGCATTTTTAAGTTGGGGAAATTACAAATTGTTTTGTCTTTTGATGTATAGACAACATTGCGGAAAATGAAGAAATTGCTTGCAACAAGCAATTTCTTCATTTTACACAATGTTTTCCCACTCGTTTTCCATGAAGGGCGTCAAAAAATCAAATTGCGTGGGAACGGGTTAATGCGATTTAAGGATCGCTGGCCCTACTAACCGACTCCGCCTGCAAGGCCCACTGACTCCGACGGAAAGTATCATTTCGAAAGTAAATGGCGTTTGCAAAACTTATGGCTATTTTGATTGGTCGATTGATGGACAGCCGCGATCCTTCATTTTTGACAGGTTTCATTGACATTTTTGGATCGAGAAAGCTGACAAATCGAGGTCATTCATTTGCGACCTTAAATCTTATTTTGTGATGTGAGGTCATATTATTTTCTAACCCGGTCTACCTTTCACCCATTAAGCTTATTATTTATTAAGGTCATTCCAAAAACTCTTAAGATAATAGATTATTCTGAGAATATTGTAATACGAACATCGACTAAATATCATAAGTTAACTTTCAGAGCACGGTATAAAATCCACTTAATTGTAATAAAGTCCTTATTATGTTATAGTAGAGATACAATACAGAATCTTGTATTTGCTATGAGCTGCGGAGGAAGATTTTGATATTTCACGAGACCGAAGGTCGAGTGGAATATCATATTTTCTTCCGCACAGAGAAGCAAATACAAGAAGTTGTATCACAATCATAACGTAATATTCCATTTATTATATATTATAAATATATATTTCCTTATTAAATAAATTCCTTTAATGTTTAAAAATCTGTATTTCTACAACTATTTCCCTTCTCTTTTACCATTCTGATTACATTTATTTGCATAATGGCGTCATAAATAAAATGAATATGACGTAATATACAGAAAGAAAATGATGTCATCTTAGACTACCTTATATGGAACTTTTTTTTTTATCTATTTATTAATTCAGGATTTCAAGATCGATATTCGATATTGTATCAATAGTATGACTTTGATATTTGCCATCAATCGCTAAAATTGATAGAATTCATCGAGATATGATATTCCGTGAAACATACAACGTCGTTTGTGAAATGATATCATTACACATGTCGTGACGTCATTCTGGCGTTAGCAAAAAAAGCGTTACCATAGGGATAGTTATTACACTAGTGTAATTCCACCCATGTAGTATAAAAAATATTCATTGGGTTTATTTTACTCCCGTACCGTGGGTCATTTTATAAAATTATTCTATTGAATACTTCCAAAACATCAGCCTAAACAAACCGTAACTAACAATGTTTTCGACATAATTCAGATAAATTTAATCTTCATCTTATAAACAGGTGAAGTGAACGGCCAAGTTAGTTGTTATGAATGTGTTGATATGCCACACCCAAGTGATTGCGAGTTTGCTACGAGATGTTCTGCTTCAGAGGTAAGATGTTCAACTCCCCAGATGTAGCCAGATGTGGATTGTCCATTATTGATGGCTCACAAAACATCTTTTATAAACGAAGTTTTAACGTACGTAGATCGTTCGATAGCTCAGGAGAATTGATTGATTGATTGAATGGGGCTTAATGCAGCTTTAACAGTATTTCAGTCATATTGCGGAGGCTGGAGCACCTAACAATGGATTCCTGGTTTTTCTCACACCAGTACTACCACTACATCCTTTCCTAGCCCCCAGCTGCTATCCCACTTAGGTTTACGATTATCCACCCATTTGGAGAGACAAATGTCGGAAAGAATATATACACCGCCGAGCTCAGGAGAATAAAGTACTTGGGGGCTGAAAACGGTTCTTAGCTTTTAAACGATAAATAAGAAATATCCTTACAGTTCTCTGTTAAATATGCTTATGATTGCACCACGACACTGCTCTAGTCACGACCTCTGTGGTCGATGCAATCGATTTCATGACTAAAAACGTTTTTGTTTCTATTTCTCATATGATGTTTGTTTCAAAGTTTATTTGTTAATGATTTATCTATTTATTAATCTGTTTTAGGAGGAATTAAAATGAATAAATAAATAAGTAATTAAATAACTTCATATAACTATTTTTCTCATCGTTTTTTTTTTTTTTTTTTTTTTTTTTTTTTATTTTATTTTTTTTTTTTTTTTATTATTTTTACTTATTTCATTTAATATAATATGTAAATAAGGATATAATGATATTCATTTTTATTTAAGATATTTATGACATAAAAATACGTTATATTTTAATTTCATAGCAATGGTTAGATATTTGCAAATTATCATTTTATTTAAAAAGGTATATTCTAATAATAAGGATAATTCATTTATGTTCATAAGAAATATTGATAGAATTAAAAGAATTTGTTTAAAAATGCATTAATTCTTAATATAAATTCGATTTAATTTATTATATTCATACCTTATTGTATTAACTGGAAAAATATTTTTCACTGTAGAAGTTTATATCGCATTAAACAGTATATGAATTCAAAGGCAGTAACGTTACATCAGAAACGTTCGGATAAATCTTAGGTGCGCGAGCAAAATGTCGTTAGTACAGCTTTGCACTGACGAAATGGTTTTCTAAAATGCATCAAAATGTTAAAGAAAAAAAAAAAAACTGCCCATTTTTTTTTTTAGAAACAGCTTACAACTGAAATCTATGATATATTTCTGACCTTTCTTCGGGACCGCATCACTTATCCAGATTGGGATAAATATAACAACGTCGTACGCATAACTCCATGTTATATCGCCTAAAAGTAGCAAGTGGAGAATTGTGATAAAAAAAAACTACATTTGTGGCGAAATCAAACTTAGTTGTCGCCCAAAATTAATCAGAAAAATACATATTTCAAATTGCGAATTTACTTTTGCCTTACCTGTGTTCCAAGAAGAAGCATCAAGAATTTAAAGCTAGCACTTCATGGGCGCTGACATTTTGAATGTAGTTCGACGGAATCGGCCGAGTTGTCATGAATGACACTACCCAGGGGTGCGTTCTTTTCGTCAAGATTCTTAAGATTCTTATTTAGATTTTTAAGATGAAGCGTTCTTTAGCTTAAGATTTTTAAGCCGCTAAATAAGAATCTTAAGAATTCTTAATGAGGAATTTAAGCGTACTCAGTATTGGCTTAAAGGAGTAGCCTTGACGACGTCGAATATTGTCACCCAAAATAACAAAAATCGTTCTTTATGACGTCTCAAAAATCTTATTTAGCGTGATTTTTCATCTCGACGAAAAGAACGCACCTCTGAATGCTCAAATTAAATGGGTCAGTATTTGAAAAATCCCACCTGTCGGAAGATAATGTTTCAAAGTGAGTTTTTCTTTTTCCAGAAATGTTTTGTAGAACAGATCATCACGTCTGGCGGACTAGTGTTATACAACTCTGGGTGCAAGGCTAAAACCGTTAGTAAAAGATCACATTTTAGTTTATAAACTTTTTCTTCAGTTCATTTATCTTTTAGAACATTAACCCTCTACTGTTTTTTTTTTTTTTCTTTTTCAAAATTCTAGACTAAATTTAAAGCGGTAGCAGAAATATTTCAAAGTAGGTTCAATTCAAAAAGTAACCATTTTATATGGTATAAAATATTGCGGGAAAAGAAGAAATTGCTTGTAACAAGCAATTTCTTCTTTTTCCACAATGTTTTCTCAACTATACTTTTACATGAACCGTGATTTAGAAAGCGATATACTATGTTTGATTAGTCTTTTGATACTAACAACTGCTGTAGAAATATATTGAAAGCATATTTATCATTTTCCTGAAAGTGTCTAAAATCAATTGAATTTAAAATGATTTAAAAAGTTTGCTTCAAAAGAGCTAAAATAACGTTCATCAATATTCATTATTTTTATTTGAGTTAAGTTTTCCGTTTAAAATAAACAAAACGTGACTTTTAATTCACAAAATTGAAAATATATGCAGGGCATGTGGGCAGTACTCAGAAAACGAAAACACTATTACATTTCTTGTATGAAAATCTGGTACATTTAACGTTAGATATCGTTCAGAAAAATGTTTGTGAAGCACTTGCATGAACATGTATAGATATTTCTTCAAGGGCTAACACATATAACGGTACTCATATAGAAGTTAGTAAGACCCCTCCGCACACACACTAGAAGCATGGACTATTTATAAGCCAAATTCGACTTCTTTTTTTAAACAGTAAATTGACGAATACTGACTACGAATCAAAGAACCAATCGACCAATGAAATCTTTAACTTAGGCTGAAAGTGAGCTTTGAACTTAGACATTGACATTTTGTTGGTTTGGCGACTTAAACGTTTTTACTAAATCTTGTTCAATCTGTAGTAACGTCGCTAAGGGCGATAACCAACAACTTTACTCTTTTGTTACTGGTCATATTTTTTTTTACAAAATAGTACCGTTTAATACCTCACTGGAACTTCCTGTAGGAGCTCTGGTCAATTTGCCCTCCTTATTGAATTCAAAGTAATCAGACATCCAATGTCTGACCCCGCCCACATACTCCTTTATCCCCGCCCATTAACTCCAACAGCATGTCCCGCTTCGATTTCAATGTCCATTCGCATGTAACAAAAAATAGAATGAAACAAATAAGCTGTAGTTGGGACGTTTAAGTCGCCAAACCAACGAAAAAGGTTAACAAAATGGCGGCTAATATCGGAGTTGAAACTCCCTTATGAAATATGAAATATGCCCACTCTTTTCAAAACTTCAGAAATCAGGTAGTCATTGTAAATATTACAGAGGTGTATGGCACCAGGTAGGCGAGACGTCTACAGTCCATCCGGTTTACAAAAACGTGATGACATCACAGTGTGTCAGGAATGTTGTGACGGGGAATTCTGCAACGATAATGGTTGTGGTCAACTGGGTAAATATTTCTTGTACAAAACGTGATGACATCACAGTGTGTCAGAATTGTTGTGACGGGGAGTTCTGCAACGATTACGGTTGTGGTCAACTGGGTAAATATTTTTTGTACAAAACGTGATGACATCACAGAGTGTCAGGAATTGGTTGACGGGGAGTTCTGCACGATAACGGTTGTGATCAACTGGGTAAATATTTCTTGTACAAAAACGTGATGACATCACAGTGTGTCATGAATGGGTTGACGGGGGGTTCTTCAACGATAACGTTTGTGGTCAACTTGGTAAATAATTCTTGTACAAAATGTGATGACGTCACAGTGTGTCAGGAATATTGTGACGGGGAATTCTGCAACGATAACGGTTGTGGTCAACTTGGTCAATATTTCTTGTACAAAAACGTGATGACATCACAGTGTGTCAGGAATGTTGTGACGGGGAATTCTGCAACGATAACTGTTGTGGTCAACTGGGTAAATATTTCTTGTACAAAAACGTGATGGCATCACAGTGTGTCATGAATGGGTTGACGGGGGGATTCTGCAACGATAACGTTGTAGATCAACCGGTTAAATATTTCGTGCACAATAGCACTTGACTTCAAACCCCAAGATCACGTGTTCGAGCCATGGGCTGACCATATCAACTAACAAACAAATTATCAATCGGATGAGACGTTAAACCGAAGCGCCATGTGATGGTGCTATCCAACGAGCACGTTAAACAACCAGGCGGAGCTCTTGGTAGTTTCGCCCTTTACTGCACTATCCCCCGTAACAACTTGGCATCCTCTTGGGGGGGGGGAGGGGTATCGCTGCTACCTTAGAGAGGGAAAATAAACGGAAGTATTCTCACACACACTGAAATTCGTCTCCTATATTCTCTTATTATATAAACAGGAATATCTGATTAACCCATTACCGGGCGTTATTTCTTTTATTTTCTTTTACTGCTCTAAATTGAAAGGAGTTGAAGTTGACAATTAAAAATTAGTAAATATTTTAGATTTTTCAACTTTCACGGTAGGAACATTGTGGAAAATGAAGATATTGCTTGTGTCAAGCTATTTGTTCATTTTACACATTTTTCCAAACTATTTTTCTTCAGGGGCGTCAAAAAGTGTCAATATGGGAATGATTGAGATAGTTTCATCTCTGCCAATACCGTCGAATTGCTGCTAAAATATTATAACGTCAAATGTTGAAATATATCAGACCTCTATATATTTTATTATAATAAATACTCGTTTCAGCTGACATCATTTGTCTTTTTTTCTCATTTTGAAATACATTTTCACTGTACTTGTAGAGTACCTCACTACCTTAACCATTGCCGTGCTGAATAAAATCTATATCTGAATTTGCATTAGAATCAAAGCCCTGAAAGCACTAGTAGCAATATTCAAAGGTCAAAATTTATTTCTAGAGTAGCTCACTCCCTTAACCAATGTAATGCCAAATTAAAATTTAATCTGAATTTGCACTAAATCAAAGGCCTGAAATTACTAGAAGCAATATTCAAGGGTCAAAATTTATTTTGAAATTTAAATACACAGACAACTGTAGGTTAAACGAGCAAAACAGGAGGTGTAGGCTAAGATCAGGCTGCACTTATGTTCAGTCTGATCTTTGTCTATACTTCCTGTCAAAGCAGGAAAATAGTCAAATGATGGAAAAAAGATTAGGTCAATCATATCTTTACAGCTTGAATCGTTTCGATGTTTTTGAAGTAAATTTTCTAAATCCATATATTCAGCTAAGCGATTTCCTCAGAGGGGCCTGAAGTGTTACCATTGTAAAGATTCTATTGACCTCAATGATTGTAGAGACCTTACAATTTGTCAAGACCAGAGTGAGGTACATGTATGCTTGTTTTTTACAACTGACCGATCGCGGTTGCCAATCAAAGAATTAATTGACCAATCATTTTGACCGCCAGTGAACTTTGAACTCCAAGATTGGACGACATTTATGTTACTCATTTTTGTTGGTATGGTGATTTTAACGTCGTTATTATAGCTTATTCAAGCTGTTAGGGAATTTAGATCGCCAGCCAACAATTTTACTTTCTGCTAAATGTTCTAGCTAAATATTTTGTAAAAAAACACACCGTTAAATATCGAAGTCGGTGGATGGGGCCAGCGGAGTCATTGTCTGTGCGCCGCTTGCTAGTAAGACGCTTGCCAAGTAGGCCGAATATAATCTTAAATCGATTTCGCACTGACGAAGTAAAAACATGTAAATGATATATATTTGACGCACTTGAAGTAAACATAATTGCTATTCCAATCTTTTGTTTATTCGTTTTATTTATTTATTATAAATTTCATTATATAATACGAGTAACGACAAAACGATACAAAAAAGAAAAACCTTAGTTAGTACATGTATTCTTAACAGCCCTTTCCTTATATACTCTGAAAAATGACAATTTTGCTACTAATACAATCTACATTCAATTTCAAATATGTTCTTAGATTTTCATCGAAATTTCGTGCTGATATTTCCTTTCTGCACCAATATTATCCATTAGGGTGCTCAAATTCGAAATCACTTACTTAAAATAACTTCTTTATTCTTGATGAAGGCCGGTTTTATTTAGATGCTCCAGATTTTTCAGCCGAAGTCAAATGAGACTCGGGAATACGACCCCGACGAAACTTCGGCATATATCGTTCATCTACACTTGCAACATAAGACATTCAACGTTCCGATCTCGACACGAATTTCATATATGCTTATTTATCTTTTTTGACTTTATCGGAACTTTCGTTTTAAACATATTCATAATATGAAATGTAAAGGGTTTGATCCCTTCTTGTTTAAACCCTACTTTTACAGCCCTCGGGGTTTTATAAATTAGACAATATTATAGAAAAAGAAGAATTTTGCAAAAACAGGAAAGGGTTAAATGTTAGCTTAAATGAAATCAAAAGAATTGCTGACATGTAAAACAATCTTACAAAATAAATAAATGAAAAAAAAATATGAAAATAGGAAAGCGATTCAGAAATCCTATAATGACAAAAGAAGAAATATATAAATCTCAAACTCGCACTATTCCATCCATTGGCAATATTTAGTGATTGCCTACTAGACCTTTGCGCTGTGAACGCGAAGTCATTTTTTGCGAAAAATAGAAAGTATTTTGCGATATTAAAACAATTCCAAAACATTTTTTTTTTTTTTTAGATTTGTCCAAACTCAAAGTAGCTGCAGACGACAATTTCGAGTTGATTGAATTTTATTTATTTGGATAGAAAACATTGTAGAAAATGAAGAAATCGCTAAATGCTTTATCGGCTATGAAATATGCGTATTTTTGCCAATACTATCAAGTGCATTTTATACATTAATAAAATAAGTCTGTCTTGAAATTTTGTTTTAATTTCTAGTTGGATTTTTTTAATAACAAAGTTGATGCCGTTGAAAAAAGGACTAAGAGGGGTAGCGAAACATTGTATGAAATTTAAATAGGGAATATTGTGTATCGATAGAGATACAACATCTTGTATTTGCCATGAGCTTTGAAGGAAAATATAGGCATTTCCCTTCTCCTGTACCATTCTGACCAAGTTTATTCGTATTATGACGTCATCTACAGAATGGAAATGACGTCATCTTGGCACCGTATCTGACTCTGTCAGTTATTGTTTTTTTTCTGATATAATAAATCTAATCAAAAGTCTATACGGACTTGTCAGTTTAGATTCTTTAAGCTACATAACCCAGAAAAAAAAAAGAATGATTATTTAGAGTTTTATCGAAGATAATTCCATTTATGTTCATTTTGCATCTCAACTTAAATTCAAATTTGAAGTTGAATCTAAACCCAGGTAAACTCGTATTTTGTTGATCTTTCAATCCTAAAAAATGACAAGCTTCAATAAATGTGGTACTGGTTGAAGGCACAGATGTATAAAATTACTGTCGATTGATATTGATTTGTGTACTCATTTGCAAATCTTTTGGCTAATGATTTCCAAAAGGGAACATAATGTTTTAGTTGTTTATGTTTATAATTGTTTTGGTGAGATAAAATCCAGAACTAGTAGTGTTGAAATTGTTTCAACAGGTTTGTAGCGTGCACGAATTTGTTGGACCGGACAACAAGCCGAGATATCAGTCCAAATGTGAACGATCTTTTGTGAGTATTTAGTGATAAAATCAATATAATGGAAACTTTTTGACGGACAACAAGCCGAGATATCAGTCCAAATGTGAACGATCTTTTGTGAGTATTTAGTGATAAAATCAATTTAATGGAAACATTTTTGACGGACAACAAGCCGAGATATCAGTCCAAATGTGAACGATCTTTTGTGAGTATTTAGTGATACAATCAATTTTAATGGAAACATTTTTGACGGACAACAAGCCGAGATATCAGTCCAAATGTGAACGATCTTTTGTGAGTATTTAGTGATTAAATCAATTTAATGGAAACATTTTTGACGGACAACAAGCCGAGATATCAGTCCGAATGTGAACGATCTTTTGTGAGTATTTAGTGATACAATCAATTTTAATGGAAACATTTTTGATGAAAACAAGCCGAGATATCAGTCTAAATGTGAACGATCTTTTGTGATTATTTAGTGATACAATCAATTTTAATGGAAACATTTTTGATGAAAACAAGCCGAGTTGTCTGTCCAAGTGTTTACGATATTTTGTGAGTATATAGTGATACAATCAATTTAAACGGAAACATTTAGGACGGACAACAAGCCGAGATATCAGTCCAAATGAGAACGATCTGTTGTGAGTATATAGTGATATAATCATTTTACATGTAAACATTTTAAACGGACAACAAGCCGAGATGTCAGTCCAAACGTGAACGATCTATTGTGAGTATATAGTGTTACAATCAATTTAATGGAAAAAATTGTAAGAGAAATTCATCAAAAATTTAAATCGTATTTAGAAGGCATTTTGTGTGCGCTTGTATTCACACCAGTTGTCACGCACAGTTATCAATAAAAATCTTACTGCTATATATAAATCATCTTTAAATCGGTTTATATTTTTAAAGATGGGGAAGAAAAAGAACACAAGTCGACATTGAGCGACTTGTATGTCGTGATTATAGTTTAGATATGGTGTAGTTTCACCGAAAGATGGGAATGTGTGTGTCAATATCAATATTCAAGCATTTTGATTGGCTAATCTCTTTTTTTTTCATACTTCCAAGAACAAGTCTTTGAGCACACAACTATTCTGTATTCATACAGTGTGTTTAAGTGTTTAGGTTAATGCATCAATAATTCAATGTTTAGTTTCGTCTATCAAAATCGGGTGTTCTGATTGGTCCAAAATATTATTCATAACTCTATGAACAAAATTTTGAGCACGCAGTAACTTTGTATGCTTCCGCACAAAATAGTCCCAAAGAAAAAGGTATAAAAATTTGTAAAGCTTTTTTTTTCCCTCGATGTTATTAAATAATAAGAAATGAAGAGAATATTTTTTTGTTTTCATGGAGGTATGAACTGAAAAACCTACTCACACATTAGCAGAATCATACATTGTGTGATTAGGTTTTTCGGTTCATACCTCCATGAAAACAAAAAATATTCTCTTCATTTCTTTAATGATAACAAAAAATATTCTCGTCATTCTCAACCCATTCAAACTCAATGACTCTTTTGACGCCCATCAAGAAATAACAATTGGGAAAACATTCTGTAACATAAAGGCTTTCTACTCAGCGAGTTAACATTTTCCACAAGGCTTTCTACTCAGCAAGTTAAGAATATCTAAAACTTCATAAACTTAAACTTTAATTTGTAGTCTGCAACTCCTTCCAATTTGGACTTTCCTAAAGTATGACGTCCGGTAAATGGTTAAATTAACTGTTGCAAACACTTTCATAGGTATGTAAAGCCCTGGCTAACCTCCATAACAATAACAACATGTGCGTCTACTGCTGCGATTCCGATTTCTGTAACAATGTCTGTAATGGAACTTCCGGTGGAACCGGAAGCTCGGGAGGAGCCATAACTAGAATCCCGGGAAACACCCCTCCTACGTCACCGAGACCCACCCAAACCACTATGAAAGCCACAACAACTCCACCAACAACGACAACAATGAAGATTTCCCCTCAAGGTAGTTACCATAGAGACGTTTTTTCTAGATTTTATTATTTTTTTTTTTTTTTTGGAGTTTTTAGATATTATAAGACAGTATGTTCTAAATTCGAAAATTTAATAGTGTGGTATAAGGAATAAAGTGTGCAAAAAGCATGTAAATTCAAACGTAAAGGCTTCATCTCTGAAAAAAAGCCGTCGGTCACTGGTTTGTTGTCCTCTGTTTAACAAATCTTCCGTAAATATATACATTTTATTGCACTGTTCTGAACCCCCAAATTGTTAATTTGTCACCCACAAATTAATTAGTTGTACGGCATAAATTCATTAAATTTTCTTCTAAATTGAAATGAAAAACTTGTAACAAGCTTTATTTGTAATATGCATGTACGATATATTATTATCTGGCTTTAACAGTATAAAGTTATAAAACTGGTATTAAAGTGCACATGGTGCTTCTTGTCAGCCCGATTAGCTCAGTTGGTATAGAGCACTCGACTGCAAGCTTCAAGATCACGGGTTCGAGCCCTTGGCTGACCATATCAACTAGCAAACTAATTGTCTTTCGGATGAGACTTTAAACCGAGGCCCCGTGTGAAGGTCCATCGAGCGCGTTAAAGAACCAAGCGGAACTCTCAGCAGTTTCGTCCTGTATCCCTGCACTATCAACAACTAACCGTCTTCTAGGGGCGTCGCTCAAATAGGTACATGCTACGGTAGCGACGATAAATAAACGAAAATGCACACACACATATAGCGCTTCGCACATTCGAGCTTAAGTCTAACAACCATATGAACGCCCAATTTAGATTCAGGCACTTTGCTATTCTATACACAATCATTTGTAACCATTTTCCATTGGCATATTTTCTTAAGTTTTAATGCGAAAAATAATCTTTATAATATTATCACGGCTCAGGAATGATATATATTTCTTATAACATGGGCGATAATTTACCGGTGTAATAACTGTGAAAATCCGCTGAAACCTATTGTAAAGCTAATTCGTTTCGGTTAAAATTTCGTCATAATGAACGTACTAATGTAATATTACAAACGGATCTATCTAATTAGCGGAATATTTTCAATATATAAATTTAAAGAATTTCATCGATTCATCGCCAAAATTAAGGCAACCATCATTGAAACAATATCATATTCGTGTTCATGAACAGATAAGATAGACACAAATAAATCCTCATTTTATATGTCAATAGATTATTATAATGATAATAATAATAATGATAATAATAATAACAATGAAATCTTTATTTAGAGAATATAGCTCAATAAGCTTTAATATACAAAAACAAGAAAGAGCTTATTTACAATGAGGCGTTCTGAGACAATAGATGACTCGGGTTTTCACTTTCATTTATATACATACTCTATATAAACCTGTTCAAAGAACCAGTCGCGGCTGTCAACCAAGGAATCGATTGACCAATCATTCGTTCAACCCGGAATTGAGTTTTGAACTCTAACATTGTCCGCCATTTTTGTGAGACATTTTTGTTGGTTTGGCGACTTAAACGTTTAAGCCGCCAACCAGCCATTTTGCTTTTTTGTTTCATGATACAAGCCATAAATTTTGAAAAATAACGCTGTAGAACTCCCTGTCAGAGTCAATGGACGTTGCCAAAGGAGTGGTCGGGACAGCAATTGGTCGATTCTAGAATATTCTTCCAAATCTCGCTATTATTTCAGTCTTCTGCCAGAAAAACAACTACCTGTTCTTTGGATTTATACCGTTCTGCTTCAAATTCCAAAAAGAACTAAAAACACGATCTGATGCCCAAGCATTTTGTCAGAGTGAACAGGGAGAACTAGCCGTGATTGATTCCAAATTGAAATGGGATTTCATAGAGAAGGTCTTTTCTCAACTAATGTTTAGTAGGTATCTTTTTCACTTCGATAGGTACCCTTTGGTTTAGTAGGGATACTTCAGTTTACCAGTTATCCTTCCATTTCTTGGGTACCATTCAGTTTAGTAGGTACACTCTACTTTAGTAGGTATCCTTTAGTATAGCCGGTACCCTTCAGTGTCATAGTTTTCCACTACTTTAGTATGTACCCTTCAGTTAAGTAGGTACCTTCCAGTTTAGCAGGTACCCTTCAGTTTACCAGGTACTCTTCAGTTTAGAAGATATTCTTCAGTTTAGAAGGTACTTTTCAGTAAGTAGTAACCTTTTCTTTAGTATGTTTCCTTCAGCAAGCAGGTATGCTTCAGTTTAGTAGGTATCCTTTAGTTTAGCAGGTACCTTTAAGTTTAGAAGGTGTGCTAAGTTTAGTAGGTATCATTCAGTTTAGTGGGTACCCTTCAGTTAAGTAATCACACTACAGTTTGGTAAGTACCATTCCGATTAGAACTTATTCCTCAGTTTGGTAGGAATCCTGTATTTTAACAGGTATCCTTCAGTTTAGCAGGTACCCTTCAGTTTAGTTAGGCATCCTCCAGTTTACTATAGGCCTTCAGTTTTTAGCTAACCTGAGCACAATTTGCTCGTGGTGAGGTATTTCGACCGTTCTCTGTCCAGCGTCCGTCGTGCGTTGTGCGTCCTTTGTTGTTGGTCGTGTGTCAACAATTTAAAAATAATATTCCTGCCTAAATAACTGGGCTGATTTTAACAAAATTTGACAGAAATGTTCGTTGGTTTCTGACCTTTAAAATTAGCTAAAAGAATCGAAATCCGTTGATAACTCAGGAAGCCATATCAACAAAACCGAAATTAAATAAAAAACAAAAAAACTTTAAAATTATCCCCTCCGGACCCAGAAAAGGTAGAGCCTTGACATTTTGCAAGAAGCATCGGTACATTGCCCTCTTTCAGAATTGCTAAAATCATCAACATCGGGTCCCAAGGGGCGGAGCCCAAAGGGAGTGGGGCTTATATAGAAATAAAAAAGGATTTTTAAAACGACATCCCCTCAAAAACCACTGGGCCGATTTCAAAACTTTAAACTTTTTAAAAACTATCTCCTCTTGACCCAGAAGACTAAAAGTCTTTATATTTTGTATCTCCTCCCACTGGGCTGATTTTACCAAAATTGACAGAAATTTTCCTTAGGCGGTGCCTTTTCAAATTTGCTAAATGAATTGAAATCTGTTGAAAACTCTGGTTTCCATTGTAACAAAACTGAAATTTAAACCATGTTACCAATCTTTACAAATAATCTCCGCCTAACCCAAAAGTCGTAGAGTCTTAATATTTTCCATGGGGCATCAATACATTGACCTCTTTCGGAATGCTAAAATCATTATCCTCGGAGCCCTAGGGGCTGAGCCCCAGGGGGTGTTATTCAGGAATAAAAAAGGATTTTTAAAAAGACATCTTCTTCTAAAACACCGGTCCAATTCAACCAAATTTAGCAGAAATGTTCCTAAGGTGGTGCCCTTTAAAAATTGAGAATTTAAATCCGTTGAAAACTCTGGTTGCCATGGACACAAAACTGAATTAAAAAAAATTCTTTAAAAATTATTTCCTCTTGACCCAGAACAGTCCCAGGGAAGGATCTTAAAACGACATCTCCTCGCAAACCACTGGACAAATTTCAACCAATGAATTTAAATCAGATGAAAACTCTGATTGCCATTAAAAGGAAATACAAAAATCATCTCCTCCTAACCCAGAAGTTGAAGGATCGTGAATTTTGTATGAAGCATCAGTATATTGACTTCTTTCAAAATTGCTAAAAATTTCAGAGTCATTGGTAATTGAGCTTAAATAGAAATAAGGAAGGTAACTCTTTCAAAACAATGTGGCCAATTTTAACAAAATTTGGCAGAAATTTACCTTAGATTACCACCTTTTAGTAATTACTAAAAGATTTGAAATCTGTTGAAAGCATTGGTTGGCATGGCAACATAAGCTGATTTCAGTTAAATTTTAAAGGAAAACTTCTCCCGACCTAGTTAGTTTTGGCCTTAAAGAAAAAGAGCCTTATCTCAGGTGAGCGCTAGGGCCACCGACCCTCTTGTTTTAGTAAGCACCACTTTCAGTTGAGTATTTTTCTTCATGACTTCATTTTCCGCACCTGCATACTTTTAACTTCGGTTTTCAGAATATGGAAATCAAGTTTGACGTATTTCTTCCTCTATATAACGATCAGCAATTGATGATTGCCTGCCAAAATTTTCGATTTGTTTCATTCTTCATTGATACTTATTTAATAGGTTTATTCTTAGAGGATATTAAAAGACCTTTCACTTTTGACTTAAATCGATAAAGTTCTAAGATTTTGTTGATTTATGATATTACGTAAAACAAAAATTTGTAAAATGACGTCATAAAATGTAATACGACGTCATTTTTCTCGGTAATTAAAACGAGCTGTAACAGGCTACGGCTCATTTTTATATCAATTATACAAGTACAATATTATCCATAAAATATCAAAAATATTCAGCGCTCCGTAGATCATATTATAACATTCTATAAATATATCTTTTATATGATATTTTTGGTGAAGCGGAACTCAGCTCATATTGTTTCTACACCAATTTCAGACGGTCTGCGAGATTTTTATGTTGACGGTGTTTACGACCCGTCAGGAAGTAGTTTTAAATGCCAAAACAACCATGCGTGCTCATTCATCCAGTGGGGAACCAGTCAGCCTGATAACGCCTCGTCCAAACAGTGTTTGTACTTAAATGGATCAGACTTGATGAAATGGTACAATGCAGACTGCTCAGAAAGAAAGAGGTTTATTTGTACGAAAGCAATCTAGAATAAAATCAAATGTGTCCAACCGCTTGTGAATTTTCAATAAACTCTGTTTTTAATTACCCTGAAATTTCGAATTTCCTTGTCGAGTATTTATCACTTGGTCATAATAAAGGCATTGAAATATGCCAAAGTGGTTAAGGAAGACACTTAAACGTGGCTACACATTTAAAAGAAATTATTTTTAAAGATAAAAATGAAAAAGAGAAATTGTACTCGTACCCGCAACAGTAAACTTCCGTATTTCGAGTGAAGCTGAGACCCACGGGGCCAATCAGAGGACACGAAAATCCCTGTATTCATGGGGAAAAGTTTGTAGCCGGTGCGCGAGCAAAATGTCATAACTCCAGCTTTAATAAAGCTGTGATTACGATATTTTGCATGCGCACCGGCATTTTCATAAATTAATAGACACGAGAATCTTTTCCATAATTTATTTAGAACTTTTTATTTCCCAATTTTGAATTACTGCAAGTCGTTTGGGTTACATATCTCAATAGCATACAGTATTACACAAATGTGTATCACAACACCGGTGGCAGAGTGTATTTCGTTTTCCTGGCAGGGTTCCCAGAACGTCACAAACCTGAAATTATAACATTCAATTGTAAATCGAAGTTGTTACCGGCGGCGGCAGATATCCTTTCCGACAATGTTGAGTTAAGGGAAGCATTGGCAAATAGGGTCACTAACGAATTTCGAAAATATGGTCATTAATTGCTCGCTTTGTTCGCGATTTAAAAGGAAAAAGAAGGACTTTGTGATGGACCAGACGATGGGTTGAAAATGCCTCACTCACTTGTTTGCTGGCACATGATGTTGAAAATTCCTTGACTTGAGAAACTGGAAATGGTAACTCTCGGATCATACAGATCTGGAAAAAAGATCAGAAAAATAAAATACGTTATCATACGGTAACTGTATGGAAATGTTTGTCACGTGGAAATTTCGAGTTTTTTAGCTCACCTGAGAACAAAGTGCTCTTGTGAGGTATTGTGATCACCCTATGTCCGGCATGCGCCATGCTACCTGCGCCGTCCATCAACAATTTCCTTAAACGACATCTCATCCCAAACCACTAGGCAAATGAAGCCAAGTTTGACAAAAATGTTCCTTAGATAGTCTATTTACACCATAGCTTAAAAATGGAATCCGTTGAAATCTCTAGTTTACATGCCAATTGAAGTGAAATTATAAAAGAAAAATCTTTAAAAAATTCCTCTCCTGACCCAGAAGGCGTAGCGCCTTGATGTTTTTAAAAAACAAAATAATGACCATTTTCCAATTTGCTAAAATCATTGTCCTCATGGCGCTAGGAGCTTGACCTTTGGGAGGGGCTATATAAATAATAAAGAAGGATATTTCAAACAATATCTCCTAATAAAACTAGGCCAATTTCAACAAAATTTGGAACAAATGTTGCTTAGGGGTGTAATTTGCACTAAAGCTAAAAGATTTGAAATCCGTGGGAAAGAAATGGTTCTCCAAATCCAGTTGGCCTTGAGCCTCAATAGATTGCGTGGAATTCAATGGACATTGCTAAAATCTGGAGTTTCAATCCCTAGATACAGAGATTATGTATCTATAGAGTATAAACCCACTTGTATCATAATCCGAACCTTAACATTAAATTAGAAGAGTTGAGTGGAAAATTGCATTTGAAAAGTGCACCAGGGACAACGGTCCTTTTACTGTGTGTTTGTTGCTGTTGTTGGCGTTCTTGTCGTTGATATTGTTGCCGCTGCTGCTTTTGCGAATTCGAAAATTTCGCAAACATTTACTGTATTACTTACTTTTATATTCTTACATTTTATCAGTTGTGACCTCCTAAAATTTTACCCTCACAAAATGTCTGAAACCAAAACTTTGAAAAAATTGTGGCTCGGGCATTCTTCCATTTTTACAGTTTGTAATTGGTAATGACATTTCACCGCAGCCATACGGGGCTTTCTCGGATCTTGTCATCTAACGCTTATTATCCACACTATGTATACTTTGTTTTATTTCACTTAATTTAAAAACATATAAGTTTGATTAAAAAGCGTATGCTAGGTGAAATAAGACAGCAAACAAACAGCTGTTTATAATGTATTACATGTAACTCGCAATGATAGAACATCTCTATATCTCAGACAACGTACAAGTGTGCAGTACATGTCCTAAATCTGCGTTCCGATCGACGATTTAAATAGGTTCCAACAACGTAAGTTAAAAATAAGGAATACGATATTTTATTAAAAGCATGTATATTTTGATATGGGCCGATTAGTTCTGGCCGCATCACAAAAATGGGCGCTAAATAGAGGTGTTTGCTAAAACAAGATTTTACTGTATAACATATATCTATCCGTCTCACCTTGTTTTGTTCGCATGTTACCACGTTACTACAATCATCTTCTCGTATCATATTTGCACACTCGTAACACTGCAGGGGACCTGTAAAGGATGGAGGCATTGATTGAATGCGGTTAAACGCCACTTTTAGCAGTATTTCAGTCATATCGCGGCGGCTGGAGCTCCTAACAATGGATACCTGGTATTTCTCACACCAGTACTACCATTACATCCTTTCCTAGTCTCGAACTGCCATCCGACTTAGGTTGACGATTATCCACACATTGGTGAGAAACAAATATTTCAATGGATATGTGTCGCCGCCGGGGATCGAACCTATTAAGAATGGGGGAAATCTACGCATCTTTAGCTATTTCGGTCTAAATTACAAAAATTAGATGTATTAGATCTCGGACAAGCTATTTTTTGATAAGGTAAAGAATCTAGTGAAATTGACTGATAGAGATAGCAATCAAAATTCGATCGTCCAATCAAATTATTCATTAAGACCGGAAATGAGCTTTGCACTGCGACATAAATATTGGGCATATTTTGCTAGTATGGTGCTCTAGATAGGACCTTTAAGTCATAAACCAACCATTACAACACCATAGTCGAACTTCATGGGAGGTCAGTGGGAAGTGTCAGCGATCTGCCAATCGTTGGTCACAAAAGACACAGCCTCTTTGATATGGACAATATAGTTATTGTTATTGATATAATCAACATGTCCACCAAGCTTTACAGTTAAACCACCGTTATACAATTCGGCAAGCAACAGTTGCTTGCCGGTTTGTATAACGGTTTTTTAACTGTGATGATTGATAGACGACATAAAAAATAATAGAAATATTCGAATTTATATATGGAGAGTTATTGTGTATACAAACCGTTTGTATCCGGCAACTTGGTTCCTCCGTGCATTGTGCTTGTGAAGGCGGAGGTGGTCATTTCGGTAGTTGCTGGATGTGTAGTTCGGCAATTTCCGTTACACAAGTCTACGTCACAACACACGTGACAGGCTCGGTCAGTACTGCTTGGATGAAGACTTGATAATGCTTCACAAACCTAATAAAAACACCGTAAGGACTGTTCAATTCATGAGAAAGAATCGATCCAGCTGCTCCTCTAGAGATGATATTTTAAATAAAACATAACGAAATGCACAGACCATTTTGCGCATATATGGTTAATGTTTAGATAGTCAAAAGTAGCTGCGCGGTTTCTTTTATTTGTTTCGCTAAGGGTCGGTGTCAGCTTAATCAATTACCAGACGACAAAATATTAGACTGTTCCAAATTCAAGGATGTTGCAGACCACATTTTTTCGTTCTTGAAATTTTATAAATCTTTGCTTCTTTGGGTAGAAAACATTGTAGATAATGAAGGAATTGCTTGTAATTCTTGAAATTTTATAAATCTTTGCCTCTTTGGGTAGAAAACATTGTAGATAATGAAGGAATTGCTTTCCCCCCGAAAGCCTTCCCCACTCCGCCAAGGCGTCAAAATGCGTGATTGTGAGGAAATGGTTTAGATAAAGCTATATGTTGCACAAAGCGCATACTCTAATTTATTATATACCTATAAAAGAAATGGATTAAAATCTGGCTATCTAATACAACTCGACAGAAAAAAAATCTGTATTCGGCGTGTACCAAAAACCCGTATTCGTCGAGTACCGTTAAACACGGACTACTTTTTTATGTATTGACGTTCGGCTTATTTCGGAAAGTTGATTATTTCTCAATTATTTAAGAGAATTTTCTTAACGTCATGTCCTAAAAGGTATATAATGAAAGGAATGTTACAACAATGTGTTTTTCTATTTGTTGTTATCATGTTCTCGAATTGTGTCAAGTGTTTCGGTTTCATCCAATAAATCAAAGTACTGAAAGTACTATAAGCTAGCAAAGCATGGTTGAATTTAGAAAATCTTTCCCTTGTTGGGTAGAAAACATTGTGGACATTGAAGAAATTGCTTGTTACAAGCAATTTCTTCATTGTCAACAATGTTTTCCAAAGTTTTTGTTTTTTCCTTGAGATGCTTAAAAATTGAATTGAATTGAAATATGTTAAATAATATGCTTTTGACAGAGTTCTCTACAATTTGAAAAGAGTTTGCAATTTTCCTGAAATACATAAGAACTATTTTTATGGCGTAGGCATTTAACGGATTTAGTGGTTAAGCCTCCAGTGACAGTTTGCACTCGTTGAACTTTGAGACGACCTCAAAATTTTGTCTGTTAACTTAAGCTATCAAAGCTGGCGCTTTGCTAGCTAAAGATACCTACACACGATTCTCGAACACGATAACAACAAATAGAAAAAGACACTGTTATAATATTCCATATTCATACCAAACAGTGTAATAAAAAGAAATAGATCACGTAGTTGCATTCGGGAGAACGGCATTGTGATATAACCTTTGCCTTTCTCCCAAATAGGGTCTCGAAAGTACTAAACGTATCGAGATATAGCTCAGGCAGATCAGGTAGCAATTTTACGCTCGGTTTACAAACTTTGGTTGACTTGTTCTCGGTCCGATGTGTTTGTCACATATCTTTGTTCTGAAATATCCCGTTTTTTCCCTTTTCAATAGATTTAATAATACGTAAGAGACTTTTTATTAACCCTTTCCCGTTCAAATACGGGTTTTTACATTCCTGTGATTTTATACCTGAGAAAACATTGTGGAAAAAGAAGAAATTGCTTGTAACAAGCAATTTCTCTTTTTTCGACAATATTTTCTACCACATATGATGGTTTCATTTCAAATGGCATCCAGTTGTCATTGTCGTCTGCAACCTCTTTCAATTTGGACTAGTCTAAAATTTCAAAAATCGGGAAAGGGTTAAGGAATGTTTCAATCTTACCTGTCTATTCTCACACGATGCTGTGTATCTTATTTTACCAAAGATGTCCGGAGCAAGTTCACTTAGCATGCATATCTACAAATAAAACCTGAACATTCAATAGTTTTACTTCTGTTTTTCTAAGCACTAATTTATCATTTTGACAGATATATTTATCAGATTATCAAATTTCAAAAAATATTCAATTGTTCTCATTTGTTGGTCGATTTATGAATTGTTATTCTGATATTTGTTCATTTGTGGCTTGATTTGTGAATTCTTTATTTGATAGAAAGATTTAAATGTCTTTTATCTTTTATCAGTTTACGAATCTTAGAGGTTACGAGTTCGATTAATTCAGTATTTTATATGTACCGAATTCGGTATTCTATTTGTAGTATGACATTAATTTATGCAATTAATCGATGCGATTAATTGCTGTAATTTATAGAATTTCGGTATTTCGCGCAACATATCACGTTGTTTGTATGATGACGTCTTAACATACAATATGACGTTATTTTTAGTGTCAGCTCATTTCAATAGTTATTACACTAGTGTCATGTAACCAGTGTAATACAAAAATATTAAACTGGTTTATTTCACTTCGGCGCCTCAGGTCATATTATTAATACAACAAATTCCAACTCAATCCCGTTTTTTGACGCATCTCAAGAAAATAGCTTTGAAAAATAATGTGGAAAATGAAGAAATTGCTTGTAACAAGCAATTTCTTCATGTCTTCATTTTTTCTTCTCCAAAAGACAAATATTTTCAAAATTTCACCCACTTTAAATTGTCGTCTGCAATATCTTTCAATATGGACCAGTCTGATTTTTCTGTGTGGGAATGGGTTAAATAGTAGAATAATGGATGATTTACTTGACCAATATCACACTGAACGATGTTTAAACAGTTTGACAGATCTTCTACATTGTCGCAGCTATAGCACACACTCCCTCCACCTACAATAAAACGTTTATCAATAGAGTTCAAAATTGGTTTCAACACAACTCTTTCTAATCTCAAATGACAATAATAGACTTCTGTACAAAATAAACTATTTTCAAATTCGGTTTAAACACCACTCTTCTAAGTTCTAATTTCAAATGGCAGTAATAGACTTTCGTACAACATAAACAATATTCAAAATTGGTTTCAACACCACTCTTTTGAGTTCTAATTTCAAATGGCAATAGACTTCTGTACAATATTATCTATTTTCAAAATTGATTTCAACACCACTTGTCTGAGTTCTAATTTCAACGGGCAGTTATAGACTACGGTACATCAATAACTATTTTCACAATCGGTTTAAACACAACACTTCTGAGTTATAATTTTAAGTGGTAGTAATAGATTTCCGTACAACTCTCAAAATTAGTTTCAACACCGCTCTTCTGAGTTCTAATTTCAAATGGCAGTTATTGACTTCGGTAGAACATTTTCAAAAATGGTTTAAACACGACTCTTTTGAGTTCTAATTTTAAATTGCAGTAATAGACTTCCGCACAAAATATAACTATTTTCAAAATTAGTTTCGAAACCACTCTTCTGAGTTCTAATTTCAGATGGCAGTTTTAGACTTCCGTACAACATTAACTTTGTTTCGCACTATACTCGGGATTTTACTGACTACTTTCCTGTTTGTTAATGCTGATGTTGGTCTTGTAAGTATTGATAAGTAATCGACACCAAAATCGGTCATTTAATTATGGGTTCATTTGTTTATATACTTGCACATGTGTTTATTTAATAAGTCAATTATTTATTTAGGAAATGAAAAGAATATTTTTTTTCTCATTTTGGTATGCACCTAAAAACTAAATAACACTGTATGAAAACGCGAGTTTTTAGGTTCATACCTCAAGGAGAACAAAACAAAATCTAAGTTTCTTATAATTGAGCGCGTGCGTGACATTTCCAACCATTACACATGTGCGCCATGTAAACACTCGGATCAGCCTGTGCATCCGCACAGTCTGATCAGAGTCTTCACTCTGCGCTCTGTAAATAGAAACTGACCCAAAGCTTCTTTAAACATTAATCGAATATTCTAATTGTCCCGAATGGCTGTCCAGGGTGCTCAATGTGTGCGAGTCACGCACCTGCGAAATGGTTGGAAATGTCACGCACGGGCTCAACTAAATGTCATCAATCGGAACAAGGCAAATACTCTTCTACTTTTGACTAAAATCTATGGGTCTACTTTGGGCGCAAAACTTAGGTTCGTGGAAGTAAAAAAAGAAATTCAGCTAATCAAAATATTGAATCTTGGTAGACGAAGCTAAAGTTATACTATTCTGTATTTAGAAAAGTGGAAAAAAGGGCCAATGAACGGACATTTAGCGGCTGTCAATCAAATAACAAGTCGACCAATGAAAACGTCCATTCAGGCCAGAAATTGGTTTTGAACCCCTACATTGCCTGCCACTTTTTTGTTGGTTTGACGACTAAAATGTCGTAAAAACAGTTTATTCAAGCTATAGTTACGACGTTAAGGTCGCCAACCAGCTGTTTTATTTTTGTTACATGTTACTGGCCATAAATTTGGAAAAATAACGCCACATCGGGGTTAGTCGGCGGGGCTAATAGAGTAAGTAGGCGGGGTCACCGATTGGTCGATTACCAGCTGTAACAGGAATATTTGTCGTTCTCTGTGTTGTTATGTTGACAGTTGGTGGTCTTGTGTGTTGTATATGCCACCTACATTTGTCGTTACAGAAGTCCGTTACGCAACACTCGTGGCATCTGTCTGAAGGAACTATAGTCTTTAGGGCGTCACAAACCTAAAAAGATGCATGTTTTAAATGAAGATGGTGGACTTGCGCGATTGCTAATGTATATGTTCATGAATGTACACGGATATTGAATATGTACATGTACGTACACAAACATGTATCTACACCGATACTTGTACGTGTATCTTCACCAATATTGAATAAGTACATGTATGAACAATAATATTGGCCGTTTACATGAATTTACATTAATATTGAATATGTACATGAATAATCAACAATATTGAGCATGTATATGTATATTCACCACGAGTGAACATGTACATGTAATTACGCCAATTTTGAGCATGCGCATGGATTTACATACATATCGAAATCTATATGTATGTAACTTTGAACATCTATATGTATGTAACTTTGAACATGTACATTTATGTACACCAATATTGAACATGTACAAGTATACTCACTAATATTCAATATGTATGCAAATATTGAACACGAACATAAACCAATATTGAAAATATACATGTATATTCACTAGAAATCAACATAAAAATATAAGTACTAAAACATTGAACATCCCATATTAAATATGATCATATATGTAAACAAATGTTGAACATGTACATGCAGGTACACCAATATCGAGCATGTACATGTATATACATCAAAATTGAACATACTCATGTATGTAGACCAATTTTAAACACAAACATGTATGTTAACCAATATTGAACATGTACATGTCAATACATCAATATTGAACATATACATGTATATACATCAATATTGAACATTTACATGTATGTACAGCTATTTGAACATGAACATGTATTTACACTAATATTGAACATGTATATACATCAATATTAAACATTTATATGTATATACACATATTTTGAATATGAACATGTATGTACACTAATATTGAACATGTTTATACATCACTATTGAACATTTACATGTATATACATCTATATTGAATTTGTACATATATATACATCAATATTGAACATTTACATGTTTATACATCTATCTTGAACGTTTATATGTACACCTATTTTGAACATGAGCCTGTATGTGCACCAATATTGAACATGTACACGTGTATACATCAATACTGAACATTTACAGGTATGTTCACATATTTTGTCATGAACATGCATGTAAGTCAATTTTGAACATGTTCATGTATGTGCACCAATATTGAACATGTACATGTATATACATCAATATTGAACATTTATATGTATGTTCACCAATTTTTACATGAACATCCATGTCACCAATTTTGAACATGAACATGTATATACACCAAATATTGAACATATACACGCATGTACATTAATATTGAACATGTATATGTGTGTAAACCAATATTGAACATCTATATATGTACAACGATATTGAACACGTATATCTATGTAAACCAAAATTGAACATACATTTATATATACATATATGAACACCAATATTGAACATATACATGTATGATGACTATTTGATTGAATGGGGTTTAACGCCGCTTTTAACAGTATTTCAGTCATATCGCGGCGTCTGGAGCACCTAACAATAGATTCCTGGTATTTCTCACACCAGTACTACCACTATATCCTTTCTTAGCCTCCAGCTAATACGATAGGTTTACGATTATCCACCCATTGATGAGAGACAGATGTCGGAAAGAATATGTGCCGCCGCCGGGGATCGGACCCATGGCATCCCATGATTGAAGATTATGAGTCTGACGCGCTACCGACTGCGCCATGACGGCGGCTTCACATGTATGATGAACAACAATCTCTGTTACACTATGTACAAACTTTTCTTTAAATAACTGGCTGATCGCTGATCCCGCAAACTGAGCTACAACAGGAAGTCAAACGTTGATATCAAATGGCGTTATTTTGCAAAATATATGGTCAGTTACAATAAACAAAAAGTAAAATTGTTTGTGAAAAAGCTGTATTCGGACGCTTTAGTCGCCAAACCAACATAAATGTTTCACATGATCGGTCAATGATGGGGTTCAAAGTGTTCTTCCGGTCCAAATGAAAAATTTGCTTATTCGATATATTCTTTGATTTAAAGCCGCATCGTCAACTTATAGCTTAAATGATACAATGATCTACTTGTTGAAGTAAGTTTCAAAATAATCAGTGTACATATGTCCTCAAGATAAATTTATAATTGTTTGAATTTGTTGTGATTTTTTTACGAAACGTATTAACGATATCTAGAACATAAAAACTTCGGAAGACATCAAAGCCTAAGAAAAGAACAGTTACAGGGAAGACCCCTGAATACATACATATATATTTGGGGGGAGTATAGGTATATTCGAACGTAGTCAAAAACCCAATCAAAATAAATGTGTTTTCTAAGTTCCCATTTGTCTTACCTGTTTTGATTCACAGGACGCTCGGTAAATAAGCTTATTTGTTGATGCTTCGAAAATATCACGGATCACGCAAACCTGCAAAAGAGAAATCAGACATTTAAGAGATGAAGAGAATATTTTTTGTTTTCATGGAGGCATGGACCGGAAGACCGAATCTCATTGTATGAATACGCGAAGCAAAATTTGATACTTTTTCGTATGGGACTATTTGGTGCATAAGCATACAAAATAGCTGTATGCTTTAAAGGAATTTTCATGGAGGTATGGATTTTTTTTTTGTCCAATCAGAACGCTCGTTTTTAATAGACGAAACTAAAAATTTGATTATAAATATATGAATGCTTTGGCCGGGATAAGTATCTGAAAAAAAAAGAACTTCATCTATACAGTGTTGCATCCAGGATTTCTTCCAAGAGGGGGAGCTCCCCCACTGAATTACTGAAATGGGGGGAGTGACAAATGCTAAGGGGGGGGGTCAAAACCCCTAAGCAATAAGTTGATTCATTGATAAATCTTTCATAAAGATATGACGTAAACAACGAATCTAATAAGTTTTCACCACAATTCAAGATATATCACTGAAAAATTGAGGCAAAAAACTAAGCTCTTGATGTATACGTTGAAACATTTTCACCCACTTTTAAATCCTTCAAGTCTAACCCACTCTATTCTTGTAGAGCCAACATTTCAGAAGGTTTTATCTGTCTTAGTCATATAATAAGCAGTTCTCATAGCACAAGTTATTCTTTAACTGAAGTTTATCATGTATATTGGAGGTAGCTCTGACAAACTCACTTTGATGCACACTATCCTTAGTAAATGTGGTCTGACTAAATGTTTAAATGTGTGCAAGTATTGAAATTTGTGCATCCGGCAGTAAATGGATAATTCTTACCCGAGGTTTATCACAAGACAAATAACAGTCATCCCAGATTTCATTTTCTCCTCGTGTTTCTAACTCTTATAATTGTTCAACCACGATTTCTGCAATTTTGCGTCTGGATGAAACAGGAGTCCGTTTATTTTTCGCCCCGAAAGCTGAAAAGATTGGCTTTCGAGGTCTTTCTTCTAGTCTGTCGATTACGATGATAAAGCGCCGATATCGAGGCCCATAAAAAAGTCGGTGGTGCCTGATGGTGGTATTCAGATTGATTTAAATCAACTCTTTTTGTCAAGTTTGACATGATTGTCTTTAGCCGGAAACGGAAGGATTCTTCTGCGCATGCTCCACTGTTGGGTTCCCTGACTATTTTATACACATTGATTCGAATTCGGGTACCAGTTTAATTACGATGTGTCGTAATGGTTATAAATAGCGATGATCGGAGCTATTTTTATCAGTACGATATTGTCAACAGTTAATCGTCATTAGTCTTTTTTCAATTTTTTTTATACCGTCCCTTTGGTTATGGATTCTGCGGGAGTCAGAACATTGTTGCGCGATTACTCCCCCATCAAATTAGTGAGGTTGCGGGAGTGATCAAAAAACACGGGGGAATCCCGCAATCGCGCGGCCTGGATGCAACTCTGTCTATATATGAGTACCATTAAATTTGTTTGAATGGGGTTTAACGCCGCTTTTAGCAATCTTTCAGTCATATCGCGACGGCTGCGGCACCTAATCATGGACATCTGGTATATATGGCACCAGTATAACCATAACATCCTTTCCTAGCCTCCGGCTGCTATCCCTCTTACGTTTACGATTATCCTCCCATTGGTGAGATACAAATGTCAGAAAGGATATGTGCCGCCACGGGGGCTCGAATTCATGAGACCCCATGATTGAATATTATGAGTCTGATGCACTACCAACTGCGCTAGGACGGCGGCGAAACCATTAGATGCTACACTATAACCAAGGTGCATTTAGTATGACGAGAGCATTGAGATTTGAACTCCAATATTGGCCGCCATTTGTGTGAATTATTTATGTTGGGTTGGCGACTTAAACGTCGTAACTACAGCTTGTTCAAGCTGTAGTTACGACGTTTAGGTCGCCAACCAACGATTCCTCTTTTTTGTTGTATGCTAATTTTTGCCATACTTTTTGCAAAATAACACCGTTAAAATCGAAACGGGGCTCCCTGTAAGAGTCAATCGGCGTGACTTAAGAAGTAATTCGGTGGGGCAAGCGATTGGTCAAATGCACTTAAGTTTCGTTTTACCACTTTTACTTCTCTTGGAAATAAGTGAGATTCTGATGTTTCGGATGACGAATTTTCATATGTAGTTCAAAGAGCTTTTTTTACGTTTGTGTGTTTATTTCAAATCATAAATGACGGATCGCTGACCACGCCCACTGAGCTCCAACAGGAAGTTCTTCTTAAATACTAAACGGCGTTATTTTACAAAATTTGTGGAAAAAACGCCGCTAAATCATCAACAACAACAAAAATACATAATTGTCAGCCTATGAAGGAGTTCAAAGGTACCTTCCGGTCTAAATGAATATTTTAATTGGTCCATTGATTCTTTCATTGACAAACGCGATCCCGCTATTCACTAAATGGTGTTTTTAGCTAGCAAAGCGTCAGTTTTGGTAGCTTAAGTTAATAGACAAAATTTTTAGGCCTTCTCGGAGTTCAACGGGTGCAAACTGCCACTGGAGGCTTAACCACTAAATCCATTGAATGCATACGCCATAAAAAAGTAGTTCTCATCTTTTTTAAGAATATTGCAAACCCTAATCAAATTGCAGAGAACTCTTTAAAATGCATGCTATTTAACCCATTACCACGCAATCCCACTTTTTAAGCATCCCAAGAAAAAGCTTTGGAAACATTGTGGACAATGGAGAAATTGCTTGCAACAAGCAATTTCTTCATTGTCCACAATGTTTGCTATCCTATAAGGGAAAGGTTTTCTAACTTACACCAACTTAAAACTGTCCTCTGCAACTTTTATTTTTCAATTTGAACCAGTCTAAAGATTTTGATATGTTGAAATGGGTTAACTCCTGGGTTACTTTAACCTCTTTATATATTATGATAATCTTTGACAAAGAAGATTTGTTAACAAAACCATGCTTTGCTAGCTAACAGTACCTTCAGTACTTTGATTATGAAAGAGCACACATTGTTAGCTTACCTGATCAGATGAACACTTTGTAAAGGTAAGACATGCGTTTGGAACGTCCATGTTACGACAATTATAACAATAAACACCATTTCCATTGCTGGCTGTAAATTATAGAAAAAAACAACAACAAACAAACAAACAAATGTTTATTTATTTAGATATAACATGCTTTGATTCAAACGAGCCATATTGTTCTGTTGTGCATTGGTGAAAATTAATAGTACCCCTTATCATGCAAAATAAATCCTTCTTCAAGACTGTATTACAATCAAAGCGCTGACAGCGTTGGAATGCCTTGATGTTGTGGGTCAACTTTTTGTTGAATAATTCTACATACAACTCTTGACTTAAAATTTCAAACAGGTGGTGTAGACTAAGATCAACAGGTGGTGTAGACTAAGGTAAGACTGCACATATATGCGGGCTGATCTTAGTCTACGCCACATGCCAAAGCAGAAACATTCCGGGTTCGGCATCGCAAGAGTTAACAATACTTATACTGTAACTTTAATTCTTAAACCTGAAAAATCAAGCTCATCTATAAACGCAGATGGTATTCCTATATTTTTATCCCCCCGCTTCGAAAGATCGGGGGCATATTGTTTTACCGTTGTCCGTCTGTTCGTCTTTCTGACCGTCATTGAGTCTGTCGGTCTGTCTTTCTGTCTGCAAAACTTAACCAAAAAACTTAGCATTGCCAATTACTACCAGCCTATTTAAGATACAATGCTCATATTTGGTATGTTGATACATCACCTCATGTCAAGGTCAAGGTTTGATAAAGTCAAGGTCAAATGCCAAGGTCAAACGCCAAAAAACCTCATGTACGGCGGGGACATTGTGTTTCACAAACACATCTTGGTTTTTTCTTTTTTCTTTTTTTTTTTTTTTTTTTTTTTCTCAAATATTTCGATAGCATATGATATGTATCTCTGTGACACTACGAAGGGTTTATCTGTTTCTAAAGGCGAGTGTAAATCACTCTAAAGCGATTTCTATACTTTTAGTTAGCAAAGCGTCAGCTTTGATAGCTTGAGTTAACAGACAAAATTTTGAGGTCTTATCAAAGTTAAACGACTGCTAACTGCCACTGGAGGCTTAACCGATAAATCCATTCAATGCCTACGCCATGAAATGTAGTTCTTATGTATTTTAGGAATACTGCAAACTTTATTCAAATTGTATGGAATCATTTCAAAAGCATGCTATTTAACACATTCCTACTTATTTTCGCTTTATAGGCAATTCAAGAAAAAAGCTTTGGAAATATTGTGGACAATGAAGAAATTGCTTTTATGTCCAATTTTTTTTTACCTTACAATGGAAATATTTCTAAAATCCACAAACTTGAAATTGTCGTCTTTAACTTCTTTAAATTCGAACCAGTCGAAGATAGTGTCATATTGTAATGGATTAACTCCTGGGTTACTTTAACCTCATTTATTTATCATTATAACCTTTGACAAAGAAGGCTACTTAACAAAGCCATGCTTTGCTAGCTAACAGTACTCTCAGTACTTTGATTTTTTAAATAAGTAAATTGATAACTTAACTTATTTACAGTGTGTAACATAGTTTTCCTTTTTTAACGAACTTGTAGGGCCGTTAAGCCTTATGAGTCGCAAAGTTTACTGTTGTGGATGAATTTTAACATCAAAGCGTGTTTAAGTATAAGGTAATGTTAGGATTCACTAAACAATGCGAACGTGTCATCATCCCTTTGATAAATTATTTAAAACGAAACAAATGTTAACCCTTGTCATGCTGAGCCCGGAATATTCCTGCTTTGGCAGGAGGTATAGAATAAGATCAACCTGCACATATGTCCCTGTCCTAGGTTATATCTTGTTTATTTCGAGAAGGATATCCAGTCGCTTATATAACATCATGACTACATTCACTTTTTTTTTTTCGCGATATCGTAATAGCGTAATTAAAGGTTTCAGCTTATTTGCACAGTTATTACACTAGTTTAATATCACTCGTGTGATATCAAAAATAGTCAACGTCTTTATTTCCCAAAGTAAGTATCATCACATTTTTTTTTTCGCGATAACGAAATAGCGTAACTATAGGTTTCAGCTTATTTGCACAGTTATTACGCCAGTGTAATATCACTCGTGTAATATCAAAAATATTCTACGAGTATATTTCCCAAAGTAAGTATCATCACAGTATAATACGTTTCCATATTCATTCATGGATGGACAAGTCTAGTCCCCTTACCTGGTAGAGTTGATAGTGTTGTGGGTACTTGTGTAGTTTGCACGTCACATCGATCATTACAGAAGTCTAAATAGCAACAGGTGTGACAACCATGTGTTTGCCGTCTACCTCGCTGGGAGGACAACCCATAGCTCGCACATTTCTGAAATCATTTAAGGTAACCCGTTGAAGGATGAGAAATTCGATTCTGGTCAGTCTGCTCAGATTGAGCATGTTATTTGGGGTCGAAATTATGCGCTTTTTTGTTGTTATTGTTGTTGGTCTTTTTTGCTATTCTGCTTTTGTGTGATTGAATAAGGTTAAACGCCACTTTTAACAGTATTTCAGTCATATTGCAGAGGCTTGAGCACCTAAGAATGTTTTCCTGGTATATCTCACACCAGTACAACCACTACATCCTTTCCTAGCCTCCAGTTGCTCATCCAACGTATAGGTTTTCGATAATCCAACCATTGGTAGTAGACAGATGTCAGAAATGATATTTGCCTCGACTATTTTTCATTTTGCATATTCTATTAACTTTGGTTTATATGTATTGATATCCAAAAACAAAAATGCAAAGAATTCTATGTTTTTACACGCTAGCGAGACAGAATTTATCTCTCTGAATACGAATACTTTGTTGATGGGATATCTTCCTGTCCTTGAATTCAGTTATATGCTAGAATGAGAAGAAAAAGTAAATTTGGCTGGTCAGGGGTGGGTGTGAGTGTGATTTCAATTTGCACCTTTCAAAGTGCCTTAGAATTAAACCGAAATGCATCTTTGTACTATTAAAGAGATGAAGAGAAGTTTTTTTGTTTTCATGGAGGTATGAACCGGAAAAATTAATCACACTGTGTGAATACGCGAATTTAATAGCATCGAGCGAAAAAAACAAAAGCTGTACAAATTTTGATACTTTTTTGTATCGGACTATTTTTAGCGGAAGCATACGAAATCGCTGCGTGCTCAAAATGTTGTTCATGGACTTAAAAAACTTTTTTTTCGACCAATCAGATCGCTCGTTTTTGATAGACGAAACTAAAAATTAAATTATAAAAGATTTAATTTCGAAGCAGGCCCAAAGTAACAGGAGGTTGTAGCTTGGGGGTGTATAAGTTAGCCACCCAAAGATTGAAATGGTTCCCACGGGCCTGAGAAAGGTTGAATATTAAAAAGAAGTTAAACCTTTTAGCCTTATGTTGGTGCCAGTCTTTTGTCGAAATTAAAAGAAAATTAACCATTGTCATGCTGAACCCGGAATATTTCTGTTTTGGCAGGAGGTGTAGACAAAGATCAGCCAGCACACATGTGCAGTCTGATCTCAGTCTATACCACCTGCTTGTCCCTTTTAAGCCAGAACAGTTTATATAATAAGTTTTTAAATGAAATATTGACCTGCAACTAATGCTTTCAGTGATTTCAGTCCTTTGAATTTAGTGCAATTCTAAGAAAGGAATTATACTCAGCATGACATGGGTTAAGACCACAAAAAGGTAAAAAAAAAAAAAAGAAAATCGCATGCTTTTCTAGTAAAAAGAAATCACGCATCGCTTGAAAAAGCAATACTTTCTTTTCGTAAATTGATAAAATATGGTATCAGTTAACTTTAAACCTTCTTTTTGAGGAAATTAAGTTCTACATTAAAGGAAATAATGAAATACTGAACTTACTAAGGGATCTTCACAGGCAGCGTGATATTTCAAAGAACCTGTGGTATAGTCACGTATTTCACGCAACATGCATACCTGGAATGATAAAGAAACAACGTATTGACCCTTTTCCCGTACAGTCCCCGATTTTTACGTCCCTGTGTTGTTTATATTTTAGAAAGCATTGTGAAAAAAGGAATAAATTACTTGTAACAAGCACTTTCTTCTTTCTCCACACTATATTTTCTACCCTACTGAGTTAAAATCGACCTAAAATTGCTGCCTGCAAAACCTTTTAATTTGGACTGGTCTACATTTATGCAATACAGTAAATGATTAGGTAATGAATTCTACTTGTATTGCATTTTGTATTTCTTGATAGGGTGTCAGACGATTAATAATTGTGTGTGTTTGATCAATCATTTTAACTTATCATGAACACTCGAAAATAACCAGTCGACCAGAAATGATTTTGAGCTCCGAAATTGGCCGCCATTATGCTCACTCTGTTGTCGGCATGGCGAAATAAACGTCGCAACTATAACTAATTTTAGGTGTAGTTACGACGTTTAGGTCGCCAATCAACCATTCTACTTTCTTGTTGCGTGCTACTGACAATATGTTTTTCAAAATAGACTTTCGGGCGGCGTTAACGGAGTAATCGGGCGGGGTCAGCGATTGGTCAATTTACAAAAATGAGATACACTCCATAAAACGGTGTGTTTTTACGGAAGATGACGTAATAATACAGGGCGGAGCTACTGAGAGCTCCGCCTGGCTCTTAACCCTTTTCTGTATTGCAAAAATATAGACCTGTCCAAATTCAAAGGATTTGCAGACGACAGTTAAACGTGGATTTAACGTGAAAAATAGCCATGGGATAGAAAAAACTGTAGAAAAAGAAGAAATTGCTTGTCACAAACAATTTCTCCTTTTTCTACAATGTTTTCTCAATTTATGAATTCCTATGAATGTAAAAACCAGGGATTGAACAGGAAAGGGTTAAACGTACTTGGTGTATATCAAAGTCAAACTCGGCCTCGGTTTAATCTTTCACCCGAAAGAAGTTTGTAAGTTATGGCAGCTAGAAGTACGAATCTGCGGCCTCAATGTTTTAAGTTAAGTAATCCAACAACAGGGCAAATGGACATTTTAACGCAATACACATGCGTTTAATGGATAACCCCTAGATTGGCGGATTGCAAAAATGGCCGTATTGAAACATATGACAGTATATAGTCCGAGATACTAGGAGACTTAAATCAAAGTACTGAAAGTACTGTATGCTTGCAAAGCGTGGTTTTGTAAGGTTATCATGATAAATTAACGAGGTTAAAGTAACCAAGGAGTTAACCATTTCTCACACGATCCCTCCTATTTATGCCCCTAAGAAAATAGTTCTGGAAAAAATGAAGAAATTAGTTGTAACAAGCAATTTCTTCAATTTCCACATTGTTTTCTACCCAGATAGACAATATCGAATATTGGAGACTCTGATCAGAGCCATTTTGAACACGGTGTGCTCAGGCAGAGTTCGCAACATTCCCGAAATACATAAGAACTATTTTTCATGATGTTTGAATTTAGTGGTTAAGCCTCCAGTGGCAGTTTGCAGTCTTTGAACACTGAGAAGACCTCAAAATTTTGTCTGTTAACTTAAGCTATAAAAACTGACACTTTGCTAGCTAAAAAGGTATTTCGTTTACGAACAATTGAAAGCCGTAATTACTACTGAAACGTTGTTGTTGTTGTCATTTTATTGAAGACAGATATGGAGTAACCCATCGAAAGTAGTAAGTTCGTTTATTTTAACTGACAGATCGCTCGTCACGCCCTATAACTAGACTGTCATATCAGACGATATTGGTTTTAAAAAGTAAATCGTTAGATTGCGATCTAAACTTCGTAGCTGCAGCTTGAATAAGCTGTAGTTACGGCGTTCTAGTCGCCAAACCATCTATGAAGGTTAACAAAAATGGCGCTCGATGTTGGATTTCAAAACTCATTTCTTGTCTAAATATATGATTTCACTGATTGACTGGTAATATGATTGATTGACTCGATTGGTCAGTTAAATCGGTATTATGTTCATATTTTATTTCAAAAGAGGTTAAATTGTGAATTTCTTAAAAAAAAAACCCAATTTTGTTGCTTTCAACAAAATTGATATTTTTGATACAGGTACAATTTGCATAAAATATAATCACAGATTCAAACTAACCTGGCCTATTGGACATATTGTAAGATGCGGACAGGATTTCGGGCCATCAATTACTTGGCAATCAAAACATACGGGACCTCTTTGCGGTTGGATGTTGCCTGAAAATGATACTACATGTTAAGGATAATGTTTTTTAGGTATAATGCATATGAAATTGAGGCAACTATAAAAGAAAAATATGCGATTTGGGATCGTAAGAAAGCTTTCTCAGTATTATATTTGTATTTCGATTTCAAACCTCTCCCGTTTTCCAAAGCCTTAGTCCTGTCCAAATTCAAGGTTTTGTGATCGAAAATTTATCGAGCATTTAATTTGAAAAATAACCATTTATTGGGACAGAAAATATCTACATTGTTTTCTCAATTATGAAATAATGTTAACTTCGTGTTTAACCCTTTCACGTTTTCAGAAACGTTAGACTTTAAAGTGCATTTAATTTGAAAATAACTATTTAGTATGGTAGAAAATATTGTAGAAATAAAAGAAATTGCTTGTTACAAGCAATTCCTTATTTTTCTGCATTGTTTTCTCGATTGTAAAATCACTGGGGCGTAAAAACAGGAAAGGGTTAAATAGAAGTTATATTACTTAATTAATCATTAAAAGAAGTTTCCTACTAAAGTTTTAATAAAACTGGATCGAAGAAAAATGAAACTCTTTAGTATCTTTTGTTTTGGTTTGGTTTGTATCTTTGTTGTTCTTTTTTTTTTTTTGTTTGTTTGTTTTGTCTTAAACAGTCTTAATGTTAGAAAAGCCTTACGATTTGATCCATGCTCTACAAGTTCGTGGCCATAACAGTTTACCAGAACTGACAATATGACTAGTAACACCCAGTTCACTGAAATAAACACAAGACAATGAGCAAACTCCAGTTCACTGAAATAAATTCAAGTTAATTAGCAACACCTAGCACACTTACTTTAACTCAATATAATTAGCGATTCCCAGTACACTTGAATTGACTCAAGAAATTACCTATACCCAGTACACTTAAATTAACTCAATAGAATTAGCAATTAGTGAATTAGACACATATAAGGCGGAGATCCAACTAATCCGATTAATGAGATTTAACTTAATATGTTTGTGTGCGGGGGGATATTTTCAAAAAAGGGAAGGTATCCAAAAAATTCTGTCTGATGATGTTCATATTTGTTTTCCATTTACAATTGCTAAATAAATCCACAACCATTTATTCTATATTTCTAACATGTTCAAACAATCCTTATTTTTAGTATCTAGATAAATATTGTAGGAAGAGAAGAAATTATTTGTTACATTTATTCTTTTCTACATTCTCACGAAATTATGTAATGTACAAGATATAGATTTGTATACTTTGAATTGTTGTCTGTGAATTCGGAGAGGAAAACTTGGACCCCACCCCCACCCGATCCCAAGGATAGCGACAAATTCTATATGTCAATATTAGCAAGTGTATCATTCATTACCACACCATACTACGTTTTGACGTTCTGAAAAAAGATATCTGGAAAACACATAGAGAGAGAAGGACAAATTGTCTGTAACAATTCTCCTTTGCTTTGCTTGTTTTCTATCTCTTACGACGCTAGTTTTCCGATGAGATGCATTTTGAAGTGTCGTTTGCAACTCTTTTTTATATGGACCAGCTGGAAAATTTTGTCGTCCTGAAATCAATTGCTGATACAAGCGACGAAAATAGCTTAATTTGTCGGATCAATGGCCACGCCCACCAACCTCCGTCAGGAAATTCCACTAAGTAATTAACCCATTCCCCCCAAAACAAAATTTTAGACTGGTCCAAACTGAAAGAAGCTGCAGACGACAATATCAAGTTGATGCTATTCATCTATTATTTTCTCTCTCTGTGTGTGCGTGTGTACCTTTTTAGATAGAAACATTGTGGAAAATGAAAAAAAAAACAAAAAAAACTTGATATACAAGCAACTCTGTCTCTCACCAATGGATGGATAATCGTAAACCTAAATGGGATAGCAGTTAGAGGCTAGGAAAGGATGTAGTGGTAGTACTGGTGTGAGAAATACCAGGATTCCATTGTTAGGTGCTCCAGCCGACGCGATATAACTGAAATACTGTTAAAAGTGGCGTTAAATATCAATCAATCAATCAATCAATCTTCATTTTCCAAAGCTTTTTTCTTCAAAGGCGTCAAAAGGTGGGATTGTATGGGAATAGTTTAAATGGCGTTCAGTTGCAAATTTATTTCAAACAACATGTTACAAAAAGGAAAATGGTTGGTTAGCGACTTAATCGTTGTGACTACAGATTTGATAAGCGATCCATAAATTGAAATCCTCAAAAAAAGTGTCCAAACTGTCTAAGTTCGACAGAGGTCAAAAACAACTGACAACAAAGGACAATAGCCTCGTAATTCGTCGATAGTCTAGATTTTGGGCCAGACAATGTAAAACTTTTTCAGTACTCAATTGAGAATCTGTTCTCTAAGTTGAGATTAAATATGTAAATCTAATTGATCCAACCATGGTAAATGCGCGAAAAAGTATTTTTTTTCGACTATGGTAAATGCATGAAAAAATGGGGAAAATGTCACTCCTTACAATTGATGTGCAATTGGGATAAGAATAAAAAACCATCACATGTATTATGAGTAAATTCTCAAGTGAGTTAATAAAAACAATAATAATCTCTTTCCCAAGTCAGGAATCTGACACCAGCATGTGTGTAATTCTATGCTAAACTAGACTTACCATATCTCGGCATATTTCTATGTTTAGAAAACGTGTTTTTAAAACCTTATCATTAATGGTGTCCCAGACAGGGCGAGAGTCCATGGTTGAGAGGACTGAGTTCAAATGTGTGTTCTGGTGCATTTTTAAAGGCATACTAGATTCAACCGTTTAACACTTTCCTGTTTGGTCAGTTGTTTGGTCAGTTGGTAGAACACTTGACTTTAAACCTCAAGATCACGGGTTCGAGCCCTGGGCTGACCATATAAACTAACAAACAAATTGTCTTCCGGATGAGACGTTAAATCGAGGTCCCGTGTGACGACGATATACATCGAGCACATTAAAGAACCAGGCGGAGCTCTCAGCAGTTTCGTTCTGTATCCTTGCACTATCTCCCGTAACAACTAACCGTCTTCTGGGACGGCGCTCATATTGGCATGCGTTACGGTAGCGAAAGATAAACGGAAATGCACACACACTTTTCTTGTTTTAATTTTTTTAGACCTGTCCAAATTCAAAGGTTCAAAGTTTTGCAGATGAAAATTTAAAGTTGATTTGATTTGACAAAATAACAAATCAGTAGGGTAGAAAATATTGTTACAAAACAATTTCTTCTCTAACTAACTAACGCTCATATTGGCATGTGTAATGTCTTTTAGACCTGTCCAAATTCAAAGGTTCAAAGTTTTGCAGATGAAAATTTAAAGTTGATTCGATTTGAAAAAATAACCAATCATTTGGGTAGAAAATATTGTTACAAAACCATTTCTTCTCTAACTAACTAACGCTCATATTGGCATGTGTAGCAAGGTAGCAACGATAGATAAACGGAAATATACACACACTTTTCCTGTTATAATTTTTTTAGACCTGTCGAAATTCAAATGTTCAAAGTTTTGCAGATGAAAATTAAAGTTGATTCGATTTGAAAAAATAACCAATCAGTAGGGTAGAAAATATTGTTACAAAACAATTTCTTCTCTAACTACAATGATTTCTCAATTTTAAAATCACAGGGACGAAAAAACCAGGGATTGAACAGGAAAGGGTTAAACAAATTTGAATTGCATCTAATATGAAACGTCAAAATTTGGACTAATCCGACTTTAAGAAAACAAGGCCTGACCTAGGGTTCAAATTTGTAGATGTGTGTGGGGGGTGGGGGGTGGGAGGTAGCCTTTAACCTATTCCCACACAATGACGCTTTTAAACGCCCCTCAATAAAGCTTTGGAAAACACTGTGGAAAATAAAGAAATTGCTTGTAACTCCTTTTAATTTGGACCAGTCTAAAATTGTGTCGTCTTGTAATAGGTTGATATTGTAATAAAAATCCCATAGGGAAAATAGGGAATTATTTCTAAATTATTATGCTTGAGTCTACACTGAAGTATTTAGAGTCACAGTATTCAAAACCGGAATGGAATTTGACAAGATGGCATATTATGTGGTAGAAAACATGAATGGAAAAAGGGGGGGGGGTTTAAACAATACGTTGTTTCTCCTTTTCTCACATAGTTTACATAAATTCTATCCGTGTTTGTAAAGTTTTTTTTTTTTTTTTTTTTTTTTTGAAAGGATAACCGAAGGACCCACATGCCGTATTTGTCCAGGAAAAAGATAACTTTCACTCAAAACAATGTGTGATAAACAATTAAAGAAACGGATAAAATCCTTTGTTGCCAGGGTATTACAGCATTCAAGTTTAAACCCTTAGCAACGCAATTTTTAAAAATAGACCAGGATGAGAATATCTCACTATACATGAATGTCTTGTAACCCTTTACCACTGTTCCTCAGTTAACACTCCCATTTATTTGCACACAGGATTTTTATTTATTTATCTTTTTTTTGTGTGTGTAAATGTAAAAATGTTTGTAACAAGCCAGGTCTTCTTTTCTCAAAACGCATTCTATCCTTAATGATATTTCTTTGTCAGTTTTAATGCTCTCTTTTTTAATGTCATCTGCAGCCTTTTTCATTTCGGAACAGCCTAAGTGTTTGCTATCTGGTAATAGATTAAAAGATTAGAAATACAGCAAGGGAATTTTGAAATAATTGAAACTTGGCCTATAGGGCGCGATTTGCTCTTATTCAGGCCGCCGTCATAGCGCTGTTGGTAGCGCGTCGGACTGCCAATCTAGAGGTCCCAGGTTCGATCCCCGACGGCGGCACTCATCCTTTCCGACTATTTATCTACCACCAATTGGTCGATAATCGTAGATCTATGTGGGATAGTGGCTGGAGGCTAGGAAAGGATGTAATGGTAGTACTGGTGTGAGAAATACCAGGACTCCATTGTTAGGTGCTCCAGCCGCCGCGATATAACTGAAATATTGTTGAAAGCGGCGTAAAACCCCATTCAATCATTCAATCAATTGCTCTTATTCAGCGTCAATACCCGCGGGGCACGCCGCAAGTCACACACAAATACACGCTGAACGAGTAAATCATCGATACGTATGTCATATCTAGAGGTGTTTCTGCGAGATAGTCTTCTATATCCCTTATACATTTTTTTCCTCCACGACCCATAACCGATTTAGATATATTTTCTCGCCGAAGCATAAAATCGCCCAGATTCACTCGCTAGATGGATCACACGATCGCACAGATTATCTCTTTCTCTGCATCAAACGATCATGCACATTCACTCTTTCACTGTAGATTCACTCGCTGTTACGAACGATCGAACAAATTCACCCGCTGTAGAAAACAGTCAAGCAAATCCACTCGCTGTAACAAACGATCAAGCAATTTCACTGGCTGTAACAAACGATCAAGCAAATTCACTCGGTGGAACAAACGGTCAAGCAAATTCACTAGCTGCAACAGACGATCAAGCAAATTGACTCGCTGTAACAAACGATCAAGTAAATTCACTCGCCGTGACGAACGATCAAGTAAATTCACTCGCTGTAAAATACAATCGCTAATATCCACTATCTCTCTCGCACAAACATAAAGTAGCGAAATTTCTCTGCCTCGCTGTAACGAACAGTCACACAGATTCGCTATCTCGCTGGAACATACAATCGCACAGATTCTCACTCTCTCTTAAACATACGATCGCGCAGTTTTCTCTCCTTGCTGCAACATACGATTGCACAGATTTGCTCTCTGTCCTGCTGAAACATACAATGCAAATTCATTCGCGGCCGCCGTCATAGCGCAGTTTGTAGCGCGTCGGACTGTCATTCTAGAGGTCCCGGATTCGATCCCCGACGGCGGCACTCATCCTGTCCGACTATTTGTCTCTCGTCAATGGGTCGATCATCGTAGACCTATGTGGGATAGCAGCTGGAGGCTAGAAAAGGATGTAATGGTAGTACTGGCGTGAGAAATACCAGGATTCCATTGTTAGGTGCTCCAGCCGCGCGATATAACTGAAAGATTGTTGAGAGCGGTGTAAAACCCCATTCTAACAAACAAACAAAGCAAATTCATTCGCTCTCTGTAACGGTCACGCAGAATCGCTGTAACTGTCACATCAAATCTCACAGATTCTCTCTCGCTCTGATACATACGGGCAAATTCACATGTGGTAACAAACTATAGCACAGTTTCATACTATCTCGCTTAACCCAATCCCACACATTGACGCTTTTTGACGCTCCTTAACATAATCAATAGGGAAAGCATTGTGTAAAAGGTAGAAATTGCTTGTGACAAGCAATTTCTTCATTTTACACAATGTTTTCTCCCTTTACGCTGAAAAAGGTAAAATTTCATATACTTAAAACAGTCGTCTGCAATTCGTTTCAATTCAGACTAGTCTAAAATTTTGTCGTCTGGTGATGGGTTAAACATACTATCGCACAGATTCGCTCTTCGCTGTTACATGACCGTAACATTATTCCTGCTGGTTGCATACGATAGTCTGAAATGCTGTGAGCTGTTAATTTCTTTGTTTTAATCAATTACTACACAAACATTTTATAGACTTGTCCAAATGGAAAGCCGTTACATACGACAATTTCAAGTTGATGGTATTTTGAATTTCTTCGCTTTTTTTACATGGTCGGAAATGAAGAAATTGCTTGTTATATCTAGAAATATCTCTATCGCAAGTCGGTTGTAGAAGCATTCGGCAGATCAATTAACCTGTTCCCACACGCATTATGATGCCCCTCATGAAAAAACAATTTAGAAAACATTGTGGAAAATGGATAAATTGTAACAAGCGATTTCTTCATTATCCACAATGTTTTCTATCCTAAAGGTTAAAAAAAAAATAATCAAAATTTCAGAAGGTCAATTGTTGTCTGCAATTCCTTTCAATTTGGACTAGTCTAAAATTTTGCTATCTGGTAATAGGTTAATGAGTCAGGTAGCAAACCTCAAACATATTTGTTTCATAGTTGCATTATTGGGACTTCTAAACGCCGTAACTATAAATGGAAAGGCTGTAGTTACTAAGATCAAGTCGTTTAATATTCCCGAAATCTTCCACTTTTCGATAAACCTGTTTGTCGGAACTGAGAAAGCGTGACTAAGCTTTCGGTCAATTGACCAATCGCTGGCCCCGCCCACTGACTCCCAAGGCCCCGCCCATTAACTCCGACAGGAGGTTCCACTTCGATTTTTAACGGCGTTATTTTGAAAAATTTATGGCTAGTAGCATGAGACAAAAAAGCAAAATGGTTGGTTGGCTACTTAAACTCGGTAACTACAGCTTGAATAAGCTGTAATTACAACGCTTAAGTCGCTAAACCACAAAAAAATAAACTAAAATGGCGGCCCATGTCGGAGTTCAAAACTCCTTTCAGGTCTGAATGAAATATTTGATTGGTCGACTGGTTAATCGATTTAAAACCGCGATTGGTCTATTCTCTACTGATTAGGTCATTTCAAAGTGATCGATAATGTCAATCATAAAATCTATTGGCCAGTGAAATCGCTTAAATGGGTGAAAAAGTCACAATTTTACCAGTTAGTTCGGAATTACACATGAAAAAAAATAATGATAATAAAAAACGCCACCGTCTTGGCGGCACATATCCTTTCCGCCGATCGTCTCTCACCAATTGGTTGATAATCGTAAACCTAAGTGGGATAGCAGCCGGATGCTAGGAAAGGATGTAGTGGTAGTACTGGTGTGAGAAATACCAGGAATCCATAGTTAGGCGCTCCAGTCGCCGCGATATGACCGAAATACTGTTAAAAGTGGCGTTAAACCCCATTCAATCAATATATCAAAATACAATTCTCCTAAGCTATATGAATGAAATTGAATCTGTGTTTATTTGAAAAGGACAGCAAATCACCTTGTTATTATTAAGCATTTCTGACGTCAACAGAACGTAAAAACACACCACTTCAACAGCTGCGCCTAGATTGTGGAGCAGAGAGGTGTGATTTTAACCCATTACCAGACGACAAAATTTTAGACTGGTCCAAATTGAAAGGAGTAGCAGACGATAATTCAAAGTATATGAAATTTTAGAATTTTTTAACTTTCTGGTTAGAAAGCATCGTGTAAAATGAAGAAATTGCTTTAAACAAGCAATTTTTTTCATTTTACAAAATTTTTTCCCATTGTTTTTGTTTGTTTGTTTGTTTGAGGAGCATTAAAAAACGTCATTGTGTGGAAATGAGTTAAGACATGCAACCAACCACTTTCGAAACTAATTCAATAGGTTTATTATTAATTTGTTATTGTAATTATTATTGTTATTTAAACTGATCATTATTGTCTTTTTATACTAGTTTTGTTAAAATTATAGAAATTACATGTTACAAGCAAATTCTGCATTTTATATAATGTTTTCCATTTTTTTATTTTTTATTATTATTTTTGCGGGTCATCAAATAGCATCACTGTGAGGGAATGATTTAATATGTGAGTAGGGCCTACATTTTATATACATGTACAAAATGTACATGTACATGACCGCCTGATTTATTTGGGATAATCGTGCCCATCGACTTCCCTATTCCATTAACTATTGGCTAACAGAGAAGGGCCTAGCCGCTTCGATTGGACAAAGGGTAGTGATTACGGAATTTGTGGAGGTATTCCCGTATCTTGGATTGACCGCCTTCCACTTTCAGAGACACTACTGTCTCTTCTTCTCCATATTTGGAAACCCGACTGAGCTTGTTGAAGACTTGTTTCTGAATTAAGACAACTTAATTCCACAGCTATTTGTAAATTTAATCGTTTACACGCATGGTTAAATGATTTAATGGGATTTAACGTCACTTTGAACAGAATTTCAGTTATATCGCGGCGGCTGGTGATTCTTATCGTGGCTTATTGACTGTACTCACACCAGAACATCTACAGCATTTGGTCCGAGCAACTGGCTGCATTTTGATGGGGGGGGGGGGGGGATGACGCACATTGCGATGACCTTTTAGCTAGCAAAGCGTCAGCTTAAGCTAACAGACAGTAATGTGGTATTTTTAGAGTTTAATGAGTGCAAATTGCCACTGAATGCTTAACAACTAAATCCATCGAATGCCTACGCTATAAAAAGTAGTTCTTGTGTATTTCATGAATACTGCAAAGTATGTGTCACATTTCAATAGGTTAACTCTTGGGTTACTGTAACTGTATTTATCATGGTAACCTTTGACAGAAGAAGATTACTTAGCAAGAACTTACAGTACTTTCGATACTTTGATTAACAAATGTCAAATGAAAAGATATCAAATATCCTTCATTTTCAGAAAGCTCGATCGATATGCTTTTTATTCAATTTACTTCCCTGAAAAAGTACCCTCTTCATCAGAACAGAAACGAACATGTTTTTATCGAACCCTCCTTTTACCCATTACCAGACGGCAAAATTTTAGACTAGTCCAAATTTAACAAAACATCGTGGAAAATAAAGACGACAGTTTAAAGTTTACGAAATGTAGATTATTTCATTCGATTTTTCTGGGTAGCTTATTTTTCTTTTTTTTTTTTTTTTTTTTATAATATTTAATATTTAACACAATGTTTTCCAAATTGATTTCTGAAGGGGTGTCAAATAGTGTTACTGAGTCCCACATGACAAAATATTAGACTGGTCCAAATTGAAAGAAGTTGCAGACGACAATTTAAAGTTTATGAAATTCTGGATTTTTTAAAAAATTTCTGGGAGGAAATCATTGTGGAAAATGAAGAAATTGCTTGTTAAAGCAATTTCTTCATTTTCCACAATATTTTCCAAAGTTTTTTTCCTTGGGGGGCGTCTAAAAGCGTCACTGAGTGCGAATGGGTTAACCAATAAACAGGGTGCAAAATTCTAGACTGGTCCAAATTCGCAGACGACAGTTTAAAGTTTATGAGATGATGGCATGTTTCAACCTTTGTTCCTAAACTCAAATACACAATTCAAAAAATCTAACAACAGAAAAATGAAAACATTGTGGGGTTACTCTAACTCTAGAATGAGTAACTAAAATAAATGATTAAACCGTTTAAATGTTGGGAGTTGACCAAATTACGTGAGTTTATCTAAATGTGGGGGTATCAGTGAGCATGTTTGTACGGAAGTTTATATGGATCTATCTTAAAAATGTCTATCTGATGCAGATCTTGGGTCAGTGAAACATGGATAAGAGGGGGAATTGTTCAGCTTGTTTTTTCAGTATTGTCTTCTATTTGGGTTACATGCAATACGTAGGTGTATTCTTTATTATTATTGTTTAACCCTTTCCTGTTTTTCAAAATTTTAGACATGTCCGAATTCAAAGCGAAAATTTAAAGTTGTTTTAACTAGCAAAAATAACCGTTAAGTAGGGTAAAATTATTGAGGAAAAAGAAATTGTTTTAAGGATATTGGGTGGGGAGTTATGGATTACCGAATTTATTAAAGTTCGTAATTTCTTGACCACGAATTTGATATTCTATTTACAATATTGCATATTTTTGATAAATTGATAAAATCGTGTACTTTTCGATTATAACGCGAAACTAATGACGCTGTTTTGAAAAATGACGTCATGTATACACGTATTATATGACGTCATTTTCACGGTACACGTAACGAAAAGGCGCTATCATATGCTTTTAGCTCATTTACTTTTTGTTTTCATGAAGGTATGAACCGAAGAAAAAAAAAAAAAACTAATCACACTGTATGCATACGCGAAGCGGATTCATACATAAGTGTAATTAGGTTTTACGGTTCATACCTCAATGAAAACAAAATATATTCTCTTCATTTCTTTTAATCTAATAGCATCGAGCGAAAAAAAAAGCAAATACTGTACAAATTTTTATACCTTTTTGTATTGGACTATTTTGTGCGGAAAGATACAAAATTGCTGCGTGCTCAAATTTTGTTCATGGAGTTATAGATATTTTTCCGGCCAATCAGAACGTCTGTTTTTGATAGACGAAACTAAATATTATATTATTTAGTGTTATATCAAAAATAGTCAATGGTTTAATTTCACTCCCAAGTCGTAAGTCATGTAAAAACACATATAACACATGCGGACGTCCGTCAATCGGTTGAGAGCGCTAAATAGTGAGCAAAAATCTAAGTTGAAAAAAGGGACATAATTTGTGCAAAAACGCCTTTTGATTTAGATTGCTCTTTTGACGATGAACATACGTTCCGGATTTCAGCCAAATACCTACAGTGTTAACAGAGATATATATAATAAATGAACGCCGGGGCTATCTAGCAAATTACGGATCGCTGGCCAAGCCCAACTACATTCAGTTCGACTGGGGTTGTAAACGTCTCTATGTTGTGGAATTGATTGTCCGGAACATAAAATAAAATTCAAATCGTTGGTTGGCGTCAGAAACGTCGCGGCTACAGCTTCGATAAGCGAAAGTTACGACTTTTAAAAAAGAAGATTAATAACAATGTCAGAGTTTAAGGTTCGGTTGAATTTTGATCATAGAGGCGACCCGTTAATACCTCGGAAGATCTCTAAAAACAGCAGATCTAAAAAGAAGTATACGTTATAAATATCAACGGCAGTTGAAGAACTGACTACGCTGGCCCCGCCCACTGATTCTAACAGGATGTCCTGTTTCGATATTTAGCAGCTTTATTAGGTCAGTAACATATAACAAAAAAGTAAAATGGTCGCTTAGCAACCTAAAAGTCGTAACTACAACTTAAATAATTTGTAGTTACTATTTCTAAGTCGCCAAAACAACTAAAATACTTCAACAAAATGTCGGCCATTGTTGGAGTTCTAATTCTATTTCCGCTAAAAATGAATGATGCGATTGACCTCTTTTTTAGCTAGCAAAGCGTCTGCTTTGGTACCTTAAGTAAACAGACAAAATTTTGAGGTCTTCTCAAAGCTCAACGAGTGCAAACTGGAGGTTTAACCACTAAATCCATCGAATGCCTACGTCATAAAAAGTAATTCTTATATATTTAAGAAACATTGCAAGCTCTATTCAAGCATGCTATTTAACCCATTCCCACTGAATTCCGCTTTTTAAGCATCTCAAGAGAAAAGCTTTGGAAAACATTGTGGACATTGAAGAAATTGCTTCTAACAAGCACTTTCTTCTTGTCCACAATGTTTTCTACCCAACAAGGGAAAGATCGTCTTAATTCAATCAATTTGAAATTGTTGTCTGCAATTTCTTTAAATTTGAAGCAGTCTAAGATTTTGTCATGTTGCAATGGGTTAACTACAGGATTACTCTAACCTCGTTTGTTTATCATTATTACCTTTAGCAAAGAAGATTACCTAACAAAACTATGCTTTGCTAGGTTACAGTACTTTTAGTACTTTGATTTTCTCTGTTTGACAGCCGCTATTGGTCAATTGTACAAAGGAAAGAAGAAAACATTTGTTAACTGTATGTTTTAATTTTAACCTTTTTACAAAGCTTTCGATGTTTAAATGCATTGAATTCAATGTCTGCAACGGTTTTAGTTTTTGTCTTGGTGTCATCGTCTGGTAAGCATGTGTGATCATAAACCTTTCCAATCACGGATTAGTCTTTAAACGCTTGAGCCTATGGATTTCTTCTTGAGTAACATGAATTTAAAGCCCATTTCATTAACCCATTGAGCTCTTTTACAAATTAATTTCAGATTCACTGTTTTTCGACGGAACCGAGTACTAATAAAGACCGAGTAGGAACAAAAACTGTACAATGTTTACCCAATGAATATGGACACAACTGTACATACTGTGTACCAAAGAACACTTGTGTAGCCGGTCATTATACATGTGATTATGACACCGGAAACAAAGTTTGTCTGCCAGGGTGGTCCGGGAAGTCCTGCAGAAATAGAAAACAACCGGATATGACGTTCGTTTCTTGTCCCGACAACCAATGCCGTAATGGCGGATCATGTATTTCCGGCCAGTGCTGCTGTGTGGACGGATTCACAGGGATTTTATGTGAAATCGAGATAATTGAGTGCACAAATACGTCTTGTCATAATGGAGGTAGGTTCTTGCTTGTAATCTACCTACGCAAGTACAATATTAAAGCTCTGCAAATCGTTCTTCAAATAAGGGGTTAGAAAAAGGTTACTGTAGACAGGGAGATAAGTTATAGATCTAAATTATTTTTTACTGATCTTTGCGATGTTCAATTCCGATGTAATTCTAAAGGCGTTTTTTTATATGATGCACCGATGGACATTAATAAGACGGTACCCCCCCCCCTTTTTTTTTTGCAAGCATTACTTTCTTGTCTGACGCTCCCTGTTTAACTTAGACTCTAGCATACAGTGCTGTCAGTGCGGGGGTTTGAGTTCGAACCCTAGCTAGACCACCATACTTTCCGCGATTAAAAAAAAATCTTCGCGTCACGCGACATTAGTTTCTCACCAATGGACCAACGATGAGTCCTGTACCTAACGCGTCGAAGTTGTGATTGTACCGGCTCGAGAAACGACAAACGACAGGAAGCCATTGCTAGGCCCAAAGGCACCTTTTACTTTTGTTTTCTATTATCTTCGTTTTAGGAATTTGTAAGGACCTGATCGGTCGATATGAGTGTCTATGTAAAGACCAGTATACGGGTACCCAATGCGAGGTAGCACCTTCAGGAACCATACAAACCACACCACACAACGACGGCGGCTGTGAATACGACACGTGCTGGAATAATGGCACGTGCTTCGAGGATGCTATATTCACGTACTGTCTCTGCCCAACTTGGTTTACAGGTTCCAAGTGCGAAACATCGCTAAAACCACAACAAGCTGTTTCTGTAAGTAAAATGTCGTGAAAACTTAACCATTGTCATGCTGAACTATGAATATTACTGCTTTGGCAGGAGGTACAGACAAGATCAGCCTGTACAAAAATACAGTCTGATCTTGGTCTACATGTCCTGTTTGCCCCCTTTCGGCCAGAATTGTTTAATAGTTAATTTTGAAAAGATATATTTACCATCATTGAGGCCTTACAGAGCTGTCACTCCTTTGATTTTAAAGCAATTCTAAAAAGGATCTTTATTTGGCATGACAAGGGTTAATATAACCTGGATAAATATTCTACTAATTGGTTTAACTCATTCCCAAACAATTCCGCCATTTTATGCACGTCAAGAAAAAACTTTGGAAAGCATCGATCGTGGAAAATGAAGAAATTGCTTATTTTAAGCATTTTTTTTTTAAATCTTAACAATGTTTTCTACCTAAAAAGAAAAAAGTCTTTTTAGAATTTCATCAACTTGAAACTTTCATCTGCAACTTCTTTCAATTTTGACGAGTCTAGAATTCTGTTGTGTAGGAATGGGTAAAGTTCGTCGTAGTAGTTGATACATTTAGAAGTTTCGTATTGATTTCGATGGAATAGTTCAGGAACTCTGTAAGTAACAGAGAGGAAAAAAAGAAAAGCTGTATTTTCACGAGTGTTGGAGCCACGAGAAAATATAGCTCTTAGCTGTTGCTTTTAACAAAATGCAAGATAATTTCGATCTCACGTTAAAAAAAAATAAAACGGTTTACCTATTTCTCTAATACGAGGATAAAGAGAGAGAGAAAGAGACAGAATTGTTTTTCCCGTAGAAATTCTCTAAAAAGCCTAATTTTACATGAGAATCGACCAATCGCGACTGTCAATCAATGAATCAATTGACCAATCATATTATTCATCACTTTCAGAATTGAGCTTAGCACTCCAACATTAGCCGCCATTCTTTTCAAACGCTTTTGTTTGTTTGGCGACATTAATGTCGTAATTCCAGCGTTTTAAAGCTGTATTTACTCCATTTAGGTCGCCGACTAACCATTTCATTTTTTGCTACATGCTACATCTAAGAATTTTAAAAAATAAGACCGTTTAAAATCAAAAAGGAACTCCTGTAGGGGTCAATGGGCTGGACCAGTGGAGTAAGTGGACGGGGCCAGCGATTGGTCAATTACAAGTTATTCTGATGTCATCATCGGTGTACATCTTCTCGCTGAGATGACGGTTCAGAAGCGCGAATTCAACGAAAGCACGACTAAATTTACTAGAACAGCGAGTTTATCATTCTGATAACTCCAATTTTTGGTGTAATTAATTTCGGTGAATTCATTAAGTGATAGAAAATCCACCTAGAAATCTCGATAATACGCGGAAAAGCATTATAGAAATGATATATACCATCTTCGCAAGCCAAAGGTTCTAACTCCACCTTGTTCCTTACGAACGTAAGGAACAAGGTGGAGTTAGAACCCTTGTCTTGCAAAGATGATGCTATACAGGATATATTTGTAATAATTCAATTTTTAGTTTCGTCTATCAAGAACGGGCGTTCTGATTGGTCGAAAAAAAATCTTCATAACTCCGTGAACAAAATTTTGAGCACGCAGTAATTTTGTATGATTCCGCACAAAATAGTCCCATACAAAACGGTATCAAAATTTGTGAAGTTTTTGCTCTTTTCGCTCGATGCTATTAAATTCTAAGAAACGAAGAGAATATTTTTTGTTTTCATGGAGGTATGAACCGAAAAACCTAAATACACTCATGTATGAATCCGCTTCGCGTATTCATACACTGTGATTAGTTTTTTCGGTCCATACCTCCATGAAAACAAAGAACTCTTAATTGATTTGATTTTTCCAGAACAAATCTTGCCCCGAAAACCACTATGGTGCATCATGTGACAGAGTCTGTATAGAGACGGACAGTTGTGAAGGTGGACACTACATATGTAACGACTTTACCGGGGACAAAGTGTGCAAGACTGGCTGGATCGGTGATAATTGTGATACACGCATGCTGCCACCTCAATTAGATCCATACTGTCCCTCTGGACTAGGCTGTAAGAATGACGGTCAATGCGACAGGGGGAGATGTTGCTGTAAACCCGATCATTCAGGTGATTTGTGTGAGATTCAATCCATTGGTTGTGTAAGCAGTCCTTGTCAAAATAACGGGACTTGTCTTGAAGGAAATGGATCTTACAGATGTATATGCGAGTCAGATTTTTCGGGGCGATTTTGTGATATTGATTTGAGAAATCCAATAATATCACCTTCCACGACATCTATGTCGATATATGGTACATCTACTCTATCTACACAGGGTATCTCTGAATTAACCTCTTCGGAATCATTGTCTCTATTTCTTAGAAGTCCCGACAGGTTCATGACTGAATATCGTTCATCGAAAGGCGTGGCGGATAGTATTTCATTGGCAGATGTTTCTTCAACAACATTTATATCCCCTTCACGTGGCTTTTCATTGGAAACGGAAGGTCTATATTCAAGAACAAGTAATGGCATCCACTTATTTTCCTCCGCTAACTTTTACGGTCTTTCTAGTTCTTCACAGAATGGAAGTTTCACTATACAGAGCAGCAAAGTTAGGGATTTATTTACATCGGCATACACGTTCGAGCCTTTTATTAGTCCAATAGATACATATATCTTACATTCACAAAGTAGCTTTCGGGAAGTTGAAAATATTTCGCCGTCATCTGGAAGTGGGTCTTCATTCGGGATAAGCGAACCTTTCCCAGGGGGAACTTTTGGTAAAAACACTTACAAAACTTTGACAGAAACAACTCTAGCGATGCCAAGCGCACAAACGTTTATCACAGACCTGTCTACTGAAAGAGTTGACTTTACTCTACCTAGACAAGCTTTTTATTCCGAGGTATTTCCAACTTTGTTGAGCAACAACGTGAAATCGATGACCAATTCGCTTTCTAGCTCTATATCTAATTCTCCATATAACCTTATATCTACACTCCCGTCATTTTCTAAAACCGTCATGTCGACAAGTTTCCAAACCAGTTATCCAGATACCTTTAATCTCGAAAGTTCGCTTTCAATTACTGATGAAATAGAGATAAGTTTTCACAGTCAATCCCGCGCAAGTTATGGATCTTCATACCAGAAATTTGTACCACATGAAAGCTTTAATTCTTACACAGGTGGTCTCGTAAGAAGTGCACAGAGCATGCATGTTACTGATGAAATAGAGACAAGTTTTCACAGTCAATCCGGCACAAGATATGGATCTTCATACCAGCTATCTCTACCATTTGAAAGCTTCAATTCTTACACAGGTGGACTCGTAAGAAGTACACAGAGCATGCATGTTAACTCACAGATACTAATGTCATCATCAGAAGCTTTTGCTAAATTTTCTTCGTCAATATCTTATACTCAAGAAAGCAGTACATTTCAATTACCTCCATATACAAGCCGTGTTGAAATCGCACAGTCCTACACAGTGAGAATAGATACATCTTCAGTGTATAATGGAATAAAAGACACATCTATATATTCATCGAAAGTCATTGATACATATTCATCTGTACCATTAACATCTTCGTCGTCGCAACTAAGTAATTTGTTTTCAAGTTCGTACAGTTTACCTTCAGGACAGACAAATACTCATAGCACAACTCCACATCTTGTTGACCATTTACATGTATCATCAATAAACAGTGATAACTTATTTAGTTCTCGACCGACAGACAATTTTGGAAAAGATGTCTCCAAAGAATCAACAGTAATGAAAAGTATAAACCCCACATCAGTGCTGCATAGCTCTAGTGATAATATCAAATCCATTGGAAATAGTGTAAATCGTTTATCAAACTCAAGAAATACTATTAAATTAACGACTTCTGTGCTTACAATACCCGATACTGATAGAACAATCAATCCAACATTTATACATGAACCTCGTTCTACATCCTCACAAGTAGGAATAATGTCGCCGTTAATTGTAACAGATTCAACTTTACATCTAAGGACAATGCCATTATCTAAAGCGCTTTCATTAAGCACAGCAACAGAACCTTCTACAGAAACACATGTCAGACCCGGATTAACAGAAACGGAGTATTTTTCGCTGGCATCACAATATGGTAACGAGGCCAGTCTCATATCGCATATACCACCAGGGTCTGGAACAGAGAGTAACACATCGGTAAGAATATACGTTATGTTGTATCTAAGTTTATCCTTAAGATCTTTGTCTGTCTGACTGTCTTCTTTACTTTGTCTCTACTAAACCATCCATTTTCTCGGTCTCTGCGTCTTCGTTTCTTTGCCTCTACAATACCATCCATTTTGCCGGTCTGTCTTCGTTTTTTGCCTCAACCATACCATCCTATATCTCGGTCTGTCCGTCTTCTTTTCTTTGCCTCTACTATACCATTCATTTTCTCTGTCTATCCGTCTTCTTTTCTTTATCCTAATCATACCAGCCAGTTTCTCGGTTTCCTTTAATCTCTTTACACTAATTTGGAAAGTAAAATCGAAATCAGATTCAAGATTTTTATCTGAAAAAAGTCGATTTTAACACCAACGCAAATAAGGGAATTTTTCCGTTTTCTGTTTTGCTTAATTTTAGACCTGTCCAAATTCGAAGTTTTTGCAGTCGGTAATTTTAAAGTGGATTTAATTCGAAAAACAACCATTCTGTGGGGTAGAAAATATTGTGGAAAAAGAAGTATTTACAATGTTTTCTCAATTATAAAAATCACGGGTAGGCAAAAACCAGGTATTGAACAGGAAAGGGTTAAGACCTCTTTTAGGTTATTTTATCGAAATAATAATTAAGTATCTGTTGCAGTATAAAGAAGACTGTCACTTAATGTGATTAATACTCCCAACGGCCCTTATCACAGAAAAAAAAATGTCATCAGAATAAAGCCTTTTTTTTTTGACATAGAGCAAGAAAAGTAAGTTGACCGTAACAAATTTAAGAAAATATGAATAATGATAAATATTAGTTTGATAGTTAGTGCACATGTGAAATTTGAACCAAGTCCATTAACAGGTTGAAGAGAAAATGAGCGGATAAGATTTTCAAAAATAAAGTTTCCGATCTCAAAATATATATATATAGATTGAACATAATAAAAATAGCACGTGTACATCTTTGTTTAATACTGAGTGTCTGTGTGAAATTTGAATCAAGTTCAATCTGTACTTTAGAAGAAAATGAGGGAACAAGAATAGGCTACAGACCAACCGACGGATCTCCTAACAGAACGCCAAAAAGAGAGGCTGCTTAGGCAAGTCACTCAAAATGTGAAAACATATGTAACGCAATAAATACAATCTTCTGCTGCATGAAAAGTAGATCTGATAGATCTTAATACATAACAAAATAGGTTTGTGTGATAGAATACTCGCATCACACGCGATAGCCCCAAGTTCGAACCTCCGAACCTGGTTGCACGCTTTAATTCTCTCTCTCTCTCTCTGTCTCTATCTATCTATCTATCTTTTGGCTCCACTGGCCGAAGCCAGCGGTTTATTGTCATAGTGTGGTGACCGTCGTGCGTCCGTTCGTCCTTTCATAAACTTCATTAAATAGAATTCAACCAAAATTCACAGGAATGATCCTTGGGTGGCCTCTTATCCTTCCTCCAAAGAATTTTTATCGGATATATATATCGTTTCAATACGACGGTTGTGTCCGTTAGCGCACAAATAGGCAGATCTGCGCATAATCGACAGTAGATCTGAGCAGAAAGTGACACCTCCGAAAATTTTACTTTTTCTGCCTAGGTTCTATAGATTTCAAATGATTTCAGCGCTTTGTTCACCTTTCAGGTATGGTGGATAATTCTTATCATCGTGCTAGGTGTCGTTGTGATTGGGGCCTCTCTTGTAATTGCAGCTCTTGTAGTCATGCGCAAAAGGTAGGTAAATTTGGACGCATGTATCCTATATCATTTCCACCATTAATCCATACAACACGAGACTTGTGCCAATCGCTTTTTGGCACCAAAACATCATAAGTATTCATTATCTTAACTACAGTGAAGAGGTTTTTATCTCAAACCGATGGCATGCGATAACTCAAATAATTCGTTTGGTTTGGCTTAAAATCGCAGCCTCTTCCTCTTTATCAAATCGCCAGGACTCCGAGTATTGAATTGGTTGGTTGCATGGTTCATTTCATTACCAGACGACTAAATTTTCGATTGGTCCAAATTTTGAGAATTTATAGACGATAATTTCAAGTGTAAGAAATTTAGAATGTTTGCACTAACAATTCCGCAATTTTCCAAATTTTTCTTCTAAAGATATTTCTTAGGGTAGAAATCAAAAGGTGGAATTGTATGGGAATAATTAAAAGAACATAAATTTGAGGTATACATGAAGCTTCTTCAGAACAAATCTTCTTGAAAATATAAAGTGAACACGTTACTGTTAAAATATAGGAATATTTAAGAATATGTAGCGATGCAAAATTCGCTTAAATACATTACTACTTACATTGAATTCGATTAACTTAAAATTAGAGAATCTGGTAACTAGCAGTCTCAAATCATAGCTTTATATAAGTTATTTAGTCAATTTCTTTTGGTTTTTCTAAAAAATTCTTGTAGGAGGAGTGACTTCAGGGCTATTGAGCAGAATCCAGAAGCTGTATTGGCCTACGACAAAGAGCACTTCTCCTTCCAGCCCGATATTGCTAATCCTACATTTGAACCTGAAGATGATTCGGACGACGATTCTGTCAAACATGATATTTACATTGTTAACAAATAGGAATCAAATATGTGGTTTCGCCGTTTATCTCGGATGTCGTTCAAAATACCATTAACTTCAAGGCTATTGAGTAGAATCCAGACACTGTATTGGCCTACGACAAGGAGCACTTCTCCTTCCAGCCCGATATTGCTAATCCTACATTTGAACCTGAAGATGATTCGGACGACGATTTTTCGCCTTTGATTATAGATCTTGTGGGAGTTCTCGAATTAGTTGCAAGTCTATATTTCCGTTTCAATACAATCAGGCTGTATGATTAGGTAATCATTTAAGTAATACAAAATGAGAATACTAATCTTATGTCATATTTTTAATGAATTTTCTTGTATAAATTTCCATCTATACATAACAAAAAAGTGCATTATTACAACAAAAAAGTTTTACGCAAATCAACAAATTGAATATGAAAAGAAAATATTTATATTGACTCCAACCTCTCTTTAGACTTTAACTCATTCCCACACAATGACACTTTTTGACGCCCCTAAGAAATAACACTGGAAAACACTATGGGAAATGAAGTAATTGCTTCTTACAAGCAATTTCTACATTATCCACAATGTTATTTTACCCCAAAGGACAAAGATTTTGGCAATTCCTTTATCTTTAAAATGTCGTCTGCAACATCATTCAATTTGGACCAGCCTAATTTTTTTCATTAAATATAGTTTGTTGGCCAATTGTATCAAAAACCATTACGTCTCACTCAACAACGGAGGTCGCAGAACATGTTCAAGTTGGTGATATCGTAAGAATCTTTTCTCTTAATTGCTTCATTTTACACGTTTTCCAAATCTTTTTTTATTGAGGGTCGTTTAAAAGTGTCATAGTGTGGGAGGGGGTTAAAGTCTAATCCGAATTACCGGAGAATGGGGAGGATCGAATCATCGACCTACCACACTGTAATCTTCCATGTTATCCCTAAACAAACTTGCTCTATAAGTTTCAGACGGCTCTTGTAAAACTTGTCAGCCCAATTAACTCAATTAGTACAGACTCCAAACCTCAAGTTCTCCAGTCCCAGCCTGGGCAAACCAAACTAGCAAACTTATTGTCATTTGGTGAGACGATCAACCGAGGCTGGTGCTATACATGAGCATGTTATCCCATTACCACACAACCACATTTTAGACTGCTCCAAATTGAGAGAAGCTGCAGGCGACAATCTCAAGATGATAAATTTTAGATTTTTTTGTCTTCTTGGTAGCAAACATTGCAGAAAATGAAGAACTTGCTTGATACAAGCAATTTCTCTATTTTCCAAAACGTTTTCCGAAGCTTTTTTCCTGTGGGGCGTAAAATGGAAGGCTTGTGACGGTATGGATTAAAGAACCAGTAGCCTTGCTCTATCCCCCTATTGCAACTAATCGTGCCTCTTGGGGCTTCCCTCATGGGTCCTTGCTCAATTGATACAAAAGCAATAGTTCATAAACGTACATACACTCTTGTAAGAATGCCTTATTTCCATAAAACGGTTCGGATTCTGGTAACACTGCGTAAAGAGTTCATTTCGAGCAGGATTGAAATCTATTGTCGTCCGATTTTCTAAAATTGCCTCAATATACAAAACTTTTTACCGATCCTAATTAACTCATTGTCGATACAACTATGAATGGTCATAAATTGAAGACTGGATCTCAGTGAAAAAACAGTCAAAAAACTTCAACGTAAAGCGGTGAGCGAAAATATTCGGGCATTCTTCTCTTGTTTTCTATTCCATTTTTTTCAGACGGCTTTTTGAGAAAGTGTTTGAACTAGGCCATCTCAATTTTCATAGGGTGGTCCCTTAGCGAAAGTGTTTTTCAAGATGCATAAATAACCATTGTTTTACAAAGTTTGAATGTGATCAAAATCACGAAATATATTATTGCACACAATTTTAACTATGTACAGCTGTAAAAAACAATAAAGTGTTCAAATTGTACAACTCTGTTTAGTTAATAACTATCTTATAAACCTATTGAATACATATTTTGATGAAACATGGACATCAAGTTTTGTAAGGTTTGATTGTTTGAATGGGGTTTAACGCCGCTTTTAACAGTATTTCAGTCATATCGCGGCGGCTGGAGCACATACCTATGGATTCCTGGTATTTCTCACACTACTACTACCACTACATCCTTTCCTAGCCCCAAACGGCTATCCCACTTAGGTTAACGATTATCTACCAATTGGTGAGAGACAAATGTCGGAAAGAATATGTGCCGCCGCCGGGGAATGAACCCACGACATCCCATAATTGAAGATTAAGATTCTGATGCGCTACCGACTGTCCTATGACGGCGGCAACTTTTTTAAGAACATCCCCTGTATAATAACTTGTGTAATAACATCGCAAGCCAACTGGCGCCTATTATAATGGCTTTTTGGTATAAAATTCATCATAATGCTTTGTTTTGATTGAGTGAAGTTGAAAAATGCTCTGAATATTTTTTTTCAATTATATAACGACTAAGTTCACCTTTTCAAGTGCTTTCTGGGTATAGCCAGTTATAGACTATGGCTCTGAAATGTCTTACCAAAGGACATATCACCTGACCAACGGCGCAACTGGGATTGGAACAAGCAACCCTTGACTTCACTCAAATTACGAGTCTGCCATCCTGGTCCCTAACCAACAAAAGACCCTTCATATCAAAGTTTTTTGGGAGTTCTATAAATCAATAAGTTTATAGAATTATATCAATTTATCACAAAATTTTAAGTCTGATCCTGAATGAAAATTGTAGATTTTGTTTAACTCATTTAAAGCAGATAAAGCCGGGTGTTTTCTCCATTTAAGGAGACTCATTATCCTCTGTATGAATAAATACCAAGAAATGATTGCACGTGTAAAATACCAAAGGCAGAAATTGATACTGGAAGTTCTCACACGTGAATCATCGTTTCTGATGCAAAATACTCTTGTAAACTATATAAATTACGTCATTGTGATGTCATCAAAATAAGCAAATTAGTTATAATTCTTTAGTTTAAGGAGTCGGAGAACTGGGCTTAGTAATACAGAAATGTGAGCAAAGAATTTGCTCCTAAGATTTAATAAACAGCTGATCCTTATCTAGTTTAGAATAGAACAGTTATTGCGCCCACCAATTATCTTCTTTCTTCTCTGTTCTAGATCCGGTTAAGATCACATATCACAAAGAAAATCTTTGACAGATTATATATTTCTAACTTAGAAGGTCCTTTCTTGTATTAGGTATTTAAACTCAACAAGAAGCGTTTGTTTTAACCCATTCCAACACCATCCCACATTTTTACACATCTGAAGAAAAAAGGCTTGAGAAAGCATTGTGGATAATGAAACATTGTGGGTAATGAAGACATTGCTTGTAACATGCAATGTCTTCATTGTTCACACTGTTTTCTGCCCTGACAGATTAAGAACTTTTAGGTTTCACAAATTTTACACTTAATTTCTTTCAATTTGGACTAGTCTCAAATTTTGTCAAGCGGTAAAGGATTAAAACAACTGCCCTAACCAACAGCCAATTTTAGTAATTGTTACTCTGATATTTGAACTTTTCCACAATTGATGACTGTAACCTTGGAATAAAGATATATCTTGTTACAAGGACTTAAGGGAAATACATGTACATAGCACAAAGGGAAATACATGTACATAGCACACCATTTCGATGCTATTTCTTCAATTAAAACATTCATATTTTGAAGAATTTGGTGATGACTGATGAAATTGGACTTGATATCAATAACAATGTCTTGTTTTAACCAATTACAAGACATACATATCATGGACATATATCAAAACTTTAATGACACATTACAGGTTTTATTAAAGGACAATGATTTAACAGATCGTAAAAAACTTGGTCAAAAGTCAGGTGGATGTTATGCTTTTGTTATAAAGTACCAATACACAGTATTATTTTGTATTACACATATGCTCCTTTTCATAGACATATTTTAAAACTTTAATGACACATTACAGGTTTTATTAAAGGACAATGATTTAACAAATTAACTTGATCTACTTTCAGGTGGATGTTATGCTTTTTGTTATGAAGTACCAATAAATAGCATACTTTTGTATTACACATATGCTATTTTTCATGGACATATCTTAAAACAGGTTTTATTAAAGGACAATGCTTTAACAGATCGTCAAAAACTTGGTCTAAAGTCAGGTGGATGTTATGCTTTTGTTATAAAGTACCAATACATGGCATACTTTTGTATTACTCATATTTTGTGTTTCATGGACATATTTTAAAACTTTACTGACATTTAAGGACAATGACTTCACAAATGTTCTAAAACTTGATCTACACTCAGATGGATGTTATGCTTTTTGTTATAAAGTACCAATACACAGTATTATTTTGTATTACACATATGCTCCTTTTCATGGAAATATTTTAAAATTTTAATGACACATTACAGGTTTTATTAAAGGACAGTGATTAAACAAATTAACTTGATCTACACTCAGGTGGATGTTACTCTTCTTAATTAAAGTACCAATACACGGTTTACTTTGTATTAGACATATGCTATTTTTCATGGATATATCTTAAAACTTTAATGACACATTACAGGTTTCATTAAAGGACAATGCTTTAACAGATGTTCGAAAACTTGGTCTAAAGTCAGGTGGATGTTATGCTTTTGTTATAAAAATTTGTTCACAAATTTTCTAAAACTTGATCTACACTCAGGTGGATGTTATGCTTTTTGTTATAAACTACCAATAAATAGCATACTTTTGTATTACACATATGCTGTTTTTCACGGACATATTTTAAAACTTCACTGACACATTACAGGTTTAATTGAAGGACAAGGATTTAACAGATCATCCAAAACTTGGTCTAAAGTCAGGTGGAAGTAACTCTTCTAATGTAAACTACCAATATACAGTATACTTTTGTATTACACATATGCTGTTTTTCATGGACATATTTTAAAACTTCTCTGACACATTACAGGTTTTATTAGAGGACAAGGATTTAACCCATTCCCACAAAAGCCCTCCTTTTTACGCCCCTCAAGAGAAAAGCTTTAGAAATCATTGTGGAAAATGAAGAAATTGCTTGTATCAAGCAATTTCTTCATTGTCCACAATGTTTTCTGTCCCAATAGACAAAACAACCTGAAATTCCATCAACTTGAAATTGTCGTCTGCAGCTTCTTTCAATTTGGACCAGTCTAAAATTTTGCTGTGTTGGAATGGGTTAATAGATCATCCAAAACTTGGTCTAAAGTCAGGTGGAGGTAACTCGATTGATGTATAGTATAACACATAAGCTGCCGACGTCTGAAATAAAAGATAATAAACCGATTCCTTAACCCTTTCCTGTTTATCGAAATTTTAGACTGGTCCAAATTCAAAGAGGCAGACGACAAGGAAAATTGGATGTAATTTAAAATGAAACCATCCTATGTGGTAGAAAATATTGTGGGAAAAGGAGAAATTGCTTGTTACAAGCAATTTCTTCTTTTTCCACAATGATTTCTCAATATAAAATCACAGGAACGTAAAATCCTGGGTTTGAACAGGAAAGGGTTAACCCATTCCCACACAATCCCTCCTTTTTACGCCCCAAGAGAAAACAGCTTTGGAAAACATTGTGGATAATTAAGAAATTTATTGACACAAGCAATTTCTTCATTATCCACAATGTTTTATATCTGAGAAGGTGAAAAAATTTAAATTCCATCAACTTGAAATTGTCGTCTGCATCTTCTTTCAATTTGGACCAGTCTAAAGTTTTGTCAAGTGGGAAAGGATTAACAAAACCATGCTAGCTTACTGTACTTTCTATAACTGCAGAAAAATAAAAGTGCTAAATACTTTTTAGAAAATCTAATTTATGACAAACTCAAGCTTAATCTATTAGCCTGTCTACATCTGAAATAAATGATTACTAGTTACAAAGCGGACTAATACCCCCAAAAGTGTGTGTCCATATTCAAGTGCTATCCGCCAAAGGGCCATAACAAAAAACGTACTTTTTAATTAAAGGGCCATAATTCAATCAAAAAACAATGGACCATAACCAAATAAGATATGCACATGTCTGACTTATACCGAGTCTTTCTGTGAAATCTGAATCAAATCCGTCCAATGGTTGCCGAGAAATTGAGCGGACACGATTTTGCACCAAAGGGCCATAACTCTGTAAAAAAAATTAATGGACTATAACAAAAATGGAATATGAAGTTCGGACCATCGGACCAACAAGTTGACTCCTATATACCCCCCAAACAGTTTTTGGGGGTACAATAAACTGATTACTAAACAAAACCATTCTTTGCTTACTGTATTTTCAGTACATTGATTTTATAACTGCAGAAAAGTAAAAGGGCAAAATACTTTTTAGAAATTGTAATTTATGACAAACTCAAGCTTCACCTATTACCTAATGAATTTTTTTTAGACCAGTCCAAATTCTAATGTTGCAGACAACAATTATCAGTTGCTGAAATCTAAAAATAAAAAAGTCTGCATTTTGGTGCAGATAACCTTGTGGATAATGAAGAAATTGCCTGTGACAAGCAATTTCTTCATTTTCCTCAATGTTTTTCAAAAAGGTTTTATTTCAGGGGGTGTCTAAAGGCGTCCTTGTGTGGGAATGGGTTAACATATAAATAGACAACCAAATTTTAGACTTGTCTAATTCAAGGAAGTTGCTGATATCAAATTCAAATTTATGAAATTGTAGAAGTCTTTGTTTTTCTTAGAAAACATGCTAGAAAATGAAGAATTTGTTTCCTTGCAACAAGCAATTTCTTCATTTTCCACAATGTTTTCCAATAATGTTTTCATTGGGGTGTGAAAAAGCTTCATTGTGTTGTGGGAATGGGATAATCATATTTATTATGATATTCGGGATGTATTCTTACTTTACACTGTGTTTGCTAGTTTCTTCATTTTCCACAATGTTTTCGGGTTAATCATGTTTATTAGAACAATTGGGATATATTCTGCAGGGGTCGACACTAATAGTATCCTGGGATCCCAAGGATCCCTGAAAATTGGAAGGGACCCCAACAATCTCAGGCTAGGGATTCCGTCAGGATCCTTCAATATTTCTCCAGACAATGGATCTTAATGTATCAATTAATTCATCTGATTTTTTGTTTAATTGTTTTTGTAGAAAACATTGTGGACAATACAGAAATTGCTTGGAACATGCAATTTCTTCATTTTCCACAATATTTTCCAAAGCTTTTTTTCAAGTTGGGCTTTGAATGGGAGGATTGCGTGTTAATAAGTTAATGTATATGAAGGAGGGATCCCTGATTATTTGGAGGAAACCCTGAAGGAAAAAGGTAGAGATTCTTTTGGATCCCATTGAAGCAAAGCTAGTGTCGACCTCTAAAATTTCTTACTTTTATACTGGATTCACTAGTTTCATAAACTTCGTGATCGTCAAACTTGTGCCATTTCTGGTTACAGGGATTTCTGCAACAAGCTGTATCTATAAAAGAGAATGTTCAACCGAATACCATACAATAAAATTTAAGACTGGTCCAAATTGAAAGAAGTTGCAGATGACAATTTTTAGTTGATGGAACTTTGTCTTTTAAGGAGGAAAATGCTGTGGTTTTCTTGAGGGCTTTTATGAATGTTTCTGAATGAAACACATTTATCTACACAACTGCAGATTTGGAGGGAGGTTGGGATATTCATTTGTACCCCCTCTGTAGCCTGATTATTTCATGTTCGTACCGAGTTCAATAAAATTTGGTAATGAGAGGAAATTGAACCCCTAATTGGTAGACTTGAACACTTTTACAGAAAGCCTAGATCTGCTATTGCTACAACCACTAATGTTAGCTTCAGCTTGCCAGAGTTTAGTTTATAGAAGCAATTTGACAAATTTAACTTTTAAAAGAATGCTAATAAAAGCAATTTAATAACCCTTTCCTGTTTTTCAAAATTTTAGACTTGTCTGATTTCAAAGAAGTTGCAGATGACAATTAAAAGTGAGTGTAATTTGAAAACTAACCAACCTATAGGGTAGAATATATTGTGGGATAAGAAAAAAATGCTTGTTACTTCTAATTGTAATTTCTTCTTATCCCACAATATTTTCTCAAGTATAAAAACTCAGGGACGTAAAATCCAGGGATTAACCAGGAAAGGGTTAATTAATTTTACTACCACAACATTCCATGCCAAATCATTTACAGTATTTCATTGCAACTACACCGTGTTTCAAATTTTTCATCACCTGACCTTTATAACATAAGATATGAATTTAATTAATAAATTGATTATATACCTTTTCTCCATTACTTTCTGCATCAAAATTGATGAGGAAACATGTCAATAATTCTTTTAAAAGTTAAATTTGTTTATCGATAAAAGTAAAGTCTCAAAAAAATTAAAAATGAGTAATATCAATGAATTAATTAAGATAATCAAACAGTTAACCTATTCCCACACAATGATGCTTTTAAACACCCCTCAATATGAAAGTTTTAGAAAACATTGTGGATAATGAAGAAATTGCTTATTACAAGCAATTTCTTCATTATCCACAATGTTTTCTACCCTAAAAGACAAGGATTTTAAAGATTTCAACTTAAAATTGTCGTCTGCAACTTCTTTGAATTTGGACTGGTCTGAAATTTTATCAAGTGGGAATGTGTTGATATGTAATCACTTTCTCTCATGAATAAGGCAGAGGAGTAGTTAAAGTAAGACTCAAATATATAAAACGGGGTCAGAATTTCGAATTCCATTCAATAGTCTTTTAGAAATTTGAAAAAAAGTAATTTGTCTAAGGTTGTTGTGATAGTATTGGTGTATGGATTGCTCAGAACCTAAGGTTAGGTGTTCCAGCCACTGCAATATGACCGACAAAATGTTGATAGTGTCATATTGACTCGATAAAATCGATCAATCCTTAACCCATTCAAAAACAGTGGAATTTCAGACCAGTCCAAATTGAAAGGAGCTGCAGACAATTTCAAGTTGATGGAATTTTAAATTTTTTCGTCTTTTTGTAAAGAAAACATTGTGGATAATGAAGAAATTTCTTCATTTTCCACAATGTTTTCCAAAGCTTTTTGTTGAGGGCGTGGGTTAGATAAATTTCACCATTTTTAACTAGAGAAAGGATTTATATCAAATTTTATCTCATACTTACAATGGCCCCCATCCAGAGTTCCAAAATGATTCTGAAAGTAGAAAACAGTTCTGTACTGATGAAAGTCTTGTAATGTAAAAGGTGATGTTTTGAAATCGACTTTTATATCTATTGAACTGAAAACTTTATTTCTTTCTTTCAAAAAAGCACAAAATTTAGAGATCACTATCATCTAGTTTTTTGTACACTTTATACCCCTATTGACCAATCGTGGCTGTCAATCAAGGAATAAACCGACCAATCAAATAATTTATTCTGTCTGGACCAGAGCTTTTCAATTCCAAATATTGGCCGCCATTTCTGTTAACTATTTTGTTGGTTTGGCGATTTAAATGTCATAACTACAGCTTATTCAAGCTGTATTTACGACGTTTAGGTCACCAAACAACTATTCTACTTATTTGTTGCATGGTACTGGCCATAGATTTTGCAAAATAACTCCTTTTAAAATCGAAGCAAGACTTCCTATCTAAGTAGGTGGGCGTAACCATCAAGGAAAATAGGAGGGGCAATTAAGGGATCACTACTGTCAATAGAAGAAGATGTGTTCGTGGAACACCACACCCTGTAACGGCCTTTTTCGAAATGTGACCTTGATAAGTGTCCTTGAACTTGACTTAAACAACTTTACAACCACCTGATGTCTGTTGATGCAAGGAAACTATATCCCAAGAATGGGCCATGTATCTTCAACTGTGTTTGAATAATAGCAAGATGTTAAGTTTTTTATTAAATTTATCTTCATTGATGACCTTGATTTTGTTTATTGTTTTTTTCTAATAGGGCTTAACACCACTTTTAGCATTATTTCAGTCATATAGTGGTGGCTAAAGCACCTAACCATTGGTTCCTGGTATTTCCAGTACTACCACTGCATCCATTCCGAGCCTCCAGCCACTCATCCCTCTTAGGTTTACGATTATTGACCCATTGGCAAGAGTCAAATGGCGGAAAGGATATTTGCTGTGACCGGGGATCAAACCCTTGACCTTATGATTAAGAGTCCAACAGGCTACCAACTACATTATGGCTGGGGCGACCTTGACTTTGACAGATGATCTTAACCTTACAAAAAACTGATGCTTATCAATGCAAGGAACCTATGTACCATACATGTATCTTCAAAAGTATCTGAATAACAGCACAAGAGCACCGCCTACGGGTGCCAACGCTTGGCTATTTGGTGCAGGATAGTTGTTAATAGCAAATAGAGTTATCCTCCTTGATTGTAAAGGTTGCTCTGTTGATAGTGAACAAGTGTGCCAAGTTGACAAAGAAATATTTAAACAAATTAAATAACATTTACTTTTTTTAGGAAATCATTAATTTGATTTTTCATAGCTTTCAAGGTAATTAACCCTTTTCTGTTTTTTTTTTATTCAAAATTTTAGATCTGTCGAAATTCAAAGGTTTTGCAGATGTAAATTTAAAATCAATTTTATTTGAAAAATAATCATTCAGTAGGTTAGAAAATATCGTGAAAAAAGAAGAAATTGCTTGTTAGAAGCATTTCTTCTTTTTCCGCATTGTTTTCTCAAGTTTAAAAAACACAGGAATGTAAAAACCAGGGATCGAACAGGAAAGGGCTAAAGACCAAAATTGTTTGCAAAAAAGAAAAACTTACGGATACAGCATATAACTTGTAGGGTCTTGGAGGGGGTCCCTTCACATGAGTTGTGAGACTTAAATCTCTGATCGGAAAATCCACGAATGCATTAATCTTGGTTCTCCATTGGCCTTCATACACAAACCTGCAAAATACAAAATGTGTTTAATTTAATGCTCATGGCTGTATAATAGCCAATTTTACATAAATTTGACCTTGACCAATGACCTTGTCATGATTAAATGACTGATAACTTTATGCCAAATACAAACCTACTACCTAGTTTGTTTGAACAGGGTTTAACGCCTCTATTGACCCTTTCCGGTTTTTCAAAATTTTAGTCTTGTCCAATTTGAAAGAAGTTGCAGATGACAATTGAAATTGTTTGCGATTTGAAAACTAAAAAGGCTACATGGTAAGAAATATTGTGGGAAAAGAAGAAATTGCTTGCTACAAGCAATTTCTTCTTTTCCATCAATATTTTCTCAAGTATAAAACCACTGGAGCATATAACCATGGATTTGTTTCTGGTAAATCTCTTAAGTAATTGAGAGAAGGTAAAACTTCTAAGTCAAAAAGGGACATAATTGAATAAAAATGCTCTTAGAGTTAACCCCCTCTTGGTGTTGACTACTCTTTTATAGTGAATATATATTCTGAGTTTAAGTTTTTTGATGATTATGATGTCGCAGTCACAGACAGACATTAGGACTATAGCATTACCTCTAATTTTCTAGTTCAAAATACCCAATCTTTCAAAACAGGGTAATAAAAATTAACCCTTGTCATGCTTCATAAATTACCTTACTGAATTGCTGTCAAATCAAAGAGCTGAACGCACTGATAGAACCTGTTGTTCAACAAGAGCTTTGTCCACAGGACACAGATGCCCCCACCGGTAGCTTTGATAGTAACAAAGGGCAATAACTCCAAAATTATGCAAGCAAGAGTTGGGGTTCTTGTACACTGCACTTTTCCTCAATGAGGTCTATCCACCTATGAAGTTTCAAGTTGATAGCAATTATACTTCCAGACATATGCCCCTGACAAAATGTAAGTCTTTAAAATAACAAAGGGCAATAACTCCAAGATTATGCAAGCAAGAGTTGTGGTTCTTGTGCACTGCACTTCTCCTCAATGAGGTCTATCCATCTATGAAGTTTCAAGTTGATAGCTATTATACTTTCAGAGATATGCCCTGGACAAAATGTAAGTCTTTAAAATAACAAAGGGCAATAACTCCAAAATTATTCAAGCAAGAGTTATGGTTCTTGTGCACTGCACTTCTCCTCAATGAGGTCTATCCATCTATGAAGTTTCAAGTTGATAGCTATTATACCTTCAGAGATATGCCCCGGACAATTTCGGGACGGACGGAAGGACAGACGGACAGACAAAGGCAAATCTATATGCCCCCCCCCCCACATTAAGTGGTGGGGATATAAAAATCAATATTTTCTTTAGAAATCAACTGCATAACCAACTCTGGCAGGAAAAGTACAAGCAGGAGGTATAGACTAAGATCAGCCAGCACATAAGTGCAGTCTGATCGTAGTCTACACCCCCTGCCAAACCCAGAATATTCCGGGTTCAGCATGACAAGGGTTAATATCAATACTAACATTCTAAGGTAATGCATGGAAAGACAAAGTCTAATACCCTTTATGTCTGCGAAATCAATTTCTTCTGTGAATCTGTCTAAATGCTATGTGCAATTTTTTCCCCAAATCAAAATGACTGTAACAAAAACTCAGAATTGATCTTTAATTCTTAGTTGCTGACTCGCAGACCAAATATCAGATTTATCCACAGGAGTTTAGAAAAAAAAGGTTGGAAAACAGTGATTTTTGTGAAATTTACAAAGTCCAATGTACATATTTTCAGCAAAAATCAGTTGACCATGTTGAAACTCAAACCTGTTCCGTAACTCATGATAGAACATACCCATAAAAAATCAGCTCAACATATAAAGGTTCTTGGTAAAAAAGTCTCAAAAGTGAATTCATTTATCTTACCTATTTAGGGCAATCAGTAAAATTCTGGGTACTTTCCAAATTTCAATCTTTTTGACAGAGTCTCGATAACATTTACATGCTGGGCATTTCCATCGACTACTTCCAGTCATTTTTTCTTCAGCCGAAAACTGTCGTAAGCAATCCTTAAAGGGAGAAAGAAACACTTTATAGAATATTTCGATTCTCTGTTTCACTCTTACAGAAGGACTTGAAAATGATATATGTAAGGGAAATATTGGTACAGTCATAACCTTGATCAACGACCTTGTTAAAAGATCATGACCTTAAATGGCCTTTACCTTGTCAAATGGCGTTACATATCAATGTAAGGTACTTTCAAACCAAATATTTGCATTTCAATAATTTTGAATAGTGTTGACAGTCTAAGGTTTCAAATCTATTTTTGGGAGAAGGGCTTACAATATTATTTTGACTATGTCAGTGGCTTAGTGCAAAAACATCACTAAGGTAACAATATGGTCCTCATATGAGTCAGTTGGTTTACAACAGTTTTGCACTTTGCAATTGAAAAGCTTTCAGATTGGACTAAATGTTTATGAATATGCACATTGTTGGAAAAAAAACCACTCCCTCTCTGACCCTTAATCATAAAATATTCTTGGATTGATTGTTTATGAATATGCAAATTGTTGGAAAAAAAGAAACTTCCTTTCAGACCTTCAATCATAAAGTATCATTCACATTTAAACTATTACCAGACCACAAAATTTTATATGGGTCCAAATTCAAACTAATCACATTTGACAATTTTTAGTTGATGAAATCTAATTTTTTTTGTCTTTTGAGGTTGAAAACAATGAGGAAAATGAAGAAATTGCCTGTAACAAAAAATTTCTGAATTGTCAGCAATGCTTTCAAAAGCTGTATTTCTCTGGATGTCACAAAGTGTTATTGTGCAGGAATGGGTTGTTATCCGAAATCATAACAATTTGGAGAAATCTAGTATTTTGTTGTCTTGTGAAAGTACTTGAACAACATGCATGTATAAAGATACAAATGGAGGAAATAAACAAAGTTTTACCTGCAGAGTACATCTTGAAGCAGAAGGTATAGGTAACGACAGAAACATAAATGCTTGAAAAGTCACGGATTGTTTACGACAGGAAAGGCACATGATGGTAGATTTCAACTGCCCCTGAAATGAAATATTTATATTTGATTGACAGTGCTTTCCTATTTTCCCTAATTTGGAGAGCTTTCTCTTTTGGATAGGAATGTTGCTCCACCCTTAATAATGTAAAAACTCATTTTTAATGCATTGTGAAAATACTTAGAAAGATTCTGAGAAAAGGAGAAATTACTTGTAACAAGTAATTTCTCACTTTCTCACAATGATTTCTACAACATTTAGCACTTTTTTTAATCTTCACAGACTATGAAATGTCATCTGAAATTTCTCGATTAGGGCAATTCTCAAATTCTTTTTTTGCCAACCAACCCTTTTAATTTTCCATACACATTACTGGCTATAAATTTTGCAAAATAATGCTGTTTAATATTGAAGCGTAACTTCCTGTCAGAGTCAGTAGGTGCAACCAGCAATCAGTCAATTGTTAATTTAATCGACAAACCAGTGAAATTATCAAAATGATAAATTCGCTGTTTTGATAGACTTAGTCCTGCTTTTGTTCAATTTACACTACTAAACTTCATCTTAACAGAACTGAAGATCTTAATAGCATCAAAATGTTGCCATATACTTGACATGTAGTATTGCAGTATTTCAAAGATTGTGTCTAAAAATCGTTCCATTCTATTTTTTTCTTTTTGCATTGAAGAATTATTGCAATCATTTGTTTACGTGTATGATTTGTTAACCTTTAAATAAGTGAATAACAAATGTCAAATTTTTATGTCAAAATAGAGCTTTTGCTATTTACCCAGTCAAACACAATCCCACATAAATGCCAATTAAGAAAAAACAAGAGCATCGCCTACGGGTGCCTAGGCTTGGCTGTTGGGTGCTGGATAGTGGACAAAATGCATCTTGAGTTATCCCCCTTGATAGTATAAATTGCTCTTTTGATAGTGAACAAGTGTGCCAAGTTTCAAGAGAATACCTTTAGAAGAACTAGAGATGTCACAAATAGTCAAAGTTTACGCACAATACGGACGACGATGTCACAAAGGCTATCGCAATACCTCGGGTTTTCTCCGAAAACAGCCAACCTAAAAATGTGAAAACAAGGTTGAAAATAAAAAAAAATCGCTTGTTACAGTCGTGTGCAACTTCTTTGAATTTTGACCAGTCTAAAATTTTTCCATGTGCTAATGGCTCAATCACTGAAAAGATAAAATCTTGAGTCAATCAAATCATTTTCCTCCATGTCATTTACCTGGAACAGTTCAACAATGATGGACTCATTTTGAAGTTTGTGATTTTTCCAAGCAAGTTCTGCCGCCACATCGTCTCTTAGTTTGTCATTGTCTTGTTCAGGTATTTTAGGTCTCGTCTTTACCTGAAATGAAGGTAAACCTCTTTAATTAATCCATCTTAACACAATACTGCTTTTTATAATTTAATGATTAACTTTACCTATTGACAGATAAAATTTCAAATTGATCTTAACCAAAACAGGTAAAAGATAACATATCTGAGTAATCATGAATTGATTTGTTTGTTTGAATGGGGTTTAACGCCGCTTTTAACAATTTTCAGTCATATCATGGCGGCTGGAGCACCTAACAATGGATTCCTGGTATATCTCACACCAGTACTACCACTACATCCTTTCCTAGCCTGCAGCTGCTATCCCACATAGGTTTACAATTATCCACCTATTGGTGAGAGACAAATGTCGGAAAGGATATAAGCTGCAATCGAGGTATGAATGAAAAGTCTTGTTTATCACATCCCCACTCAATGACGCTTTTAGACGCCCCCAAGAATAAAAGCTTTGAAAAACATTGTGGAAAATGAAGAAATTGCTTGTCACAAGCAATTTCTCATTTTTCCACAATATTTTCTATCCAGAAAATTGGAAAAATCTAGAATTTCAAAAACTTTCAATTGTCGTCTGCAACTTCTTTCAATTTGGACCAGTCTAAAAATTTTCTGTGTCGGAATGGGTTAAATAAGTTAGAAAAGATTGTTGAAAACTAGGAATGTGTCACAGATACAGATGCCCCCACTTAAGTGCTTGTCACATGACCTTCAGCTGTGACCTTGAACTTGGAAGTATTCAACCGAACTTTACGCATCGCACTGGACTTGTACTGATTAAGGAGAACAACTGTGCCAAGTTATTTTAAAATTCATCTATCAATAATTCAATTTTTAGTTTCGTCTATCA